>PUFA01000259.1:0-1200000 GCA_003508835.1 Eonycteris spelaea
TTTCAGATAATTAAGAGAGGTAAGCTTTCTAGGTCCTTACCTTTCTGAAAATGACTTTACCCTCTAGGGCATTTTAGTCAAGATATGTAATTCTACTTTTAACTTATTTTCCTTGTTAGGCTCTTTCCTTAAAGAGCCTGTAATACATGGCTCCTTATATTCTTGTATCCAGTATTACTCATACTTGTTACTTTATAGATAATTTTTTCCCTTCTAATCTTTTGCTCTTTCTGAAAAGTTTTATGATGTTTCTCTTTATTCCTGGTGTTACAAATTTTTGCTATGATTGGGTTTCCTGCAATTTTTATTCAACATGCTTAGTCCTTTGGTGTTCTTTCTCTTCTTCTTCTTCTTCTTCTTCTTCTTCTTCTTCTTCTTCTCTTCTTCTTCTCTTCTTCTTCTTCTTCTTCTTCTTCTTCTTCTCTTCTCCTCCTCCTTCCTCCTCCTCTCTTCCTCCTCCTCCTCCTCCTCCTCCTCCTCCTCCTCCTCCTCCTCCTCCCCTCCTCCTCCCCTCTCTTCTTCCTCCTCCTCTTCCTCACTATTTTAATAGCTGGCTTTGAGTTTTACCACATGGCCAGCCTAGTGATACTTTCCATGACACCATACTAGATACTATTACTACGCCCATTTTACAGAAGAGGAAATTACACCACCAAAAAAGAAAATCTCTTTAGCCTTGAAATGATTTTACTATTATTTCTTTTATAATTTCTTCCATTTCTTCTTCTCTGCCACCTCCTGTTTGTCAGGTATTGGGATTTGAAAATCAATCCCAATGTCTGATTTTTTGTCTGTGGACTGTATTTGGGGAAATTTGCATAGCTGATTGTTGAGCTCCCTAATCTCAATTTAGTTGTGCCCTTTCTGTGACTGAGCCCATCTATTGAGGCCCTGCCTCTCAAGTTCAAATAACCATACCCATCGCTCCTCACCTAAAGACAGGTGACCAAGAGAGGGGCAAGCCCCCTGCCTACTCCCCACCCAAATTATCATGCTGATGGTCGTCCCTCTCCCCATTCTCTCCTGGCCCCCACCAGCCCTCTCTGAATTTGGCACAGCCTTAGACTTAGCACTTTCAATATTTTTTCAGAAAAGCTTGCAGTTAATTCTATTCTATTTCCTTTTCATCTCCTTATATTTTTTAAAAACAATGTCTGGTCCACCAAGGCCATGCTTCTTGTTTTCCAGTGCTATTATGAATTAATTGTTTATACCTTTTCTACCATGCCTAGGGATTTGAGGCAAAAAATAAACAGATGCTTAGTTCACCATTTGACCCAATCTCTTCTTGGATGCAAAGAGCAGAGACTCCAGTCACCTTGAGAAATGAAGACTCACTGAAGAACATGTGTAGCTATGAAGTAGACAGGTGTCTCTGACTGGTGGCCAGGCCTCTTGGGGAAAATGGGCATCACACCTGGCTGCATCCCAACGGGCCTGAAAAGCTCTTTAAAAACTGGAAGTCCATTCAGGAATCAAGATCCTCTAAGGCTCACATTAACCCTTAAGCTGCATAAGCTGGGGATGACAGCTATAATGCTTCACCATTAACTCTCTGCTTCTGCTCCTGCTATCATCCAATTAACCTCTCTGTATCTTGAATTTAAATTTCTGAGAAAAGACCTGAGTGATCCAGATAGGCACTATTATCCCTGTTGCTAAAACATATCAGTGGGCATGACCATTGACTGACCACCCTGAGAGCAGATGTCCACCCAGATGCAACCAGACTAGGCCTCCATGGTGAGAGTCACATGGTCTGCATGTGGAACCCCTTGACATAGACTGTGGTTGTGACAGGCACTGTGAGACCCATCCTGTGCAAAGCAATCCAAAACATGTCCCAAATCTAAATGTTTGGGGCCGTGGAGGAATCTGCATGCTTACCAATAAGCCCAAATCACCTTTATACAAACCACCCAAATGGAAAGAAAAAACATTCCTGATCCTCATTGGATCAGTGTTCCCCTGAGAAATCAGCACTTCTATAAGCCCAGGCAGTGGGTCCCACATAAGGACTTAGATGATGTAAGAGAAGGTTTAGCATCAGAAATATCAAAGGAAGCATCCTGGGAAGGATGTTATAATACTTCTAAAAATGCACACAAATGGAGTGAGTCTTTGGTTCATAATGGTACCCCCTTCCCTGGTAGTGGGTCTGCTTGGACTTGAGAGCCCCTACTTTTCACTTGATTGACTGATACAGGTGTGGGCCCTTGATCCAAGCTGGCTTATCAAATTTGCTCTCCTCTCAAATTTGAAATATAAAAGAAAACACTTAACTAATACAGGCTCCACACATAGCAGAAATCATGTGGCTTAGTCTTTGTTGTAACAGGCAATTTGTGAGGAAGTATCCATGTATTTGCATTTGTGATGTAATTGACCTTCTTGGTCCATGCTCCCACCACTTACCAAGCCATGGCCCTGGCACATACTGACTTTGACCCCAGCTTCAGACTGAGCCAAATTCCTGGACAGACATTGAACCTTGACCCTGGCCATGAGACTAAGTCCTTACCTGATCATAGATTGCTCTTGACTTGATTAAATCTGAATTCTGACCCCAGCAACATATCAAGCTCTGATCCTCCTGGTTATCTCAGGAACACTCACTATTGTCACAAGTGGCCCTGGTGTGAGAATAGATGGTTTCCTTCCACACGCCTCACCTCTCATTTCCCATAACAGCAGCCAGCTCAGGTCCTCCTCCCTATGTCCCAAGGATGGCTAAGCCCCTGAAAGGTTGGTTTTTACTCTTGGGCCCAGGCTCTGCCAGTGAACTTTCATCCTGGGCACATTCTCTTGCTATGGAACCTAATGCCCAGAACATCTGCCATAATCTGTTCTTCTACCTGAAGGAATCTGGCATGAGCAGGCCCAGCCTTGACTCGCAATCTCACTGCATGAAAATCTAAGCAGACACCACTGTTTGGAATCTCCTAAAGAATGACCTGATGGTTACTGGGTCAGCTGGAAGCCCCTCAGAGTCATCCTCAACACTCTTCCACATACAACATGCTATCAAGATCTATTGATTCAGGATCCCAAGTGTGTCTCTTATGAACTCCTTCTCTCTATCCCCACTCCATCCTCCCTTCACGCAACCCTACACCCACAGCCTTCTTCCTGACTGGGATTCCCGCGTCTAGTCTCATAACCCCCACCCCACCCCCAATCCATCATTCTATGGCAACCAGAGTGAATTTTCAAAACAGCGAATAAAGCCATTTTTTCCTGCTTTCCACATGTGCATGGCTTCCCATTGCTCCCCAGATAAAGTCCAACCTCTGAGCTTGGCATTCAAGGCCCTACTTGATCTGGCTGAAAAGTTCCCCATAGCTCCAGGCTTCACCTAAGAAGTAAGAGAGTTTATTTTTCACGCAGACCATTCCATTTGAATGGGCTTCCATTCAAATCCTTCTGTGGGGGAAGTTATACCTTAATTTTTTTAGAACCTGTCATTTCATACAGTGGAGTGTAGGGGGCTTATAATTATACATGGAAAATTGAAGTTGGGATAAATTAAAGCATCCCTGAAAATATCAAAAACATAATGCGACATCTTAGAGCTCCTCTCCCACTGGTTCCAACACAATCCAAAAAGAAACTGACCTTTTCCACAACTGAATTATAAATGTCAGAATTGCATGGCACCATCCTTCAATTACTGTCACCTTGAAAGGGGAGAATGCTGGAGGCCTCACACTTAAGTATTTTCAATCACAGATATATTTCAAACACTCCGTCTCCTTGAGAGAGGAGTGCTGGGTTCTGAAAAGCTGTGCAGCCCCCACTGAGGTTTCTGTGCCACATGCAATGACCCAGAAAGTCAGCAACTTGAAAGATGATTGAGAGATTGATCAGAGCTACTCATTTGATCTCCTCCTCTTCCAACAAACTAAAGATTTAATTTTTCTTCAATTGCTATTTCCAAAAGCACCACAGGACAAAGATGCCTTCATTGCATGTCTCCTAAATACAGATAATTTATAGATCGTTTTCCCTTTAGTAAATTATGTTTTTATTCTGCAGCTTTAAATAAGAAGAAAATATTCCTTCTGTCATATTTCTTTTTTTATTTAAAGTCTTCATTCAAAAGAAGGCAGAAAGGGTTGAGTCCAATAACCAGGAAAAAGCAATTCCACATTCTAGGCTGATGTGATTATGGTATTTATAATACAAATATATCAAATTAGCTTCTTCACATGTTACAATATAATTTCTTCCTCTGTCTCCTGTAACCTATATTTACAGGGAATTTTTTTCCTTCTACACTAAATTAACAAAGTATATCATTAGATTTTAGTTATTGCAAAACATGGGCAATCAATATTGCTCTATTTCTCTTTTTTAACAGAACATCTGGGTCTGATTTAAGCTGAAAATCTGGTCCCATCACAAAGAGAAGAGTAATGAATTCAGGCCTCACCAGGGAGCCTTGCTTCACTGGCCATTCTCTTTGCCAAAATATTCTCTGCTTCCAGGGCAATGGTGCCAGAACCTTGTGGCCATCACAGTGGTCAGAGGCAAGGGCAGCCCAACCCATGAGCTTTACCAGCTGGTGGTTGGCCTACCTTCTGGCTCATTATACTCGGACACATGGCAGTACCTCTAATTCTTCACCTCCATTCCAGAAAGTAGAGCACAAGTGGAACAGAGAAGGATATTTTGTAGGGGAGATAGTCATTTTAAACCAACACTTCAAAGGCAAAAGGTTGATATAGCAACTCTATTATATCAGCCATTCAACCCAAAAACTTGATTTTTCTTCCTCATTCAATTCCTGAACATTTCCTACATTCAACACCCCACACAGGGACTTCATACCTAAATTCTTGTTGATCAATTAAAACTTTTTTTTTTGGCAGGGGGCAAATGATATTTGTTACTGGTGCAGTAACAAAGTCTCTTTACCTTCCTTAAGGAGCAGCCTAGCCTGAAAACCCTTTGCACTTTGGGTGAAGGACTTGGGATGAGTGAGAAGAGCAGGCTTTTACTGTTCTGTTGGTGCAATGGATCCATGTGTGAGTATGGTTTTTTCTATTAGTTCTGTAATGTGAAGATCTGCCTGTATCTTAGTAGTTTTTACACCTTCCTGAGAATTTGGTGTATGGGCGGGATAGGGAGATTGTGGATAGAGCTTAAAACACACCATTTCAGCGTTTACGAGGCACCTTCAATTTTTTTTTCATTAGTTATGGCAGGCTAAGAAGAAAAGAACAGAGATGTACATGCTCTGTAGATGACACATGTGGGCCAAGGCAAGACCAAAGACACCTCTTCCAAGGCAGTCACAGCAGTGGAGAGGAGAATGGCTCCTGCACGCCCGCTGGGCTGACGAGAACCTGCACTGCCTGTCAGCTCCATGCTCACAGGGAGCACGGTGATTTAGATTTGGTAGGACGACATCCCATTAAATTAATGTTGTTAATTTGAATTTTATTGATTTTGTAGTTTGCTGTCCTATAATTTGCCCATTTGTTTTGTTTTTATAGTCATATGAGAGCCATAAGTAGAAGGACTTGACTCTAGCTTTCATGTTGGTACATATGTAAGTAACATTATCATAGAAATGTCTTGAGTTAATATAAGTCGGAAAGAGTTCTTTGAAAATACTTTTATTTGAATGGGATCCAAGTATTGCGTGGGTTTGAGAAGAGAATTATTTGATGGTAGGTTTCCAGGCCAGGATCATGAGCTCTCAGGCTCTCCCAGTTGAGTTGATTTCTTCATGGGAAATTTGTGGTGATTTTCTCAGGAAGCATCTCTGCAGGTGCAATTTGGAGGTACAATTCGGAGACTGCAGAGGGACATGTAGTGAGTTGAGGGAGCAGGGATGTTGCTCTCTGAATCTTCCAACTAGAAACGCCGGGGCCCCAGCTTCTTCCCAGTTCCAAATGCGTGGGAAAAAAATATCTGAGCTGAAAACCTGAGAGGCAATCGTAGTGAGTCCTTCCTTCTGGGAAAACATGAAATGTGAAATACCACAGGACAGACCCCTTCATGCTGAGAAGATGCCCCGAAATGATTGATCCTGGAGGGTGCCGGCTTTCCTCTCCATGCCTGATGCCACAAAAACAAAACAGCAAGGAGACTGTTTTTCCTTTCTTTTGTCTCCAAGGAGATTTTGAGAAACTGAGCGAAGTTATTAAAGCTCTTAGTTAGCAGAGCAGCCAGTTCACAAGTAAATACCCCACAACCCATTTATTTTTTTACTTTGCTACATTTTCAGTTCTAATTGGCACGTAGGGCAGAGTATAAAGCCAATGGGAAAATCACAGCAAATGCATCAGTGAGGCCATTAAAACACAGTTGTAACCAGCGAGCCCAGAAAGTCAAGGAATGTTTAATTAGCCACAAAGCATCCAAGAATTTATTTCCCGTACCTCCCTCTTCAGCCTCATCTCTGGCTTCTCCCAGTTCCCCCTACATCCCAGCTCCAGTCTCCAGCGGACTACGGGCCTTTACGCAGCTGCCCTTTCTGCTTAGAACTTTCTCCACCCACTGTGGACTGCCTAACTCATACTTGTCCTTTCATACCCAACTGAGATGTTGCCTCCTCCAGAAAGCCTTCCCTAACCCACACCAAGACAGGAATTAGTGCCTCTCCTCCATGCCTCCCCAGCACCCTGCATGTGCCCTCCTCAGCAGTCACCTCATGATGGCATCATGCGGTGTGACTGTCTTCTCCTCGCTAGACTATAAATTCCTGGGGCAGGACCTTGGGCTCTTTACATTCCCAGGGCATAGCAAAATGTTCAGTACTTATAGGTACTTAATTTATGTTTTAGAACAGGCAGATGAATGACATTTCAAGGGAAACTCTCTATTGCTAGAGAAGAGAACAATATTGTGACAGCTGTCCCTTGCTCCTTCTCCTGCCCTTTCTGCTCCCTGACCCCCTATGCTGGACACTCTCAGCTTTCTGTGGTGGGTTTTGACTCTTCATTCCCTGAGCAAGAGGAACCTTCAGACAACAGGCACTAAAGCAGGTTCACTCTCCCAACCTGTCAGGCCTCCTGTCACAGACCCCCTATGTCCCCTTTGGCCGAATCCAGGATCCAGAATGAACCACGAAGCCACACCTCCACCACGTGGGCTCTCAATGTGCCTGGATGGCAGGTGGTGGGAAGGATGTACCCGGCCCAGGTTCACGGCCCAGTGCACCAAGTTTGTAGAAGTGGCTCTCTTGGTCGCTTCTCTGATCACTGGCCATTTACACCCCAGCTTTGCAGGAATGGGTCTGAACATGGCTTTGCCTGCCCTAGCTCTGTCAAAACTCAGCCTGGAGACTCTGGAAGACTTGTAGATGGCTACCAGTGCTGTTCCCAGATTCTATATCACCCTCCCTATTTCCACCTACCACCACCTGCACCTTGGAATCGTATCTGGCAAGATGAGAAATTCCCCATACTTCTGCTTTTTGGCCTTACCAGGCTATCTGAACCCCAAAGATCAATCCTGAAGGATGACAGCAAAATCTGCTCTGCCCCAGGGCAGGTGGAGCCCAGACTAGGCCTCACTGGTTAGCCCTCTCCTCCCTGTTTTTTGTGTGTGTGCACAGCCCTGCCTCCCAGGCCCCAATCTATGACAGTGTAGATAACCTTCAATTCAAACTATAAAAGTTGGTTTCTCTCTGCCTCTCACATTTTACTAGAAAATGAACCATAATTTGAAACACACAGTAAAGCGTAATCTTTTCTTTTTAGCACTCAAGCGCCTTCATTTTCAAAGAAAGCCAACGGCTGGCAGATTGAATTTTGTTTTTGCCAATTATACATTTTGCCTCAAAAGCTGCCTAGAGTACAAAAAAGAAGTGAGGGTATTCACACTCGTAAGATGAATCATCTTCAAAGCTGGCATCAGAACCCCCACGTTCATAACCCCAGTCTTGAGACAAACGCTCTAGTCATTAATGAGAGTGCATAACAGGCTAGAGTTATGACTAGTGTTTGTTCGCTGCAGTTAAAAATTCTCTATTAATGACAACAGCTGTCGGTTTAATAACCCTAGAAAAGATCATTAAATTCTTTCATATTTCCCAGAAACAGATGGAGGAATTGCAGAAAGGTTCAAGCATATGGGGAAACATATTGGATTGTGGCAGCTCCAAAGAGTGGCCAAAATATGATACTCTAATGGGCTGCTCCACGCTGTATTGCTTGTGGTACCCAATGGGAGCAGGTGTCTCCATGCCTTGTGAGGGCACGGAAACATGGTGAGGAGTGGTGTCAAGATGGGTGAGCCCTTGTGTGTTAGGCTGGACTGGAAAGATGGCTGCCTGAGTTAGAGGTTCTTGTGAAGGCTTAGAGAGTGGCTCGTGTCAGCAGCTCATGGTCCCACACTGCCTCAGTGATTGCTGGAGTCACCATTCACTGGCAGAGAATGACACACTCACTTTCCCATGCATGTTCCCTCTAATTACTGAAAACTTACTCCAGTGTACACTGATAGATCTGGGTCAGCAACAGCCAGTCCAATGCCCTTGCAGGACAAACTCCTGATACCTTGCATCAATGAACTTATTCTGCCGAGGGAACTGACCCCATCAGAACCGTCAGCTTGATCTTGAGTTCAGAGTCAGAGGTAGTTGTGCACCTTTTGTGCATCCAGGTGCAAGAGAACATTTCAAGAACTCTGAGTCAAGTGTGCTAATGGTTCAGACCTGACTCTGTCTGTTTAGAGGGAGGGAGCAATAACCGTGGAGGAAAATTAGAGTTATCTAAACACATTATCTCCCTAAAAAATGTCACAAGGCCTGATGGTTTACTGGTGAATTCTTTAGGACTTTCCAGAAAGAATTAATTCCCATGTATATAAGCTGTTCCCACGTGTAGGCAAATATGAAAAGCAAGCTATGGAGGCAGCATGGTCTTGATAACACTTAACATAGCATTAAAAAAAGAAAGAAAGAAAACTAAAGACTGAGCTTGCTTAGGAATCTTGCATATGAATTCCCATGTAAATAGTGGCAAGATTAATTTAAAATTGTATTGATGAATAAATAGGGATTTCTCCAGGTTTGCAAGAATGGTTTAATGATATAAAATTAACTAATATAGAACACACATATATTATTGGATGGATACATTAAATATTGAAAAGATTTTAATTCTATTCTATTCTATTTGTATTTTTCTGAAATTTATTTATTTGTTGTGGGTTGAACAGTATCCTCCCAAAAAAGATATGAAGTTCTAAGCCCCAGTACCTCAAATGTGACCTTTAAGAAATAGAGACATTGTAATTAGTTAAGATGAGGTCACACTGTAGTAGGACACACAGGCTGCGTGTGTATTCACATGGCCATCTTCTTATAAGGAGGCAGAGATTGGAGTTATGCAATGGCAAGCCAAGGAATACCAAAAACTGCCAGCAAACCACCAGAAGCTAGGAAGAGGTAAAGGATTCCCTTCCAGGTTTTACAAGGAGCATGGCACTGCTGACACTTTAATTTTGACTTCTGGCATCCAGAACTGTGTGCTAAAACATTTCTGTTGTGTAAGCCACCCAGTTTGTGGTACCTTGTCATAGTAGCCTTAGGAAATGAATACAATTGGTTTAAATCAAGAGTCAGCAAACTATAGCTTGCAGCCTTTGAATTTAAAGAAGAGGAGGAGGAAAAGGAAATAGAGACTGTATATGGCCCACGAAGCCTAAAATATTTAGTACTTGGTTCATTAAAGAAAGTTTGCTGACCCGTGGTTTAATATAACTAATAAAAAAAAACCTAATAGATAAATTTAAGCATATCCAGAGGACAAAACAGATAAAATTTTTAAAATTTTTAACTGAGAAAACTTTGGGTAAAAAAAGAAAGAGTAAGTAGAAATTATACTCTGACATGTCTAAGTATATAAATTACATAAATCCACAATACTGAAAATAAGGAACATAGTGGCATACAGATCAATGAAATAGGATATGTTACCCTTAAATGGACCTAGTTTATAATAATAAGAGTTTGATACATACTGTAGTAGTATCAGAAGCTTATAGGAATATGTATAATTGTTTAAATATTGGAGAATATTAAAATATGGGGTAAAATAAATTATTAGATCATCAAATCATACTATTATCACAGTAAGTTCTAGACTAACTTAAAAATTAAATGTAAGAAAAGAAACTTAAAAAATTTGGAAGAGAATATTTGTAAATATTTAAATTAACTGATTGCTGAATAGGTGAGAATTGTCTAAGCAATAGAAGGAATAGTAAAGGAAAATAACTGTATATTTGATGACAATATTTTCAAATTTCTGTACCTCAAAAGAATCATAAACAAAATTAAAAAGCAAAAGACAGGCTGAGAAAAAAACTTTGACATTATGACAAAAAGGATTAATAACCTTCATATATACAGATCAATATCATCAGATCAAAAGAAAAACACAAAATCCTAAAAGAAAGATAAGCAGCAGATATACCCAACAGTTCACAGAAGACATATAATTGACTAAAGAATATACGAGAAATAATCAATTTCTCTGGTAATTTAAACACACACACACACACACACATTTAAAAATGAGATCCCATGTTTAATTTATCAAATTTAAAAGAGCCTAAGTACTCTGTCTCAGGTAAAGTCCATTCAGCAACTTTATACCCTAACAGCAGAAATACACGGAAACAGTATTTCTGGATTGTGTTTTCACAATCCAGTCTGTTTTGCTACAGCATGTGCTTCTCTAATGAGAATGAGGTCATATGTGAATGGTAAGAAAAGGTAAGGATGCAATAAAATCTGAGGTCACATTGGTTCACATGCAATTCTTCCCAGAAGGTTTTGTGTGAAGCCACTAAGTATGAGCAGCTGAACCCAAAAAATGCTCCCACAGCTGAGCACAGGAAGCCCTAGTGAGGTGCAGTTCATGCTGCCCATCACTTGCATTCTTCCTCTGAGCGAGGTCTGGCTGTTTGTTCTGCCTAGAAAGTGCTTACTACACACATGGTGTGCACCATCTTTATGCACGCTGTCTTGTCTCCACAACTCAGCATCTCATCTCAATCCTTCCTTACACCCCTTTCTGGCAACAACTTTTAGAAGCCATGCAGTTGTTACTCTTTATTAGAAATTTAATTAATTTTAAATAGCATTTTTATTGATTGTTATTTTTTGTTACTGTTATGGTTAGAACATGACATAAATTTTTAGTGAGCTCCCTAAAAGATGTTTTTCTATATGTCTTGTCATTTTTAGTACACAATCTTGCAGAATACATTTTTTGGCATTTTATATGACTATACATATACAATATATATCAGATTATTGTAGAAGAACTCTGTATGATTATCAAAAGCCTCAAAAAGTTGACCATTAACTCTACTTACAGCAATATATACATAGGAAAAAATCAGCAATATGCCTAAAAATTTACGCAGTGTGTTTCGAGAAGTATATATAAAACTAAAAAATTGGAAGACATTCAAATGCAAAATACTTGATTGAATACCTGATTTCATCTATACAATGGAATATATAAGCCATTAAAAATAATCTCTTCAAAGAATGCTTGGAGCAATAAAATTTTTCATAATAGATCATTAAGTGGAAAAAACACAGTCTGTAAAATATTGCCACAGAGAATCATTCAACTATCATAATGTAAATTATTAAATTATGTACCTATTGTTTATGTAATAAATATATAAATATATACAAAATATAAATTATAGTTAGAAATATAGTAGACGAGATTGCACTTTCTACATTTTCTAAGTTTTCTATAATGAATATACATTACTTTTATAAAAAATTTAACCTTATTTTTAAGTAGAGAAAAATTATGGATGTTTTAATTTAAAGTAAGATGGCAAAGAAAGAACAGAGGCAAGGAGAGAGGAGGGAGAGAGGACTAGGGGGAGGATGAGGCCACCCTAAGTTTAAATTCTGGTACCAACTGGCCTCTCCCTGGCCTATGGAAATCCTCAGTTATTGCAAACTCTATGCTTACTTTTCTGAGCCAGCAACACCTGATTCTCTTGTATAGCCCCATCTTGCCCCAAGCCACAAGATGACTTTCCAACTCTCTGACTGGCTCACTTACTAGGTTCCTATACCCTTCAGTCAAGCCTTCAACTTCTCTAAGACTGCCTCAGCTCAGCCGCAGCCCAATAGCCAAGATTGCTTCTAGAATCCAGGTGATCAGTGCCAGGCCCCATATCAGAGTCATTAGAGGAAAATATCCAAGTCCATTCCTACTGCTCACCCTACCCTGGAACAGATGAGTCTCTGTAATTCAGAGAAGAGACTGATGGTCTGGGTCCTACTGGATTGTTGGTACAGTCCCTGAGAGTGGACCACATCTACCTATGTCCATGTGGGAAATTGAACTGGATCAGGTACCTTGCTCCCACACCCATTCCTTGGCGCCGCATAGCCCCTTCCATCCACCCAGGGGAAAAAGAAAGAGGCGCTCTGAATTGACAAAGCTGATAGTAATTTTAATAAGAAATTAACTAGAGTTTATAAAGAATAACATATGTTTGTTTCCAACAGTAGCGTAGATCTGATTCTCCTGAGGGACCCTCCTGAGTGAAACCACTAAATGGTTAAATAAAAGATTTTTTAAATCTATTTAAATGCATTACTGGGCTGACACAAAAGTAAGAAATCTGCAAAGCCCTAAAATAAAATGAAATAAAAAGTCTGAAAAGAAAATGAGTGCTAAAGTCTGCTTTCTCCCTGAGGGTTTCTACCAAATCCTAAAGACTCTAAGTTCTTCACTGAAGACTACATGAGGTTTGGGGTTAGGAGATAAAACTCAATCTTATGTCCCAAGGCAGCAAATCTGATGTAAACCCTACGTTAACAAGGTGAGATTCAAAAGGACAACACACTCGAAAAGTGAGTAAGAAATAGACTGGGATCTTTACACGGAGACACAAGGAAACTCATCTATCTTGCCCCTGGCATTGGTTGAGGGGGAAAAACTTGTAAACACAAACCACTTCTTATAAAACTTTGAGATCCAAAATTACACTCCTGTGAGGTCCAGAAAACCTTAAGTGGTGCTTCTAGGCACTGCAGAAGCATACAGAAATCCTCTCCAGAGAAACTTAACCTCAAATAAGGCCTCGAGAATCCTCACAAATAAATGCTGATGGACAGTGGTGGTCAGCGTGGATAGGATCCCTGCCTGATGGAGCTGACATGCAAAGAGGTACGTGAAAGAAATAAATGCTAAGAAGGAACTAAATAAGAGAAAATGAAGAGATCTAATTAAAGAGGATGATCTGGAAATTCACGTATAAGCTCAAAATCTTACCTTCCTCAGCACCCATAGAGCAAATCTCACAGGAGGACGGTTGCCAGATATGTAAGGAAAACAAATTACAGGATGCCCAATAAACTTTGAATTTCAGATAAACAACAGTTTTCTAATATGCCCTATGCAATATTTGTGACATATAAACGAATTACTTGTTCTTTTATTATTTGGTTTTTTAAATCTGAAATTCAAAGTTCATTGGTCATTTCATATTTTATCAGACGTCCTAGATGGAAGAAATCTAATTGGTCCTGCTTAAGTCACACAGTCTTCCTTTAGACCAATCCCTATGGGCAGTTGCACAAGAAACATTGCAATTGACAGTTCCCACCAGAACTGCATGGGGCGGAAGAAGAACAGTTTCCCAGCAAAGATAAAAGTCTTTCACAGATAAAAACAAGAGACATCCATTCCACTAGGGTTTGCTAAAGGATGGTGATAGTGGTGGTAGTGCCGTTACTGATAATGATTTTGTTTGCCTACCTCTTTTTCTGCCACTAGATTTCCTGAGATAACTGGTATTCCTGGTCATGCTAAATCCATCCAGGATGATGAGTGTGAGAACTTTGGCCACACAACCAGTTGAACACATACTGGCTAACAAGGAAAGGAGCATCTCTGTCTAACTTGGTGGCTCTCAGCTTTGGCCGCACGTTAGAATCACCCAGGGAGCCTCTAAGATGCATTGACACCTGGGCCAACCCCAGAGTTTCTGACTTAATAGGTCTGGATGTGTCCTGGGCATCAGGATTTTTTAGAGCTTTTCAGGTGATTCTAATATGCAGGCAAGGATGAGACCCACTGGGACCCCTACCTACACCTCCAGCCATATCTCACATATTCCCTTTGGCCCCACACACCCATGATCCTTCCCCTGACATTTCTCAGTTTACATTGGCTCATCCTAGTCACTCCAGGTAGAATCTCCCCCTGTCTATGGAAGTGGTTTTTGATCTTCAAACAAGGCCATGCCTCCTCCCCCAATGAAGACTTCCCATAAGCCCAAGTAGAGTCCTCTTATTATCCCCTCTACTACTCAGAGGCCCCCAGAAGTGATGCCACACAAAGAAATGGTATCTCTTCTCTAGAGGTAAAGTTCTTCTCACAGCTTCTACTGAGAAAAGGTATTTTCCAACTCAACGTGTGGCTTTACCATTGGCCCTTCCTGACCTGAGTAACATTCTTAGACACATGACATATTTCTTACCTGCTGGACCTCACCTGCCAGAAGCAAAAGGAAATGCAAGTATTTGCATCAATTCATTTAGATCTTAGCAGGGCATAAAATGAACTCTCTGGGAAATTATAAAAACATGCAATAGTGTCTGCCTCCCATCACAGAAGCCCCATAATACTGATTCGTAGGCAGTGGCTCTGAGACCTCTTCTCCTTGGCTCATATAAGGCTTCCTGGAGATTCACACCAGAAGAAATTTTGAGTCCAATGGATGCAGCATCTTGCAAAAGAAGGCCACACCAGACTCTGGCAGGAATAACTCTTCCTCCACAAACAATTAAGCTTAATTAAAACAAGAAAACAAAGGATGGAATCTCCTAGTCCCGGCTGAGATAGGACCAACTGCAGCTTTCCAGGGTGGTCATCAACCAGGCACCAAAATCCTGTAGATCCTTTCCACCTGGACACTTGCCTGCAGGTGTTCCTCTCGTTTTGGCATATTGGGGGCTCAGAGACAGACCCTAGGCTGGCCAACACCTGTTCTCAGCTCAGACAATTCCCCGAGAAGGGCAGCCATTATTTGCTTAAGGTCTGTCCCTCTGTGGAACTGAAAGCTCCACAAAGGTAGGGCCCATGTTTGTGTCACTTATCTCAGAGTCCTGAATGCCTGGAGTCTAACGCCAAATGGACATTCAGTAAATACCTATTGGTTGGTTGGATAAAATGCTGCCAGAAAGACTGGCTCCTGGTCTATCTTCAACACTATGTCCTGCTGCCACCACGTGGATCAAACCTACTCCTGTCAGTCCACTTCCTCCAGGATTGGGAGAGAAGAGGACAACCAACAAGCTTGGAGGACTGGACTAGGTTCCAGGCAGCTGGAAAGGATGGAAGCCCTTGAAGATCTTGGAGATTGGTTCCTTGTACCCAAAGGGAGGCATGTTTGGTATGAGCCTTAAGGGATGAATAGTTCTCAGATCAGAAAAGAGAGGAGAGAATCACATTGCAGAAGGAGGAAGCAGAAAGTAGGAGAAAGTGCAAAGCTTCAGAGAGGTTGGCAGGGCTAGAGTATCAGAGCTAAAGAGCTAGAACAGATATTTTCCTGCAGAAAGAGGGAGTTGGGGCACACTGGGAATAAGGGTGTGCCCCAACCAGATCAGTATTTTACAAAGATCATCCTGGAGGCCACTGTGGACAGATGTTAGCAGAGGCAAAGAACCTGGGGCTGTGGCAGTTTCTAGCTACGAGATGATGAGGCCAGACCATGCTTTCTTCCCCAAAGTGGAAGAAAAAAGCCCCAGCACCCAGGGGCACAGTGTTGCCTGCTAATGCAAGGACCAAAGTAGAAGACCAGCCTGTGCTTCATGGCTCCAGACAACGTCCCTTCTTCCTGGCATAGAGGCTGTTCTTCAATGTGTCCCCACAGTCCCCATGAGCCCCCACCACCAATCCTTCCTGGTTTCTCACTGCCTGCCTCTGCCCACATACTACTTCCCTAACATTTCTAAACACACACACACACACACACACACACACACACACACACACACACACACCCGTACTCTATCTAGGTCCTCAGGGGTTCTTCATCCTCCAGCTAAGAAGGGTGAGACAAGCACTGGATTCGGACTGCCTTCAGAATCTCCCATTATTGAGTGTTCATCCTGGCTCTGCCCCCAATTGTGTGATGACAGGTAGGTATCTTTGCCTCTCTGAATCTCAGTTTTCTCATCCACAGAGAGGGGATAATAATGCCTACATCACAGGGCTGTGAGATAGAGTAGCAATAATATACAGAAAGCTCCTACCACGATGTTTGGCACAGAGTGAGAGTTTGATACTCAGTACCTGCGACTGTGATTATCCACAGAGTTTGCATTTTCCCAGGCCCAGCTGTAGCCCACGTCCTCTAAGAAGCATTCCCTGACCACCCAGCCCCACATGTCAACTTCCCACTTTCTTGGCTCTGACAGTCCCTGCACTCTGCACCATCAATCTAACACCTGACTCCTCAGTCTCTTGTGTTGGGCACTGATTCCTCTCCATAAGCCGTTCTTATCTTCCCTAATGCATTAGGAAATTCTCTGAGAGCAGGGACGGCCTCCCCTCATTCTCCTGCCTCCCACAGCGTGCAGAACTAGGCACACAGTAGATGTTCTGGTAAGTAGGTAAGATGAGGCCAGTTCACTGATAGCTAAAAGTTTGACTTTTATGACAAAGGCAATAGGGAGCTAGTGAAGGCTCTAGAAAAGGGGAGATGATGGAAGGGGTCATTTGGGTGAGGCACTGAAGAGCAGATCTACAATATTCCCAGTCTGTTTCCTTCCTTCCTTCCTTCCTTCCTGGCTAAGGACACTGGCAGAGTGATGAATGTGCCAAAGGCTACAGATTATTAATCACCTTAAAAGCAAACATTTATCTTAGTGCAAGATTTTTACTTTTCTCCTCTAATAAAGGATTAAAGCGCCCAGATATTAATGGGCCAAATAATTTACGTTCTGCTTAAGCAGAAAAAAACAAACCATCAGGCCTTCGTGGCAACACTACTTTCCGACAGATTGAGAGATAGGCTGAATAAATTGCAGTAACTGAAACATGCACGTATGCATGCTCACCCACCGATACATGACAGTTTGCAAACATTTTGCAACAAGTGCAATATGATTTCTGTACACAATTACCCGTTCCTCTAAAAGATTTTCCTCTCCTTCTTGCCTTCTCAATCACTTGGGGGAATTAAGCCACAGCACCCTGGGCAGCGTCCCCCCGTGCTTCTGTTCACAAACTGTGACCTCAGCCCTGAATAAATCAATACTGAGAGGAAACAACTTATTCCGGAACCTCCAAGAGACAGCAAGATGGGCCATGGCCATTCTCCTCTCCCGCCATGTGCTCCCCAAACAGGGATCTTGAAAAGAAAGACATTTTCCTGAAAGGAGAAACCAGAGGAAAACTTTTCATCTTCATTTTATTTGAACACCCACTGAAAATCAGCCATAGCGAAGTGTCTCAGATTCTAGTACATGGCTGAAATGTTGGAACAGGCCAAGCCATGAAAAGAGACAGGAGACCTGAATACTTATTCCCTCACTGTCACGGACTTACTATGTGATCTCGACCAGTTCCCTACCATCCTCTGGGCTTCAGGTTTTCCATCTGAACAATGAATGTTTGGTTTTGATAACTCTAAACTCTGACAATTTGTGATTTAACAACTGCTCGGCTCCAGCAGTCATACAGGGCAGGAGCATCAAGGATTAGAGCTGAGCAATAAAAAAGAGCTCAGTCCTCAGGTGAACTGCCCACTGAGCATGCTCAGTGCCAAGGTAATTAAGTCCCTCTTCTAGGGCTCCACAGCAAATCGTGCATGGCTAAGCATGCTCAGTTCTAAAGAAAGATGATTCTAGGCTTGCTTAACACAGGGCAAAATCCTGTCTCCTGATGACAGTTTACCCTCATTGCTTGAACTCCCAGAGATATGGACACAATAGGCCCGTAGCAATTAGTTGAATTAAACAAACCAACCAATGTTCGCCAAGGCTCATTCTGTTCACCTACTGGTTTAGATAGACTGAACTCTTGAGTAAGAGTGTTAACCAAAAACTTAGTTCCCTGCAAATTACTCTTTATCAGCTACCTCCACCCCTGCCAAAATAGGGCACATCCTCCTAATCTAGCCTCACACTCGTCATACCTATAAGAATAAAGAATTTGAGAGGGGAGGAAAAAAATGGTGCAGATGATAGAGGCTCTGTTCATCCCTCTGGCAACAAATCAAAGTTGTAACAGAAACTAGGAGCAGCAGCGAGGAAAACTCACCTGGGATCTAGATAAACAAGCTATATAACTACGGAGACCTCCAAGAAATCACCCTACACCGGCAGAAGGTAGGACAAGGCGAGGACGCAGAGCTGCCTGGTCCCAAGCGGCTGAGCGAGACGGAGGCTGCAGCAGCAGCAGATGCCTCTTAAAGGGGCTGTGTCCACAAGCAGATTTTCACAGAGATTGACCTGCTCGCTCTGAGCACCATTGCTCATTCGGCCGCACACTGGGGGCACCAGGGACTTACAGGGAGACATTGTTGTAGTGACAGCCGATGTGAGGCTCGTCCTGTATGGAAGTGCCGCTGGTATCTATTGTTCCCTGTTGAGCCCTCCCCCCATCAGTATGCAGACACAGTGCAGCCATAGCTATGACATCATCAAACTGGAAACAGAGGTCACTCCAGCCAGAGAATTCCCTAAAACCTCTCCTTCCCCAACTTGGGCCTCACCCAAGCTACATCCAGGTATATTCTTGGTAAGTCAGGTGCTCCTCGCTCAGCAGCGCCTAGACTCACACTGGAGGCAGCTGGCCTCGGTTTCTGGTGTGGCCTTTTGATGCAACTATAAGCACAGCATCTGTGGATTGCTTGCTGAATCTTGACAGGTGGCCCTGGAGGGGTAGAGGCTTGGGCTAAGTTTGGCCTGCAGCTGAACCCCTCTCAGGACTGTGCCACTGGACACTACTTCACAAATCCACACTAATAAGACTGGGAAACTTAGGAGCTTTGCTTAGTACATAGAAACAGACACGAAAAGGCAGACAAAGTGAGAAAACAAGAAGAAACCATATGACAGAACAGAACAGAGATCCAGATATAATGGAGTCAAGGAATCTAACAAATGCAGAGTTCAAAACATTGGTTATAAAACATGCTCAATAAACTTTTGGAAAATATAGAGAACTCCAATGAAGAGATAAAAATAGAGGTGGATATTTAATATTAAAAAATAACACACTATCTGAGATGAGAAGTATATTAAATGGAATAACAAAGGAATAAGAGAATGTAGAAAGGATCACATGCCTTATCCAGAGGACAGGAAAGCTAATCAGGACACTCAAAACAGAATTGGCATAAAAAAAAATGGATGCCAAGGACTCTATTAAAGATGATTTAAGGAGCATATGGGACACTATTAAGGCTCCAAATATCCATCTGATGGGTGTAACTGAAGAAAATCAAGATGTCGAACAGCTGTTTGAAGAAATAATGATGGAAAACTTCCCTAACCTGGTGAAGGAAATGAACATAAAACCCCAGGAAGCTCAAAAGATTCCAAAAATCAGGGATCCAAAGAGACCCACACCAAAACATCATAATTAAAATGCCAAAGGTTATACAAAGAAAGGATATTAAAAGCAGCAAGAGAAAAAAAATCACATATAAGGAACACCTATAAGACTGGCAGCTGATTTCTCAAAAGAAACTATGCAGGACAGAAGGGCTTGGCACAAAATATTTGACAGGATGAAGACCCAGGATCTACAACCAAGAATAATTTATCCAGCAAAACTATCATTTAGAGTTGAAGGACAGATAAAGAGCTTCCCAGACAAAAATAAACTAAAGGAATTTATCACCACCAAGCCAGATTACAGGAAATGTTGGAGGGACTTCTTTAAGAAGAAAAAGCATGTATCAAAAACAGGAATAAAGAACAGTAACAACTACATTACTATCAATAAGTACCTTAAATGGAAAAGAATCAAGTGTTCCAACCAAAAGATAGAGTAGCTGAATAGATAAGAAAACCAGACCTTTACATATGCTGCCTATAAGAGACTCACTTCAGATTAAAAGACACACAGAGACTAAAGAAAGGGGATGGAAAAAGATATTGCTTTGATGGACCTAGAAGGTACTTAAGTCAGACAGAGAAAGATAAACACCATATGATTTGCAGAATTTAAGGAATAAAAATAACTAATCAAAAACAGACTCAAAATTTAGTGGATAATTTGATGATGGACAGAGGGGTGGGAAATGTGGGGAGCTGGGAGAATGGAGTGAAGGGTTAAAGAAATACAAATTAGTAGCTGATGGATGATCATGGGAATGAGAAGTGCAGCATAAGGATTGCAATTAGCATTAATACATTGGCTAGGTGCAGGGTCAGGGGAGGGTGGGAGCAATTGGGGGATCATTTTACTAACTATATAGATGTTTAACCAATGTATTGTATACTTGAAACTAATTAAAATTTTAAAAATTATCAAATTACAAAAAAGAATACCATCCACCAACTTCACCTAGTTGATATTTGGAGATCACTCTAACAGTAGAATTTGCATTCTTTCCAAGTATACAAAGAATAATCAGCAAGACAGGCCATATATTTGGCCATAAAGCACATCTCAAAAACTCTTTAAGATTCAAACTATACAATTTTATTCTCTTATATAATGAATTAAATTAAAAAGTAACAACAGAAAGCCATCTAGAAAATATCAAATATCAAGAAATTAAACAGAACACTTAAATAACTCATAGATCAATGTAGAAATAAAAAGGGAAACTGTAGTATATTTCACACTTGATAATAATGAAAGCTAAACCCATCAAAATTTGTAGGATACAACTAAATCAGGGGTTAAAAGTAAAATTAGACTTTTAAATGCCTATGTTAAAGAAAGATGCACAAAATCAATGATCTAAGCTTCTACCTATAGATGCAAAAAAGAAAAACAGATGAAACTCGATGCAAGCAGGATACAGGAAACAATGAGAAGAAAGAAAATCAATGATACGAAAACTGGACAAACAATAATGAAATCAGCGGAGTCAAAGTTATTTCCTAGAAAAGATTAACAAAATGATAGCCACCCAGAGAAAACTAATATGAAATAAAGAGAGAAAACACATATTACTAATGCCAGGAATTAAGAGAGAATAGCATCGTAAGTTTTATATCTATTAAAATAATAATAGACTATTATGAACAACTTTATGCCAATAAATTAACAACTTAGGTGAAATAGACAAATCCTTGAAAAAAAAAACTCACCAAAATGAATATACCATGAAAGTACAGATCTAAATAACCCTAAATACATATTAAATAATTTTAAATCCATAACCAAAACTTTCTTCTCATAAAGAACTTCCAAGCCCAGATGAATTTACCAATGAATTTTATCAAACATTTAAGGAAAAGATAATATCAATATTAAACACTATTTCAGAATATCAAGGAAAAGAGAATATTTTCTAACTCATTTAATAAAGCCAGAATAACCCTGGCACTAAAAAATGGCAAAGATATCATAAGAAAAGATAATTACAGACTAATATTTCCCATGACTAGAAAGATAAAAATCCATGTGAACCTATTAGCATATTAAACATAGTGGTACATAAAAGTGTAACACATCATGACCAAATGGTGCTATTCACAGGAATGCAAGGTAAATTTAACATCTAGAAAATGTTTGGGGGAAAAATCAATGAAATTCACAAAATTAACAGAATAAAAAAGAAAAATGTAATTCACATTGATTATATAACGAGGAAAAATCATATGATATATGATTCTGATAAAGCATTAGACAAAATTCAATGCCCATTACAGTTAAAAAGAAAGAGGAAACTATGAAAGAATTTTCTTAATATAAGAAAGACATTTATTAAATACTTGGAGCTCACAACATACTACCTAATAGTAAAACATCAAATTTTTTCCTGTAAGTTATTAGATAATTACCTTCAACATTCTCTAGAAACTTTAGACAATGTAGAAAAAGAAAAGTAAATAAAATTATAAGTATCGGAAATTAAGAAGTAAAACTGCCATTATTCACAAATAATGTGTATGTGTACATAGAATAAGAATGTTCCAAAAACACTAGAATAATTGAGTTTATTGACTTTACAGCATCCAATGTCACCATATAAAAATCAATTCTTATTCTATATACTAGCAACAAAAAATTAATGAAAACTTTTTAAAAATACCGTTTGCAGTAGAATTACTAAAAGTAAATACATAAGAATAAATCTAATCTTAAAAAGGTACAAAACCACTATACTGAAACTATAAAATATCACCAAAAGAAATTAAAGAAGATCTAAATAACTGGAAGATATACCATATTCATAAATTTGGCAACTTGATATTAAGATGTCAACTCTCACCAAAATGATCTTTAGATTGTAATCCCAAACTCTAAGAGGAATTTTTGAAAAAACTGACAAGTTGATTCTAAAACTTTTGTGAAAGTTAAGAGTAGCCAAAATAGTATTGAAAAAGAACAAAGTTGAAGGATATAAGCTAGCTAATATTAAGACCTTTATATAAAGTAACAGTTATCAATTCAGTATGGTTTTGGTATAAGAATAAACAATTAATTTTTGACCAAGTTAATTCGGTAATGGAAAGTCTTCTTACAGACAGTGCTAGAATAACAGAATATCCATATTAAAAATATATATCTCAATTCTTATCTCACTCCATATACAAAAATATATTCACAATAGATCATAGATATAAATATAGTGCTAAAACCGTAAAGCTTCAAAGAAAACATAAAATGATATCTTTGAAGCTTGGGGTAGTCTTAGAGAGCTGAGCTCTTAACCTGTGAGATTTGATGCTATCTCCAGGTAGACAGTGTCAGAATGGAGTTAAATTAGAGGACACCTAGCTGGAGTTGCAGAGAATTACTTGGTGGGGGAAAACCCCAACACAGAAGTGTCAGAAGTGTCAGAAGTGAAGTGTTCTGTGCGAGTATAGTAAAAGAGAAACATACAGGAAGAGGGAGTTTTCCTGTTCACGAAATTTCTTAGGACACAGAAACAATCATCATAAAAGAAAAACTTAACAAATCAAATTTATTGAAATTAAATTTTCTGCTCATCAAAATATACTATTAACAAAATTAATAAGCAGGCTACAAACCAAGAAAATTATTCACAGTACATATATCTAACAAGAGACTCTAATGTAGAATATAAAGAAATCCTTATATATTAGTATCAACAACAAAAAGACAAGTAACACAACTTTAAAAATGGGCAAAAGTCCTGACAAGACATTTCACAAAAGAAATAGATGAGTGGCTACTCAAACTTGAAAAATGGTCAGTATCTATATTTATCAGGAAATGCAAATTAAAACCACAATGAAATACATTTCATACCCACTAGAATGCATTTTTTTAAATGACAGCAATGATCACAAGGAATCTTTCTGAAGAGATGGAAATATTCTAAAACTGAATGTGGTGATGGTTGCACAAGTGTATAAATTTCAAAAAATCATTGAACCATAGTAACTACAATGGGTGATTTTTTTATGATATGTAAATTATTCCTAATTAAGCTCATACCTTGCTAATTAAAGTAGCAGCAAGTATTATAATTTAAAGACACAGGATGTGAAATGATAAAGAAAAGCTAGAAAACGATAAACATAAAATTCAAGGTAGTTATTGAAAGACTGGAATGATTCCATTTTCTGAGTGATCCCAAGATGAATTGTACGAAAAGTTCCCCAAAGGCCAGTGGTCAAGAACAATGCCTTACCACCTGGCCAAACCAGCCAAGCCAGCTAATTGGTGGGCCCACAAGGCACCCCCACCCTTATTTCCTCCTGCACATATTCTGATTACTGCACCCGGCACCTTCTGCACTCGGCCCTACCTTCTGCACTTGGCCCTTTCTGTGCACGGCCCCTCTATACGCTGCCCCAACTGCACATGACCCCCCTTTTGCACGCGGACCCAACAACCTACCACCCAATCCCTTTAAAGGTCAACCTAACCCCCCAATCAGGTAACGCCAAGGCATCTCCCCAAGGCTTGCGGTTTTTACCTTTTAAATTAGGTCCCAGCCCCTCGGTCAGGGCTCCTCTCAACCACTGCTGCGTCAGTGAATGAGTGGAGTCCAAACTCGAGTTTGTCAATAAACTTCCTTTTGCGCTTGCATCGGTGTCAGTTTCCTTTTTGGCTCGTGGAGTTCCAAACCAGGGCATTACAGTTATTACCTGAGAGGGAAGGGAGAGGGATAAGAAGTGATAAGAGCAAAGAAAGAACTTCAAAGGTATCGTAATCCTTTTTCCCAATATTGGGCAGTGGTCCACAGGTGTTCATTGTACCAATATTTTCTATACCTTACACATAGTTTATGTGTTATTTAGTTTCTACCCTTTAGTTAATAAAAACAAGTTCAAATAAATAAAATAAATAATCAAAGAGATAGAGGCAGACTTGATAAGAACATGCATCATAATAACAAACTGCCCAGTGGGGAGATGGTGGAGTAGTATGAAACCCATGGAAGAAACTCGATAAAAGCACCCAAGGCAGAGTTGGAAGACCGTCCCCAGAGGTGAAAGCCAATGGGCAGCCACACAGACTTATAGGCAAAACTGATAGACAGGAGGAGAATAATGGGTTGGCTGAAGGCTTTGGTCTTTCTACTGTGGGTGGACTAGGGAATAAAGAAACACTGCACCTGATTTCTCTCAACCTCACTCAGCTCAGTGCTACTTAGATGCCATGCCTTACACTTCTGGGAGGATATGTACAAATCTTTCTTTGAGTTCATTGTCGGCCTGTTTGGAGAAGGTAAGTGAGGAAGTTTAGAAACAGAGAGGAATGTTGAATGGTTAGTTTCCTGCAATCATTGGCAGTCCCTTCTCTGGGGATTACGGGGCAAAGCACAATATTTCTACAGCTAGAGAAATATAAGTCCTAGGCTGAGCTCTCGTAACAGACCCACAAAATATTCATGATACAAACACAATGGGCATTCATTTCTGCCTCCTGTTTCCAGTCTGAGGTAGGTGGTCCTTGCTGGCACCTCTCCTTCATGCAGTGATTGGATTCCAGACCCCTATAGTCCTCTGGTTTCTCTATCTCCTTGGACCTGTTGTCATCTGCTTCTAGCCAAGGGAATAGGAAGGAGGCAGGAGAGACACATCTATTTTTCTAAGCCTTTGGCCTAGCTACCTTGGGACAAAGATTTCCTAGACAGGACACAAAAAGAACAAACCATCAAAAAAATTTGGCAAACCAATTAATTGAACTGCATCAAAATGAAAAATGTCTGCTTTTCAAAAGACACCATTAACAACATAAAAAGACAAACCATAAGAGATCGTTTTTGTAATCCATATATCTGACAAAGGACTTGCACCCAGTGTATATAAAGAACTCTTAGAACCAAAAACAAAAGACAAAAACTTTTAAATAGGTGGTTTTTAAAATATTCCCAAAGAAGAAATACAAATGACCAAAAGTACATCAAAGATGCTTGATGTCATTAGTTGTCAAGAAAATACACTCCGCCCACCCACACGCAGACTGATAGTATCAAGTGTTGGTAACTGTGTGTAATAAGGAAATTCTCCTATATTGCTGAATGTAGAATGGTACAACCACTGTGGAAAACATTTTGGCAGTTAGTTTCTTGTAGTTAAACATGCGCTCACATGTCTCAGCAATTCCATTAGTAGTCATCTAACCAAAAGAATAGAAAATATACGTTCTGCAACAACCTGGAGGGATTTCAGAACATTACATTAAGCAAAAATAGCCAACCAGATGACTTCATGTTGTATGATTCCATTTATATGATTTTAGAATATGCAAAACCAGTCAATGGTAACAGAAAGCAGATCTGGGGTTGCCTAGGGATGGGATGGGTTTACTGCTAAGGAGTGTGAGAAAACCCTTCGGGATGATGGAAATGTTCTATAACTTGGTTGCGGTGGGAGTGACATACATCAGTCTGATCATGGGAACATACACGTACAGTATACTTTTTTTTAACTCATTATTTTTATTTTATTTTTTTCCTCTCTTTAATTCCCCCCCCACACACACACACCACACTTCCACCCTGACCTATGGATGTTGCCGTTTACACTTAAGAACTGGATCTCCAAAGACGGCCGTCTCCGCCCACCCACACGCTCGGGGCACCCTGGGTATGGTCCCTGGCTCCACCCGGGGCGCGAACCCAGGATCTTCTGGGTATAAAGCAGACATGCTAACCACTACAGTATGGAGCCACCCATGAATTTTAATGGGTGCATTTCATTGTATGTAAATTATATCTTAAAAACACTGATTTAGTAAAAGAAGAAGAAAATCTTAGGCCAGAAAGTGCACACATAACTCCTGGTCACATTCCAGTGGTTACAGCAATTCATCATAAAGGCAATCCAACCTCAAGAAAAGCTAGGGAATGTTGTCCAACTGTGCGGCCAGGAAGGAGGAGAAAATTAGTTTTAGTGAACAGCAGCACCAAACCTCGCTCCACTGTGACACAAAGGGCTCCTAGAGACCCTTTTAGAGGCAGATAAGGCAGGGCTGAGGCAAGGACAGAGGTGAACCCTGGGACAGAGGGCTGAGCATGGAGCTCTGGGGTAGAGAGGGAAGATGTTTGCGGAGAAAGCATGTTTAAAAACTAATCCCAAAAGAATAAAGCAAGTGGGAATAGCATAAACACAAGCGTGGGAATATCCTTCATCACCTGGAGCTCAGTAGCTGGCACGACTCCCTCCCACCGTGGTCCCAGCACCTAGGAATGGGGGACAGTCACTGCCTGGGACACAGGCATAAAGACCAGGCTGAAGGTAGTTACTCCAGCCAAGGCGATGGGAAAAGTTGCATGTTATGACTCAGACTGCACGTCGTAAAACAGGAGCCGGTGTCACAGACAGGAAGTATCATGCTGCCAATGCCCACTCACAAAGCCCATATCCATCTGAGTCACAGCACTGAGAAGGCACTTCTTGCTCAGGCCCCAGCTCTAGCTTTGGATTCCCACCTGATTAACCCATCACTGCCAGGTAGGGGGAATCTGGTCACCAGCTGCTAAATGTCAAAGATCTAGACTCATCTGGATTGGAATACCTGCCATCCAGCCTATTCCCAAAAGCACATCTCAGAATAGAGAATCAGAGCCTTCTTCATTTTCTCCTCAGTGTCCCACCAAGGAAACAAAGGCTCAGAAGGGGCCAGGCCCCTGCCCAAAGTGATACAGCTAACAAGTGGCAGAACTGAGATGGATCTGCAGGTGTTCTGGTTTCTTCCGTCTGCATATGAGGTTATTTTATTCAGTAGGCATGCTAGAAGGAGAGCCTAGAGTTTATGAATATATTTAAGGCCTGGAAGAGATGATTGGTTCCAAAATATGAAAAGAAAACTGCAAAATCAATTTAATAAAATTTTTAAAGTTTGCAAAATGGAATGTGGAGGTTGGCTTCATTAATGGCTAAATTTAGAATGTGTAAACATTTCCTTACATTTGAAAACAATGTATAGATTAGCTTTTGCCACCTGGAAAGGATTCCTGAGTATTTCCAAGGGTATCTGAGAAAACCTGACCAACATTAAATTAAATTAGTTACTTGTGACTGTATGATTTTAAAAGTGAAATTGTAAGTATTCTTTTAATTTGTTTATAGTAAGAAAAAATCCATATTTCATGTGGGATATGTGTTGTATATTATAGGAGAAGCTTCCAATAGTAAAGAGGTGGGATTCCAATGGAACTTCTAAATGGCTCTGGCCATACCACCTTCCCTAGTGAGAGCTCTTTCAGTGGGAGTCACAGTGCCTACCTAAGGCTATAAGCAGGGGACAGAGTGGGGCCAGCCTGGGGGCTGCCTCTCCCTCCCTCACTGCCAGGCAGTGAAGCAGGCTGGAAAGGTGCCTGCCTCAGAGTGAAATGGCCCTGTATGATTTTCTCCTCCTGAACAGCAAAGCTTCTCTGCAGACAGGATTGGCAGTCAGGTGAGCTACAGCCACAGAAACAGCATGCATCTTCCCCACCATGCTGAGTATGCCCACCACACACTTGCTGAAATGACTGATCCTATTAGTGATAGGGTGCCAGGGAAAAGCCTAATTTCATGTTCAAAGCAGGTTATGTTGATGGGAACAAGATAAAGGCTTCGTGCTGGGTTCTTAGTTGTATCAGGAATCCTGGGGAATGTTTCCTTTTGGTAAATGGTAGCACATTATTTGCTCTCTTGGGCAATAAGAGATTAATAGTCCTGCAGTCTCTCCTTTGAGGACCCATAAATGATTCTAAAGTACCTGGGGAGTCAACACTCCCAGAGCGCTCAAGAAAAGCTTAGGAATATAAGAGAAGAGAGCACAATTTAAGAACCTAAAGACATGGGCTCAATACAGTTACTCAGCAGCCAACCCTTCAAAGAGAAGTGGCTCACCATTTGGGGCCTCGGTTTCTTCATCCAAAATGTAAGAAGGGGAGGAGATTATCATTTTGAAGTTTTCCTTCAGCTCTTCAGTTCTCTTCAAGAACTTCGGCTTCTCTTAATGGCCATGTGGCTCCTGCCCTGAGCCCTTTTAGTCTTAGTGACCCCACAGGTTTATATTGGGACCATTTCGGTCCCAAGCAGAATATCTGCTTCAGGGGCTTCCTGGCTCCCTGCCTTCCCCACCCCCCATCTCCACCACTGGGGCTACCTGCCCTGTGCTGTCCCCATCATCAGACTAAGGGTGCACCTGGGACACCAGCAAACATGGAGTACCCAAAGTATTTTTTATTGTTAGAACCTTAGCAGTGTAATTACATTTACCCACTCCTGTAATTTCTGCCATTCTTATCACATATTTTTCGTTTTTATACATTTAAACCATAAAAGACAATGCTATACTTTCCTTGAAGCAGTCATTTGTCTTAAACAACAAAACAAGAAAAAATATTGCTTTCTACATTTATCCACATTTCACCATTATCAGTGCTTTTCATCTTTTTCTTTTATATCTGAGTTTCCATCAGGTACCATTCCCCTTCATCTTGAAGAACTTCCTGTAGCATTTTTGTGAAGGTTAGGTCTGCTCAGCTTTTGTTTAGCTGAAAATGTCTTTTATATTGCCTTCCTTTTTCACCTGAAAAGGATTTTTTCACTGAATACAGAATTTTGAGTTGACTAGTTCTTTTTTCCTCTCAGCATGTTGAAGATGTCATTCCATTGTCTTATGACCTCCATTGTTTGTGATGAGAAGTCAGTTCTCATTTGTATTGGTCCCTGGTATGTAGTGTTTTTTGTCTCTACTTTCAAGTTTTTCTCTTTTTTTGGATTTCAGTAGTTTGATGATGATGTGTCCCTGTACAGTTTTCTTTGCATTTATCCTGTTATGGAAATTACTGAATGTCTTGGATCCATCAGTTTATATTTTCATAAAATTTGAGGAAATCTAAGACATTGTTTTTTCCATATATTTTTTCTTTCTGCCCAATCCCCTCTTCTCCTATAACTCCAATTACACATATGATAAACCACTCAATTTTATTTCTCTACTCTCAGATTGGATGATTTTTTTACCTATATTTCATTTCACTAAGCCTTTTTTCTGTCATCTCCAATTTATTATTAAGCCCATTTGTAAATTTTTCACTTCAGATATTTTGCTTTTCAATTCTAGAATTTCTATTTGGTTCTTATTTCTATCTTCCTTCTATCTGCTCAGTACTATGATCAAGTCTTTGTATATTTTAATAGTTTCTTTTTAAAAGCTTCTCAGTTAATTCCAATATTGGTGTTATTTTGAAATCTGTTTCTACTGACTTGTTTTTTGTATTTTTTTTCATCTTTTTGACTGTTGATCACATTTTTTTGTTTCTTTAGTCTAGCAAATTTTAATTATCTGTCTATTGGTCATTGTATACAATTCATTGCAGAGATTTTGAATTCTGTATTTTTTTCCATGATGAGTATTGATTACTAGATGATCACCTTGAGTTACTAGCTGATCACCTTGCACTCTTACCGGTTTCATTTGACACATTATTAGAGCAGATCTGTTTCAGTTATGCCCTTTGTCCTAGAGCAAACTCCTAGTTCTGGTACATAATCTCCACTCTGATAGTGTGACCCTTCTGGGATTCCAATGGAAAGCCCAAAGATCAATCAGACCTCTCTAAACTGATAGGATTCAAACTCTAAAGTCTATGTTCAGCTTCTTTAGCCTAATAGCAATCACTGTTTGAAGGGCTCCCTGATATCTCCCCTATGTGTATGCATTTCAGAGATCAGCCAAGGATTTCAGGGGAATATGCAGATTCAAGGGCCCCTCTATGACACCGTCTCTCTCAGCCTTCATACCTTCAACCTCTATCCACTCTGAAAACCCTAAACTCTAAGCCAATAAAAGCGAGGCCCTCTGCCTAAGTCTCAGTCAGCCCCTACTGGAGAGTGCCACTTGGAAAAGCCATAGAAAGTATCTCTCATCTAAATCAGTTCCTTTCTTTCAAAGGTAGGATATCCTTCAATATCTACCCATTTGGGGGACCCTGAAGTGTCTTCAAATAGTTACCTTCCACAACTGTCTATGGTTCATAATTATTATCTATAAGAAAGATATTCTGATATAAACCATTCCACAATGATCAAAACTGGAAACAATCCCAAAGTATGTTTTATTTTATAATTTATATTGCTTACACTACTTTTAAAAGAGAATAAAGGTAGTTATAGGAAAAATCAAAACTTTATTGAACTTGTTCATACTTATTTTAGGGTTAGGTGTTTTTTACTATAAATTTCATAAGGGAAGTTATTATAAATGTGTCAGTGCTTTGGATCTCTAAAGAATAAAATCTGCCTCTGCCTCTCATCCGTCTTCAACTCAAGGTTACCAGTCTCGATGCTCATTCTGATTTGAGTGAGGTAAGATTAAAGGCAGTCCAGTCCCACCCTATTACTTAGCCCTGAACCCTGGTGCTGCTGATACAGCCTTGGTCTGGTGTCTCAGGTAACAGCTTCTGCCTTATCCCAAAATCCAGCCCTCACCAAGAGTATCAGTTCTGACAACAGGGTTCCCATCTTCTTCCCTCAGGCACAAACTTTATAAACCATGCCTGCCCATCTCTGCCTCAGAGATATGAATCATCATGCTCTGTTCAGCATGTTACAGGTATTTAATACATGTTGGTTTGAGTTGGCCAGTGATTCTTGATTCCTTTTTTTAAAAACAAATATTTTAAGGTCCCTGTATCAGTTAAGTTTTAGTAAATAACAAATTGCTCCCAAACTTAGTGGTTTAATGCACAACAATGTATTATTTCTCATGTTTTTGTGGGCTGGCTGGAATGTTCCTCTACTAGGCTCATTTATGAGCTTACATTAGCCGAAAGGTTGAATGCTCTGTAAGATCTAAGATAACTCTGCTCACATGTCTAGCAGTTGGTCTGGCTATCAGCTAGGGCACCTTAGTTTGCCTCCATCTTCCTGTAGGGTAGATGAGATTCCTGGCCCAGTGATCTCAGGATGTTATTCATTCCAAGAGAGTGAAACCAGAAACTGCAAAGCATCTTACAGTCTAGCCTCTAATGTAATAATATCCCTTCTGCTATAATATGTTATCAAATAAAATCACAAGGCCAGCCCAGATTCAAGGACATAAATAAATAAACTTTACCTGCAAATGGAAATGGTGGCAATGTCACATTGCAAAGAGACATTGAATACCTGTATGGCAGGATTTTGTGGTTATTTAACAATCTGTCATAGGGCTCTTTACTATCATTAAAATGAAAGCATAGAAAATGGAACCAACCTGAACCCAAACTTTTAAAGACTCAAAATAATTTAGTACCCATAGTATTAGGGGAGAAGTGAAGGAAAATAATTTGTAATTAAACAATCTATATTTCCATATGTAAATGCTTGGGCATAATTGCACTAGAAAACATGAAGAAGTAATCAGCTTCATATAGGCAGCTCTACATATGCAGAGTCACACAGCAGTGTCACCTTGGTGACTCAGATAGTACAAGCATCACTACCACCAGTAATGATTTCCAAAATGGTTAACAACTGCTGGTTACATTCAGAACAACACAAAATACAAAATTCCCCTGGTTTACACCAAGTTGTATTCCTAGACTATTTGGTATAGATTAAAGCTGAGCCCAAAAGTACTTATGTGCTAGGTTTCAATGCATGTGAACAAGTCTGGCACCTGCAAGAATGCCTGGCTGGGCATTCAAAGTCCAGTAGGACAGGGGATCATTTGTTGAGAATATTGCAGGATAACTAAACACACCCTCCATCTTTGGTTCACCCAAAACCACACTGTAGAGTTTGAGATGTCTTAAAGGTCAGTACTACTGGTCGAAAACCATCAGATTAGGGGCTATCATTCAGGACTATGGACCAGAAATGCCTGAATGGAAAACCCCCTGGTGCATACTCAGAGACAAAGCACCACCCGAGAGAACCACCAGTGAGGTTCTGGAGACAAAAAGAAGGAAAGGGAAAGGTGCCCAAGAGGGGGTGATAAAGGAAGCAGATAGGGCTCCCAGCAGACCATGAAGTGAGTGCTCTGTATTTCCCACCCACATTCAAATCAGGAAAGACTCACTAATGAGGCCCCTTAGGAAGAAGACAGGCCAAGCAGCCCACCATAACTGTGCAGTTCATAGACCCCAGCCTGAAAGCTTGAAGGCAGGAGACTGGCGATGGACTGCCCGCTCCAACATCTGAGGCTGACCCTGGGGACTTGCTTCTGCTGGAACAAATTCAGTAGCTCTGAGGAGGGCTTCTGGGGCAGGGAGATACCTCAAGATTTAGTTTTTACGGCTGTGCCCCCACCCCCACCAATAAAATTTTTATTGAGGAAGGAGGAACTGTCACGGCTTGATTTGAAAGCTGTGGAATCTGTGTCTGAGTCCCCAGGGGCAAAAGGAACCAGTTGAGAGCTTGTCTGTGTCTGCATGTAGCACACACACTTAGAATGTGATCTATGGGTTATGGAGTCATTTCTGTTAATTACACTCTTTAATATAATTTCGAGGTAAGAGTGCTTGGCTTGTATTTCAGACAGTCCCTGGAGGACCAGGAAAAAGAGAGAATATGCCATCTGCAAAGCACCATGAAACTTAATCACCTGAGAGAATTCGCAGAAAATTGTATTAATGGAAGAGGGATACAAAGATGGACAAATTGACATAATGAATCTCAACTTACTTTACTGGTGATCAAGGTCAAAAGGAGGTTTCTGTTTACTCCACAATGGCCAACCCACCCATGCAGCCTCCAGCAGTGTCTGAATCCCCTAGAAGCTATAGAGAGGCCTCATTTAGCCACAAAGCCCAGATGATGGAATTTTTCACTTCTGTATCAAGACAGGCTCTCCCCTCCTTACTCAGGAGTCAGGCTTCCCTGACTTCCCCCAATCTTATTCTTCAGATTGTGTTTATGCAGGGCCACAGAAGCACCGTGTTAACTCAAGGCCATGCATCTTTGGAAGGAAATCAATATATAATTATGTGTTCTGTCTGTGCAGCATGGCCCAGAGCCAGCTGATTGGGAATTAGATCAAGTAGAAATGGAGTGGTCAAGGCTGGCCAAGCAGACCAGGGGACGTACCCTAGCTGAGTGGAAGTTGCCGGGCTGAGGTCTGGCCACTAGATCCTGAAGTCGTAACACCTCTTGGTTCTCATAGCCTTTCCTCTTGAAGCTGCCATGTCCTGGGACAAGTTCAAACAGGCACAAACAGGGATGCTGGCTCTTTTGCTTCTCTCTGTTGAGGATTCACTGCTGCATTTACAGAGGGTTGGACTCTGCTGCAGTCTCCTATTCTCTCTCTCTCTCTCTCTCTCTCTCTCTCTCTCTCTCTCTCATCTACCCTCATGAGCCCCAGCAATTCAAATGATCTGCCCAAAATACAAATATGACCATGCTGTTTCTCTGTTCAAAGTCATTCTTTAGTAGCTTGAGGGTTATAAGCATCCTCCCTCTATAAAGTCAAAAAGGCTTGAGATTGTGTCTTTCTGCCCGAGTCACCGTAAGTCACTGGACCCCTCTGTTAGGTGGACAAACAAGGATATTGACCTTACAGGTTGTTGTTGAGGGTTCTATGAAACAATATGGACAAAACATGAACACATGCCCAGCACGTAGTGAGCACCATGTAAGTACTAGCCATCAACATCACCATTTTTATGGCTTCCCAGAGATAGTGCCTAATGAGCCAAGTTAAATGAAGAGCCTCTAGAACCAAAAAAAAGGGTGGAGGAGGAAGGTCTTAGTCCATTTGGTGTACTATAATAAAATATTGTACAGACCAGGTGACTTAAACACAAACATTATTTCTCGTAGTTCTGGAGGCTAGAAGTCCAAACTCAAGGTGCCAGTGGTTTGAGTGTTATGAGAGCCCTCCACCTGGTTTACAGATGGTCACCTTTTGCTGTGCCTTAAAGCAGTAGAGAGAGACCTGGTGTCTCTTCCTCTTTGTATAAGGGCACTAATCTCATCATGAGGGCCCTACCCTCAGGACCTAATCCAAGACCAATTACTTCCCGAGGCCCCACCTCCAAGTACCATTGCATTGGGAATTAGGGCTTGGACATACAAATTTGGGAGAGGACACAACATTTTGTGCATAGTAGGGGGAAATGTTATAGGACGATCAGGCATCTTCAAAGGGCATAGTTGCTGAGCAGGTACCCAGCTGGTGATTGGGTAAAATGCTCATTTTCTTCATCCTCTCCAAGCCTCCTTTCATACATTTTCAGCAGTAGCACTTATAATTTGGTGAATCTCAGCCATCTTTCCTACACCTGTGGGATGCTTCAAGCCTAGTGGGTGCAGAACCTCATGCAAGTCATAGCTCAGTGTAAGGAAGGCTGCACTCTTTTATGGGCTTTTCTGTGACAATGGCATATGCTTGTCAGTTGAAGGGCTTGGCTGCAGCTGGTTCACAGCTCTGACTGTGCAGAGACCCAGGCTCAGTCTGGGGCTAACATTTGGACCTCAGTTGGGCCGGGACCAGAGCTTAGTCTGGAAAAAAAGTCAGAACTCACCCTGTGTCCATCACTGGGGCTCACACTGGGGTCACGGTTGAGACTCAGCCTGAGACAAGGGAGGTTCCTTGATGTGAAGGTTAAAGATTTCTGTGAACATAAGCCATGGCTGAAGCTTTGTGGACATCAGACTCTAACCATGCCATGGATGCATCGTTTCACCATGATTTTAATGTATCTTCCAGCTCACATGTAACATTAATGCAGACATTTCTAAAACAAGAGTGCCGACCTTTAGTGATACAATGACTTATCTTCTGCAACCAGCACACCTGCCATAACCATTCTGCCACTTGATGTCCAAAAAGACCTTCAACAGGAATACTCCTGAAACTGGCAGGAAAAAAGCAAAAAAGCCTCCATCGAATACTTCAAAGACTCAGGTATTTGGATTCTCTGAGCCTACCCCTCTCCTGGCAAGAAGGGAGCCAAGTGAGATGAAAAGAATGTGGGCTGGAAAGTATTCTCCAGGAGGAGAGGGGGAGTCGAGCATGGGCTGGAGAACAGAGAAGAGGAGCCAAGGGTCCAAGAGTCAGAATGTGTCTGAGGAAGAGGTGTTCAACAGGGACTCAGGATGGGGCCAGTGTCTGCGTCTTGAATTCCACAGTGGTCTTCACCAGTGACAGGAGCCAAGGCAGAAGGAACAGTGGACAGAGCCCTGGAGGGGGCCCATCCCTTCTCCCTCAGAGTAAGGAATGCATCGCTGGTCCTCCTAGTTGTGTGGCTCCAGATGCCACGTCCTCCCTCCAGGCCCTTTCTCTATGGGGGTAACAGTCCCGCCCACGTTCGGTCTTCTTCTCCATTTTCTCCCCCAAGCCTTGATTTCCCCAGCACTCTATAAACTCACATCTCTATTTCGTCCCCCAATTCTTTTACTAAGATGGTTCCAGAAGGCAAATTCTTCCACAGCATTAAAAAAGTAATTTATAGAAATCATCTTCCTTTAATAAAAAAACCACATAGAATGATATAATTTTTATAGTGCAAGACAATAAGAAAGCTCTGAGCTCGTGCAGAAGAATGACCCTCACCCACTCCAGTTTACTCCAAGTGATACAACCTCCTCAAGCTATATAGAATAATGACTATATTATATAGTATAGTCAATATACTCTAATGACTTGGAAAATTTAACTTGTAATGTGATTGGACTACACTGGCCACTCATTCTCCTCCATAGAATCCTCAAAGACAAGTTCTTTTGGCCTGGCTCAGAAATATGAGGACAGGAAGAACGAACTCACTTCTGCTGCTTCTTTGTCTCTTTTTTTAACATAATTAAACAGTTAGTGGCTAAATAACATTGTGATTGATTGAAAAATTGCTTTTTAAATGAGATTTAGACACTAGGAAATAGTTTTCTTCAATATACCCAAAGTAAACTTGGTCATTTTGACAACAAATTGTCTCCCTGGCCTTCTCCTAGGCACATATAACTCTGAGATTAACAAGAGGAGGGTACAGCACTATCTTATAAAGAGACAGCTGAAGCGGGCAGCCTCTCCCTGCCCTCAGGTGGGATGGCAGCACCTTCTTCCCAGTACCCTCGGAGCACCTTCATGCCCTTCCTCACTCCAGGCAAAGTGTCTGGTCTGTCAGAGCTGGGGCTCCTTAGACTATCCTGTCTGCCCCACCCCTATTTCCCAGTTCAGGATGCTGCAGGCTGTTCTGGGAAGCCTTGTTTCCTACAGCTCAGGCCACCTTACTCTGTGCTTGTCATTCGGAGGGAAACCTGAGATGCCCCACTCTGAGCATGCATGGCAGAATGACCTACCCAGCAAGCAGGACTCAGTCAAAAACTCGTTTTCCAGAATACAGTAAGGGAGTTTCTCATGCTTAGCTGATGAAGATATAGAGGCTATTTGTGCCTTCCCAGATGCCCTTCAAAGCCAGCGCTGTGAATAATAGTTACCAATGGCTCACGGTGCCCCATTCTCCAGAGCCACCTGTATTTGTAAATGAAGTTTACTGGAACACAGCCATGTCTATCCATTTACATATTGTCTATGGCAGTGTTTGCACTGGGACAGCAGAGTTGTGTAGTTGTGACCATGTGGCCCAGAAAGTATAAAACACATACTATCTGGTCCTATATAGAAAAGTTTGCTCTAGAGAATTGCCCTTTGTCGAACGGCAGCTACCTTGCTTGAAGCTTTGCGGCCCTCAGCTGATGTGTGACTAACACTGGGATCTGAAAAGCCCAGTCTTTGTTTCCAGGTGGTTCCGACCCTGTAGCAAGTCCATGTTCCCATGGGATCAAGCTAAGGCCAGGACCAGTTGGGAGCCCCATTTGCCTAGCCCCTCACTGCTCTTCCCTGCCTCCCTCACCCACCTTCTGCTCTGAGCGCTCCCTCCATGAGTCACACGCACTGGAACCCCTGTCTCAGACTCCGTTTCTAAGGATCCTGACCTAAGTCTCTAAAACATTTTCTCAACAAAATCTTGAGTGGAAACTCAAATTTTTACACAAATCAAAGCAGAGTGGCCCCCTTGGAAGCAGAGTGGTTGGGGATACACTTCTAGTCAGCATCCCCTTCCCCTTTGGCAGGCCCTGAAGCAAGGACCTCCCCAGAAGTCCAAGGGCCTACAAAGCAGGATTGCTAAATCAATGCCTGGGGCAGGGTGGTTACTTCCTCACCCAAAACTGCAGCAGGGCCTGCCCTACCCAGTGCTCACCCGCATCTGCTTTCTCCAACGGCGGCTACTGCTTTGCCTTCTCTCAATACCAAGTTGTGAGCTCCTTGAGGGAAGGCCTGTGTCTCATTTATCTTCTTTGCACCCCAAAACACTCATCATTCAGTTATTCACTCATTCAACATGACATTTTGACTGTCACTTCACAACAAGCCTTCTGCTTGACACTGGGACTTCAGAAGTGAATAAGACAGGATTCCTAACCCCATAAGTTCACTGGGTGAGAGGGAAAAGACAGAAATAGGCACCTTGACAGATCAAGAGGCCAGGTAGTCAGAAGAGCCTGTCCAGAAGAAGGAAGACTTGCACTGGGCTTTGAAGCGTGAGTAGGAACGGGCAAGGGAATGAAGCCAGAGGCGGAATGCTGCATTCCCTGCTTATATGGGGTGTTCAGTGGATGAATCCATGAGGGAAGTGACTGTGACAGCAACTGGGCCACAGCCGGATGGAGCCTGACCAAAGTCTTGGGCAAAGTCTCCAGTCCTTGTTCAGCCACAATCTTTTTGGGTGACTTTGGGTAAGTCCAGCTGATTCATTTAAGAGCTAGTTTCTCCACTGGACACTGAGGCTATAAATGTTAACTACAACAGATACTATCTCTACTCTCCTAAAACTCAGGGCCTCAAGGTGATCACAGGCAGATGTACCAACACACTTTTACATTTCAACCCTATACAGTCTAGTGAAGGAGACAGACATTAATCAGATGGTCATAAATAAACACCAAAAAAAGTGTAAAATTCCAACTGGGACAAGTGCTAGTGTAGTTAAAAGAACCTATAAGAGATAAGCTCTAAGCAAGGGGGTAAGACACAACTTCCCTAAGGAACAGATGCTTAATCTGGGATCCAAAGGATGAGAAAACATCAACTGTACAAAGAAACAGGGAGGCTGCCCTAACCCAGGGGATTCTCATGAGGGCAAGGGCAGAGGGCAGAGAGCAAGAGAACGGAGGAGTGATATACAGTAAGAGAGAAAGCCAGAGCCTGTGGCCATGGAAGGAAGCTTTGTTTCTGTCAAGAAGGGATTTAAGGTGGGAGTAACGTAGAGGTCTGCATCTAGAAAAGACATAACTCTGGTTATTGCGAAGGTAGAGATTTGAGGAAAGCTATGGGATGTTGTGAGAATAGTCAGGAGGGTTTGCAGTAAGTCCAGATAGGAAGTGATGGCAGCTGAGACAAGATGGAGGTGGTGGAGGCTGAGAGAAATAAACAGATCTAAGAGATAGTTATGAAGTAAGATTGATAGGACTGGATGTGATGAAATATGGCAGCTAAAAAAGAGCCACGGATGGGTCTGCCATGGGCCTCTGGAAGAAAGATAACACCAAGGGTAGAGTCAGTGGTCCCTCTCTAGGCTCAGTGTCCCCTTCTGTAAACCAGAGTTGGCAAAATGCTCTTCAAGGGTCCTTTCAACACTGGCATCCTAATACATGATCCGTCACTATGCCAAGTTCTTTAGCAACAGAGGTCATTTATTCCTCACGACTCCAGAGATCAGGTCTATTATTACTTCCATTCTAGAGATGAGGATACAGGCTCAGAGAGATGAAGGAACTTGCCCAAAGTCACCTAGCTAGTAAGTAGCAGATGTGAGGTTTAAATCTGGGCCATCTAAATCCACAGTTCACGTTCTCACCCACCTCACACACTGCCTGGGTTCAGTTCCAGGTCCCAGGAGGCCTCTCTCTTCTTCTTGTTTTGTCCCTGGGTTGCTGTATGATTCTGGTCTCTCTATGTCCTTGTGTATCCTTTCAATGACCATCCCCCTCCAACACAGAACTTGAGGCAAATTAGATTTATCTCTGTCCCTTGCCATTTAAAGCTCCTGACAGCATCTTATAGTTGTGCCAGTGACCCTAGGGAGTCAGTTCTAAACAGATACGAATACAAACTTCTCAAGGAGTCTGGAAGTAGTCACCAAGCCAACACTCAATAGTACAGAGCCCCAGCATATTCCCCATGTTGCCATAAGTATCAATTAGGGTAACACTGCTGCTGGATAAACACCCAAAATGCAAGGTCTTACCACAATAAAAGATCATCTTTCAATCAAGTACGAGTCCAATGTTATTGGGTGTTCCTGGTTGGCAGACAAGTTTCCTCCACATAAAGATTCAGGGACTCAGTTTCCTCCATCCTGTGTCCTTATCATCCTTTAGGACAGAGCTCAGCAAACTTTTATGTTAATGGGCCAGATAGTAAATAAATGTCTTAGCTTTTGTGGGCCAGACTACATCAGTCAGACCCATTCGATTCTGCCATGGTGGGGAAAAAGCAGACATCAACAAACGCACATGGCCGTGTTCCAGTAAAACTTTATTTACAAAAAAAAAAAAAAAATGCAGTAGGCATGATTTGGCCCCTGGGCTATCGTTTGTCTCCTGTTTCCAACTGGCAAAGGAGAGAAGGAAAGGGTAAAAGAACACCTACTGCTTAAGCTCCCTCAGCCAAAAGTGTCACACATCACTTCCAAATACGTTTATGGCCCCACCTAAATGAAAATGCAGTCCCCGGCTGGGCAGTGCTTCCTGGCAATGCTACACTATAGAAGGGAAGTGTGGATCTTTGGTGATCAGCTAGCCAGCCATCTCTAGGAATTTAGTCACATTCAACTATTACTTTCTAGCATTACATAGACATTTGGTCTAGAAGAGGAATTCTAGTCCTGCCCGGAGCCAGAAGCCTTCACTCTAAGACTCTGTAACAACAATAGCCATAATTTAATACTATACAATTTTTTACATCTTATAAAATGCATCCACGTTCATGAGCTCATGGGAAACCTCATAAATGATGTGAGGTAGATAAGGAAATTTCCATTCTGTCCATTTTATAGAAGAGGATACTAAGGACCCAAGAGGTGAGCTGGATTCCCCAACATCACACAACTGGAAGATTCTGGAATAGGACCTAGAGGTCAAGACTGATTTTGAGATCAGTGAGAGCCTCTCCTTTCTACTGGCCTGTGACTCTGGCTTGAGAACATGGTATACCTAAGGATTGATTTCTAAAATTAAACTCAGGGTTTTTACATTTTATACCAATATCTAAAGAAAAATGATATAAGGCATGTATATTTTTTAATACAAAGTAGTTTTAATTTTGTGCACTTTAGGGAATGAAGTGCCCTGGGGCATGTTTCACAAAAGAAATTGGATTTACACAAAACCGAGAGACAGGGACTAGGAGACAGTCTTTTATTATGTGACCTCTGGCAAGCCACTTTCTCACTCAGGAGTTTATTCTGAGTTGTTACACAGGGAGTGGGATCAGATGCTTTCTGGAGTCTTTCCCTACTCAGAAAAATGCTATAATCAATTATGTCCAGGCATTCAGCCAACATTTTCACATTCTCTCAATAGCCCATTCTGTAATAAGGGGGAGTTTATACTTTGGGGTTTACTCAAAAGCACTGGGGGAGCATAGGGTGATGGCTCTCCAGGCAGCCTCTGGATCTGAGTATCTAGCTCTGGGGGGCCAGGAAGACAGGTTGGGTGCAGCTGAGTCTTGTGGGCATGCAGGAGCAGGAGCATCTCATAAACATCTCAGGCGCAGGTACACAAGAGCTGTTCTTCCCAATCCATTTCTTTGCAAGGTCACTGACCCTGGACAGCATCTCTCTCCCTTCATCTTCGGAAAATGATCATTATTGTGATTATAAGCCATTAACGTAATACTAACGAGCTTGAAATGGAGTGCCACAGGCAGTGGTGAGGGAAGCGGGGGCCAGTTCCTTACCCAGAATCTGCCAGGCATCAGGCAATGCTCTGAGTACACCCTCTGCAGAGCCACCTGGCTGAGAGGGGCGGAAAGGAAGCAGGCCGGAAGCTGGGCCTGTGGGAATTTCCGAAGGAGAGCCTGTGTGCACTGGGAAGGAAGCGTCTGACAGAACTTCTCAGGGGTTTGTTCTGAATAGTAATGAATGGCATGCTGAAGTCAAGATTCGTATTTCTTATTTTTCAAAAGCCGCATTGATGGGAGCAAGCTCACAATACAAACAGTGGTGATTGCAATCACTTGCTGTTCCCATAGCAACAGACAAGATTAAAAGGGCAAACAACGGAGCTGGAACTCTCTTCAGATTAAACTCTCCCGATTTTAATTGCCAGGCAGCCCGCTCACACATGGAGTCCCTCAGCTCACTGTTTTACAGAATGAAAAACCTGTCCTCAGTAACTGATGCGGGGCCCTTCATGCTGGCCACCCAAGCTCACACTCCTCCTTCCCGGGCAAAGCAAGAAGTCCTCTGGTAGCTTCTTGAACGCCTCCAGTGATGGGGAGCTTATTCCACCACTGGCAGGATGTGAGTACTCAATAAAGAGGCCATCTTAGCAGCCAGAGGATGAAATCATGAAGCTGTGGACTCAGGCTGCTGCAACAAGAATGAAGACAACGTTGGATAATAGCATGGATTTTAATCAAAGTGAACAAGGAGGCATGGGCCTCAGTGTCCACCCTCGCCCGAGGAGCAATGGCACCAACAGCTGGCTAGTGAACGAACAACTGCCATGTGTCACCTGCTGTGCTCATGCATGACCTCCTCTAATCCTCACGACAGTCTGCATATTAGTATTATATTCCTCCTTTGCAAATGAGAAACTGCAGCTTGGGGAGAGGAGGCCAAACACACACAACGAGAAGCAGCGGGACCAAGACTGAAACTCAGACCTATCTGACTCCAGAACCCGTGCTTTTGCCACCACTTCGCCCCGGGGGAAGGAATCAGCTAGATTGGCAGACAGTTGCCTGGCAAAGGCAGGCAGTAGTGAGAAAATGAGGACTTGGGCATAGCTGGGCTAGAAGACCCTGGTCCTGGTTGCTTGCCAAGTTGTTCTCTCTGAGCCCCAAGAGCCTCTGGAGAGAGTGATAACAGTCCTGGGCTGTGGGCTCAGCTTGTCTCTCTGGCTGTGGCCTTGCTGGCAGGGTGGCATTGTTACTGTTGCATTCTTTGGGCTTTTTGTCTATGGTTTCTACGGCCCCAGCTTTGCCTTGCCCCAGCTTCCTTCTCCCCTTCCTTCTGAGTTCTCTCCTCACACAGCTGCCCGACATTTGATCAAATGCCTGGTTCAAAGCAGCCTCCACAGTCCCAGGGAGAAGCAGATATTTAGAAAAATATTTCTGAAATAAAACAATGATGAGTTCACAAAGAAAACGATAATTAAATAAGGCACCTGAGACATCTGGTGTTAAGCCACAGCTAAATAAGATCTGTTCCCAAACTCAGTCATTCGGTCTGAAATGGTGATAGTGCTATGGAGAGAAATAAAGGGGGAATGGAGGTTCCACCTAAAATAGAATAGTCAGGGAACCCTGACTTTCGGGTAAAAGATCTGGAAGAGATGGCGGAGGGGAGGGGGGGATCCATGTGGATATCTGTGGGAATCAGAGGCAAAGTTAGTACAGTTGTGTGAAGGGAGCATACCCAGCATGTTCAAAATCACCACCAAGACTTGTGAGGCTGGAGCGGACTGAACCCAGGAGGAAGAGTCACATTACAGGGTTGTGAGTAGAGGGCAACATGGTCTAATTTATCTGTTAAGGGAATCACTCCGGCTGCTGTGTTGAAATAGACTATCAGAGAACAGTGGTGGAAGTAGAGAGACTAACTATGGGACATATTGTAAAAATCTGGGTGGGAGATAATAGTGGCATGGACTATGGTGGTAGCAGGAAAAGGTGGTGAGAAACGGATTCTGAGTGTATTTTGCAGGTAGAGGTAACAGGAATTGCTGAGATTGGATGTGAAGTAGGGGAGCAAGAGGAGAATCAGAAGGACTCCGAAATTCTTAGCCCAAGCAATAGGAAGGATGGAGTGGCTAGTAACTAGGGTAGGGAAGAGTATAGATGTATGTGGGGGAAATAAGATAAAAGATGTGTTTTAGACATATTAAGGCTGAGCGCAATTGCACTTTCAATTGGTGATGTTGAGAAGGTGATTGGCTACAGAGGTCTGGAGTTCAAGGTAGAGGTCTGTGCTTGAGATCGGAATGTGGCAGTCATCAGTATATTCCTGATATTCAAAGCCATGGAGACGGGATGAGATCGAATAAAGTACCATGACAACAAAAACCCAAACAAGGACATGAAAGAAGGCATCATCATATCATACTTCTGGCTTGCAAGTGAGCAACATTTGTGTAGTCATAATAATACAAACACTAAATATTGATTTAGCCAAAATATCATTTAACTGTGTTGGGAAGATTTAAAATTTCAGTGGGATTTAAGAGTGTTAAAGCTTAGGATTCATAATAAGAAATAGATAACATATGAAATTTATAAATCCAGACTTCGTAGTATGAGACATTCCTGGTTTGTAGCAGACTGGAAATTACCCTAAAAGACAGCGCCACTGTTCCCCTTCCCCATGGTGGCCTTGTTCAGACCCTTGTTTGGCAGGGCCTGGGGAGGAAAGGCAGGACAGCTCTAACTTGGTAAACAACACATTTCTGGAAATGCAACTGTATGCGCAGTCATCACTCAACAATGGCACTGTCAGCATCACTATGGACACAACTCCATGCCAAGATGCTGTGTTTTTTCAGTGGCTTGATATCATTATTGGACGTGTTGTTAAAATAATTAAATGGGAATTAATGTTTGAATATGTGTTTAAAAGGATACTTTTATTTTAAACATGCTCTTTCTTTCATTACATGCTGACTTGCTGACTGCTAAGAAGTTCATTCCTGAAAGATGTATGATTTTTTCCCTATATTCTGTGTTTTTTTTAGACTACAATGTTTCAGCTAACTAACAGTTCTACAGAAGAAAAAAATCAGAACTATCTGATACAAAATATCATTATGAATTGGACTCATTAAGATGAAAGAATGATATGTGATTTCTGGTTTTATTTTTTAAAACCATTTATTGGGTGGCTTTTTTTCCCATAGGAGACACAGACCTCTGATAATCAATGAGCATTAACTTCACTTCTTCATTGCTGCTTTCCAGCTTCATGTGTCTCTTTAAATAATCTGTGTTTTATTTAGTAGTTTTACTTTTTCTTTACTCAAAACCAGGAGGGCTGTTGCTTCCCCAAGTAGATTTTAATGCCGCTGCTGAAGGTTGCAGGGAAAATAAAAAAACCTACTAGTGAAAGGTGCCCCATTAAAGTAAGATTGAAGCTGAAATTGAAAATCGAGAGCTAATCTTTGTGTACCTTTCGAATGGATGTATTTTTAAATTGGCAATTTAAAAAAAGAATAAAATTGGTTGGAATAATACAGTGTAATAGTGGAAAGCAAATGGAGCAGTGTTATCATAATTCTAATTAGATGAATTTCCTTGTTTGAGATTTACTTACATAACTAGCTCAGTTTTAGTGGGAATAAATCCTTATTGATGAATTTGATTATAATTATGGAATTCTGTTTTCCTTGTGATAGGTTGTCCCACAAGAGGAAACTCTACAAAATTTGAATTTGAGGATACAGGCATAAAACCACTCTTCTTAGCAACTTGAACTCTTACACTCAGAATGCAGAGTAATTTACTCAGAAATACTAAGTACCCACACTTCTGTTTCTTTATTTCAAATGTTCCAAGTGGTACCAAAGATAAGCAGGAATTAAGTTTTCACACCATCCAGGGACTACCTGGAATTGCAGCTGAAAGCTGGGTCACCCATAACTTACTGCAACCAGTGGTGCCTCTACCTCTTTATCCCAGAAGAATGGGTCCTGCCTTTGGAATTTAACTGGTTTTACTGATTTAATTCTTGACAGTGTGGGTAGGAATATATGGATCCCCCAGAGAGTGTCAGTCTTGAATAGCTTGAAAGTCAGGAATTTCGTACATAAGGGGCAAAATATTTAATGGGAGGTAATTGATAAATGGAAGGATAGGAACGAAGATAGAGATACAGAAAAGATGAGAGAAAAAGACGGAAATGTCAAGTGAACATAAGCATCCTGATTACATGGTCCATGAAGGAAGTGGAACCAGACAAGAAATTCACCAGAGGAGAAGCTCAGGCCAAACCCTTTGCCTTGCTCTGGCTCTGGATGTTGCCGACCTCGCAAAGCTGCAGCCAACCTGGGAGCTAAGCTGTCTTGAGTTCAGTGATGCTTCTCTCCATCTGAAATCTGTTCTTGTATACCCGAACGTTTTCCGCCTAAGACCGTAACTTTGATATATACCACTGTACTGTATTAGTTGTCTATGGCTACTGTAACAAATTTCCACAAACTTTGTGGCTTAAAACAACACAACAGTTCTTATCTTACAGTTTTAGAGTTCAGAAGTCCAAACCAGGTTTCACTGGGCTAAAATCAATATATTTGCAGGGCCGGTTTCTTCTGGGAAATTCCGGGGGTGAATCCATTTCCTGGTCTTTTCCAACTTCTAGGGACCATCCGCATTCTTTGGCTTGTGACCCTTCCTCCTTCTTCAAGCTGGCGATACCAGGGCAAGTCCTCTCACGCTGCCATCGCTGCTTCTCCCCTCCCTCTTTGACTTTTAAGGACCCTCATGATTATGTTGGCCCCACCAGATAATCCGGGATAATTTCCCTATTTTGAGATTAATTGATTTGAAAATTTAACTCCATCTGCAAATTTAATTCTCCTTTGCCATGGAACCTCATAGCCACAGGTTCTGGGATAGGATGTGGACATCTTTGTTGGGGGGGGGGGCTTGCCTACTACCATGCAATTTCACTTAGGCCCCCAAGGAAGTGGCTGAGGCAGATGTTGAGCTGGAGAAAAGGATCCAGATGGCCAGTCCTAGAGTTCCTACTGGGACAGAAGACACTGTCAACCCTGCTTCTAATCCATAGAATTTACCACCAAAACAGAAAAGCAAGACAGAGGACAGCACTTGAGAAGGTAAATGTATAAAGAGAGTAAATGCAGGAGAGGGATTTAAACCACCCTCAAAGCCTTCTTCCTTCCTTTCAATACCTTGTCTCCCCACAGTCACGGGTAAAACATCAGACACACATTTACACTCTTACTTTAATTCTCTGAGCCTCAGTTTCCACATCCGTGTGACAGAAAAATAATATTTGATATTACCAGAGAAACCGCTGATCCCCAACTAACAAGGCAAACCAATTGATTTGTGTGTTCAGTGTGTTTGCACCATTCACTATGTCTATTATAGTCATTGACCTAATTGTCCTAACCAATGACAGCCTCAGTTTCTCCAACTTGCCTGAAAACGAGGATAATAATAATCCTCACCTAATGGGTTGCTGTGAGGGGAGAACGGCTGGCACATGCTTCTTGTAGGTCCCCTCCTTTCAAAGCAGCCACCCCTCCCTCTGATAATTAGTCTTTGCCTACTTATCAATTTCCCCTCTCTGTCACACACACACACGCACACACACACACACACACACTTCTTTATCCCTTTCCACTTTCCTGGCTACAAGCAAGCATGCACTTACCTCATGCCAGATGAAACTTCCATTGGCCAACCCTCCCCTCTCTACACTGATGAGCTCTTCAGAACCCACAGCCCACCTCCCTCACTGACCAGTGTTTGCATTTTGTCTTCTAGACTTACCACCTGTCAGACGCTGAGCTACTGATCACTCAAATGTCACCAGCAGCCTTGTAGTTCTCACTCTCTAACCTCTCCATGGGCCCGATTTGGCGTGAGGCCACCTTCTTCTCCAGGCAAGGCCATGCTGTGGCATTACCCTGAGCGAGCTCCCCACTGGATTATAAACTCCGGTGCGCTCAGGAAGCAATGTGCCTTTCACTTGCCTCCAGATACTCAGAACCCAAGAACTTGGGTTTTTAATAAAGCCTAATATGAACAGAGAAACAAATAAACCTATTAAACACCTTATCACTCCCATGGCTTGCCTGCTGAGGTTCCACGCCAGTCCCCTCTGGTGACTGAGATGCTGATGAGGGCCCCCCACCTTCTGGTGAGAGACCGTGCATCACCAAGCCAGCAGCTCTGTGAGATCCCCATCGGGATCTCATGGTCCTGTTGTCCCTGAGTCCTTTCAGTGAATGACACACATGAAATGAGGTGATTACTTGTAAGAAGGGGCCAGGAATAATAGGACCTGCTCTGTTCTGCCATGGACCTTGGCCATGGGGCTTTACCCCTCTTCCTGAAGACCCTGAGTTTAGAGGCCTGTTTGGTACTAAGGGAGTTCTGCTTACTAAGAGGGTGGGGAGGTGTGAGTTCACCAGGGGACCTCGGACCTCCTCAGCCAGGTCATAGCCACTGAAAAGTGATGAGAAAGCAGTTTTGGATGGAAGGATGAAGGTAAGCATCTTAAGGCCCCACCCCCAAAGCGTTCCTGGAGTCCAGACCCTAACAACAAAGAAGGAAAAGTCTCATGGGCTGAGGTCAAAGAGGGAGTCAAATATTTCCTAATTCCAGTGGTATTGAAGTGGATTCTTTTAAACTGAAGTAAGACAGCAGGATTCTGGACTCCAGTTCATCCCTTCCACCTGCACAGACCGCATATGGTTTTATCCTGAAATTCCCAAAGGCAAGCCCTTCTGACTCCAGAGGGGATTCATGTCTGCATGGTCATCACAGTCCAATCCCATGTAAAGAAAGTGTCTTCTTCCTTGAACATGACTTTAACCCTACAAGTTGTGATCCTGGCCTTTGAATGTTCTGAAGCTTCTGACCCCTGTGGAGCCCCTTGCATTTTGTGAGTGTCCATCATCCATGCAGGTGTATTGCCAGCCCAAGTAAATTATTTCTGCTGCTGGATTCCAGTCTCTGATAGCAGGTTCATCTCTCATCATTCCCCCACATCTTCAAATGGAAGACTTGGACACACTGACCATGAGCATCTACATCTATGTTCATCAGGCCATACCAACTACCACAAGAACTCCTCTTGAGATCCCAAAAGATGGTATTTGTTGAAAACAGTACAGGCTTGTTCCTGACTCCTATCACAGTCTAATGAGCCGTCCTCCATGAATCCAGGCTCCTTCTGTGCTAGGGTCTCACCATATCATACTTATAGCTTCACTGACACTTTAACACCATCAGTGGATAGATAGGAAGGTGACCACACAAGGTGTTTTAGGGGTGAAGCCTGAAGTGTCACATATAATTCCACCCATTTCACCAGCCAGAGCTCAGGCATATGGGCCCCTATAACTGCAAGAGTAACTGGGAAACAGACCAGCTGAGTGCCCAAGGATAAACAGAGAAGGCTTTGGTGACTCCGTCTAGTCCGTCACAAGGCTCCTTCCACCATAGTTCTAGGTTCTCAAACTGTTTTTAACTCTCCCCAGAAATAACCAGGTTCGGTTACTCATCCTGCATAATGCGGCTCCTCCCCAGAAAAAAAACACCCCAAGAGATCTGTACCTCTAACCCCCAGCTAACCCAATGTTCCCATTCCAGCAGCTGTCCTAATAAGCTGGCATCTGCACACTGACTGAAATTGGTTCCCATTGAGGGTAGCTGTTCTTAAATTAACCAGAACAAGGCACAGAAGGGAAGGAGAGTTTGGAGAGACACCTAATGGCTTCATTGAACCAGAGGAAGCCTCTTTGCTGCCACTATCCCCCTGCCAAGCTTCCCCTCCCAGTGGGCCAAAGATTGTCTTTCATGTTCCTTTCTCAGAACTGAACTCTGGGCCATTTGCAAGCCCTGGGAGATGGAGCCCTCTGATGCTGGCCCCAGTAACTGACAGAGCAGCCCTGAGGGGCCAGCCAGAGAGGCAAGTCCTAGGCAAAGAAAAGGCACTTCTAAGAGACAAATGCAAAATTGTCAGCAGGATGAATACAAAGTTTTGAGATCAGTGTCACTTTTCTTACTTAGAATTCCCCAAAGGGGTCCTGAAGAGTAGCTGTGAAAGAACTGAAGACTGGTGTTGGCCATTTGTGATATTTATTACAAAAAAAAAAAAAAAAAGGAACCCGTAAAAGGTCTCACGATCACATTGGCGCAAAAAATGCAGCAGGCTCCCTGAGGCTACGTATTCCTCACTCCCACACTGGCAGGAGCTGCCAGAGCTACAAGAAGGCTGTGAAAATCTACCCTCACCTAGAGCCAGGGAGTGGGGTTCTGCAGAAAGGCAGAGGACGCAGAGATTCGGAAGGCAAACGTCAAGCCAGGACTGCTAGGGGACAGCCACGTATGTGTGGGGGTGACCCTGGGGTGACAGCATGCATAATTAGGCTGAACGCTTCTTGCCATCATCAGGTTGTCTAAGTACTGTGTGGGCATTCACGAATTTAATCCTTCCAACCACCCCTTAGGTAGCAACTATTACGATTTTCATTGTCCAAATGAGAAACTCCAACTGAGAGAGGTTAAATAGCTTGCATAGCATCACACAGCTGGTCGGTGGTCAGACTGGGTTAGGAGTCCACATCTGTCCAGTTCCAGAGCCCTTGCTCTTAACTTTCATCCTATGCTCACTTCTGGTGCGGCCCTTGAGATAGGACAGGTATCACTGCGAGGGTCTCTGAGGGACCCTGGAAACCATTATGACAAATGAATACTAACCACAGTCGGATTTTATTTGACAATCAAACTGATGGCAGCAATGGTCCCAACGTCATATTCAAGAGACAGCCAAGAGGACCACTGATAAACAGTCACCTGAAAATCACTACAACGTCACCATTCAGTGGATGAATGTCTCAAAGATGGGACCACTCCAGGCCACGCTGTAAAAGATGGTGGAAGCAAAACAAGAGTTCTACTCTGGGGGCAGAAAGTTCTGGTCCGAATCCCAGCTCTGCCGTGATCTAGCCAGGTAACCTTGGACAAGTCATTTAACCTCTCCAGCCCTCCAGGAAAAAATGGTGGTGGGAGAGGGGGAGGGTGAAAACTTCAAAGATTATGAGAAAGATGACATTACCCAGGCAGGTGCATGAGGAGAGGTTTCATAGACAACCTATAGCATCCATAATGTGGATAATTTGAGGAAGGGTTTTATAGGGGACTATACAAAGGTGAGGGCAGAACACAGCAAACCCGTCAGTGCTGTACCCTGGACCGGAAAGAACACAGCCCTGCCAACACCTTGATTTCAGTCCCACAAGACTTGTTTTAGACTTCTGACTCCAAGAACTGTAAGATAACAAATGTATGTTGTTTTAAGCCACCCAGCTTGTGGTGATTTCTTCCAGCAACCCCAGGACACTAATACAGAAAAAGCTGGCTACGGAAGATTGCCCTGACAGGAGTTGTGGCCTTCAGTCAGGCCAGGGGATCCCCCCAGAAAGGAAGCTGGCCTCACTCTCCCAGCCCCAGTTCCTACTGGGGCTTCCCCTGAAAGAATCTAACTGGAAGGCAGAGGGAGCCGTTGCTATGTCCGTACAGATCAGCTTCTGCAACAGAGGACAGGGAGATGTGGAGAGCAGATCTGAAGACAAACAGGAGAAGCAAGCACCCTGAAAAATGGACTCACCCTACCCTCAGAACAGAACTCCTCAGGTTTGGGTAAAGAAGGTAGACATCCTTCCAGAACTTCTTTCAAGGGCCTAATAGCCACCGTTGATTCCAGTCTGTGGGGCTGATCAACCCAGATACCACCAGCCTTCATCCTGTCTTACCCTCCAACCCTAGCCCTGGCCACCCCTCCCTCATGCCACCCCATTCATGGATGAAATTCTACTGGATGGGAGGCACTCCCAGGATCCCAGGCATCAGCTAGTCTGACTGTCACTGCTAGCTTGGCTCTGGTCAGCTGATCCTGCCAAGTGTCAGATATGGACATCTTCAGGCCCTGCCCTAGGAAACTAACATCCACAGGCAAACTTAGTTGAAACCTACAGCCTGGCACTAGCCAATATGGCCAGTGGGCAAGTTAGGAAAGGGTTCCCCTCCCTCAAGACACTGTCCTGCCATCTACTGGGAACTTGTAGTAACTACACATATCTAAGATGACAATGGGGTAAACATTGCAATTGCACAATGCACAACATGCACAACTGGAAGTGGGGGCCAGTAGCCTTCCACAGAATCCTCAACACAAATGGAATGGTGGTGATGATAAGGTGGCTTTTTTTTGGAGTTCTCTGTCTCTCCAGCCCCTATGAAAAACCATCATCAATGCCTCCCAGCCATGACCACCAAGAACATACCTCTGGGTAAACACATTGGGCTCACGATCTGTTGCAGCGAGAGCACCCAGAAGAGAATGTACTGTCGCGTTACATCCCTATGAAGCTCAAGAATGAGTAAAACTACTGTGTAGGGGCTGGGGCCAGAGCGGGGTGGTTGTGCATATTCATTCTAAGCCAGCGCTGCGGATACAGTCACCTCTAACCACACGCGGTGACAGAGCACTTTGAATATGACTGGTCTGCACTGGGCAGTGCTGTAAGTGTCGAGACCGCTTTAAAGACTTAGCGTGAGAAACAGAACACAAAATATTTACTAAGAAGTCCGAAATTGATTACATGATAAAATGATATTTTGACCTATTTGTTTAAAACTACTGCCATTTCTTTCTTTTTCTTAATGTGGCTACCGGGAAATGTTTAGATAGCGTTGCGGTTTGTAGTTCCTACTGGACAGCGCTACTCTCAATCCTTCCTGCTTGGGCCCTTATGGGAAGCTGGTGCCTCAGAGATGGGCTCAAGGTCATTCTGTATTAGATTACAGAAACTGGACACAAGCCTGCTGGCTGATGCCATCACCTCTTTGAGGGGGGACTTAGTTGGGACATTTTAGAGCTTCAGCAGAAGGTTTAACTTGTTAGGATACAAGAGTGTCACAGGGAGAATCAGATCTAAAAATCCTTCCTTCTCCCCCTTCTCCCTCTTCCTTCTCTTCCTCTCCCTCCTTTTCTTCTCTGCCTCCTCATTCTCTCCTCTCTCTTTCTCTCCCTTCTGCACATTTCCCTCATTCTTCTCACTGCCCAATTGGCTTTCCTATCTCTCACACCACGAGAGGAGAAATATGGTGTCTGACTGCTCCCCAGTTATGCTGCTTACATGTTCCCGTCTTGTGGTGAGAGAGACAGAGAAATTGTCTGCCTCCGTCTCCAGGTCTCTCTCCTCACTCCTCAGGAAGGAGCTGGCAGACCTGACCATGGTCATGTCACACCCTGTGCTGACCAGCTACCAGAGCACGTGTCTCCATGTCTCTTCCTTCTTAAGAGGCTAGGAGATGAGACCAGTGGGCAGCCCCAGCTGGAGGCTAGGGCTGGTCAGCCTGCCAGCAAAAAGGCATGCAAACCAGGGGCCTCATAGGACATGTAGAAGATCAGAGTGAGGGTAGAAGTTTAAAAAGAGCAGGAGATTCTATAATGCCACCCAAAAGTAGGAAAAAAAACGGGTGAGGCAGAAAGAAAATGGGATGAAAACAGAGCTGCAGATTGTGAGTAAGCTGGTAAACCCTGAATAGCAGTCAACGAATTTCATCCCAGCCCTGGGTCTGTCAGTGACTGATGGTTGTGACCGTGGACATGCCCCTTCTTACCGCTGAGCCTCAGTGTCCCCATCTGCAAAATAAAGTGTTGGACTAGATGATTCCCACGGGTCCTTGCATGTGTAAGAATTGAGATGTGTTTTCCATAAAGAAAGTGATTCATTCGACGAATATTTCTGAGGCCTTGGTACCACAAATCAGGTGTTATTCTAGCTGCTGGAGATATGGCAGTGAACAAAACAGGCAAAATTCTCTGATTTGTCACCCTCAGTAAAAGCTGCCAGCCTTAAGACTGCTGAGGGGATACGAATGCTCCTCTGCGTCTTCGAATGATATTTTTATTGGTGGCAAGAGGAAAGGTGAGATTCTTTGTTCATCAGATTCTCACACTAATGAGAATACCTGAAGTAATGGAGCAATTATAATTAGGCCAGAGCTCTGCACACTCAAAACGCCATAAATAAGAATGGGGCTTTACCTAACTATTCCATTAAAGCCCCGAGACGGGGAGGGGCAGGGAAAGGCTGAGCAGGGAGCAGCCCCTCCCAAATAGCAGGTACTTAGAATGGGGGAGGGTCAAGATGGCCCCTCACCTGTGGCCCATTCAATCAAGGTGAAATCCAAGGCTGAGTCTCCGGTATGAAACTTGGAGGAAAGAGTGACAAACAGGCATTCATTCAGGCATTGGCTGACAGGGCCTACCATGTAGTCACCACGTAGACGGCTGACATAGTAGCAGGGCTCCTGCACTTTCCATGGAGGATCTATTATTTGAAGGAAATCAGAAGCCAGGGAAGGCGCAGGTAGCCCCTCAGTCCTCAGCTCTCTCCACCCTCGCCTGCTGCCAGGACTCCATAGAAGCAATGGACTAGTAGGAATTGAAAAGAAATGCCAGCTACACTCTGCTTCGTTTGGCTCATCCTCACAGCTGCCACTTATGGAGCACTGGACATGCAGGTGAAAGGATGCCAAGCTTTGGATCCCAGCCGTGTATGTCAATTCCAGCCTCGGCCACTCACAGCTGTGTGACCCAGGCAATCCGCATCCCCCCCTGATCTGAGGCTCCCCTGCCAAGTGGCGCAAACACTGCCCACCATGAAGCAGGGAAAGGCACTCAAAAAGGGGCACGCGTGAGTCCCCAGACCTCCTGCAGAGATCATTGACGGTAGAACTGCTGGCGAAACGCATCTGACTGTGGCTGCCTGGCCATTTTTCATGCACTAACAGATGCTTGCCATAGCATCAACCTCGGGAAGCACGCCAAGCCCTTAGATGTCACTTCTGGACGAGCCCTCTCACAGCTGGCAGTTCTGCGACTGAGGGTGTCTTGCCTCCTGAGAGGGCCCATGCCCCAGTGGGGCAGAAAAAATGCTGACTCTAGTCCCCATTTGCAGCATCTGGACCTAAATTCAAATTTCAACCCTGCCACTGACAAGCTGGGAGACCTCTCAACCTCTCTCATCTTTCCTTTCCTCCCTCCAGCCTGGGGGAGGCCTGACACCTGACACCTGACCAGAAAAACCTTGTCAGAAAACAGGGCCCACTCAAAGGAGAGGTTGGGAGAAACCATGTCCTCTCCTCCACGCAGATCTCCAACTGGAGATTCTCCCCCAGAACCTCCAGAAGGAACATAGCCCTGCTGACCCATTCGAAGACTTCTGACCTCCAGAATTTATAAGAGAATAAATCTGTGATGCTTTAAGCCATTAAGTTTGTGGTAATTTGCTACAGCAGCACTGGGGGACTAAGAACCTGCCGGGGGATCCCTCTGGCCATTCAGCCCCTCTCTGGTCTTGAGGTCCATGTCAACTCCAGCTAGACAGAAGTCAGAAGGGTGGCTTGTACCTGGCACCAAATGCCTTGATTAACCAGGGGCGATTCTCAGAGGGCAGGAGCAGGCCAGAGGGGGCTGCAAAGCCCACACAAGCCCCTCTCACTTAACCCTCTACCTGCTCCCAAACAGAGGCCACGGACATGCTCTGGATTTCTCCCTAATGCAAGTTTCATATTTTTCTCCTTCCCTTTTTTTTTTGTGTGTATGATACCTCATACCTGTATGTGGACTGTCTGGTGAGAGAGGCACCATAATGTAGGACAAAAAGCCCCAGCCCAGAAGTATGGAAACCTGGATGCTAACTCTGGGTGTACCCCAGCTTTGAAGTGGTATCTAGAAAGTTATTGCCTTTCTCTGAGCCTCAGTTTCTCCATCTGTGCATGGGGGTGGGACTGAGGCCTTGGTCTACTGGCATTCTGATTCCATGGTCATGAGAAGCTCCTTCCCTGTCAGCAGCCAGCCTGACCCTGTAGGAGTAGGGACAGTCAGGGTTGGTGGAGAGGGCCACATCTGAGACCCAAAGCTTTCTCTGGAAGACCCCGCTGACCCCTACCTCCCGGCTTAGCGACTTGTTCTCTGCTGCCCCCTGCTGACTATTTGAAACAAAGGCTTCCAGCCAGATACTTTGCAAATAGCTTTAACAGTGGAAAGAGCCCCTCAGGAGATGCTCCCACAAACTTCTGCATCCACCTGCCCAAAGCTGGCCAGCCAGGACCTCCCTGGAGGCTGCTGTCAGGACCCACAAGAAAGCCAGTGCTGACCGGACCGGAGGGAAAGGCCACCTGCTGGGGGGCCCTGGGTCAGCTCTCTCCATTACTGCAACCATCTCCTCTGCACTGGTGAGACGAGGTGTAAGATGCTTTGGTGAAAAGTGGTGCTGTCATCCCATTCTCTGCCTTTGGGTGATAGGAAGGAAATGATGCGGTGTTCCTCTCTCTCTCTCTCTCCCTCTCTCTCTCTCTCTCTCTCTCTCTCTCCTCTCTCTCTCTCTCTCTCACACACACACACACACACACACACACACACACACACACATTTACACAAGAGAAGCACACTAATAAGTAAGAAGTGTGCTTGACAAGGCAAAACTTACCAGCGAGATGTCCCACTGACAAGGCTCCAAGAAGGCTGCCTCCAGAAAGAGAAGAGACCTGCAATACCATGGTTAAGAGGGGGCACACACCTGAGAGCAGGTCAAAAGCACGTTATTCTTTGTATCCACTGTAAAAGAAAGACAGGCAATTAGAAATGCTGGGCCAGGTGAGGCTGCGGGAAAGCTGACTGATAAAGTCGTGAACCAAATGTGGCTTGATTTCAATCCACTGAATGACATGTAAGAAGGAATTCCTGGGGCCTTTCTAACTGAAATGTCCCTAAGGACTGCTCCAGCTTGAACAAGAGAAAGGAATCTCCAGCTGTCTCAGTTCAACACCTCCTTGTGTACTGATGCCACACACTCCGTGGGTGCCCTGGCCCCTACTCCTTTTTTGCTCGGGCTCCGCGAATGGCCTGGGGCATCAAGAACGGAGACGTGCACACAGGATGAGTTGGACAGGACCATGAAGTGTCCTGGGACACATTCAGGACTGCAGATAAAGTGAGACCCTTGCTGTCCCCAGAAAAGGGGTGACTGGTGGGAAGGCTGCATATAGAAAACAGAATAATGGAGGCTGGGAAGTCTGAGGCCATAGTTTGGTCCTTAAATAACGTCCTTTTTCTATATCTGCTTCAGAGCCACAGTTGAGCTCGGGACAGGGACAGGCCCTTTCGCTCTCCTCCCCCGGCCTCCACCCTGCCCGCCCCCTTCTCCAGCTCAGGAGCTTTCTCAGGCCCCAAGATGCACCTCCCTTCCTGCTTCCGCAGGTCATAATGATCCTTTCCTTTGACCTCTAAAACCTCCTCTGATTCTCTCTCAATAAACCTGGATGGCCCATTAGATACCAAGCCTGGATCAACCAAAAATTAACCTTTTTTCCTGGCCAGTGGGAGAGCTTAAACCTCAAATCTCCTAGTGCCCCCAAAAGCAGGAAAGAAGAGAAAAATAATAATAAAACACTCGTCCCCCCCCCCTAAAATATCCACTGCCACTCCCAATGCCATGAATATTCTCAATCTGTGGCCTGGGAGTTAAGAATTTGGAACAACAGAAAAATGCAGTCACAGCCCATCGCAGGTCCCTGCAGGGAAACGCACTCACAGAACCATTTCATGCAAATGCCATTTATTAATTTTCAAATTCTGGAGTCAACCTTTGGACAAAGCACAGAAGACTGAATTTTGGTTACAGACAGAACGCAGATGTTCACAGCCTTGCGAGTGGGAAAGTAAAGGTACATCAGACAGCCGGGGAAGAGGAGGTGGGGGTGGGGGAAGGGTCTCAGTGCTGCCACCCTCAGCCCATACAGGAGAGAGTCAAGGGGATTCCGTAGAGAGTTCTAGGTGAACTGGATAAAGTTACAAAAACAACCAAGCAAAGAACCAAAAATGTTACTATCCAAAATTGGGAGAACAGTAAAGAAAGAATGAGAAAGCCTCAAAGCGTTAAGTTCTCATTTTTCATTGACATGGAATAAAAATGGCACGTGGAGAAATTGTGATTGCGACACATTATTTGGAGAGAGAGAAAATTACCAAAAGAGTAAAACACAGGGTCAAACCATTGGCTCTGGACTAAGAAATGGAAGATATGGGGCAGGAAACTTCACTTTTGTTCATAAGCCCTTTGGGTTTTTGTGGGGTTTTTTTCTTCCCTACCATGGACATTATTTTGATTTTTAAAATTAATTTTAAAATTTAAGAAGTGACACCCAACTCCTGGTCGACTGAACCAGAAGTGGCCAGGCCATCTTCTGGCTGCCCAGTACTGGGCTGTCTGGCGGGCGCAGAGGGGTCAGAGCGGTGGTGGGTGCCCTGGTGGGAGGCAGGGACAGGGGAGGCCAGCATGTTCCAGCAGCGAAGCCTCTCCTCCTCCCGCTTCTCCTCCAGGCGGCTCTCCAGCAGTCTCAGCTCCCTGTGCACCACCTTCCGCATGGAGGGCTCCAGCTCGAGCACCTTCTCCAGGTCTGCCTTGGCCTCCGCCTCGTTCCACACCTCTGAGTGAGCCCTGGCCCGCAGGTAATAGGCCTTCACGATGCCTGTAGGGAGGACCAGGCTGGACCAAGCTCCCAGCCCCAGAGGCAGCCCCCACCCACAGGGCCTTACACGCTTACAAAATCCTTAACCTTGACTGTGATCCTTAACTTCTCTGTACCTCCTGAGTCTGTGTCCTCCACTGTAAAATGGGGAGGGGAGATAATAACAGCAGTTCCTCCTCTTCGCCCTTGGGTGGACCCTTCCAAGGCCTAAGAACTAATCTTATATTTTAACTTTCTATTCTTTTTCTTACAGAGGCTTGCCAAATTGTGTACACTTCAGGATCTACCCCTGCACCTATCCCATACGGCTATTACACAGACTAAATGACAGGACAAATGCAGAGAACCGAGTGCCTGGTGCACAGTAAGTGTTTGATGTTGTTGTTATCATTATTTAAATACCATCTTCACATGCAGAATTGTGGTCCTGCCTTAGCCATGCATCACAGATACTGGTATTTACTTAATAGTGTTCTCTATACTGATGGGCCCTTTTTTAAAAAAAAAAACCTGTTTACTGCTCCACACATCAACAGGTTTGGCAAGCTACTTATATATTTGTCCTAATGTACATTAAAATAAAATACCTCCACAAGAAGCCCTGCTCATGCATCACTGTGATACGGGTACACCCTGCTGGGTGCAGGCAAGGTTTGGCACCTTGACAGAATCAGAAGAGTGCATGCAGGTCTGTGTGGGTGATCCTGCAGCTCTAGCCGGACCTCGCCCCCCACCTGCCGCTGCCCCACCTCGACTGCCCACCTGGGTGTTGCCGAAGGATGTCACTGGTGTGCTCCAGCACCTCGTAGTACTCCTCCTTCTTCAGCAGGCACTGGCAGTAGTTGAGGATGAGAGTGTTGATCATCTTTTCCAGCTTCAGCCACTGTGCCTCCCAGGGCTTCTCCTACCCGTGGAGGAAGGTCTGCTGTGAGCTCAGCCTGCTCCCTGATACCTCTCCTCCCCCATGGCCCCGGCCCAGGCGAGGCTGCTCCCCTAATGGAGAGCAGCCTCCCACCTTGGTCTGCAGGTTCCTCAGGCAGACGATAGCTTCTTGGTACTTGCTGGAGGCGTCCTCATAGCGGCCCAGCTTAAAGAGCCGGTTTCCTTCTCCATGCAGGATGGGCACTGCCTGCATCCTCTCGGTGTTGCTCAGGTTCCAGGTCTCTCTCTGGTACTCACTTGGGGCCTCCACCTGGCCCAAGAGCTGCAGGTCAGTGAGGTGGGGCCCCGGTGCCTGCACCCTAGCAGGTAGGGTCCCCAGCACACCTCACCGAAGCCATGTCTGCATTTTCTATAGTGAGGTTCTGCTGGCACAATCATGCTTGCTGATCAAACACATATAAACAGGGAAGAAAGTAACAAGATCCCAGGGCCCTACCCTAAATCAGCACCTTTGTGCAATCAGGAAAAGGCAACACTTTGTCAACACACTTTATTTCCAATATTCAGAAAATTGCCATAATATTCATGCCGTTAGAACAAGACACTTCATTGCCACCTGCTGGAAAATAGTCAATATAAAAGTACAAACACACAATGTCTATAATGAGCACCTTGAGGTGACACCCTCGTGCAGTGTACAAACCACACACCTGTTCAAACAGGACCTTTGGTGACACAGTTCTCTTCTTTATTTGTTTTCAACCACGTAGCCCTCAGGCTGAGCCTCAGCCTTGGTCACAGCTGAGTCCTGACCCTCTCTCACCATCCGGTAAACATAGACTATCAGTCACTCTGGGGAAGGGGGTGTGGACAGATCCATGACGCCTCTCCCACTATTGGAGAACCAGGTCTCAGCCCACAAACCAGGAGGACTGGGGATGAGGATGTAATTCTAAACTTTTGAAAATGAGAATGGAAGTAGAGTACCAATAGAAGTAAAATGCCTCCAAAATGAAAATAAATGACATTTTTAAGAAGTTGGTCCCAAATGGACTTTCCCCTGGGAAAAGGCAAGGTCAAATTCTAAAAGGGGGCCGAATTCTAATTCTCCTGTGATTTATGAACCCTTTCTTGTTCTCTACAGGGAAACCGGGTCATGGCCAATGTCGGGTGGGGCTGGGCTCCCATAATGCCCACTGACCCTGGTCCATCTCTAATGCTGGGACATCCCTCTCTCCCTACCTCCCACCCCACAGGGCCCCACCTGCAGCAGCTCAATCACGAAGATCAGAGGCTGCGGCTCCTTCTGCAGTTCGTCCAGGTCCTCATAGCCCAGTGTGTGGTAGGCGAACATGTTGGCCAGCCCACATGTGTGCACATGCCACTCAGTGGGGTCCTTGCCCTCTGCCATCTGACGCAAGCTCCGAGACAGGATGGGGTAGACTCCTGTGTGCTGGGGAGAGACAGGCAGATGGCATTGGGTTGTCTATTTAATGCCAACAGGACACCAGAGAGCCCCCACTCCGAGCCCCTCCGTCAGGAATCCTCCTGCCCCCCTACACCTGACTATGACCACCGAATGCACCAACACACCTCCATGAATAGCTGCAAGTAACCGTATGCCAGGAAACGTACTCTCCATCTGTTAGCTCTTTCAGTCCTTAATATGACCCAACCAGGGAGGCACTACTGCGACCTCCCTTTCACAGATGAGGCAACTGGAGCCCAGAGAGGTTAAGTAACTTGCTTAAGGTCACACAGCTAGGAAATGACAGCGCTGGGATTCCAACCCAGCTCCAGAGGCTGCGCTCCAGCCGCAATGCCATGCCACCTCTTGCTGGCTCTTGCAGTTAACTCTAAAGAGTTTCTCTCCCAACGAGACCCTGAGTCCATAAAGTCTGTGACTCATGGGGCTGGAAAGGGGGCTTTTCCGAGAGGGCTGCGTCGGCATCCTGACAGTGCTGCTGGTTAGCAGTGAGCCCAGGCTGCCAGCCCTTTCCGAGCTCTGGGCCCCTTGGTTTTATCAGTAGTGGTGCTGTTGTCGGGATTAAATGAGATGATACGGATGGATATAGGTTTGGCTCACAGCCAGCTACGGGAGCTGGGATTGCCACCTCAAAGTGGAAGAGGGCTGGGGAAATCAGCCTCCTAGCCTAAGGCCAGACTCGTGCCATGCTGGGCCTCAGCCGCCACATCTATACTCTGGGAAATCCCACGGATGGTCTCTGAGAAGCTCTCTCCTTGGGCTGGGTCCTGACATGGCCTATCTCAGGCTCCCACACAGCAACTCCAGTGAAGACACACTGTTGGGAAGTGTGGGGGCAGAAATGGTTCAGCTTGGCCTCAAGTCACCAGCATGGGGATGAAGGTCACCCTCTCCCCTCCCCCGACAGCCAGGATCAGCCCTGAACGCCCTCAGCTTCTTTGTGAGAGAAGTAACCAGATGGCAGTTAAGCCTGTTGGGATTAAGGCTGGACCGTGGGAGGGAGAGGCCCCCGGGATCAGCTTGGGACAGGGAGGAGGCACTCCTGGGCCTGGCACGGCAGCCCCCAGCTCACGGGCCCCTGCCTCTGGCCAGCCGACTGTGAGCTGTGGACACAGGGTCAGGTTGTTCTTCATCCATGGCCTCAAAGGCCTTGCCCAGCTGAATGCCTGCCGCCTGAGCACTGCCAGGGCCTGGCCAGCACGGTGGACTGTGAGGTGCTTCCAGGAGTGGGGCAAAATTCCAGAAAGGAAGATAAAGGGCAGAGAAGGAGCAGAACTCCAGAGTGTCCCCCTCCAGCCCTGGGCAGCACCTCAGAGGGAGGAAGGACGGTGGAGACCTCTACTCTGTGCCGTCCCTTGAGGCCCTGCTTGTCCAACTGCAGGCCAGAGAGGCAGCCAGAGTCACTGGAGGGTCTCTTTGAGCTAGACTACCGCCCTTGGGATTTGCTCGGCCTACAGGGCTGTGACTGAGGAAGTGGGTGCCTGGGACCACTGCCCCTCTCTCTGGTTCTGTCTGAGTGGTTCTGTCTATACCGAAGGTTGCAAACTGGCATGCTGCTGGCCCTATTCAGCTTGCAGACTGGTTTGTCACATCCTTCACATTATAGGAGTTTTTGTTAATTAGTTGCCAACATTTGAACACTGAAAGAGTTCATATGCTAATGAAGATTTTTGGCTTGCCTCAAAAATTCAGAATATCCAGCCATGATGGATCTGCCCTTTTCACATATCAACCATTCAATGTGAGCCGAGGGGCAGCTGTCTGCTTTGGATGAGGCAGGTGATTTCCAGTCAACCAAGGCTCCTGGTCCCTCATGGAATTTGAGTTTGCAACCCCTGGCCTCACGAGACTGGGCACCAGCAAAAATGCCACATAAAGACCAGTGTCCTGGGGAGGTGAGATAGGCAGAAATGGATTTCAGGGCAGAAGCTCCCAGAGCCCCTGACTGACTCTGTCTCTCTGGTTTAAGGGAGGAGAAGAAGGGAGGAAGCCCCATGCCCCTGCAGAGACCTAAACTTCAAAGCGATCCAGTGAGCATTGTCCAGGCAGAGGGCTCTGCAGGGAGTGAGGAACAACAATTGCTGGGAAAAAGCCAGGACTCTTAAGTCCTTTGTCAAATACACGTGATTCCCCACTGATTGCTTAGCCTTTCCGAAATTCAGATTCTGAAGTTGAGAGATGCCCCATAGAAGAGAGAGGCCAATGAGATGAAACATGCAAAGCCCTTTCCCAACTTCCTGTCCTGGATGCTGCCTCTCATCCCACTTCTAGACCTGGCAAAATCATATCCACCCTTCAAGACTCAGCTCAACGTCCTCTTCTTGAAGAAGTCCCCCAAAACTCTAAAGCAGTTAGATGTCCCTCTTTTGTAGCCCTAAAGCACTCTTTCCTCAATTATGTCATAGCACCAGCTGCCCTGCATATATTTGCTTAGGTGTCTGTACCTTCTCCAGAATTCAAGGTCTTTGAGGGCCAAGGACTTTGCCTGTTTTATTCCTAACATTCAACACAGGCCAAATCTGATGTCCAGTGATATTATTAGATAATAGATAGATAGATAGATAGATACCTATTGATGGAAGACTGGATTATGAATAATATTGGTTGAAAGAAGGGATGGATGAATTGATACCTGGGTATATGGATAGATAGAAAAATGGATAAATGTGGATATGCACGTAGGTAAATTATTCAAGAAGGGGTGTGTGTGTGTGTGTGTGTGCATGTGTGTGCCATCATGGCAGCTGTGGGCTGGGAGGAGATGTGAGAGGCTACTGGAAAAACTAAATGTCACTGTGGTTTAAAAGTTACCAGCCTGTGAGATGGGAGTACACTCCTGTGACTATTGATGTGGCCAGAAGAACACAGACAGCACAGGAATCAAAGAGCCATGCCCACATTACGAGAATAACAGCAGCTTGTGGTTTTGCAAACAAACAAACAAAAATCAATCAACCAATCAATAATCTATTGACAACTTTCTATGCGCTGAGTTCTCCTCTATTAGAAAATATGCATGGGAAGAAGGGGGCCCTTGTGGTGACCAAGCCTCTAACAAATGGCCTAAATTACAGCTGCATATGGGTCTCAAAGTGTAGGAGCTTCTATTTGTAAGCAAAGTCAATAGATATCATTTAAAACTAACTGAAAACACAGCCAATTTTCTGAAGACCTGACTTGTTAAAATAAAACATATTTTTTTAAAAAAATAACAAAACATAGTCTTAAAATTTTTTAAATATCAGAATGAAGAATGACACAGGGACTCGTACAAAGGAAAGATGTTCAACTAATATCTGCTAAGTGAATGAAGAAATGAATAATGCATTGGATGGCATCCCCTAGTGGTAGAGGACGGCATTGCATGCTGACTTTACTAGACGTTATAGAAACAGACATTGGATAAGGGAGGGAGGAGGAGGAGGCGGGGTCTCCACCCTGATTCTGTCCCTTAACTTGTTCCACCCAGGGCAAGTTACTTACTTTCTCTGAGCCTTAAATCTCCTCATCAGTAAAACAAGGGAGTTAGTCTCTAAAAATCTTCTAGTGCAATATAATTGCTTCTACTTCTCAGTTCCTATACCATGATTTGCCCTAGTATGCGTCATATCATGTAACCACAACAGCCCCTTAACATAGAGATTTGTTTATTTGTAAATGAGATAATATATTTGTAGAAAGAGAAAGGACTTTTCCAGGGTCACACAGCTAATTAACGACAGCAGAATTCAAGCTCAGGGCTCACTCACTCCCTCTCTCTCCAATTGCTCTTTTGAAAGATCAGTGATCCCTGATAAAATAATGAGTCTGGGCACCTACCATCAATGGCTGCTAAATGCATTAGGTGACAGTCAAGGGAGAGCTTTGTAATGGCTAGATCAGGCTGTCAACATTTGAACCCATCAATCAATCCTATCATCACAATGAGAGGTAAGCAGACATGGAGTGCCTCCCAATGGGAAGCACACAGCACGATTTCTAGAAAATATAGGGGTGAAGGTGGGGGCGGGAGAGGAACATGTTAGACAGCTCCATGGTGAAGCAATTAACAAAATCAGAATGTGGGAACTTCTACAGGACGAGTGACCCCGTTTCTCCAACAAGTCCGTGTCAAAGGGAAAAAGAGGGAGGCAAGGCCAGAGATTAAGCGAGACCTGAGGGGATGCAGCAACAAAGCTCTGTGCATGATGTGTTGGACCCTTATTTGAGCAAACCAACCACAAAGAGTAAATGAGGCCGCAACTGGAGAAATTTGAACTAATATTAGTTGATATTAAGAAATTATTGGGAGGGGGAGTTTAAAGATGTAATAATGATACTGAAGTCATGTTTTTTTAATAGCCTTCTTTTTATAGATACAAATTTTAGTATTTACTGATGAAATGATGTGGTGTCTAGAATGTGCTTTAATGTGAGATGAGGAAGGGAAGTGGGTGGGGCCCGAGGGGATGAAACAAGATCGGCTTGGGGTGATGGTGGCTGGTATTGCATGACGAGACCGTGGAAATTCAGTGTACTTTTCCGACTTTTGTATATGTTTGGAAGTTTCCATAATAAATGTTTGTTTAAAGGTCAGTGAGTTTTGCCATTTCCACCTGAGCCACAGAACAGGAAGGCTAACTTATACGGGGGATTTGTAAGAGTGCCATAAATGTGAAAACAATTTGCAGTGTTGGTAGGAGTGGAAAGGAAGGAGAAAGTGACTAGTGGTCAAAGTCTCCAGCCTCTAATAATCCTGTGCAAAAGTGGGGACTGTGAGGTGGGCAGGCTCTTTTCTACAGGGCACAGCACTGCTTCCACGTCCCATCCACACCACGACACCGACTGTTGCTTTAATGGTTAGTTTTTGGGGGTGACTCTATCTCCATCTTTACAATGGCAGGGAGTGAGGATGCAGGATTTGCCTTGCAGGTTTTGTTTTATCCACTTTTCAGAAATACAGCAGCCCTGCAAGGCGGGTGGGTGGGCCCCGTAGAAAGGAATGGGCCAACACAGCCTACTTACGATAGTGTCACAAAACTCGGCCACCTCGTGACTCGCATGGATGTCAGCAGGATTTCCCAGACCTCCAGCTTGAACATGTTCCAATGATAATGTGCATGGGCTGGCCCACCTGCTTGCTGTCATCTATCACTGTCCGCTCCTCATCGCATTTCATGGTACGGAAATGGAAGGTCACCTGGTCATCAAGAAAGTGGACCCCTGGTCTAGACACACCTCCCACAGCCCAGCAGAAGTCACCCAACCATCACCAGCTCTCATGGCTGTCTTCAGGGGTCAGCTCGCGCAGCCCCAATGAGATGCGACAGACCCCAAAAGCATTCCCACCCTCACTCTCCCAGAACGAGGCACTGATCCCCATAGAGGACACTATCCCACTCTGGACAGGTCTGTGGGTCAGGATGTCCTTCTCTAAACAGGCCCTATGTCTGAGGCCACAGACCCAGCCACTCTGCTATTCAAGGAAACCCACCAGAGATTTGAGGACATGCACCGTGACCCCCTAAGGGCCCTTCTTTACTCAACATTTGGGCTCCAGAAAATTCCCGAAAGCCTTCCCCCACCCCATGCTGAAGTTTAATTTGCAAAGTCTCAAAAATGCCCAGTGAATGAGCACCAATTCAGAGCTTCCCAGATATCCAGGGGTTGATAATTCCAGGGAGGGCCCACCTGGTCTGGGGGTAGAACCTCACTCACTCTTGATCCAGTGATGAAGTTTGGGAGCTCCCCTGTGCCCCCGTGCAGAATGAGTTTTTCTTGATCCCTTCCACATTCAGGAGCAGAGCAGCATCCATGGCTGTGGGTGGAGGGGGACGGCTGGGCAAGGCTGAGATAATCTCAGCCAGAGGAAGGCACTAGGCAGCTGAGACCTGGAGATTTGCCCTGCTGGGAGGGGTGCAAATAAGAGGAGTAAGGAGGAGTAGTGCCCCAAGCTGGCTCCAGGCTGCTCTTCAGGGCCACTCGGGCAGCCTAGCCTTCTGCCCCAGCCGTCACTGCTCCTCATGGGGATGCGAGGCCCCAGCCTAACGGCCTGTCAGCTTTGGTTTTGTCCACACCCAAGCAAGAAGGAAGTCAGCTGGAACTTTCTAAAAGAAGACAGGAGACAGGGAGTGAGCAGGAGAGAGGCCTCAGGAAGAAAGGGAGACCTGAGCCCCTCTGCCCTGTCTGGTCCCTGGCGTTGGCCCTGGTCTCAGACTCTTAGTCCCTTTGGACCTCAGCCCAGGGTGCTGAGGCCTTTGCAGTCCCTGCCTTCCTTATTTCATGTTTCCTCCTCCTCTGCTCCCCAAGCTCTATCTGCCCACAAGAGAATGTGATATGTGGTAGGAGGGAAGGGGGGCGCTGGTTTCTGGCTTGGGAGAACACTGAAACAGAATAAGAGAAAAGGGGCAGGTTTGGGGAAAGTTAAGGAGCCTCCCCTAGCCCCACTCCTGCCTCCCCTCCAAGGTCTGGCTGGGGGCAGCGGGGCTCTCCCCTCCGCTTTGGACCTCTGCCTGGGATCCAGGCAGAGCTTGTTCAGGGCATTAGGGATCCTCTAGTCTAAAGTGAAAAATCATGTGAAGACTTGGTGTTTGGCGCTACCTTGTGGCCAATTCAAGTTTTTACGGCTTGGCTCCCAGGGTCCTTAGGGTAATGACTCTGAGCGGGGTGGGGAGGACCCCCTTTCTCTTCTTGACCCTAGACTGACTTGTCACAGAGAGAGGGACATAAGATCCTATCACAGGAAGAGATGAGAACATTGGACTAGGAGCCAAATAGGGCAGCATTCAAAGGGCTGATCCCACCGATGATTTCCTGACACGGTGGCCTTGGATGTCTCCTAGCCCTAACTCCATTTTCTCAATGAAACAGGAGAATCGACCTCTCTTGCCTCCCTCTCCTGGAAGTTGAGAGGCTTCCTGGGAGCAGCGAGCAGGACACCAAAGCCCAGCACCCCTGAAAGTCTCCCATGAGGAGCCATTAGCACGGAGGAGGCCCAGCTTGAGCCAACTGGTCTGGGCCCAGGAACCCAGACTGGGCAGCGCATCAGGCCCCTCCAGAACTCTCTGAGTGCTCAGACCCCCAAGGGCCCAGCTCCATGCCCTTGGGAGCAGGGGGTTGGAGTGGAGAATGCAGAGTTCCTCCTCTCTACCCCATCCTGTGTCAACACAGCGAACTAAAGCAGTCTGGAGGTAAGATGCATACTTAGATGATAAAACTACAAAGAAAAATAAAAATGATTTCCATAAATTCCAGGGAGGAGGGAGCACACACAGGAGGGGGTGGGGTGGTTGCTCCTTCTGGGGTCCCGGCAATGTTCTGTTTTTTTCATCCAGGATGGTTCCATGGGTGTTTGCTTTATAAATATTCACTATACGAAGCTTTATGATTTAGGTGTTTTTCTGTCTGTGGTATAATTCACAATGGAATAGAAAGATTATCGTGTCTCACTTTAAAATGTTCCCACTCTTTCAATTGCTTCCCTTTGTAGAAGGGTCAAAGGCATGCAGGGATTGCAGCTATCAAGAGAGGTAGAACTGGTCAGTTGTGTCTCAAGGGGCAGGGGTGGGAAGCAGAGGGGAGTGAGGGAAAGGAGGTGTTGAAGCTGATGCCAGGGATTTTGGTTTTGCTGCTGAGAAGGATAAAGTGCTCAGGCCAGCCTCCAGACAAATCCCGTTACACTTGGTCCCCAAACTAACCTCTTTAAATTCAGCTTCCTACTGCCTCGGGATAAATTCTAAGCTTCTTCTTGGCCAAGGAGCCCTGCAGCCTGCCTCTGCCACCCAGCCCTGCCCTTTCTATCTCGCTCAGCCTTCTCTGGTCCTGGAACTGGCAATGCTGTGGCCTCCTACCATTGGCCTTTGCAGCTCCCTCTATTGGAAACCTTATCCCTCATTTTGTCCCAACTCAGCTAAGAAATATGCTAAAGGAGCCTTCCCTGATCCCAGCCTGGTGGGTTCCTCATTCCCCTTATACCTTCTGTAGCCCCTAGTACTGTTCACATTCATGGTTTTGCAGTTTAATGTCTGCTGCTTCCTCAGACTGACAGTTTGTGAGGCCAAGAAAACTAGTGGAAGCTTGCTGTTGGAGGAAGCCCCAGGGCAGATTAGGGCTGGAGGTGGACCTCAGAAAGCCTCAGCTTGGAACCACTGACTGACTGATTTTTCTCCTTACAAGAAAGAGCTGGAGCCCCTGCACCCTTCGCCCCTCAACAGAAGCCTGCTCAGCTCAGCACATTCTCTTCCACCCCCCTCACTCACCATTCCCAAAAGGCAGAGAGAGAGCCTTCTCATTCAGAAGAAAATGTTTCTTCCTCCTTCTCTCGTTACCATGGAGACTGCTCTTCCTTCACCTGGCTGCAGTTACAGTTCTAATAGAAGGGGTTGGAAAGCCCCAAGCAGGAGGGCTCTTCCTGCATTCATTCATTCGACCCTGATGCTTAATAATGTAATCAAAGGTTAAGAATTCAGGTGCTAGAGTCAGACATCCAGGGTTTAAGTTCGGTTCTGACTCTTTGCTCCATCCTGGCAAGACACTTCACCCCCTGAGTCTGTTTTGTCATTTGTAATGGAATAAAAATAGTACTTCTTCATAGAGTTGCCATGAGGATTAAGGCAGAATAAAGAAATGCACTTAGCATGCATGTGGGAAGGGCTCAACAAATGTAAGCTGGTCTATCGATGCCCATGATGTGCCAGGCACTGCGACAGGCACTGATAGACAACTGTGACAAGACAACCCAATTCGAGAGACTCTGTGTTACGTGCTCACCTTCACTGACTTCATACTTTCAACCTAGTTTTCCCCAAATATCAATTCTTGCTTTACCCCTCATATTATTGGAAAGGACATGAATTAAACTTTCTAACAAATAACAAATACACTGAATAAACAGGCATTGGAAAAACACTTGACACTTGGAAATGATCTACTAGGGAACAAGGTGGGTGAAAGGCAAACTAGAGCAGTGAGCCATTGTAAAATAAGTAGTAAGCTGTTGCATTAAAAATAGTAAAATGTAAAAGACGCACACATAGTCAAGCATTGTTTCAGGAAATATTGTTTCAGTTCACGTATTTGTGTGCTGGTTTCTTCCCTGGGTACGGTCTCCTTGATGTTCCCCCGTGCAAGACACGAAGCACAAACAACACATTCACACCACATTCTTTTTTGGTTAAGTTTTCTCTAGGTTCAGCTTTAAATAATCATTTTTGTGTCACATTTTCTTTGATTAATAATTGTTGGTTACTTAACACATTAATGTCCATTCCCGCACCACAGAGATTTGAGCTCCATGAGAGTGAGGAATGCTTTGTGACCCATTTTTAGTATAATGTTTAATCTATCAGACACCATAAGGATTTGTAAAGACATAAGAGAGGGGGCACAGGGAAGAGGAGGAGAAGGCTGGGAAAGACAGGGGGATGTCCATTGGGCTTGTTAATTTAAGGTGCCTGCAGCACCGGAAGAGTTGCGTATCCAAGAGTGGTTGGATATACCTGTCTGGGAGAGGTGCAGATGGAGGAGAGACAGTGTGATGTGGTGGTAAGGACATGGACCCTGACCCCGGACTGGCAGAAGTTTGAACCTGGGCCTGCTACATATAACTGAGGGAAATTGGACCAATCCAGTGTCTCTATACCTGATCCTTATCTAGTCCAGGCTGATTGAGGGTCAAATGAGTTCATGACATCAAGTGCTTGAAGCACAGGTACCTGGTGCATAGTAAGTGCGCATATTCCTTACCCATCATCATTCTCACACATAGAATGCCGAAGGGGGGCGGGGGTTGGGGAGCGGTATTGAGGCAGAAAATGGTGAGATCACCAGAGATGAAGAAGAGGCTAAAAGAGCTCTAGGAGCCCAGATGCAGGAGTGCTAACGAGGTGATGGAGGGAGACATATGAGGATGGCAGCAAGGAAACCACACGGAGGGCAGCTGAGTGGCCAGTGCTCTGAGGTTCTGTCAAGGTGGGTTGAGGGCGGGGTGGAGCTTTCTAAACAGCATATTTGTTTGTTTGTTTGTTTTTAGCTCTGTTTGGATGCTGAGGGAAGAGAGGGAGGCATTCAGCTTGAAAGAGGAGAGGGTTAGGGAGTGGGGTCTGGGGAGAGGGGCTTAATTGGAGAAGGGCGGGAGGTGTACTATGGTCTGTTCCCTTTTTTAGGATGATTTTCTCAGGGGCAGATTGTGGGTGGCAAGTATGGAGAATACTGAAGGGCAGTGCCTTGTCTCCTGAAGGCAGAGGGTCAAGAGGGAAGTCTGAAACAAAACCTCCACGGGAACCCAGGCCCCGAGTTCTTTGTGAAAACCATTGAACCCTCCGAGCGGGCTGGAGGGGTCCGAGACCGCCTCCGCCCCGCCAGTCAGACCAGCCAGAACCCTTTGTAGTTCGAGGGCTGGGGCGGGGGGGGGGGGAGGGCCGTAGCTGCATCTGGGTGTCGGGAGGTGGGCGGGCGGCTGAATGCAGCGGCGGCGCGGGCGAGACCCCAAGTACAAAGGAGCAGCAACGCCCGGAGCCCAGCCCACTGGGGTCTTGAGGGAAGAATGCAGACGGCTGGGCCAATCCGAGAGTAGAATTCACAGCCGCTAGAGCAGCGGGCCAATCGGATCCACAGCGCCACAGCCACGCGAAAACGGAGCCAATAAGTTGTGAGGACAGGGCCAGAGGCGGATCCGCGCGGAGTTTCAAATCGGCTGCGGTGGGCGAGGCGCAGCTGTGTTCTGCGTCTGGTCGACCGCGGAGTTGTTGGGTGAGTGCGGACCGAGGAGCAGTGCGGCTTCTGTTCAGAAGGGACCTGGGCCCCGAGGGGAGCAGGTTCTAGTTAGGACGAGCACGCATGTGGGGCGTCTCGGTATTGCAAGGGGAAATTAGAGGGGTCTGGCAAGCTGAAGGGGGTCTGGGCTGGGCGGGAGCATGTTGGCAAATTTCTGAAAGAGCCGCAGATGGTAGGAGGGCCGCTTCTGACGCTGCCTCCCTCCCCGCCTCAGGCTACAGCGGAGAGGAGGCTGAGATGAAAAGATAACTGTTTTAGACAATTGCCGCAAGGAAATGCTGGCTAGCCTTGTTCAGCCTCTGCCCTCTTCTGGGCCTTGCTGACCTCTGTTTCAAGAAGCATCCTCCTCCCCGCACCCAGTATTGCCAAGTGCCTCCACTCCACCCCATAGGCCTCTCCATCCTATCTCTTCCCCTATAGCCAGGGTCTCTGTGGAGCCTGGAGATGAGGTGGGGAGGCGGATGCCTTGCTAATCTACCTTTTGACCTCCCCAGAGTCTGGTGAACAGAACAGACTCTTGGCCTGGCAGATGACCTCTCGGTGGCCAAGCATGGGGACCTCCATGCACAGGCGATCTCACCAGGACCAGGAACAGCTGGAGGAGGACGAGGTGTTACAGCCTGCAGTTGGCCATCTGGAGACCTCCAGCGGCACCCTGGGCTCTCTCTGCAGACAGTTCCAAAGAAGGCTGCCCCTAAGAGCCGTCAGCCTCAACCTGGGGACGGGTTCCTCCTGGAAACGCCTGGAAACCCCAGAGCCAGGGCAGCAGGGCCTCCAGGCTGCAGCTCGCTCAGCCAAAAACGCCTTGGGTGCCATGTCCCAGGTAATGCTGACGATGTCCAGGTATGGAGGGCTTCCTTGGTGCTGGACAACTGCTACCCTAAGGAGCCCCCAAGACTATAGCTTTCATGAAGACAAGGACTTTGATGTGTTCATTGCTGTGGCCTCAGTACCCCAGATAGTTCCTGGCACATAGTAGGTTCTCAACAAATAGTTGAGTGAGTGAATAAAAACAGGGTCATGGAGAAAACAGATCCTCATAATATAAGATGGTAAAGATGTATTGTGAAGGGAAATTGCAAGCAAGTGGCTAATGGTGGAGTAAATCAAAAACAAGCTTAGCTGGTGAAGGCTTTCCCAAATTTACTCAGGAAAGGGGCAGAATGAGGAGCAATATGAGGCAGGTGAAATAGTGTGAGTCTAGACCCAGACCTGAGAGAGCAAAATGCTGAAGAATGCTGGCAGAAGCTTAGCCTGGGTATGGCAAGAGGACAGAGAGCAAGGTGGGGTAGTGGGAGGGGGTCTAGTATACTAAGGTTAAACATGGATGCTCCCAAGAGGCATGGGAAGAATTTGCAACTGGGTGAGAATCAGATCCAATTAGTATATTTGTTCTTTAGCTACTTGATGGAAAAGGGATTAGAAGCAGATTCTCCCGTGAGGAGCCTGGGGTTCTGGCCCTGCAGGGGAATTTAACAACTTTAAGAGCTACTCAGAATGTAGACTTGAGAGAGTTTGGTATCATATGAGATGTGTCGGCAGGAAAATGTCACATATGTTGGGTGTGAAGTGCCCATGGGCACTCCAAGTGGATGTGTCTTTAAATCTGGAGATAGAAATGTGTGGAGGTTCATCTAGAAAAGAGAGAGACCATGAGAGTGAGTGAATAGACCTCGGAGGAGAGAACTGGAGGTGGGAGGGGGGTTCTCCTTGGTGTCTGCTTGGGAATCTGAAGATGTGGGAGAGGGAGGCTGTTTCTGGACCCTTTGTAGAGAGGTCTCTAAACCAAATGTTAAGCCTTGTCTGAAAGAGCCCTACGATTGTTTTAGCCCCAGGGATCAGGGATGAAGTAGCCTGCCCAAAGTCGCATAACTCACCAAATGTATCTCTGGTCTTGCTCTAACCTCTGGAATCTGGTTTGCCAAGGCAAAGACAGTCTAGCTGAGGAAGAGCCTTCACAGCTGTCCCCCAGCTGGTGTGAAAAACCCAAGAGTTAGGACTCATTCCTGTGGGCAATGGGGAGCCAGAGAAGTGTTTTGAGCAGTTGAATGCCATGATTGGAATTACCCTTGAAAGGATCTCTGTGCACCAATGTGGAGAATGGATTAGAGGCAAAGAGATAAATTATCTCATGGTATCCTGGGAGATAGGCTTTGCCTTGAGTCTCTGGGTCAATCTCTGTCCCAAAAGAAGGTTTGGACTTAGGTAAGTAGAGGTTCTACGAGCCAGTAGTTCTGCTGCTGACCATACCCGAGATCTGGTCCTCTGCAGTGGACCTATGTCACATGGCATCACTCACATCCCTTACTCATGAGGCTAAAAGCTGCCTGTGTGTGTAGGACAGCCAATAAGTGGAGGGGTTGGAGATATGGCTTAGAGACTAGGATGGGTCACCCTTAGCTTGTCTGTGCTCACCTTTCCATGAAACTGTCTCAGAGAATCCAGGAGTCCTGCCAAAGTGGAACCAAGTGGCTGGTGGAAACCCAGGTGAAAGCCAGGAGGAGGAAGAGAGAGGCACAGAAGGGCAGTAGCCCCCTAGCTCGCAGCCTAAGCCAGAGGAGCACCCGCATTTCTGGAACCACCCCTGCCCGCTCAACCCTGGGCCCCTGGGAGAGGGAGCATCACTGCCTCTCCACTCAGATGGGTCCACGTGCCCACCCACTGAGGCGGTCCAGGAGGGAAGCTGCCTTCCGGAGCCCCTACTCTTCTATGGATCCCCTCTGCTCCCCCAGGTAATGGGAAAGTGTCCTTCCCCCAAAACACTAACAGGCCCCAGGGATTTCTGAGCCCCTTCTGGGGCTCCATGGAGCCAGGGCACCCTGAACTGAGTCCCATTCATGTTCTGTCCTCCACTAGTTGGAGACCTGGGCAAGACCTTTAGGGCCCTAGTTTCCTCGTCTGTGAAAGGAAGAGGTGAGCTTAGCTCTCTTTGCCTGTATCACACTCCCCCAAGCCTCCTAGTGAGCCCAAAAGCCAGTTTTGAAGTCATCTGGAGGCTGAGATTCAAGTGGGAAACAGCAGGGCTCACCTATCTGCAAGATCAACTGCTCTTGACCTTGGCCTTATGAACTTTGATCCATCTGTTCTCTGCCAGCTGCTTAAAGTCACTTCTTAGAAGAAGGGTCTAGGATGACGACCATCCCCATCTGGCCCCAGCTGCCATGCTGGGTTGGGAGGGGCTCCTGCCATAGGTTTCCCACTAGTCACTGGTGCCTATGGCTTTTCCTTCTGTTCAGTGAGTCTGACAGTGACCTAGAGCCTGTGGGGCAGGAATCAGCATCTGCAGAAGCTGTCTCAAGAGCTGGATGAGGCCATTGTGGCAGAAGAGAGGTGAGTTGGCATCCACTCTACAAAAAGAAATGGCCAGAAGGGTCCCCCTTGAGTTATGCTATATTTTTAGGCAGACCTCTGGGTCTGGCTCTGGCCCACTATGTGACCCTAGCCAGTCCTCCCCTTCTCTGAGTCTCAGTCTCCCCATCTACAATATGAGAGGGAATCAAAGATTTAGATTGGGTGTTGGTTAAGGACAGACACTGTCTCTACATGGCCCCCTGGGCCTTGGGCCCCCACATTTGTGTATCACCTGGAACCTCACCAGGCTGGGTACCAGATTCTTGAAGGACTTCCCTTCCTCCAACACTCCCCATGGCTCCTTTATGCCCTTCCTGCCCATGGAATTGGGAAAAGCTGCATGGCTGCTATGCAGTTCCTCATCTATCTGCTCAGGACCCTGTCTTGAGGACAGGGCCTGGGCCTAGAGCTGCCTTACTTGGGCCATTTGTTCATGGCTGTGATGGGCTCTTAGGTGGGTCCCTGCCAGCCTTGACTATATACCAAATGGGGCACATTCTTACCATGTTTCCAGGTCTGGTCTTGTCTAGTCTAGACTGGGAGGGCCCCTCAGAGCCTGCAGCATCCAATGGCATTTGTCTCTCCTGCTTTCCCATCTCTAGCGGCGACATGACCATTTCTCTCCTCCGTGACTGAGGATAGTGCCATGCAGGTAATGCCCTCCTCCTGAGCATCTTTCTCAGTGTTCTCCTCCTCCTTCTCATGCATGAGCACATACGCATATTTGGAGGCATGTTAAAGAACTGAGTCTTTTCTGCAAAAACCCACAAAAATGATGGGCCCAGCAGAGTAGGAAGTGTGCAGTCTTACTACCTACTTGGAGCCATAGCTTCTGACGTCACTGACCCTATCACAAACTGAGCATACCGGGGCCCCAAGTAGCTAGAGCCAACTTTTAGCTCATTTTGCAGAGAAGGCTACAGTCCCCATACTTTCCCTGCTTGAGCACAGTGAAGGGCATTAAAGGAACTGTCTTACAGGAAGCAAGCCATACCTGACCCTCACGCCACCACACCAGGATCCGTGCCTCCCTGTGAGTTCCTGGAAGAAGTCCCCAAGATTCTGCAGCGCCCCCAAGCCGCCGCTAACAAGCACCCAACTAACAAAGACCCAACTAACAAGGGCCCAGGTAGGGGCTGCCCTGGCACCGCTGCTCTCCTGCTCCTGCCACATCTGGGTCCACCAGTGACCATCAGCCGCAGCCTGAGAGTGACTCGGGAGACTTGGGAGGGGTGGGAGATTGTTCATCCTACTCCCCTTTTGGGCTTTGAAATATACCACGCCCCCGAGCCTTGTGATTGCCTTGTTTGCAGTGTGGAGCGCAGGCTCCAGAAGATACTTGAGAGTGCGGAGCTATGTGCCCAGGAGCGGGGTCTGCAGGGAGTCACCCCCTCTCTCACCAGTGCCAAGGCTCTTGGGAACCAGCTCATGTCCCTGCTCTGGAGGAAGGGATAGGAGGGATTTCCGGGCTCTGAGACCCTGGGCCCACGGATACCTATTTATATTCTTAGCACAGGGCACTGTGGGTGTGCAGGGAGGGGTAGCTCTTCTCAGCAGCAATTTCTGCCCTTTGTAAATTATTTAAGGAATCTGTTTTGTCATTTCATTAGAAAGAAACCAGTGTGTAACTTTCCTAGATAACATTACTGTCTCTATAATAAAGTCTCTTTCTTATTTGACATCTCTTCTCTTCACTGCCATCCCCCATGCCGTTCTGGGCCATAGGTCTGTGGTTGGGAGTCAGGCTTTGTTGCCCTTGTTCATCCCTACTCCAAGACTGCCTACCCCCAGCTCAGGGAGAACAGAAGTAATGGGAAAGTTTTCTCAGCTTTGTTCAGAGAAAAGCACATTTTAAAGGCAAATAAGGTTTTTATTTAAGTGACAATGTTTGAGAGTTAAAAACCAGCTCACATCAAAATCAAGACCAGTTGTAAAAATCTTTTAACTCCATAATGCTGTTTTGTCTTGTTTAGAAATCTGATATTTTACATTTGCTTTCTTAACGGATTTTGTACAAGGCAGCCATGAGTAATATAATAAACCTTTTTCACCACAGAACCATCCACCACAGATAATACTGAGAGTTACACACTTAGGAACAGTCAGATCACGGACAAGATCAGACAGGCTGCCACCACCAAGTAAACAAATAGAAAATGACAGCAGGGTCTGAGGGTGGGGGTCCCCATGAGCAAGCCGCCCTCCTGTCCTGCCCTTCCTTGGTGTTACCTCCTCTCCTTGTCCCAAGGATGGTGGGATCCAACTGATATTTCTTCTAATCACTCTGTTGGTTCCTCAGCAAAGAGAGCAGGACCCAGACCAAGTCTTGCTGCTCGGACTTAACCCTAACTATGATTTTTAAGAACGCTCCCCCAAGCCCAGAGGGAGCAGAAGAAGGGAGGGAGGTGACTTTTCTTTTGGCTGAGCCAAAGAGAATAGGTTTCCAGAGCACTTGGCACCCAAACCCCCGGGATTCGGTGGAAAAGTTGTTTAAGGCGGGGTCAGCTGCAAGGTTCCTTCGCAGTCAGGGCACCCCTCCGGGGTAGGGCCGCACCTGCACTGGGTTAGAGAGTGTCCGTGCGAAAACCGCACCACCTCTGGACTCTGCCTCCGGTCCAGCTTTCATTTAAAAATTGGCGCCACGTTTTGTCAGCAGGACACTTCTGAGTGTGGGTATGGACTCCAGAGTAGTAAAAGGAGTTTAAAAGCCATGAGACTTAGCCTCCCCTCTTTCGGAGAGCCTGCCTCCCAGTAATCTGGAATACTGGGGTTTAAACATGTTTGTTTTCTCTGGCCCAGCATCCAGGCAGGAGGGCCATTCATTAAAATGCATGAAAAGTCTCCTTTATTTTCAAAATATTGTGTGGAGCCTAAGGAAGAAGTCAAGCTCTTCAGGAAAAACCCCAGGTGCCAGTTGTGGGTGCACCCTGAACTCCCAACAGGGCAAACAGAGAGGAAGGCGGCAGACAGGCCCTCTGTCAAGACAGCCACCAGACTGGGAAAAACAAACAAGCTATGCAAGAAACGGAGCTTTGGTCAGGCAGGAAAATCTGTTTTCCAGCTCCTGAGGAACAGGCACACCTGAAGCTGGATGGATTCTCTAGAAAACAGCCAGACTTGGGTCACAGAACCACTCTGGAAGAGGCAGCGGCGCCCCCTCCAGAGAACAACTTGACTTGGTTCTTTGTTTTTTCTCCAACATAACTAGACAGACAGACATTGAACAAACCACTAGTAGAGAAAGTGCATATTAGTTACAAAGTTGCCAGGAAAGCAGTACTGAAACCTTCATTATCTGAGTCTGGTCACTACACAGAACCACATATACACACAGTCACACACCAACTAAAGCTCCTAGAGCGTGTTCACAATATCTCACTGTACACCTTCAGCATCTCAGGTGTGAGTCATCAGAGCCCCAACTGGCAGCTCCGGAAAGGAAGGGGTGGTAGCCCTCCTGCTGGGTCCCATGTCCCAGCTTGGTCCCCCAGAACCACAGAACCTTGTACAGATTCCATATTCCCCAGGGTCCCGGCATGCTTTCTCTCTCCTGCTCCAAGCATGGGGTTCTCAGAAAGGGTAGAGGAATCGAACTTGGGGAGAAGTATCTCATGATAATTACTTGAGAGTAATACAACAGTGGCTTCTGCAAAAAGGAGATGGTAGAGAATCAGACTAAGTCTACTACCAAGTTTAATTCAGGGTATATTCTGAGAAGGAAAAGAAGGATTAGGGTTGAGGCAGCCATGCCACATGAGCTGGTGCCTTATGGAGAGCCATGAAAGATGACATGTGAAAGGAGAGATGTGAACCAGGAGGCAGGACCAGAGAGGAAGCTGAGGGTGATCGCTCCTTCCCAACAGACTTGCCAGCAGCTCAGTGCTGCATAAATGCAGATGCAGGGCCGAAAGTGGAGCAGAGAGCTGACAGGTGGGGTGGATGTGGCAGGAGCTGGCAGAAGACACATTTCTAGTAGAGAGAGCAGGGTGGGGGCTGGGGGCCTGGACCCCGCTGGCCCTAGCAGGGCGCCTGGTTTGCCGGTGGTGCCAGCCGCCCCCACCAGCAGCTGCAGTTGGGGAGGACACTGGCCACATGGGAACTGCAAGAGGTAGACATTGAGCAGAAGCAGCACTGAGCTGACACAGGTGCCTGCTGTGTATACATTTGTTCGGGCCCTGGGGCAGCCCAGCCCCTGACACAGAGCCCTGGCTGAAAGAGCTGGACCAGCCTCAGTGACAGCCTGCCAGGGCTCAGAGGCAAGCCCAGGTAGCCCCACACAGGTGTGGGCCTGGGGGTGAGAGGGCAGGAGACCAATGCCCAGGCCAGGGGCCCAGCAGCACAAGGCCAGGGTGGGCTTTGAGGGGCCCCAGGAGAGCCACACCCTGCCAACTTCAGGGAATGACCCAGGAGGAAGTTATGGGCACCAAACCAAGCTGAGTGGCAGGGGGAGAGGGAGAGAATACAACAGTTTGAGCCAAAACTACATGAACCCCCAGAGCTCTGGGATCTCAGCTCTATGCCTTCCCGGGCCCGTCTGGAAAGAGCTTGGGAGGAGTAGCCAGATCAGTGCCCTCTGGAAGGATGTCTCTCTCCCTGGGACACCGTGTTTGGGCATCAGTGCAAAGCAAATGTCTCCATGGAGCAGGGACCCCTTCCCCCCACCCCAGGGGCTTCCTTTGAAGTAGAGGGGCAATAGCTGCTCCCTCTGGGCCCACCCAGAGCTCCGCTCCCAGACTGTGGGGTCGATATAGGTCACTGGGCACTCAGAGGGGCTCTTAGACCTGAAAAGCCTCAGAGGGCAGAAGTATGGGACAGCATAGGAGTCAAAAACTCACACCTATCTCAGCTGAGATCCCTCTGTTTAAGCGAGGCAGGGCCCAAAGAGGGCCAGCTACTGTCTCAAGGGCTCACAGCCAGCCCAGCTAGGCCAGAGGCCAAGGCGGAAGCCTCACAGGGCAGGGCACCAGGCGGGACTCTGGGAAGAGTAACAACTGTCCTCCAGGGCTACGGGAGAATAGTGAAGATACTGAGGACAAGAAGAGGGGACATGAACAGCTGCAGGAGGACACACCATCAGCACCAGACCCCACCCGCCAAGGGCCATAAACAGACACCTGAACACAGGATGAGCTCCAGGGACATTCTCTCCCAGAAAGTGGCCACTTGGCCACAGGAAGCCAGGCCCAAGCTGGTAACCCAGGATGTCACAGGGAAGGCAGGCACGAATGCCACTCCCCCCTCCACCAGACAACCAATTAGCTGTACCTGCCAGCGGCTGTCGATCCCTGGTCTGGGGGCTTCTCCTTTAGGGCCTGTCTAGCATTGCTGTGGAAGCCTCACAAACTCAGAAAGATGGTCGATTTTGTCAAACACTCCAACTCCGGACAGGCCTGCCCCCAGGATTACACAGACATCAACCCTGACTTGGGCTTGAAGTCGCAGGCACAGGGGTGGCAGCGGCAGCTGCACTGAGACCCGGGATCTCACCCCCTTGCAGCCTAGGGAGCCCCCCAAGGCCGGGTAGGATCCTCCCCACTGTGGTCGGACACTGCTGGACAGACACGGGAGGGAAAAAGCAGGAAAAGGCCTGTGCCAGGGAGAAGGCAGCTCTCCGTCCCCTCAGGCAGCCTAGTAGGGCCCCCCTACTCCACGCACACCTGGCCCTCAGGGCACCGACTCGAACTTGGGGGGCCCACGTGCCCAGCTGAGCGCAGGCAGGGGGCGCTCGTGGTCCTTGTCAGACTCTGGCTGGCTCTGGGCGCGCTCCGGCTTGGGGTTGGCGGGCGGGTCTGGCTGCTGCACCGACATGGTCCTACGCAGGTGGTTGCGCTTGCGCAGGAAGTCCGGCTGCGCGTGCAGACCGAAGCTGCCCTTGCGCAGGATCATGCGCGAGTTGTTCTTCTTGGGGCGCGAGCGGTGGCTGGCCTCCAGTGCCGCCAAGTGTGCAGCGTAGCCTTCGCTCAGGAACTGCAGAGGGGACAGGAGTCAGCACGGCAGGGCGGCACAGGCGCCTGTCCCATACCCCCCCACCCCCACCCCCGCCACATCACCCTTCCTCCACCCCAAAACCCGACCATGGGGTCTCCAGCTTCTCCGTGGAACCTCCAGGAAACAGGAAACTCATTACCATTTACATTTCCCCGTTCTGCTTTGGACAACTGAGCTTGCCTGATTACCGATCTCGAGTTCTCTATAGATTCTTGATGGGTGTGAAACTTCCATCTTTGTCACCTTCATTACAATCCCAAATGTAAGTCTCTCGCATCATGCACCTTCTACCTCAATGGAATTAGGACATTTCCTGACTCCACAGCTGCCCTTCTTGCCCATCCCTCTCACTGTGTCCTCAGCTTGCTACTCAAAGTCTGGTCCTGGGTCAGCAGCAGCATCATCCGGACCCTTCTTAGGCCCCACCCCAGGCCTTCAGAATTTGCACTTAAAGATCTCCACATGATTTGTGAGCAGATTTAGAGTTTCAGATCAGCACTGCTCTGCCAGTCCTCACTCTGAGGTCCCTCCATCTGCTGGTCACTGTCAGACACCTCACACTCAGCATGCTCCAAAAAGAGATCATCACCTTCCCTTCAATCTGCTCCTTCAACCTGCTTCTCATTCCAATAATGGCACCCCATCACCAAGACGACATCATCCAGGGCCACCTCCAGATCCTTACCTACCCCTCCAGATGAAACCACCTCTTCCTCTGAGATGCTCACTATCTTGCTGCTTCCTCTTGGGTTTCCCTTTTCTTGGTCCCACACATTGGGTCCATTTTTCCATCCGACCTGCCTGCAAGAAATGCCTCTCAGACCCTCTGCCTTCATTCCTCCTTGTCACACCCTGCCACCTCGTTCTCCATCTGCCTTCTACCTACAGCCTGAGGGATTCTCTCCTGAATCACAAACTCAGTGAAGAACTTAGAGTCCCAGCTTGGCATGGTGATGCATGCCACTCTAGCCCCAATCCCACTCACTCCCACATCACACTCAGCCAGGCATCACATGCAGCTCCCAGATATGCATGTTCTCTGCAACCTCCTGACCTTTTGCTTTGCTGTCATCTCTGTCACAAATGCTCCTCCAAGCTCTGGATAGTTCCAACTCCCCCAAACCAGCCTTACCCTGACTGAGTCCAGCTTTGCTGCTCCCTTAGCTGGCTGAGGCCCCACAATTCTCTGTGCTCTCTATCATTCACTATGGTTCTTACCACACTGCAGTGTCATTGTCTGCAAATTTTTCCATCACCCACTAGACTGGATGGCATGACATCCGATTCTGCTGGGGACTATCCCCTGCTTCCAACACAAGCCTGGCCCAGTAGTATTTGTTGAGTGAATGAAAAAAATGAGCAAATGAAGGAATGAACAAATAAAGGAGTGAACCACCTGCTCCCCCCCTACCCTTTACCAGTCCCCACCCCTAGCCCAGCATCCACATACCTGGCACTGGGTTTGGTACTTCTTGGTGGGCCGGCCCACAATGAAGATCTGTGAGGGTGGCAGGCCCAGCACACTGTAGACAGAGATGTCCTTTGTGGAGCCATAGCAGCACTGATTTTGATGAAGCACTGGAACACAGGGCAGTTCACGGTAGGAGAGGGGGCCAAGTCAAACTATTCCCCCAAAGATTCCTAGTTCCCCACCAAGGGAGCCCCTATCTGAGGAACCTTTATCTGCACACTGATACACTCCAAATCAGGGCCACCCTGCAATGGCCTTTTCTTCCTATTCCCATCCTATACCCCAGGCCTGATACAGAGATTTTCCTGGTAAGGTTAGAACAACACCATTTGCTGACCCTATTCAGTCAGCACTGTTAATAGGTTCTGTCACAACTGGGCAAAACTCCTTTGTAGACAGGGAAACTGAGGGCCAAGACTGTAGCCAGTTCTGTCTGGCCTCTGATCCTGTGCCATCCACACCACAACAGACTATGGCATGCCATCTGGCCACTCCCTGGTGCTGGCTGGTCTGATGTCCTCCTGAGAAACCTCATCCCAATTAAGAGAATTGCCCAGCTCCTCCTCACGCCACTGTCACCTCCAGATCCTCACCAATCCCACTGGTATGAAACCACTTCCTCCTTTGAAATGCTCACCATCCTGCTGCTTCTCACTGAGCCCCCATCAAAGCCATCTCCTTTTCTCACCCCCCTTCCTCCTCTAAGTTCACTAGAGATTTCTGGGTCCCATCAGCACTGGGATGACTTCCTGTCCACATGGATGATCCACAAACCACTTGAGCCTCTCCATGTCTTGCCTTCTTTAAGGTCAGTGGCTGTCACCTCCAGGACTGAACCCAGAACTATCCCCTCTGAACTCAGAACATCCGCCTTCCCAGGCTAACCTCACTCCTACCTCCCCAGGTCTTTTACAGCCTCTTCTCCAGCCTCATTCACATCTTTGTTTTCTGTACACCCCTCCCGCCTCACATGTTCCTCACCCCACCTGGGCTCCCTGCGGCCATCCTGTGGCCTCCCTGTGTTCTCTGGCCTCCACCTTGGAGACGGCCCTTCAACCTCCTCCCACCCACCTGGCCATACCTCATCTTGGAATTTCTCCACTCCCACCTTTTCCATTCTATATGCCGACAACTAAGAGCTGCTGGCGAAACATAGCTCTGGCCCCACATAGTATTCTTGATCCACCTCCCTAAGATAAAAACTTTTCCCAATTTTTACTTCCCTCCCTGAGCTGCTACCCTGTCCTGTGGGTGACTTTATCTTGGAAGTTGAACCAAAAAGAGGGCTTTCTCAGTCCACTGGCCCTCTCTTCTTTGGTTGCTTTGTTCCCAGACTGCCTTTAGCTTAGAGAAAGGAGCGGTCTCATTGTCCTACCCTGTCCTGCCTCCTGGTATACCCTAGCTCATTCCCACAACTTCAATCCAGCAAGTCCACTCCCACCCGTACTACCCATCGAGCCAAGACATACTTTCTCGGCTCCTCACCCCACTGCTTCTGACCCTTTGACTCTCTGAAGTGTCCCTTCCTCACCAAGGTCATCAGTGTCCAGTTTTCATCATGAGAACATTTCTCACCAAACCATACATCTTTACAAGAAAAAACTCTCCTTCTGGAAACCCTCTCCTCCCTGACACAAGGAAACTTCTCTCTCCTGGTCTCCTCCCCATCTTGCTCTCTCTGGTTACTCAGCTGGCTCCTGTTCCTGAAGTCAGGGACCCAGTGCAGCCTCTTCTCACCCCCTGCTGTGGCTTCACTGACCTGCTTCAGCTGGGGCTGGAATGACTTATGCCCCATGGCCATTCCAGCCCTGACGTGTCCACAAATGAGCTCGTCTTCTTCCAGCCTGGTCCTCCTCGGTGTCCTTTCTCATTTCATTCATTCACTCATTCATTCTACTAAGGTTTATGGAGTGCCTACTGTGTGCCATCATTGCCCCAGATGCCAGAGATATACTGGTGACAAAACTGACACAGGCCCTGCCTCCATGGAGACCACAGTAAGTTTAGTAGCCCCTCAGTCCCTCCTGGTCACCAAGATGGACATCTGAGAGCTCCTCACTCCCTCCATCCAACCATCACTGAGCCCTGACAATTCTCTCTCCTCATTCACCCATGCCTTTTTCTCTATTCATGGCCACCACCTGGATTCCTGTCTCTTGTTTGGGCAACAGCCTCTTAATTGACCTCCCTAACTAATCTTTCATTTCTCCTACCACGGCCACCAGGAAAAAAAGAAAATCTTTCTACAACCTGAATCAGACACTGCCACTCCCCTGTATTAAGCTCCTCCATGGCTCCTCACTGCCCTCAGCAGAGTTCACGGTCTTTGCTTGGTTTCCAGGTTTTTCAAGGACTGCCAAGCCCAGGTCCCTGATGGCCTCCAGGGCCTCAGCTCCCACTTGACTTGGGTCTGAACCTACGCACACCCCCAATCCCTAACATCTGCAGCTCTGAGATGGTCCCAGGCTCTTTCGTACCTCAGTACAAATTCTGCTGATGCTTTGGCCAGCTGACAAATGCATAATCATGCTTCAAAACTCGGCTCAAAAGTTACCACCTCCTAGAAGCCTTCCCTGGTCTCCCCAGTCCTTTCTCCTCGGTTTGCCAAGAGGCCTTTTCTAATTACCCAGCAGTAAATTGTCCATTCACATGTGTTTCTTCCTCTAGATCAGGGATTGGCATACTTTTTATGTGAAAGACCAGATAATATAGATTTTAGGCTTTGCACTCTGTTGCAACTCAACTGCTCCATTATAGCCCCAAAACAGCCATAGATAACACATAGCAAATGAGCTTGGCTATGTTTCAATAAAACTTTATTTATGGACATTGAAATTTGAGTTTCATATAACTTCCACATGTCAGGAAGTATTGTTCTCCTTTTGACTTTTCAGCCAATCATTTAAAAGTATAAAAACCATTTGTAGCTCACAGATCATATATGAAAAAAAAAAAAAAGGCTGTGGGCCACATTTAGCCCTTGGGCCATAGTTTGTCAATCCCTGCTCTAGATCAGCAGTCCTCAAAACTTTATAAGCATCAGAATCCCCTGGAGAGTTTGTTGAAACACAGATTGCTGGGCCCCCTCCAGAGTTTCTGATTCACTAGGTCTGAAGGGGGGCCAGAGAATTGCATTTCTAATGAGTTCCCAGGAGTACTGTGCTATGGGTCCTGGGAACATACTGTGAGAACCAAACCCCAGCTCTAGGTCAAAGCTCTGGAGAGCATGTCCTGTATTCTGCTTGTCTCTGTGTGGCCCCAAGACCTAGGACATAATAGGCACCTAGGTTCCTGTTGAACGAATAACGAAATGCAGAGAGAAGATGCAGGCTTTAGGGTCAGGAGATAAAGGATGAAAGTCTGACTCTGAGATCTTGGACAAGTCAGTGAGGCTCACCTTTCTCATCTCTCACTGAGAATAACAATATCTACCTCACAGGGCTGTTAAAAGACCCAGTTAGACCCACGTGAATATGCTTTGCAAACTGGGTATCGCTTGCACTTTGGGAGATGGCGGGGCACAAGGATGAGGCCCCACCTGGTTGAGGAAGGAGGAGAGGAGTGTGGAGGACAGTCCTGGAGATCTCATCCCCTCCCAGGCCAAAGCCCTGCCTCAGGGCCAGAAACTCACCTCCTGCACGAGGTTGCGGAGGAAGATGGCTTTCTGCCGCAGTGGGTCGTGCACCAGCCCATCGGAGAAGAAGATCATGCCCTGTGGGAAGTTGTGCTGGGACAGCCATGACACCACCCGCTGCTTCTGCATGTCCGGCCGCCCCGTGATATAGAGGATCATGTAGCCCAGGTCTTGCCAATGCCTGGTGAGACAGCATTGCAGGGTCCAGCCCAGCCCCAGCCCTGCTCAAGCCACCTGCTGCCCAGTGGCCCTCCCTACCTGCTGCCCTCCTGAGAAGCCAGCAAGGTTTGGAGAGCACCACAGTGGCCCTAGGAGCCTACAGGACAGAGATGAGAGCACTGAATGGATCCTCAGAAAGAAAGAACCACAGCTTCCCCTTCCCAGCTGTGGGATGTTGACTCAGGAGGGGGTTTGGAGAAGATGTTATAATGGGAATAAATGACCTAGCCTTACAAGGGGGAGGCTGACTCCTGAGATGAGACTGAACCTGCCCAATTCCTACAGGGCAAGTGCACACGGGCAGTCTCCCAGAGCCCCTAAGCCAGGCTAGTCTTCTTTCCCCAAAGCAATCACTGCTACTGGGATGACGCCAGATAGTTTTGTCCCAACCCCAAGAACCCCCAAGAACTCCCAGGGGCCTGAATCTGATCCATTCTTGGAGTTTGGATCACTTGGAGCCCTGGATAAGTTTCTCATGCTGGTGATTTGTTCTCCCCGCAGGACTGTGAGATTCCTTCCAGTAGGATCTCTCTCGGCATCAGTGCTCAGCACAGAGCCTGGCTTAGGAAAGGGTGGATGGAGGCAGGGCTGGAGGGAGGCAAGGAGGGCGGGAGGGACTAAAGTGGTACTTCTTTTGCTTTTCTCTTGGCAAACCCTTTTACACTCCTCTTAGCAATATAATAGTTCTGAAAGGTTGTGTTTCTATTCACACCTTCTGCCCTGTCCTAATCTGGTTTCCCCAATCTAACTACCCTGAACTTGTCCCATCTGTTCCCCACATGCTCTGCTCTTTCTTGTCCTTGTCACCTTGCATCCTCCTTCTTGGCCTATCAAAATCAATTTTGTATTTGCTTCTTTGCACCTTTCTTCTTTTGCTATTATTTGTATAATGGCATGGTATGAAAAAATATATACATCCATCCTAGGGGCTATCTCAAACACCACCTCTCCCAAGAAGCCTGCTCCGCTTTCTCCAATCAGCTGGACTAGCTCCCATCTCTCAATTAGCACTGTGTGTTAGCTCATCTTGATGGCTCCCCCACTGAACCATGTGTCCCAGTATTCACACCTTTATGTGGTCCTTTCCCCTTGAATCTAGGCTAATTCCACAACTCGCTCATAACCAATAGAACACAGTGGAAAGGACACTGTGACTCACAAGGCTGGATCCTAAGAAGGCTTTCAGCTTCCACCTGGGTTTCTAGGAACCAGGGCAAGCCAGCCACCCTGTACACAATCTAAAAAGTCTGAAACCTCCCAGGCTAGCCACATGGAGCAGCCATGTGGAGAGACAGAAAGAGAGACCCAGCACAGGAACAACACATATGCATTCAGAGGTCAGCCCTCTTGAACGTCCAGCCCAGTGGAGCCATCAGATGACCCCGGCTCAGACCACCTTCTGACTGCAATTGCTAGAGAGGCCCCACATGGGAACCTTTCAGCAGAACCTAGTCAATCCACAGAATCATGAGACAGAACAATCAATTATTATTTTAAGCTCCTAAGTTTAGAGCCATTTGTTACACAGCAAGAGATCATCAGGACACACTGATTTGATTCTGATTGGGATCAGAATGTGAGCGACCAGGGCTGATTCACTGCAGAGAACGTTTAGACAGCTTTAGAATAAATGGAGGAAGGAGGGCAGGGAGAGAAGGAGGGAGGAACTAGGGACTAGAAAGTGGCAGGGAGTTTCTCAAGGAAGCTCAGGAAATTAATATTGGAGGTGAAGCCAGGACTGCCCAGCTCCTGGCCCAGAGACCAGTGGAATTTCTAGAGGAAACCAGAAACAAAACACATCTATCTCTCTCAGGTCTTCTGGCTCCTGTTCCTTGCAAGGAGGTAGCACTCACCGGACAACGTCCACTGCCCCCGGCCGGACCTTGGGGTCACTTCCCATGATAGACACGCTGGCCGCAAAGGACCCATCGATGCTGAACACCACACACTCCATGCCGCGGGGCAGCACTGTGAGGTAGCTCATCGCACAGGTCTGGTCGCCCCTGAAAGGTACTACCTATGGTCAGCTGTGTGCTCAGGGTCCGGTGTAAGCCTGAGGACAGAGGTCAGCCTGCAGCTGGGGTCAGAGCTCATTCTGGAACCAAGGTCAAAGCGATTCTGGGGGATGACCTCGTCCATTTTCCTGTCTCCCCACAGACAGGTATGAGGATCAAAAGAGAGCACCCTTAGGACCCCATCTTCTGGCTGGAATGGTCATGAAAATGGGTAAAACCACCATGAGAACATCCCCTGGGTCTCACCTGACAACCATCTTCACAGGGTAGACGCCAACGCCCATGCGCCGGGGCCGCGGCACGCTGTACGTGATTCGGCCACTGCTGTTGGTGATCTCTGTGTCCAGGTGCACCCAGCGGCCTGAGGATGGCTCTGCCATTACCAGGATATCCACCTGCAGGCAGCAAGGAGGCCAGGGAACTTCTTGAGGCTTCAGACTTAGCTTAGTGGCTCTCTACCAAGACAGCAGGCTCTGAGGTTAAGAGTCCTGCCCTGTGTTTCCTGGCTCCTACTATACTATTTCTCTCTCTACTGCAGCCACCTTAGCTTCTCAGATGCTCCCAGGTTCATCCCTTGCTCCTTGTTCACTCTTTTTGACCTCTCCTCCCCGAGCCCTCACCCCATGTGCCATGTGGTACCACAAGGTACCTAGTACACATGCAGCTGGCCGAGGAGAGGACAGCCCAGCCTCCATACCTTCTCTCCTGTCAGAGCCACCATGTCGAGGGGCCCATACATGAACCGCCCCACAAGGACCTGAGGGCCATCTTCGGCAGCAATCACATCGTTGGCCCGGTGATTAGCAGTGACGTTCTGGAAGGACAGAAACCAGCTCAGCCTCGGCGAGTTGGGCTGGACCTTACATTTTCATTATATTGTTCTTAGGATTATTTGGAGGGATGTGGACTCACCAAATCAGGCCTTTCTATTAATTCCCATTAGAGTTTCTGAGACATGTCTCCCTGGAACCCATGAGAAAAAAAACAGATCCTTTACCCTAGGTCTGTCTACAGAGAGCACTGGGGTTCCTGTAGATCATCAGTCCCCAACCTTTTTGGTACCTGAGACCAGTGCTCCTATGAGAATCTAGTGCCTGATGACCTGAGGTGGAGCTGAAATGGTGATGCTAGCTAGCACTAGGGAGCGGCTGCAAACACAGATGAAGCTTCGCTCACCTGACCGCCACTCACCTCCTGCTGTGCAGCCTGGTTCCTCCTAACAGGCCACGGTATTGGTCCATGGCCCAGGGCTTGGGGACCCCTGCTGTAGATGCACATTCTCTGCTCCTGATTTTCCCCTGCAATCCTGAGGAACCACCAGTCCTCACAACCTGTCATCCTAGGTTCCTAGGCTGGAAACTGCCAGTCACCTTTGCTTCTTCCTTCAGCATCATGGCTCACATCTCATAGCCATTTACTATCCATCTTAGTGAGAGATATCAAACGTACTGGAGTAGAGAGAACAGTGTAACGACGTCTCTTGCACTCGGCACCAGCTCCTCCACTTATCATTCATGGCCAGCCTGGTGCCCTTCTTCCCTTGGTGAATCCTCACTCCACCCTGACCCCAGATGATTTTGAAGCCATCCTGGACATTGCATCATTTTACCTGTAACCATCCCAACACCCTCATCCTTCTCCTCTGGTTTCAATTCATTCCACGGCTCAAAGGCCTCTATTGGCCCAACCACCCACCACTCCCAGCCTGGCTTCAACATCGGAGTCACTTGGTCTGGTGATCTTCCTTTACAAATTGCCCACATGGTATCTCTCCTCATACCCATGTTATCTCTCACCTAGTCTGCTGATAGCTTCTTAATGAAGCTCCTTATTCTAAAACAGACCCTGTGGCAGATCTGTTATCTTTACAAAACAAATCTGTTAACACCCAGTGCCCTCCAAATGAAGTCCTAATCCTGCACTCAGCATCAAAGCCTTGCCTGGGGAAGCTTTTCAGTCTTATCTCCTGCTGATCCGCTTCCAAGCCCCTCTGGTCCTTTCAGGCCAGGCTCCACAGTAGCCTCCAGGTCTTTGTTCACACTGGGTCTCCACTCCACATGCCATACTGGTCCTCTGCCCCCACATTCCAGCCCATTCACTATGACATGACTCAACTTTGTTCCCTCCAAGAAGCACTGCTTGGACTCCCCAAGGATGGTTCCTACCTTAAAATTCCTATGGCATTTTAATTCAATTCAACAAACATTTGCAGTCACCTCATCTACACTGGTCCCTGAACTGGGCTCTGGGGACACAGAGAGGACCCTGCCCTGGAGTTACTTCATTATGTGTGGGACAGAGGTCCCCTACAGGAACACTGGAGATGGAAGAGTTGATTCATGGAAACAAACACATAGAAAGGTGATCAATATCACTAGTCATCAGGGAAATGCAAATCTAAATCACAATGAGGTATCACTTCATACCCACTAGGATAACTAGAATTAAAAAAAAAGAAAAAAGAAAAGATAATAACAAGCATTGGCAAGGATGTGGAGAAATTGGAACCCTCATACACTGCTTTGGAAAATTTTGGCATTCCCTCAAATAATTAAATTAGAGTTACCATTTGACCTAACAATTCTACTCCTAGGCATATGCCCAGGCAAAATGAAAATATATGTCCACACCAAACTTATACACAAATGTTTATAGCAGCATCATTCACAGTAGACAAATGTATGGACGACCTAAATGTCTGACTTACAAATGCATAAACAAAATGTAATATATCCATGCAATGGAATATTATTCAGCCATGAAAAGGAATGGAATATTGATGCATGCTACAACATGGATGACCCTTGAAAACATTATGCCAGGTAAAAGAAACCAAACACAAAAGACAACATATTGTATGGTTCCATTTATATGGGATGTCCAGAATCAGAAAATCTATAGTGACAAAAAGTAGATTATTGATTGCTTAGGGTTGGGGGGATTCAGGTAGGAGGATACTAGCTAATAAGTAAGGGGTTTCTTTTTGAAGTGATGAAAATATTCTAAAATTGACTGTGGTTATGGTTACACATATCTGTGAATACACTAAAATCCATTGAATTATACACTTTAAGTGAATGAACTGTACAATATTGGAGTTATATCTCATAAATATGTTTACAAAAAAAGTTAATTCATGGAGCATTGATCACCTTCTACCTTTTAGGATTGTTTTTGGGGTCCATGTCTTATCTTCCTACCAGAATGGACATGCCCCCCACAGCACTGTCTGTGTCTGTAAATCCCTATTCCCCACTCCCTAGCAGAAGGACTGGGACACAGTGGGCACTGATGATTATTTGCTAAATAAATAAATGAATGAACAGATACCAAACTCCTATTCATACTTCAACACCCTATAGAGGTGACTCTTCATGGAATCCCTGTGTGGGATACCTTGCAATTCCTCTCTCCATCTTTTTCCTAATAGATGCCTCTCTCTATCACACCAAATACCACACCATGCCATACTTGGTGGATCAGACTATAAGCCCTGTGTTCATGGACGGGACTCTTTCTGATTTATATCCACATCTACAGAGGCCTGGCGTACAGCAATTGCTTCATAATTGGCTTCTCCTCACCAACCCCAGTGCCCTAGACCCCCATTCTTGAGGCTCCTGTGGAGCCAGGCCACCAAGCACCTGCTCTCCCATCTCGCATACACCCCACCCCCACTGCACTGCCATGGAATCATCTGAGCACGAAGCCTAGTATGTATGAACACTCAGCTCTGAGGGGCAAATCCAAGGCCTTACCTGCCATGTGGATGCCCCAGCCCTCAGGGCAGCAATACCTCCCAACCAGTATGTGACCCCAGCAAGCACATACCCGCAGTTTGACCTGGGTCCTCTTACGAAGCCACTTCTCCCGGGGATTAGCGGGACTCAGTGCTGCGGGATCCAAGCCAGTGCTCTCCTTGACGTTCACGCTCTCATAGCGCATCACCTGACACACAGCCGAGCAGAGCCTCCACGTCAGGCCAGGCCGTCTCAACCCCTCTCCCTCCTTCCCAGGGTATCAGGGGCCACCAGCTTGTGGCCAGAAAGCCCTCCCCCAGGCTCCCCCACTCCACAGCTTGGAACCCTCAGGAGGCTGGAGGCCCTAGGACTCACCTCCCTGCCCACCTGGACTGACAGCTGGGGCCAGAACACGGTCCAGTAAATGCTCTGGTCTAAAAGCAGCCTCTGCCCCCCACACCCAAACCTAGCAATTACCTGCATCTGTGCCTATTCTCTGCCTTCCTTCCTGTTACAGAAGGTGACCCTCACCTAAGGCCAGCTGGAGCCCTGATCCAGAGCCTCCAACCCACTCAAGATCAGTGCCCCAGCAACACTCCCTCTCAGTCCTGCATCACTGCTTAGCCCCTGAGTGATCCCTAGGATCATTTACAGCATTCAAACGTGTTGTAATTGTGCCCACCTTAAAACAACAACAACAACAACAACTTAGAAAAAACACTCTCCCTAGGACCCCTGGTGCCTCCAATGGCCACAGCACTTCTCTGCTCTCTGGACATTCCAGTGTCTCCCCTTCCCCACCTACCTCCTCCCCTTCACCCACTCCAGTCAGGTTTCTGTCCCTATTGCTCCACAGAAGCTATTCTTGCCAAGGCCCTGTGACTTCCATCCTGCCCTGCTCATAGGTCTGCTCCCGTCCATACAACCTCAGGGGATGTCCTCCCCTCCACCATCTCCTCTCTCCCTGGTGGAGCTATAGGACTCACCCTTGAACTTCTACAGCTATGGAAACTCCCTCAGTATCTGTGGTGGTGTGATTTATCATAAGAAATATATATTTGGTCTTCTTCCCCGTTAATGGAACAGAGTACCTAAAACCCTTGGAATTTCCTAAGTGATGAGAGTGATAAAGGTGTCTCTTGTTATGTTCCTTTGTTAGGTGACTTTGGGGTTGGTTGCCCCAGGAATAGAGGGTTCTAACTTTCAGTCCCAATTCCTGACCTCCAGGGAGTAGAGAAGAGACAGAGGTTGGATCAATTGCCAATGGCCAATGATTTAATCAATCATGCCTATGTAATAAAACCTCCATTTAAAAAAATGGGGTTCACAGAGCTTCCAGCTTGTTGAGCACATGGAATTTTGGGGAGAATAGCATCGCTGGAAAGCTTTTCACACACACCTTCTCCCCATATCTTTCCCTATACATCTCTTTCATCTGGCTCTTCCTGAGTTGTATTCTTTTATAATAAATTAGCTCTAGTAAGTAAAATATTTTCGGATAAAGAGCTTGCCACTTTAGCAAATTAATCTAACCCAAAGAGAGGGTTTTGGAACCTCCCACCTATAACCCGTTGGTCAGAAGTCCAGGTGACAACCTGGCTTGGGATTGGCATCTAAAGGGAGATTGGGGTTTACTTGTGGACTGAAGCCTTACTTTGTAGAATCAGAGCTATTTCCAGGTAGATAGTGTCAGAATTCAGTTGGAATTGTAGGACACCCAGCTAACGTGGGAGAATTGCTTGGTATGGGGAAGAAACCATATACTGGAATTGGTGTCAAAAATGAGCATTGTACCTACACTGGCTTTAAATGCCATCTAAGCTCTGATGCCCCCACATATTTATCTCTACACCTGACATTTTCCCTAAGCTCCAGACTCTCTACTTGCCTTCCCTCCCAACATCTAATAGGACCTTCCCAAGTCTAGATCCAAGATTCTGTTTCCCTACTTTATCCCAGCCCTGCTCTTCCCCGACCTTCAGGAATGGCGACACTGTAGAAATTCAAGTGGAAAATAGGATCCATTGGACCCCTCTTTCCCTCACAGCCCAGACCAGCAAGTCCTGCCACCACAACCGAAATCCTGCTGCTCCTCAGCACCTCCATCACCAGCACCCTAGCTAGCCCAAGTCTTCATCCCGATAGCTGGGCTCCTACAGTTGCCTCATAAAGAGCCTTATGCATTTTCTTGTCCCCCAAACAGCAGCAGGACTTCTTACTAAAAATATGTCAGTTGATATTTTTCCCTTGCTCAAAACCATGCAATGGCGTCTCATTGGACCCAGCATAAAATCAACTCTTGACCTTGGCCATAGAGGCTGCAACCAGTTGGAAGCTGATCCAACCCCCACACGCATCGCCACCTCCTTCCTCCCAGGTTCTCCCTCAGTCATTGGCCTCTCTGCTCCACCTTTTCTTTTACAGATGAGGACATTGAGACCCACGGTGGGGCAGGCATTTATTACTCCAGTCTCTAAGTTGAAAGATGGATACATTCTCCTATGTAGTTTCTATTTAATTCTCTAGAAAGTACCTTACCATTAGTCAGAAGCCAGTGCTCTTTAAGAAACCCACTATCTGGCTGTGTCACCCCCACTTGGCTGAGTGCTCCAATGCCTTCCCAATGCCTGCAGAGTAAGCTCTTCTCAGACAAAGAAGGACTGGAACCCTTTCAAGGGGCCCTGTAGGCAGGGCCCAGGCAGGGGGGCGGGGGAGTACCTGTCTCAGGATGAAGGCCACCACGTCCGTGGACTCCCAATAGCTGGCATGGAACAGGTGGGGTAGTGCCACAGTGGGGAAGGCTGTGAGGACTTCAGGGCAGTACAGGGCATAGTCGATGCGCTTGGCACCCCACCACTTGGCTGTGACTACAGGGCCGAGAAGGGAGATCAGGACAGAATGGCCTGCCCAGGGCTGTGACCCAAGGGGCAGTGGGGACATGCCACCAGGGCACAAGTTTGGGGCCAGAGCATCCAGCTCAAAATGAGCTGAGAAATGTGCTGCCCCCCCTCCCACCTTCTCATAACCCACCAGCCCCTTCGCTTGCCCACTGCTCCTCGAGGACATGTGTTACAAACTGGCCCCTAGGAATAAGGACCCATGGAGAAGTCCACAGTCTCACTCCAGGGCTGCTGGTCAGCAGGAGTTCCCAGCAGGAAAACTGAATGTTGGGATTAGGGCTCTGGCTGAGGTCAGAGCTCAGTCTATGCCTAGAGAGGTCATGGCTTAGTTTATGGTCAGAGGTCAAGGCCCCAACTAGAGTCAGAGGTCAAAGTTCTCTCTGAGGTCAGAGTTCAGTCTGAATTTCCTTTACTCCACTTTCCCACCTGCGTCCTGCCCTCAGCAGCCCTGGCAGTGGACCAGTGGCCACCCAGAGGAAGGGCCCTCTCCCTTGAACCCAGACAAGCCCCAGAAGACCCTCACTCACTGTGGGAGGTGCCCACAGGTGCCAAGCTGTCTGAAGACTCCGAGCTGTCACTGTGGGAGCTGCCCTGGCTCATCCTCCGTACCAGGCGCTGGGACTTCGGGGCCTGAGGGGGCGAGGCGGGGGCATCCAGGAGCGGCGGGCTACCCTGAGAGCTGCCCTCCAGAAAGAGAGAACTGTGGGTGTGCAGGGCATCCGCTGGAAGGAGAATTTCACAGTCAGGGCTGAGGGGCATATCTCAATAAAGCTGCCCATGCTGTGCCAGATCTGTGTTGGGCAGGAGGCTGGGTACTCGGAGGGACGTGCCCAACAGGAAGCCTGCACCTCTCATCCCCAGGGCCTGAAGGGATCCCACCATAGTATGTCATCGGGCTTCACGTCCTCTAAGTTGTGGATTAGGCAGGCACAAGTGGGGGGGGGGGAAACCGTCACCCCTACCCCCAATAGAGCTACCGAGGCACCTCTAGGAGAATGTCCCCAAAAGCACCAGATGAAGTCAAGGGGTGACCATCTGCCACGTGCTCTTGTATCAAACTCCTCTCCTGAGCCACAGACAATGGTGGCTGAGATTGGAAGTGAACAGAGACCCAAGCTTGGGAGCTAGGGCGCTCTCTGGGGTAGGGGGATGCCCCAACCAAAGAGGGGCACATTTAAGGGTGCAAGAGGGAGGTTTTGGAGCCTCTTCTCTCTATGGAAGCTCCTGAAAAGGCAGGATTTGGGATATCAAGTTTTCACTTGAACTGAGGGGTGGGGTGCTGACTTTTAGTACTGAATGAGCCACAAGCACAGCATTCCCCCTACAACCTGGATGAAACCTTGGAACAGGCTCGGGGCATGGAGCCAAGGCTCTGATCCCCAAAATCCTGACTGTCCGCTACAGGCCTCCCCTTGACCTCACCCCAGTCCATACCCAGCTTACCCCACTTGAGCCCCAGAGGCCGCGAGTCCTCCCCCAAACCCACCTCCCCTTGCTCTCTCCACCTAGAGGATCCCCAACCCCCACTCTCCAGCTTTTCTCCACCTGCCTTGGTTGAAGGCTCCCTCTTCCGTGAAGCCCACCAGAATGAGACATTTCCGGCTTTGTACCTCCAGAGTCCAGGCTGGGTGCCAGGCAATAGCAATCAGCAGGATCCTTGGACTTTCAATCAGGCCTGGTAGTATTATGCTGACCCTATCCACAGGAGCTTAGCTGGGAGTTGTCAAGGGCAGAGCCTAAGTCTCTGAGGCCCAAGATGCCTCCAACAGAGCACAAGTTAGGTGGGCCACTCAGAAGGTAGGTGCATCAGCTGTTTGCCTGTTCTTTTACCCAAGAGCACACAGACCCTGCTCAGGTCTAGTCTCTCCATCAGCTGACAATTTGGAGGGGCTAGATCAGATAGGATGGCCCTGGAGTGCTACCTGGCTGGGGCCCAGCTCCAGCTCAGCACACTTTTTCACACCCCTGAGTGCCTTACCGAGGAGAAGGGACTGTCCGTCGCCCAGTGGAAACCTCTGGTAGCGGGGGACACTGATGGGCGGCACCAGGTGGAACTTGGGCTCCAGCAGTGGCTCAAGCCTCGAGGCGGAGGGGTCTGCACAGTGGAAGAAGCTGTAGACCTGGCTGCAGGCAGGGCGCACCTGGAAGCCTGGGGGGTGGGAGGAAACAGGGGAATCCTCTTGCTGGTACCTGCTCCCTTGGTCCTGGAAGCTCCCCTGAGTATAGCTTTGAGTAGCCTAATTCTCTGCTCAAGAACCTGCCATGGCTCCCTGCTCCAACAGGGTCAAAGTCATTATGTTCAGTTTAACAGTCAAGGCCTTGCCAACTGCCCCATTAGGAGCACAGCTGTCAGAACCCAGCATGCAGCCGTGGTAGCCATCTGCAACTCCCCAACCAGTCTTGCTGTGCTCCTTTCTCCGTGCCTGAGCTCAAGCTGCCCCTCCTCCTAAAAGGCCCTTTTTCACTATCTCCTCTGGTCAAACTCCTTTAAATTCTTGCAGCTTTTAATTAGTTGCTACTCGATGTATGAGGTTGACCCAGTGTCTTTCAGTCAGGATCAATGGCCCCTTCCTCCAGCCCCTCACTCAATTCCTCTGCCTGGTGGTAGTTCCTGGTTTGCCTGAGCCAGCAATACACTTCTCTCACAGACCAGCAGGAGGCCTCCTCTTCATCTGTGAGTTTCCCTGTCCCTCTAAGTTAGTTCAGCATTCAGGGAGCACTAGGGTTCCTTAGCAACCATAGGGTTTTGCCTCCTCTCCCTACTTCACCACCTGCTGGAGCAAATCGCCTCATTGTATATTTTAGAAGAATGAAGGAAGGCATTCAAGGCTGTGGGTAGTACATGAGCAAAGGCACTGAGGTGGGCCTGGGTACCTGCAGGGGTCAGTAAGATTGACCTGGCTCCAGTGGGTCGGTCTGGGCACTGGAGGAGAAGGGAATGGATACAATAGGGTAAATATTTGGCTTCTCTTCCCATAGAGCATGACAACTAAACAACAGGGCCACAAATGGGCCAGAGGCATGTGACAAGGACAGTAAAATCCACCAGGGGCTACCTCGACTTTGCTCCATCTGGGGAAACTGTCCCACTCTCCTTCTTCTCCCCTCCCCTCTTTCCTCTTCTCTCCTTTGTCTTCCTACCCCAACTCCATGATCCTTCCTGCCCCTGCCCCCCAGCCCCCCAGCCCCACCCTCCACAGTTTGAGGTCCTGACATGGTGACCTAGTGACTCAAAGGCATCTCAGGCCCCAGGCCATGACACACTCACCATCCAGGCCCGGCAGCACCGTCCTCCGCATGGCCAAGACCAGGCCAAGAGGCGAGCCGAAGAGAAAGAAGTCGGACACGTCAAAGTCCAAGCGGCCCAGGCTGACCTCAGGGATCTGGGACCCACTAGCCACAGGAGGCTCGGCCTCATCCTTCAGCATGCTCGAGTGGATGCTGCCAGGGAGAGGAAGACACAGGAGGGTGTGTTCGGAAAGCACCGAGGATGTGGAGTGTTCACTTAGCAGAGCAGACGGAAGTCTGGGGGTAGAGAACCCAACCCCCTCTCTCTGGGGAAGGGCTCAAACCAGAGTCCCCTCGCCAGATGCCACAACCATCTCAGCAGTGGCCACCAAGGCCTGGCCGACATTTGGCTAAGGCAAGGGTCAGCCAGTTTTTCCTGTAAAGGCCAGATGGTAAATCTTTTAGACTTTAAGGGCCATATGGTATTCATCATATCTACTTACTCCGCAGGCAGCCATAGATGATACCTAAATAAATACATGTGACTATGATCCAATAAAACTCGATTTACTAAAACAGGCTGAGCACCTGAAATACCTAAGCATCCTACGCACTGGCAGGCCTGCCCCGTCGTGCTGATTTTGTGATGGCCACACTGAATTCCTGCACTGTCTACCAGAGAAGCTCAGCTGGCCAATATGCAGACCAGCTGGGTGATGTCAGTGCTGCCAGGATTAGGGCTTTTGTTGTAACTCATGTTCCAGGCAACCCGCAGACACAGATGCAAACAGCTTGGTCTTCCCTCCCCTCCAGCCCACAGATGAAGCAGAGAGCTTAATGAGAAAACCACGAGACACGGAATTCAAACCATTCATATCCCAGGCACCCACTGCCCCGAAGAGTTCAAGTTGATGTTTAGCCATAAACCCAGATCACACTTCCCAGGATGGGCAGGAAAACTGGGAACCTCCCTGACCTTCCAGCTGGCATTTTGGCAGAGCTTTGAGTTTAAGGCAATCCAGTGGGATCTATGAATCAATTAGCTGAATGCTAATTCAACTAACATACTCAAGTTGGAAGAGAAAGAGAATTTTAGAAATAACAATTGAAATAGAGTGTGAGCTAGGGTCTGGAAAGTTGAATCTGAATCCCCATACTCCTCTGCCTCTTGCAGTGTGAGCATCTCCCAGTGAGGATGATGACTCTGGTGTTTAACAATACGTATTTCATGTACAGCGTGGTCCCTAAACACACGCCAACTACTTAATTGCCAAAGAAACAGCCATCTGTCCCTACACCAGAGGGAAAAGCTGGCTGTGTTGGACCAGCTACTGAAAGCTCATCACTCTCCAAATTTGGGGCTTTCTTAAAGGATTTTTCAAGGATAAACTAGAAATGTGATTTTACTTTGCGACTCAAACTTGAAATATAGCTGCTTTTTTAAAGAATGATCTGTCAGAAGAGCTTTAAATAGTCAGAGATTTAAATATGCAGAGCCTTTTGCTTAATAATTCCTCCTCCAGGAATCCATGTAAATGAAAGAACCTAATATTTACATAAATGTTTATGCACAAAGATAGTCACCAGAGTGCTACTTATAACTGCAAAGAATTGGAAAAAGTCAAAGTGTCGGTGACTGGGATTAAGTCTGTTGTCTTAATCTGTTGTCCATTTACTCAATAAAATATTAAGAATATTACCAAGTAAAGTATTTTTAATTATATAAGGGAAAGATAAAAAAAATTTTTTTTTAAAGTAAAACCATACACAACACATGTAGAAATATACTGAAAGGAAATATGCCCGCATTAGCAGTGGTTCTCTCTGGGTGGTGAGACGATCTATTTTCCAAATGCTCTACCGACCTCATGGACTCTTCTCCACTTGGGTAAGAAAGGAGGAAGGGAGGGAGGGGGAAGAGCATTGAGGAGAGAGAGAAGAAAAGGCATGTCTTCCAATTTGGGTATATGCTCAATACTCACTCATATCCTGAATAAATGTGCAGATAATTCATTTAGTCAGTGGCAATGAATATGTCTCTTCTAAAAAATTATATGGTGGTCAGTTCCGTGGAGGGTCCGCCTGGCCTACACATAGAGGGGTGTTTAATACTGGGGAATGGGAGACCAGAATGATGACCTTGGCTCTTCAGTAACTGACTATGTGATCCCAGGAAAATTCCTGACCTACCTGGCCTCTGTTGTCCCATCTGAAAAATAATAAAACATACTCTTGGAGTAGCTCACAAAACATACCCTTACCTCTTCTTTCCCTAGATTCTTAAAGCCATCAATCAGTCAAGTAGGCCGGGCAGCATATACCCTTTTGCAGAAGATGAAGCTGAGGCTCAGAGACATGAGACTGATTGTCCTGTCTCTCTGCAAGTCCAGGCGAAGCAGGGACAGAGCACAGGGTCCCATGGGGAGCGGCCTTGGCCTCAGCATTTCAGTGCTTGTCCATGGGCCCCTGTGAAAAGGCCTGGGCATAGTCTGGTCCCGGGTTCCCCAAATGACTTTGAGCCACGGTCCTCTCTCCTCTGGAAGGAAGGTGGGGTACAGGGACTGGTTACCTTGATAAGAAGGCATGATGCTGGGTGATGGCCTCGCAGTCATAGGTGGAGGAATCGCTCTGTTTCCGTGGCAACGGCCTCTTGGGCTCCTCATCCTCCAACACGCTGGAGACGTCAATGCTGCTTTTGCTGAGCCGCTTGCTGCTGGCCAGACTGCACTCCTCATCCACTGCAACTGGAGTGTCCTTTGGGACCAAGGACAGGATAGGAGGACACTGTGGTCACCAAAGGCAATGGGGCCCTGCCTCCTCTTCCAAGCCCAAATAACCCTGTTTTCCTAGATGTGAGAGGCAATACCTCTTCCAAAAGGAGTGCAGAAGGCACACTCACAGGGCTGCCTCCTGCATCCAAATGGGTTGGTGATCCAGTGGGATCCTGGGTAGCTGTCTAGGGACCCAACCCTAAATTGCCCCCTCTGGGCCTGTTTCCTCACTTGTGATAGTAATCTCTTGCTATTTTTATAAGACTATGATATAACACTTTGCAACTTGGATCTCATGGTACAAATATTAAGGGCTCTAACACTACCTTCACCAGAGAGACCCCTGCTCCCAAGGTCAGACCTCCCCCACCACACACACATTCCCACCATCTGGCCCGCACCTGGGTGCTGCTGATGCTCCCCTTCCGGCTGCTGCTGCCAGGGCTGTCGCCTGAGGGCCCTGCACTGTAGCAGATAGCATCAAAGGCCAGGAGGCCCCCCACACAGTCCCCGATGACACACCTAGAGAAGGCACAGCTGGGACTATAGGCCTGGCCATTGCTGACCCCTAACCCCCACACTCATCTGGAACTCAGGTTGCCTGTCCATGGGAGAACAAGGAACCTGTCCCAGGGAGGCCTGGGAAAGCTCCAGCAGGGGAGGGGTGCTCATTCTGGGGCCAGGGTCAGACTGAGGACAGGAACAAGGCTAGGGTTAGGGGTCAGTCTGGGGCCAACATCAGCCTTGGGGTAGGAATCAGGATGGAACTAGGGGTCAGGCTTGGGTGGGGTCAGCCCAAGGACAGGAACCAGGCTAGAGTAAGGGGTCAGAGTTGGGCAGGTCAGTCTAAGGATAGGAATCTGGCTGGGGCCAGGGGTCAGACTGGGGCCAGGGATCAGCATGGGCTCATAATCAGAACTCAGATGTTGGCCTCAGTTTTCCTATCTGTAAAGTGAAAATGAACCTAAAGATCTCAGAAGCCTCCTTGGATCTCAGAAGCTATGGCCTCAGAACAGTCTGGTCTGGATCTTTTGGTCAGATCCCAACTTCTTGCCAGTTGTGGCCAGGACAGGGACATGGGGGCAGGCTGTCCTACCTGCCCACTGAAGCCAATGCCATCAGAGGACTTGAGGAACTCTGCATAGACCTGGTTGGCTCGCTCGATGACCGTGGCAACTGCATCCTGGTACTGCGGGGAAGAGATGGCCAACAGGGGCAGGGCGGCCAGAGGCACGTGGTCCTGGATGTTGCTGAGACAGCCCTCATCATGGCTGTAGGGGTTCAGGCTGCGGACAGGGGGGCAAGGTAAGCCCAGCTGGGATCAGGCATGGAAGCAGGTTTGGGGCTGTGGACCAGGCAGAAGAGAGCATGTGCTGGCCGGGGACTGGGCCCTCCACTCCAGACTCTCCGGGAAGACCCAGGCAGGAGCCAGATGAGACAAAACACACGGGTAGGGATGTGGGTGGGGGAGCCGAGCTTATGCTGACTCCCCTGCATGTCCACCCGATGCCAGCCTGCAATGTGGGCCCTGGATTCTCCTGCCCACTTCTGCATGGCTCCAAAGAACACCCCAATTGTGGAAGAAACCAGTAGTATGAATCAGGGTGAGGACATATCATCATGGTAGACTTACTGGAGGTGGTGGGGTTTGAACTAGGCCTCAAAGAAGGCTTTAGGGAAACTAGCAAGGTGGAGAGAGGGCATGCCAGGCATGCGGATCACATGTTGGCCACAGCTTAGAAGTGGGCACACAGCTGCATACACAATAGTTATGTCTATCTTGCTGGGACAAGGATCCAGAGCCTTCATTAGCTTTGTAGGAAAATCTATGACCCCCCAGAATGAACTAAGAGATCCTGCCTTATAGCTTCCCCACTGCCAGTGGCCCCACCATGGGCTCCCCTTTCTTCCTTGCCTCCCAATGAGGAAGTCCCTTAATTGCTGGGCAGCTGAGACCCATCTAGGCCCAGCTCCCAGCTGCCTACTCCCACCTGATCCCCCCAGCCTGCTTCTATCCCTGGGGCATCAGACCCAGGAGGGACCACAAGGAGAGAAACTGCCCACCCCCTACCCAAAGCTTTCCCTTCCCCAATAGTCAAGCTTAGGCGGACAGAAGTTGAAACTGGGGCAGGTGATAGGCACTCAGGGAACCCTGGGCAGGTTACAGAGACTTCATGGAGTACAAGGCAGGCCTACCAGCCATTTCTCATCTCCAAAGAACACAAATTAGAGGAAACAGGCCTCAATTGCAGCCGGAGAGATTTTAATTAGCTGAGAAAGAGCTCCCTCCCAGTAGTGATTAGGGCTGATGGATAGCCTGGCAAGACACTGCCGGGGGGGAGAAGTATGCTCCCTCCCTCTGTCCCCTCAAGTGGTCAGGCCATCCATCTTCTCGGAGATTAGGCCTGGGATGGCTGACCCAGCTCTGGGGGTCAGATGTCCTGGGGGTGAGGGATGGGGGTAGTGAGATTGATTATGAAGGAACGCAATTAACTGCAACTGTTGGAGTGTGAAGAGAACAGAGCTGCGTCAGCTCAGCTTCCCAAATCCCGCTGCAGAGCAGACACACAGCAGATTAATCTGTTCAAGAAGCAGATTCCAGGGCCCTCCCCGCCCTATTAAGAACCCCAGGGGTGAGGCCTGCCACCCGTGGTTTAACAAGAATCACACGGGGATTTGGGCCCTTAGCCAGGCTGGGGAATGACCGACCTAAACCTTTTTCCTTCCAACTCTGATTGAGATCTGCCCTGCCCACATTTCGGAGCACAGATAAATCAGAGACAGGTCTCTGCTCCCTGTCCAGGGCCCAACCTTCCTTTCTCTCTTAGACCCTCCAAATACACTCTCTCAACCAACCAGAAGCTGAGGACAGGGCCTCCTGCCCCTCCCAGCACTGCTGAGCCCTCCTTAGGGCCACCAGGCCTGACTGAAAGGCTAGGATGCCCTGTCTACCCTCCCCAAACCCCATGTGGGTGAGGGCTCCTTTCTACAAAGCCTCAAGGTCTGGCAAAGTCGACAGGAAAGGAGGAGAGTGGCAGGATAGAGGTGCCCCTGGCCTCCCGTTCATCCCTCCTAAGGCAGAAAGTTCCCAGTTTCCAGGTCCCGCCATTTGCCACATGCTTTATCAACATGAGCTCTACAGGTGCTCGGGCCTTCTTTGCCCATGTTATCTTTGTGTAGCCAGGACTCCCACCTGGCTCCTGGCTTGCACCTTCAGCTAGTTCAACAGGACAGGGACCTGGAGAACACAAAGCCCTCAGGTCCTGGAGCAGTGGACTGCATTTCCCATAGGCCCTCAGCTCTAGAGGAGCTCTCAGTCTCCAGGTTTACTCCCCACAGGGCCCAGGGCTTATTTGGATGAAGCACCCAGGCCCAGGCCCAGGCCCGGTAAGCATGCTTCCTTATTCCACCCAGCAGGGTTCTATGGTAGACAAGAGCGACTCCCTCCCCAGTCCCCTCTGTCCACCAGCGAAGAGAGCCTCTTCTCGCCCCTGTGAGGATGATGATGTGAGTCAGAGAATGAATCCCTGCCATGCTCTTTTTATGTTTCCCATGCTGTGCTTGGTGCTTCACATATACTAGCACACAGAATCCTCACAAAAACTCTAGGAGATGGTTATTACCAGGAGTATACCCATGTTACAGACTAGGAAACTGAGACAAGGAGACGCTAAACAATTTCCCTCAGGTTACACAGCCAGAACTCAAATCCAGGCTGACAGAGAACCCCCACACTTAGCGATGTTATGCTACTCTCACAGCACACACCGAAGTCACCGCCTCTAAGAAGCCTCCCTGGCCCTCATCCTCAGTGCCTTCAGTGCTCTGTGCCATCTCCATTAGAGCGCACATCCCTTCTGGGCTCTAAATGTGTGGTCCGGAGTTGGCTGCCTATGTTTGACTCCTGGTTCTATTCACTAGGTAACCCTGGGGGAAATTGCTTAACCTCTTAATGCCTCAGCTTTCTTATCTGGGCCAAGGAGATGAGGGTTTATTGAGACTGGCCCAGGGCAGAGGAGGATGGGGGAACAGTGCTAATTGCTCTGGACTCTGGCTGAACACTTCCTGCAGGTGATGCTCATGGTCAGTCAGGGTCTGACGTCTCAGAGCTGTGTCCCCCTGCCCACCAGGTACGCACATGGCAAGGGCAGCCCCTCTGCTTACTCCCCCTCACCAGTCCCACCCAGTCCAAATAAGCAGAAAGGGACTCACTTGGAGACAAGAGAGAAAGCTTCAGAGCAGATGGCAGGACAGGGGACGAATTTGATGAGGATGTGGCCCAGGGCCGCAGGGAAGTGGGCGCGCGTGACCTTCTCCAGCACGGAGCTGAAGGTGTGGATGTCGGCTGCCTTGCAAGATGGGTCCCCCGAGCCCGCGTCCAGGACGTTGCCCCCGTGCAGCACCAGCAGGAGGACATGTGTCTTGCAGGAGCGCTGTGGGCAGACTTCCTGAGAGGAACATCAGTAAGGATAGAGAGTGACAGGCAGCAGGGAGATGGAGTGGAGAGTGGGGGTAACACAATGAATCACACACACACACACACACACACACACACACACACACACACACACACACACACACGGGGCTATGGCCTGAGAAGCAGGCACTGTGTCCAGCCTATCTCAGCTTCACGCCAGGGAGCTCTCTAGCCTCCTCTGTGATGGGACCCCTTGTTCATTCAGGGTGAGGAGCACAGGCTGTCAGGAGGGCAAGCCCCTCACGTCAGGGTGGGAAGTGTCCCACGAGGCTCTTCTTGTTCATAAAGGAACTGGAAGCTCAGAGAAGGACAGGGAGCTGTTCAGGGTCACACAGAGAGTCAAATGAAGAGCTGGGTGGAAACTAGGCAGCCTATCTACTGTCCCAGGGCTCTCCCCAAATTCCTGGCCACAGAGCTGGGCCCAGACAGCCTCAGTAACTCAGCCCACCTCATTGTCTTCGTGGATCTCAATGCTTCCCTGGGCCGGGAACCTCTGTCTTCTTAAGGAAACCCGGTACAGTTCTCCTGTGGGGGAACAGAGAACTAAGCTTGTACGAGGCAGAGGCTTATAGGTGAGCAGAATGTTAGTGTCCAGAACTAGAGAGTCACTACACCCAGCCCCTGCCTCGAAATCAACACAACATGAAACTACGTCTTCTAAGAAAAGGAAGACCAATAGGATGAGGCTATCACAGATGCTGTCCCTAATGGTGGGCAGGGGGGTATCCTAGAAAGGAACTATCCTGCTTTTCTTCACCAATCACAAGAGCGACAGTATGAGGCTTGTCTGATGGCTTCTACTTCCAGTAATGGACAGAAATTTGGGCCAAGCATCCCTCTGAAAACAACTACAGTTGCTAGATAAAAGAAAAAAAATGTTTAAATATGTTTGAAGTTATCAAAGAGATAGCAAGGCCTTGAATCATGGAACCCCCGTGGAAGTTGGACCCCCAGAGAGTTAAGGCCAGCATGTGGAACCACACTCATGATCACCCATCACCCATGGGCTTTGTGCTGAAGCCTAGTGCTGAAATGCTCTCCTTGCTTCTCTCAGCTGCCTGGTCTCAACTCCCCTCCAGGAAGCTGCTTCTCGGCATCCAGCTCTTATTCCTCTAACATAGGGATCAGTAAACTGGACCAAATCTGGCCCTCCACCTGTTTTGTAAATAAAGTTTTATTGGAACACAGCCATACCATCATTTACATATTGTCTGTAGCTGCTTATCTGCCACAGAGACCTTACAGCCCACAAAATATAAAATATTTACTATCCGGCCCTTTCCAGAAAAGTTTGTGGACCCCCAGTCTAATGCTTACATTCCTGAATGTCACTGCTTTGGACTCTCAGGTTCAGAGAGTCCTCAAAGACATCCTACAATCCCCTCACTCCCCATCCAATGATGCTGCCACCCTGAGGAATCCTTCCTTCCATCAAGTTGACCTCACCTCTTCTCTTTTCTCCCTATGAGGACACTACTTTCTCTGTGTGCTGAATCTCATAGCTAGACTGTGAACCACTCTGCCTTCGATGATAGGGAACTCATCTAATGCAGCCTGTTCCAGGCAAGAATGGCCCTTTCTTCTTCACACTCCACCCCATCTCTGCCACAAGCCTGCTGCACCCTGCTAGGAGGCACATTTGGGGAGGCTCCTTCCCAGGGGTTTTGGCCCCAGAGGGGACGAGGTGGGGAGCATCTGCAAATAATTCCAAAAGAGGTTTTCTCTGTAAAGAAGTCCACTTCTGAAATATTCTGTCCTCACAGACACAACCCTGTCTAAGGGTAACTGCTTTATGAACTCAGAGCTACTGCCCACACAGACAAGAAATCATTTCCTAAATGATGGAGGCTTTGGCTTGGAGGAGGAAGAGGAAAAATGCCTTCTGAGGCCTGGCTCTGACCAGCACTTCCTAGCACTCCTTCCAGTGGCTCCGACTCTTCTGCCATATTTCTAACATCCTCTAAACCTTGCCCTGGATTTAGCTAAAGGAGACCTGTGCCCTGCCATCAGGACAGGGTCAGAATAAAAGACAGTGGTAGATGGCTCTGTGTTCCTGAGCACTTAAGTCCCACTATATGCTGTACAGGTATCATCTCATCTAATTCCCACAAGTAACCTCTGAGTTTTGGTCCTCTTGTCATTAGCCCCATTTTACAGATGAAAAAATTGAGGCTCCAACAATGTAGGTCACTTGCCCCATGCAACTATCAAGACTGAGTGAGCTGGCACATGAACCCAGCTAAGAGTGCCCCACATTCAACAGAACATGATGCTTGGCAAACTGTTCCCCCATCACTCTGACCTGCACAGCTTCCCAGGGAGTTGTACACAACACTATCCATTCTGCACGAGAAGAAACAGGAGCACGAATTGGTCAGTGGTACCTCAAAGACTGAAGTCCAGATCTGCCATGGGAGACCAATTCGCCAGCAGGAAAGAGAGTGTCCAGGAGGGAAGCCTAGTGTGGCTTCGTGCGTGCAGCTTCATGTGCTGCTCCGGGCTTGTGGAATAGGAGAAACCAGGAACTGGCAGGGCTGAGGTTGTGGGTGTGGAGACCAGGAGGCCCCTGACTTCTGGGGCTGGGAGGGACCCAGTAGAAACCATGGCCTGAGTTCAAATCTTAGCTCTTACCAGCTGTGTGATCTGCACCTCGGTTTTCTTGTCTAGAATGTGGCGATGATAACAGTAGCTACCTCTTAGAATAGTGATGCGAATAAATGATTCCATATATACAAAGGGATTGGAATGGGACCTGGAACATAGTTGTTTTCATCCAGGGTACATCAGGGGCACAGAGCCAGAGCCACAGCTGACAAGATGGGGCCAAAGGCTGATAGGGACATTGCTGCCTCCACACTCTCCTGCCGTGTCTCTGAGTCCCTCCCTGAGCCCTGGCAGGCTCCAGGGCTCGCTGGGCTGGGTGCCTGCTTGCACCAAGGAGCCTGCGTGCAGTGTGATTATAGGATTAAATACTGTGATTGCCACAAATTACCATAGCAAGGCTATAAATAAGTCACAAGGAAGACATGAGGGTCCTGTCATCTCCTGGGCACTATGCCCTCCATTAGGTGGGGGCTGCATCCTTACTGATTATACAGACTGAGGAGCACCCACATCTTTGATCTATCTGTGGCCAGCAACCTTGGGGCCCACACAATATTCTGGGCATCAGATCAGTGGACAAGTGCTGTATCCTGGCTACAAATGATGCTGAGGCAGTTCCTGGCTCAGTGGGGATGGAGACTGGCAGGCTTGTCCTCAGCATCCCTCATGCCCTCCCTAGCAAAGGGGAAGAATCTGGCCTACTGTGCTGTTTGGGGGTGGAGCTTTGCTTCCTTTCAATGCACAAAATCCAGAGATGCCTTACTCTGGAGAGGGTAGAGGGGAAACCTAGCCTGCTAGATCTAGATTCTGGCCCCTAGAGAGTTGACTAACAGGATCAGATTTACCCTCACTGGAAGTTACCCCACTGTCTCCGGTCTCAGCATAAGCCTTGGTAGACAAGTGGAAAGGCAGCTTAGATGCCCTCCTGCCTGTACCTTGCCCACAAGGGCTCTGCTCTTCCAACAACCAGACATTCCCACCACAATAACTGAGGCTGTGAATCACCCACAAAACAACTCTTTCACTCCTCCATGCCCATGCTCATGCTGAGCCCTCTGCCTGGTAAGCCCTTCCTCCTTTTGCAGACTGGCAAGTTCCTACTTGTCCTTCAAAACCCTGCTCAATTGTCACCACCTCTGGAAAGCCTTCTCAGCTGAGTTGGACCTGTCTGATTGCTGTGAGATTACTTGTCAATTTTCTCATCAGACCGTGGGCCCCTTGAGAGTAGGGTCTATCAACTGTCAGGACCTAGATAACATTTTTATGAAAACTTATTACAAGTGAAAATCCAGGGTGTGCAAAACCTGTGAGACAGCTCCATGCTGCCAAACACCCAGGAGAAATTGGGATCAAGGGAGCATCACCCGCTGGGAAGCACATTTGTTAAAAGTCCCCAGGGAAATCATATTGGGGAACCTCTGGGAATTCTAGAACAGCCTGGCCTGGGCTTTATGACTCCACATCTAGGAGCTTCTGGTGGTAACAGCTGCTGGCACGGTTCCTGGGTGGTGGGGAGCCACACGCCAGGCCCACTTCCTGTTCATTTCCATCTACATGGCCCTGCTGTGCCCAGATATGGGATGAGGGGAGCCCACAGCTGTTTTTGTGACATTTTGCGACAAGCTTTGAGGCAGGCCAGCTACCACAGTGCTGCTCCCAGCACCCCTGCCAGTCCTGGCACTGGGACAGGTGGCCCACCCTGCTCACCATGGCTCCTCCTGCCAGCTGAAGAATGGAGCCTATTTTTGCTTAATCACCACCTTGGGAAGGCACGGATCGTGATCATCCCTTCTAATTACTGATGTGCCACACTGCTCTTGAGACAAAAGCCAAGGTCGTCACCCACACACTCGGCACCCTAAGCAAAAAGTCACCCGGCTTGGCTGAAGAGTCCAACTATCTTTATCTGTTTTGCTACCCGCTGCTGGGACCTATTAGGGGTGTATGCTAGGGTGACCCCTGGCTAAAGATGACCACTCAGTTTCACCCTCCCTCTCATCAGTCCCTGCAGTGGCCCCCATCTCCATTAGTCACCCCTGGGGTCAACTACACAAAGCTAGGCTCAGCTTGAGACCATGAAGCATGTCCTGAGGAGTAGCCACAAAGGCATGGAATCCTCTGTGAGTACATGGAAGCATGCACATGGGCATAAGCACACACATTTGGCTTTGCTATCTTGCTCTGATGTGGGTTGCAGGAGATATACCTGGGAATATCTGGGAAAACCTAGAGCCTCCTTCAGCAGTAAACAGGGGGCTCGGAGCCCCTAGGTAAACCCACATGGAGAAGAACATGAGTGGCAAAACCTGGGAGGAAACAGGCCATGGAGTCATGTGATGGGAAATGAATGCCCTAGTCAGAGGGTAGCCTCGGCGCCCTCTCCAGCACCACAGAATGAGACAGTCGGCCTATATTCCCTCCTAAGGCTCAGGCAGTTGGAGATTCTCTGAGACCAAGTATGAGGGGCTGGTGCCCAGCAGAGTTTGTCCCAAGGACTATGACAACTGACTGCAGAGCTGCTCTAAGGGCCCGTGGAGAAAGGGAGAGGAACCAGGAAACTGCAGGTGGCAACTGTTACCTAGATGTCCGAAGTAGCTGATTCCAAGCAGGGAGCTTGGTGTTAATTCCCATGCAAGTCCTGGTGCAAATTAATAAACACATGTTCAGAGTGCCCTTAGCAAAGGAAGCAGTGGCCCCTTGAGCTTTGATAGGTTCATTTAAAACGTATCTTGCCAACCCTACCTCATTATTTGTTGAGTCAGGTTACTGGCCTGGGAATTTGAGGGAACACCAAGGCCATCCGGGGAGGAGGAAGACACTGGCAGAATGACAAACTATGTAGGGGACTCGGCTCTCACAACAGCTCAAGGGGTGCAGGTTAATGAATCAGGACCAGCACAAAAAGCCTTGACACCATGCTTCAGGGCTCTGTTGGATAGCAGGATATGGGTGGGACAGCATGAAGCAGGGGGATGAATGGGCCTTCATATGATGGTTTTAAAACTTTTTTAAAAAAGGGAAATCTTTTTTCCTACGAAATTTTCTGTAGGAGCCTAATCTGAAAACAAACAAACAAACAAACAAACAAAAAAAACAAATAAAATTAGACCAGCTCTGGCTGAAACAAGTTGGGGGCCCAGAGACCCACTTCCTTACTTTACCCCACTCCTGCCCTAGGCAGTCCCTGGGGCTCCAAAGAACACAACTGAAAAGCCATCAGCATGTTCACCAGCCAGATTCCAGGCCACCCTCTTCCACAGCGCCCCAGTCCCCAGCCTTGTAGAAAACAACCATCTAGGTGGAAAGGGGGGTGGGTCTGGGACTGGGGGCCAGGTATTAGAAGGAAACATATCAAAATGTTCATAAGTGGTTTTCTCTAAATGGTGGAACAATGGATGACTTTTTTTTTTTACTTTCTACTTTTGTCTATTTTCTGATTTTTCTCTAGTGAGCCCATATTTTTTTAGTTGAAAACTATTTATGAATGTATCTATTGAATAGATAATATAAGCATGTGTCATGTTTATGATAAGAACATTTTAAAGAAGCCACAACTCTGTACTTTACTAACTGCAGACTTTACAAACAAAATAAAGCAGTGAAATGTCCTGCCCTCTCAGAGCTGACAGGCTAATGAGGGAATGTAAACAGGAAAAGAAATACTTGTACAAGGAACAAATAAATATGAAACACGATGAGTAAATCATGATCTTGATTATGGGTTTAAAAAAAAAACAACTCAACATCACCTGCCGATTCCTATTCTATTGATTATTGTCCAAATTTGTGCCAGGGTTGAAAATACCAAGATGAATCAGATACAGTACATAACTTCAAAGATCTTTCAAGCACCTAGGGTCACATGATCTAGGTCAAATCACATGACAAAGACCTAGGTCATGTGACCAAGCCTCAGCACATGACCAAAGGCTGCAAACAGCCAGAGCCAGGGAAATGGGACTGTCAGAGGTACCTGTCAGCCTCTGAGGCTGCATGCACTAGATACTTCAGTGCAGAATAAGGAGGGAACACTCCTGCTCTGCCATGCAGCTCGGGCCACTTTGAGAGCATGTCTGGAGACCAATAACTAGGCAGGAAAGCTGCAGAAGGGGGCCCGGCCTGGAGAGGAGCAGGCTCTAGGAGAAGTGGTAGCTGCCTGCAAATCCATGTGGAGCTGTGTTTGGGTCACAGGAACAGAGGGCAGAGCCAGTATGAATGGGAGTGGGGCGGTTTCTTCAGAGTTCCAAGTTTCCACACAACTTAGAAATATTTGCAACAGTTCAGGAATGACCCATTGCTGGCCTAAAGGCAGGAAATTCTCCTTTACCAGGTTATATAAGCAGTTATGTAAGTGGCCCCTTAGCAGGGATGCTAGGGCAGGAATTTCCAACCAGGCTTGGGAACCTAAGAGGCTGAGGCCCCTCCTGTGAATCCTTAACCCTTTCAGTGGCAGAATCCGATCAGGTCAGTCTGGATTCATCTGCCTAATGAGGCCAAAACCCCAACAGGCCAATTAGTGCTCCTTCCCTCCCGCACCCCCCGTCCCCTCCCCCCTACTGCCACACACACACACACTGAAATTCTGGCCGAGGCTAAAGCCTGGCCCTTGCTAGGGTCTAGGTCCAGATTTTGACCCTTGAAAACATGCTGTTGGCCAACCCAAGAGAGCAAGGGGGTAGCAACTGCTCTTGGAATCCAGCTCGGATCAGGAGTGTTGCCATCTTGAATGAGGCCCGGTGAAGATTCTAGATATACAACCACACGAAAACTCTCCTACTGTGCTACAAAGTGATACTAGAAGGGCTTGACATCCCCTATCCTGGTGACTGTCCTAAGATTTGTCTTGAGTTTCTCAGTGTCATCCAGTGTCTCAGGCAACCTTCACATTCATCTTGAGAGGTCAGGAGGGGCTCTCCCCATTTTACAGATGAGAAAACTGGGCTTACAGAGGTTAAGTGATTTATCTCTGTATGTAAGTGAATGGGTACAGATTTGAACCTGATCGTCAGGTTAGGGCTCTTTCATCCTCCTACAACATCACCCCACAAAGATGAGGTATAAGAAAAAGTTCTTGTCACTCTCTCAAAGGTCTCCACACCACTGCTTGCCCTGCAAAATGATCCCTGGCAGGGAGGGCAAAGGAAGAGAGAATATTATCAGGAGAAGACGGCTGCTTGGTCCTTTCATCCCACCCCCTAAGGCAGCAGTCCCCAACCTTTTAGGCACCAGGGTGCTCCTATGAGAATCTAATGCCTGATGATCTGAGGTGGAGCTGAGGTGATGATGCTAGCGCTGGGGAGCTGCTGCAAATACAGATGAAATTTCGCTCCCTTGCCCCGTGCTTACCTCCTACTGTGTGGCCAATTCCTAACAGGCCACAGACTGGTACCAGTCCATGGCCTGGGGGTTGGGGACCCCTGCCCTAAAGAACCCTTGCCAAACCCAGCCTGGCTCTGTTTGGAAGTCAGCACAAAAACAAAGAAATAAAATAGCGTGCTCTGACCCACACATTCCCTCCTGCCTGGTAATCCCCTTGAAATGAATGTGGTTTCCAGGAAAAGAACTGGAAATAGTTTTTAAACTTCTGAAAAGGTGCTCAACCTTAGAACCCTAAACTAGAGGAATGCTCATTGAAATTACTCTAAACTACTTTTTTTTTTTTTTAACCTCTCAGACTAGCAATTATCAATACCATGCTGCCCGGGGTATGGAAAAACAACCCCTCTTATTCATTGCTAGTGAAAGTAAAAACCAGTGCAACCTCTGTGGAAGGCAATTTGACAATGTCATTCAAAATAGCAAATGCCCTTGACCCAGCAAATCCAGTTCCGTGTGCAAAATTCCATATGTACAATGTTAACCATCGCCACCCTATTTATAATATAAACAAAAGACAGAAAGCAACCTATGTGTCCACCAATAAGGGACTGGTGAAACAAATTATGCGGCAGTGAAATATGACACACCGTTGCAAAGCAATGCACCTCTAAATGCATTGAGATAGTAAGATAATCCCAATGTATTATCTGAGAAAGCAAGGTGCAGAGTAGACTGCACCATATGCTCCCATCTGTGCAGTGTATATGTATAAATATAGATGAATGAATATTTATGGAGGTGTTCATGTATGCAGAGAATAGCTCTGGAATGTCTATAAGGAAATCGTCATAATCAGTGCTTCTGGGTAGAGGGGACCTAGTAAGCTGGAAGACGAGAGGAGTCATACTCCTCACCTTTTGTTCCTTTAGAATTTCAAACCATGTATGCATGTTACCCACCTGAAAGACAGATTAAAAATCAGAATTTTTTTTCATTGCACACGTAGCAGGGTAATTTTTTTCTGAGATAACTAATTTCTGTTTTCTCCATTCTCTGGCTTCTTTGCCTCTAGGGTGGTTTGTGGCAGAGCTTCCTGGTCTTTGTTTCCAAAAACACCTTTGTTCCCAGTAGGATAGGATTTGAGGAAACAGAGATTCTCTCAGGCTGAAAAGAGATCCCCACTCCACCCTAGGTTGAGAGGAGGACAGATATCAATGCAGTGTGCCTTCCCAATTTGGGGTCCCCTCTCAACTCCAGGAGGATAAGAACAACCCCAGAGGGCCTGGTCACCCTGTGCCCCAGGAGATGCAGACCAAGACAGAAAGGGCCACCAGGCTGGAACCCCACAGTGTGGACAAAGAGCTCCCTGCCCATGTGTGCATGCACATGGGTGCGTGAGCGCACACATACGCCCAGCTCCACCAGGGTGTTGGAGAGGACACCTCGGGGCTTTGGGACAGCAGCAGGGGAATGGGGAGAGGAGAAGCCTCTGGAGTCACAGAGAGGAAATCTCTCACTAGCACAGTCAGATGGGTATGAAGAGTCAAAATTATAAACTGGCTTCTAGACAAATAAAGAAAAAGGTTGTTCTTTCACATGTTAAGTCAGTGGACTGTGTAGTGTGGCCTCCCTCTGCCCCCTCCAGATCCACCTTCTGCCCTCCCATCCCAGCTAGGGCCAGAAGTGGAGGCTCCCTTGCTTCCCGCTGGGCTTGGCCAATGGAAGGCACCTGAGGAGAACCAGGGGAGAGTGGGGCTCCTTCCCTGCCAGGTCACCAGAGGCTGGTCCCTCTACTGAAGGCCACAGCTCCTACAGGGTGGGGGCTCTCCACGCAGCTACTTTCAGGGGTGGGAAGGCCCAGGGCATTGCCCTGTACCTGGTGGGTTTCCTTATACCTGTGAATAAAGTCTTTTTACTTGACTCCTCCAATCATGCAGTTAGCGTGAGCCTTCCTTTTCCGCTGGAGCCCTGACTGAATCATGCACTAGTCTAATTGCTCTACAAAAATCTTATCACATCATCCCACACCCTCATTTCCTCTGGCTTCCCACATCCTGACCAAGGCCCCCTATGGTCTACCCACAGGCCTCACCCTCTGCCCACCTCTCCCACTACTTGACCCTCCCTCTCTGAGCTCAACCAGTTTTCAAACAACCCCTTTTCCTTCTCATTACAGAGCCCGTGCACATGTGTTCCCTGAGCCTGGACTTCCTTCACACCGCCTGTGCCCAGATATTTCCTACAGAAACTTCAGTGTTCCTTCCTCCTGGGGGGGCCTTCCATTCTCACTCTCCTCCTTCCAAAAGCACCATGGCCCTCTTTTCTGGGACTAATCCTTATATGTTTAGTTTTGAGGTTCATTGATTTCTGCCTTCCTCTCCTCAGTCCCTGCAGACTGTAAGATCCTTCAAGGCTGGCACTGGGTTTGGTTTTGCTCCATATGCTCCCTAGAGACTATCAAGGTGCTGGCATATAAAAGATATTCATTAGACACTTTTCAAACAAATGGATGAAAGAACAAATAATTTGTTCCTGCTTTGCACCCTGTAAGTGTCAGAAGCTGTACATGTCCCCAGCAGAGCAGACACTACGCAGACAGACTCACATAGACACACACTCATCCTCATGTAAATGAATGCGCGCCAATGCATTGACACACACTAATGCACACACCAATGCATGGGCACACACACATACACACACATACACACACACACTAGATCAGACCAGGCCAAGCATAGACATACGCACACACACAAGAAAAGTGCTCCCAAGGCAGACGTCTGCCACCCTGAGCTCATTAAAGCTGGCTAAATATAGCCCGTCTGCAGCTGTGCTCAGCAAGCTGCCCACACAGGCCAGGAAAAGACACCAGTTACCAGGCAGAGGAGTGGGGAGGCCAGCTGTGGGCAAGGGGCTTCATGCACCACACCTGTGTGAACTGACAGGGAGGCTGCAGGGCTGAAGATACGCAGGAGGGGAAGCTCCTTGGTGGCTGCGCGTGCAGATCTCTAGTCACTGACCCCAGGCAGTAAGATGTGAGGTCAAAGCACATCCCCACGATGGGGATGGGCAACACTGAGTGCCCCCATCTTCTCTCTCTGTCCCTTTGGGAAAACCACACGGTTTGTCTGACAGTTGATTGGGTAAAGGAGCCAAGCTCAGTCCAGGACCAGGGGCTGGAATCAGGACACAGCCTGGGACACATCAGGGTCTGCTGGTGACTAGGGTAGCAACTTAGTGGGGATGAAGACCAAGGTTTAGTCTGGAGCCAGGACTGGGACTCAGTCGGAACCACTGTCAGTTCTTGATCTAGGGACAAGAGAGGGTTCAGAGACCCACTGAGCGCCCCACTCTGATGAGCAGGCTTGGCCTTGGGCAGAGCCTCCCCACACCTTGGGCAGCTGCCTGCTGCCTCCACCCCATGGTGCCAAGCACCAGCCCTGGGAAAGCCATCTGACAACCATGAGTGTGGGTCACATGTATTAGGTCACATACTCCACACTGGCTGAGCCTGACTCAGAAGGCCCAATAGTAAATCCTTCTACCTATGAATCTTCCCCCACCAGGTGAGGATGAGATAGAAAAAGCCCCTCCAACTCATACTTTCCTGTGTGCATCCTGGACCCCAGGTGTTTGGTGGTACGGTGGAGCTAGCTCTTGAGGGGGCACCCATATAACACAGGAGACAGTGGGGCACCTCCCCAAGTACCTGGGGTGAACATGGAAAGGAAAAATTGCAGGAAAATGGGAGTTCAGACCAGATATGGGAGCAAGCTCTGGAGATGGAGGAGTGAGGAGACTGGGTTTGAGCACCTTCCTCAGAGGATTATTTACTCCAAGTCTTCACTTTCTCATTGTGACATGCTTGTAATGACTGTAGCCCTTCCCAGCTCCTAGGTCGTCATGAAGATCAGGGAGAAGGGCCTGCACAGCACCCTGCACACTGTAGAGCTGCTGAGATGGGAAGGGAGAGAGTGAGGCAGTCACAGGTCTCCTGAGAGAGTCATGCTCCTCCTTGAAGATGGACCTGGTGGGCAGAGGAAGGAGAGTTACTACACCACTGAGCCAGTAGCTCTGCCCTCAGCCTCTTTCAAGATGATGGCAGGTCACAGCAGGGAAGGGAGGGGCCAGCCCCCTGATCCAGAGAGCAGTGAATGGAACAGAGAGGCAGAGGCCCACAGTGCAGGATCCCAAGGGATCACTCTGGGACCCCAAGTTCTTCCTACATCTGCTGTGGAGGGAGCTGGCTGGGTCCCCTCCACAGGGATGAACGAAATGCTCAGGCTTCCCAATTAGCTTATGAGAAAACTGTGCTTAGAGTCTCCACGCTCCTTCTAGAAGCCAGTGTGGACAGGAAAGGGGAGAGCTGGTGGGAGAGTGGGCAGGGGGTCTGAGCAGAAGCAAGGCTCATCCTTTACTGGAGAAGAATTACAGGAGGACATCAGGGGACCACAAGGATGTATTTGCCTCCTGTAGGAAGGATGTATTTGACACTCTGGAGGAAGGACTGGATGGGAGAGACTGGAGGCAGGGAGGCCAGCATGGGAGAACAAGTCAGTCTGGGAAAGAGAAGATGGTGGCCTCAAATAGAGGAGGGATTGGGGACAGAGAGGGGTGGAGGCATCGAGAGCTCTGTTGGAGGTAGATGGGATACTCTCAGGGATCTGATCTGGCTCGGGAAGGTGACAGATGAAGGAGTCTAGTAGAACTCTGCATTTCCCTCTTGAGTTCATGGAAAATGGTACCATTGCTTTGGATGGAAGAACAGGAGTGAGGTTTGAGGAACAGAAGATATTTTCCCCGAGACCCACACCCAGCACGATGTCAGACATGCTGGAAGCACCCCGTAAATGTCTGCTGAGCTATGGAGCAGTGTGAACAGAGACCAGAGAGACATGTAGACAAAGGAAATCAGGAGACAAAGAGGCAGCAACAGAAAACCAGGACCACTGTTACGTCAGAGCTATAAAGGACTCTATGCACAGATAGGACAGGACACGGGCCACACACCACAGCTGAGACTACACAGCAAATTAGTGGGAGGGACTGAGGGTCTCCTAACCCCAATCTGAGGCCCTCCCTCTTCTCTATGACCCCCACACACACATACAATGGCTCCCCAGACTTCCTCAAGTCTTATTCCAAATAACAAACATAAGCCAGTGGCAGCAGGTTGCCAGGCTGTCTGTGTGACTACAGGATGAAGGCTGGGGCTACCTGGCAGCCACAAAGGAGGGAGTGATCTAGGACCCTCCGCTGCAAGGCCACTGCAGACGGCCTGGGCCGGCCTCCTTCCCTGCACTCACAACCCTGTGGCCAGCTCAGGAGGGCAGCCTGGGGATTCAGGCTCATGAAGAAACACCTATATGACAGTGACACCCAAAGCAGCCATGGGATCAGCAGAGTATCAAAAAGCCCGAGCTCTGCGAGGTGACGAGATTCATCCCCCACACCTGTGCCAGTGTTCAAGTTGTCCAAGCTCATCCAAAAGCCAATAATAAGAGATCATTAAATGCTTCGTCTATGTGGGTACAGATCTTGACACCCACATATATTATCAGCAAATCTAGGAAGTAGCCATTGTGGTCCCAGCTGAGTGACCCAAGGCGCAGAGATATTAGATAACTTGCCCAATGTGGCACAGTGAGTAAATGAAGGAATACGGGCCTTCATAACTTCAAAGCTCACGTGCTACAGCTCTGGATCCAGGATTTTCTGACTCCTGGTCTTGGGCAATTTGTACCACTTTCCACCTTGTTTTTAGTGAGGTTTTGAAACCAAGTGGAACTATTAAATAAGATAATATACATGGAAGTGATTGTAAATGGTAAAGGATGTTGTAAACATTGGGACTTGCTGTTATTCTGTTCTTATTCAGGGTCACAGACTTTTATTTTGCCAGTTTTGATTAAAAATAAATAAGTCACCATCAATTACTACTTTGATTTCGTATAAGAAAAAGCATTCAAATGCCCAAACCTGTAGGCAGGACGTAAATGTGGAATAAAAAGCAGTCCTCCCAACTGAGCCATTCAACGCTATGGGAAACGCGTAACAGTGTTTCTGCTTTTCTCACTGTCAGAAATGTTGGGTTTATCCTGGGAATCACTGACTTCAATGACCATTGCAGTTCCAGAATCCTTGTGTGCACCTACTGTTATTCTGTACTAAATAAAAATATCCTTAAGCAATTCCTACTAAAATCTATAACCATGGTGGAAAAAAACAAACAAACAAACAACTTTGCCTTTACTAAAACCCACATATTTTTCAGCCAGCTTCAGATGACACCAAACATCTATCTGATCAATACAATTGTGTGTGTGGAAAACGGAGCTGTGAGGACATCACGGAGACAGCGCCACGGTGGGCAGGCGGCTGCTTCTCACTTTGAGGCTGCAGCATGGTGGCCTCCTTTTAGAGGCCCAGAAGGAACCATCTGGGTTCTTTGCCTCTCTCACGTTCCTGACACCCTTGTATTAATCATGATTTTTATTATATGATGTTTTGACATCTTGGGGGTGCCTCTCTGGCCAGAGGGGGCCTGCTGCCCCCAGGGCATGCTAATTCCTGGAGACAGTAAACATGGCCTTCACCTTTCATATGCAAACCAACCAATCCACCCCTTTATCTAACTCTCACACACCAAACTGATTATTTCCCTGCCCTAGATCACCCTTGGGCCAGGTATCAGAAAACTACAGACCACCCCTGCAGCCCAGGGGCTCAGACATCATTCAAACTAGCCAGTCCTGAGCAGTTTCCAATCCCTCAGAAAATATGAAAAAAGCTTGTGCTTTCCCCATGTTCCTTCCACCTCCTGATCAAACCTCGTGCTTCCTCTGTGGCCCTCTGTGATATGGCATGTCCCCTCCTCTTGGGAACTGTAAATAATAAATTCTTTTAATGGCATTAATCTCTCCACGTTGTCACTCTATAAATTAAAACCCCAAGGTACATTTTAACACAGCTTCTCCCCCTCCTCTCCCCCTTGCTAAGCTCAGTTCCTTACATTCTATGAGGACACAGGAAAGAGAAGTACCCCTTCTCTTCGCTGTCCTTCCCTTGCCCAGTGCACCTGTGGCCTGTGCCTTGGGGGTGCCCCTGACAGAACACTCATGCCTCCCAGCCCGAGGGACTTTGTCTACGAAATGCCACTGGATGTCAGACACATAGAACGCATTTCAGGAGGCCTGTGCACCTACTCAGGGCTGGAGCCAGGCCCTGGAAAGCTGGCATTGCAGGTACTCCTACTGTATCTGAAGGATGGAAGAGCTTAGAGGAGTGCTTCAAGGAAGGCCTGCACCTGGGGAGGGGTGGGGGCAGAGTGGGCTGAGTCCCACTCTGAGGAAAGAGTTTGCCACCCCCCCAAAAATACCTATTAGGATAATGATTATTTCAAGTTGGTTATTTTAAAGAAACAAAAGACTCAGAATGAGCATTTTACCTCCCCCTCACCTGCCTAAAGGAATTCAGGTAGAAAAACCTGCTTAAAGGAAGAGAGCTGTCACCTCTCTTCCTTCATATTATCAGCATAATATGAATTAAGTGTGGCAGACAGGGAGGAACCTAGCAAGTCTGTGAGACTCCTCCCTGTGTCCCATTGTTCTGGGTGGCCCAGCAAGAATTTGTTGACATCTTTGTTCCTTCTCATCCACGTGTGAATTACCTACCTTCCCTTTGAAGTCCCAGACCCCAGCCTCCCTCTCCTTAGTCCAAAATGGCTCATATTCTTAGGGAACCCCAATACGTACATATGAAATAAATGTGGTCAGTTTCCCCATTAATCTGTCCCATGTGAATTTGATTATTAGTCCATCTAGAAGAACTTAGAGGGGTAAAGGGCAATTATTTTTCTTCTCCTACACCCCAAAGCTACAACCACATATCAAAATAGCAAGAGAAAGAAATAAGGGAAGTAAAGGAAGTTCTGAACAGATATTCCATGCACCTCCCCCAAACACTCACATAGACCCTCTCCCCGTACCCAGCCTCATGAGAAACTCATTTGGCTCAGACATTGCCCACCTTGTCCACCCCAAACCTCCAGGAAGTGTCCTGAGGTAACAATGTCAACAAATTGACATCTTTAACTAAATCTTTCCTGAGTCCAATCCTGTGCTCATATCCCTGAGAAAACACAGGCAGAAGGAAACCTGAAGAAGTTGTATGATATGAAGAATGACAAAGCCTTTGGAGGACCCTGGGCTCTGCAGGCATGGCCTCTGAGTGATGGGAATGTAAGGATCATAACCCTGGCATAAGCCTTGAATGCAGAGACTCTGACCTCAGTCACCATATCACCACCTGGGTTCTTGAAAATTGTGTCACCTAAAAATGGTCTCAAAGGCTCTGGAGGGTTTGCTCCCCATTCCTGTCCTCTTTATCTCTTCCTATAGGCCAATGATACACACAAGGCTTTCCATGGTCCCATCTGGGCTGGGCGGGGCTCAGCCTCCCAGCCCACTAGCTACAGGCCCTCACTCTGGCTCTGATGCCTAAGCTGCCCAGTGTATGAAAACTCAGGAGCCAAGGGCTCAGCTCATAGAACAGAAAGAGGCCCCAGGCCCCCAACCCTGCGTGCAGGCATGGTGGTGGTAAAGATCCTACCACCCTCTGAGTTCTGAGTGGACCAGAGGATCCCCAGGTCCACAGAGCTTGGACCAATCCGAGAGGAAGAAAAGACTGTTCAGGGGACAGGCTTAACTCACGCTGCTTCTCCTGGAGGATGCTGGATGTGCATGGTGTGCTCCCTTCTCCTGCAGAAAAAGAAAGAAGAGTGAGCACACTCCCCTATCTCTGTTGGCCAGACATTGAGAAGCCACTTGTGACTGCTTCTGCCCCTCCTCTCAATGGCCCCCACCTCAAGCTGGGGGTGAGCAGAGGTCTCTCCCATCTCCTTGTGCCCTGTCACATTTATATGTTGGTCCTTTGTGCAAGACAAAGCATGGGGCCATGTTGCCATTGCCTGAGGAGGTGTGGCCTGGCCATCTTTCACCTTGGCTTTCTTCCCTGGCACTTCCTCTCCCACTTTCACAAAGCAGCTGCTTACCTGGTGCTGCCTCTATACACTTATTACTCTGACAGTATTGAGCATCACATCCATGCCAACAACTGCCAAATCTCCGTCTCTAGTCCAGCTCTCTCTTCTAAGTTCTTGACCCAAATCTTCTGTTGCCTCCTGGACATTAACTCTGATGTTCCGCAGGTAGCCTATGAGGAGCCCACTGGAAGCCCAGTCCGTCAGCAACTCTGCTCACCATGACCATCGGGAGGGTCCAGGAGCTGCTCCCTTCCCAAGTCCCCACCTCAGAGAAGGTACCACCTTCTCCACAAGCCTGGGAGTCAGCCATGACCTTTTCCCTGCCTCATTCCCACACTCATTCAGTCGCAGAGTGCTGTGGGGTCTGCCTCCTTATCTCCTCACTACTTTCTCCCTCTCCACAAGATAGAGAGTCCACAACCGAAGGTATTTCTAGGTTGTCCACTGGTGTGTCCCCAGGCCTAGAACAGTGCTTCTCAATCACGGTCTGTTGAATGAATAAATGAATGACATCCCCTACCCCAAATACACATACATACATACTATTCAAGTATAGAACTTCATCCTACCTCTTTGGACTATCACAATAGCTTCTGCCTTTTAATGAGAAGCTTTGTATCTATAATTATAAAAGTAATTCAGCTCCTTATTGAAAATTTAGAAAACACTAACAAACATAAAGAAAGAAAAAATTTCTTCTACTCCCATCACTGACAGAAAACTGCTGCTCCTATTTTATGCCATTCCTTCCAGTCTTTATTCCATATACATGAGACCAATTAGCTCTTTGTGGGTAGGAACTATGTTATTTATCTCTGTTGTCCCCAAAAATAGAACAATGGCTGGGTCATCGAAGACATCACATATAATAAAGGAGCACAAAATACACTTTCGCACTTTAAATTGAAGCATAAATAGTTCCCCAATAATATTAAATAATAATAATAATAATAATAATAATAATAATAAATAAAAACACCTCTGTTACTTGATTCCAATAGCTATATAATCTTCTATTGAGAGGATACATTATGCTTGACTAAAATTCTCCCTTTGGTGGAAAGTTTCGAAATGTCACCATTGTAATTACTGCTGCAATGAACATCTTTGGGTTGGCGCTCTTTCTGCATTTTCTATGATTTCCTTAAAATACAACCAAAGAAAGGGAATTCTGGGTCAAAGGGTAGGAACTTTTAAGGCTCCTATGTTTTTGACTGATGGTTTTTCAGTGAGACATACCTTCTGATTTGCACACCCACCCCAGCAGAAATAAATGCTCTTCTCAACAGATACTCGCCTCCCTGGCATTTACATTGGTCTGTTGAATTTCTCTGCCTCTGTTTTCATCAGATTAAACTTTCTAAAGCTAGTTGGCCCAGGCCACTCCCTTGCTTAACACCCTCTAGTGGCTATCCATCATCAAATTCTGAGCCTGGACCCTGCTCACCTCCTTGGCCTTTTCTGACTCCTTTCTGCTCACCACCTACCAGTCAAATCACTGTTTCTGGATATGCACTCATGGCACCGCCTGCACACCTCTACCTATTCTTCCACCTTCTTCTGTCAAACCCACTCCATCTTGCAGGGTAGGTTAAGAACCAGCCCTGGGGCCACCTCATCCATGAGGCTTCAATTCTTGCCCAGAAACCTCAATTTCAGGACCTCTGTCTTCAAAGGTCAGCTCTGGGTCCTAAGGGCTAGCATAGAGGGTCAAGTTCAGCAAAGACCAGTTCCCTTCTCTCTCAAATGGTCTCCTGAAGCCTATACCACCTGACTAGAAGGCTCAGAAAGGGACATAAGCCAGAACCCCAGGAGCTAGAAAGCTTCCTGTACCCACAGTGAGGCTAGAATCTGAGAAGTGGAGTGTCAGACCCCAGATCCCAGACCCAAGCCCTCTGGGAGCCCAGTCAGTCAGTAGTTCTGTCTAAGCCCCCAGGCTCTGCAGCCAAATGGGGCCTCTTGACATCAGGAGTCCTAGCCCTATAGCTCTACTGCACCATATATTTTAGGCCTTGATTAGTCATACCTGTCCAAGGGAAGGTTGCACTCTGCCATGCTAAAAGGCTCCCCAGCTCTGCCTTTTCTGCTTCCCAGGGCAAGGTGTCCCAGGCCTGGAGGATGCCACAAAAGAGGCTGGACTGGGAACCTGGGATATGGTAAAACAATGTAGAAATTTTGCCTCTGGCCTGAAAATCCTAGCTTTAGAGTTTTCAGGCTGAATCTAGAGTTAGGATCCTGCTGCCTGATAGGACCATCTATTCTGAACTTGACCATGCTAGAAGATACCAGGTCTGCCCTCTAAGCTTCCTGAGCAAGTCTGAATTCCCCCTAAAAATATGTCCGTAACTTCTCCAAGGACTCCAGTTCTCCAAGGAGGAAGCCAGGAAGGAGTGTCATTGAGATGTTAGTGTGCAGGATTCCCATGGGGATCTCCATGACTAGAAGTAAGAATGTTTAGAATGAAGGTAATAGCCAGACGTACAAGTGTGGGCTCACTTGTGTAAGTGGGAAAGGCTGTCCCTGGGCATATAGAAACTTTATGGTTTGCCCAGTGCTTCCCACTCATTAGAGCATTGCAATTGCACACCTGTGTGAAAAGCCCCATTTCCCAGATAAGGAAACTGAGGCTCAGAGGATAAAGTCACTTAACCCAATTTTTAGATCTGGTCCCTTTTGATACTCCAGCACTGCTGAGGGCCCTTCCATGACCTCAAGTCTGCCCACTATGGAAGTAGAGCCTTTCTAGAGCAGGTGCTCCTGGGATGGCTCAGGAGGTGAAGGTAGTGCCGCTCAGTGAGGAGTCATTGAGGCAGATGAAGGCTCTGACAAGTCAGGGTCTGAGGAATAGGGAGTAGAGGCATTGAGAAGGAGGTATTTGCAAGGAGTGCTGGGGAAAAGCATCCAGAGGCTTTGGCTGACCCATGTTTCCTCAGGCTTAGTCTCCTCTGCAGTGAAGCCTGAGCCAAGCATCCAAGGGGCAGAGGGCTGGTGAGGTCACCGACTTGGGCAAGAAGGAGCTTGCTGGTTGACAAGGTGAGTATGGAGCCAGTACAACAGGAAGCTATCCTCACACTGTTCAGCTCCAGCACCAGTCTTCATCTTCCCTCTAGCTATCATGGAAGGAGCGGAGTCGGCTGTGAACCCCAGCTTCCTGATTAGCAGGCTCCCAGGACGACGGTGATTAACTAAATGTGCAGCTGGCTCAGCCACTGCCTAAATGAGACCCTACTTGGCCTGAAGCTTTCCAGGGCCCCTGGGCCCCACAGCCTGGCCTCAGCTGGAGCTTTCTTCATATGCAGAAGCTGCCAGGATGGCTACACAGAGGGGGCTTGGAACAAGGAGGGCAGGGCCTTGGTCACCTGTCCTGGTCTTGGTCCACTAATCCTGCCTGTCCCAAACTCCCACAGCCCTGCGCATCTGAGCCACATCATCTCCTCCAATGATTTTCTGAGTAATTTTGTTTTCTCTTCTCAATCCCCTTCCAACAAACCAAGCTTCCAAAGAGAAAGAGAAGCGAAATGGGTAGCCAAGATCAAAAGCGCTTTCACCAAGCACCTGAAACAAGAGCGTCTTCCTGCCTCTAAGAGGAGGGTTAAGTGGCTGTTGGGGGAGCAATTCAGACAGATGGGCCTTAGGGAAGAAAGAATTGGGAATTCTCCTCCTGATACTCCCAGAAAGCATCTTCTGCCCCCATGGAGCAGGAATGGGAGCAGCTGAAACCCAGTGATTTGTAGGCCTTGGGAGCCCCAACCAGGGTCAGGCCCAGCCTGGTAACTCAGCTCCTGGAGTAGGGTTGACAAGGAAAGACCCACACACTTCTGCCCTGCTCAGGGTATTCCCCTAACTCTGAGCCTCTGCTGAATTGCAGGGTCAAGGTTCACGTCATCATCTTTCACCCAGCTCATCACAACCCCTCTGTACTCATTTCCTGACCCCTCCCATAATCTTCCTTATTGGCTTCCAGAATGAGCTTTCTAAAAGGTAACTTGTCACTCTCCTGCTTACACTATGCCATGGATCCCCAGGGACACTCCTGAGAAGAACCCACCTCCTCAGCCTGGCATTCAAGGTCTTCATTTCCAGCTTTCCCACTCTACCTCTTCTCCCAGACCTCCTCATCTATTTTATCACCACCACCTACCACCCCAGCCCGAAACCTCGTACCTCAACTTTAGCCAAGATGAACTCTGAGTGGTTCCTCCAATTCCTCTATCTCCTTACACCTCGTCTCCATCTCTGCACCTGCTGTTCCCTCTGCCTGTTGCACCCTCGTGGGCCTGTCCAGAGGCCAGAAAGGCCTCCTTAGCTCCTTATGTCTCAGCTCAAGCTCCACATCCTCTTTGATCTCTCTGTCCTTCCTCTCCACTCTTGTTAGAGCAATTAGCTCACTGTACTATAACTGCCCTACCCTCAAGACTGGGAATTGGTCAGTTCTGAGTCTATTTCTGAGTCATCAATCTGTCCCTAACATTGACCGGCAGAAAGTCTGACACAAAGTATCAGTGCGTACTGAATACATTAGTGAGGAAGGAAATGTGTGAATGCATGATGAGCCCCATCACTGCTCCAGGTTCAGAAAGAGAGGCAAAGCACATATACAGAAAGACATAACTGTAAGCAGACTGGTCAGCCCTGCAGGGGACGGCCCAACTAAGCTGCACTGGGCATGAGGGAGCTAGTCTGGGAGAGGCTGGGGTATAAGGGAGGCTCCCTGAGGAAGAGCACAAGATTGCGAAAGCTAGATATGAAATCATGAGGAAAGGAGGGTGAAGGCAGAAAACAGAAAAGCTCAAGTGGGCTCAAGAGTCAGCAAGCAGCCCCTGGGCATTCGGCTGGAACACAGGATTAACAGAAAAGGAGAGGTGTGGCCAGGATTTCATGAATGCCAGAGTCAGAGATAAACTTGGGATCACGGGATTTAGAAATAATCAGACAATTCCTTAATAATATCCCTCATCGTAGCTATTCCAGGGCTGTATGATTCCAGTAATGATAGGAAACTTACTGTCCCTGGACAATTATAATTGTTAGAAGAAAGAACCATGGTGATGGCCTTCCATGCCAGGCTGGGGGGTTTATACTTCATTCTGCAGGCAATAAAGACCTAGTTGCCAACTCCACAGAAGAATTATATTACTAAATTTATATTTTATAAGCATTATAGTAGGGTTGGAAAAAGATAGTAAGCTGGCAACACAATCTAGTCTTCTCTCCTACCCCAAATCCCTAAACAATGACATTACATATTGTCTATGAATTAATCTTTAATAGCATTGTAAAATAAGAAGAGGTGTCCTTAGCAGACCAGAAATTGTAAGGGATCCCCAAAAGGCAGACAGTAGAGAGATCTGATGCAGAGAGGCAAGACTGGCTACATAATTTGCAGAGTCTATGAAAAAATGAAAATATAGGGCCTTTGTTCAAAATTATTAAGAATTTCAAGATAGCAATAACAGAACATAAATTCAGGTATAGGACCTGTGAAGTATGGAGCCTTATGTAATTATGAAGGTCAAATGCCCATAAATCCAATTCAGGAGACGGGAAACCATAGCTTCAATCCTATAAAGGAACATCTGTGGCCAAAGATGGGGACGGCTCAGAAGGAACAGCAGGCTCATAGGTAGAAAATACAAGAGCAGAAAGCTCTTACAACTATCTGGGCTTCCATGGTAGAGGAGGACCCAGGTGCTGTGGTCCTCCCACTTGTGCCAGCCAGAGGCATTTGTCCCCAGGTATGAGAAGTGATGAATGTTTGAGGGATAGGACACCTTAGAAGGCTGAACATACCCAAGAAGAATAAACCAGATGCTAATGGCTCAACTTATCCAGCAGCATTTTCAACCATCCCCAATAATTAGATAACAGCAGGTTGCAGCAAACACAGATAGCACATCACTCAGAGATGGACTAAGAGGGAACTGCAAATATTACAAAATATCAGAGGGAAACCAACAATGTGAGAGAAAGATATCAAACTTGATGACTGAAGAAAAGAGAATATAGGGGAATGGATTTGTGGTTTCCTTGAACCAACTTAGTATCACAATAATTAATGGTTCTCAAATGTTAGCAAGCACCAGAATCACCCAAAGGGCCAGCTGAAACACAGATTCTGAGCCCTGATGCAGTTAGTCTGGGATGGGGCTCCAAAATGTACATTTCTGTACATTTCTGTGTTCCAAGTGATGCTAATGCTGTTGGTCCAGGGACCATTCTTTGAGAACCACATATCTAGATACAAGGACATAAACTAGAGTCAGGGCAGGGGGCAGTGAATGGTAAACAGCTCTCTGGAAAGCTAAAGGCAGAGAAATTGATCAGGGCCACCTGGGCAATGGCTGCTTTCTTCCTTTCAATGAGAATTAGATGACACTACATTTGTTTAAAAAGAAGAAGAAAGAAGAAGAAGGAGGAGGAGGAGGAGGAGGAAGAGGAGGAAGAGGAAGAGGAGGAGGAGAAGAAGAAGAGCCCTGAATGCAAATAGTCCCTTAAGTAACAATTCATAGAATGTTAATATAAATTATACTGGAAGAGATATGTAAACCTTGAGCATAAAAGATTAGTGACATGGCAAGGACCAAGTGGAATTTATTCCAGGAATGCAAGGTTGTTCAACATATAAAAATTAATCAACATTAATAAAACATCATATTAATAAAACAAAGGACAAAAAGCACATGATCATTTCAATAGATGCAGAAAAAGCATTTGGCAAAATCCAACACCCTTTCACGATAAAAGCACTTCACAAATTCCAAGTAAGAGAGAACTTCCTTAACCAGATAGAGGACAATTACAAAGAACCCACAGCTAACATCATATTTAATGGTAAAAGACTGAAAACATTACCCCTAAGATTAGGGACAAGATCTGGCTCTCCCCATTTTCATTCAATATTATATCAAAGGATCTAGCCAGGAAAATTAGGTGAGAAGAGGAAATACAAAGCACCCAGATCAGAAGGGAAAAAGTAAAACCTCTATTTGACAGGATCACATATGTAGAAAATCCTAAGGAATCCCCTGCAAAACAAAACAAAACAAAGCAAAACAAAACAAAACAGAATAACTAATAAATGAGTTCAACAAGGTTGCAGGATACAAAATCAATATACAAAAATCAATTATATTTCTATACACTTGTAATGAACAACCCACAAATACAATTAAAAAAAGAATTCTAATTACAATAGCATAAAGAATGAAACACTTAAGAAAAAATTTAACAAAACAAGTGTAAGACTTATACACTAAAAGATATGAAATATCATGAAAGAAATTAAAGAAGACCTAAATAAATGGAAAGACATCCCATATTCATGGATTTAAAAGACTAATATTGTTATAATGGCACTACTCCCCAACTTGATCTACAGGTACAACACAATCCCTATCAAAATTCTAGCTGGCTTTTTCGCAGAAGTTGATAAGCTGATTCTAAAATTCAAATGGAAGTGCAAGAAATGCAGAATAGCTAAAACAAACTTACAAAAAAAGGACAAAATTGATGAGCTCCTGTTTCCTGATTTCAAACTTACTACAAGTGTAGGCTGGCTAGTCAAGATTATGTGGTACTGGCCTAAGGGCATACATATATATTAGTGGAAAAGAACTGAGAGTCCAGATGTAAACCCATATGTTTATGATCAACTGATTTTTGACAAGGGTGCCAGGACAATTCAATGGAGGAAAGAATAGTCTTTTCAAAAAATGGTGCTAGTACAACTGGTTACTCACATGAAAAAAAAAATGAAATTGAACACTGATACAAAAATTAAAATGCAAAGAGAAAACATAGAGGTAAATCTTCATGATGTATTAGGCAATGGTTTCTCAGCTATGACACCAAAAGTACAAATAATAATAATAATAATAAATACATAAATAAATTGAACCTCACCAAAATTTTAAAAATTTGTGATCCAAAGGACACTAGTAAGAAACTGAAAAGACAACCCACAGAATGTGAGAATATTTGTCAATCATCTACATGATAGGCATCTATCATCTAGAATATACAAAGACTCTTACAACTCAACAATAAAAAGATAAATAACTCAATATAAAAATGGGCAAAGGATTTTCATAGACATTTCTCCAAAGAAGATGAACAAATGACCAATAAGCACATGAAAATATGCTCAATATCATAAGTTATTAGGGAAATGCAAATCAAAACCACAATTATATACCACTATACACCTACTAGGATGGCTGTAATAAAAAAGGCAATAACAAGTAATGGCAAGAATCTGGAGAAATTAGAACTTATATAGTATTGATAGGACTGTAAAGTGGTACAGCCACTTTGAAAAAAGAGTTCATCAATTCTTCAAAAAGTTAAATGGAGTTATCAATCATATGGTACAGCAATTCCACTCCTAGATATATGTCCAAGAGACTTAAAATTATGTCCATACAAAATCTGTGAGTACTTATAGTAGCATTATTCATAATAGTCAAAAAATAGAAACAATCCAAATGTCCATCAACTGATAAATGGATAAATAATATGTGGTATATCCACACAATGGGATATTATTCATTCAAAAATGCAATGAAGTGCTGATTCATACTACAAAGATGAAACTCAAAAATATTATGCTAAGGCAAAAACATCAGACACAAAATGCCACATATTGTTTGATTCCATTTATATGAAATTCCAGGGGCTTAAGGGAGAGGAAAATGGGGAGTGACTTTTAATGGGTATGAGATTTCTTTTGGGGCTGATGAAAATGTTCTGGAACTAGATAGTGGTGGTGGTCACACAACCTCATGAATGTACTAAAAATCACTAAATTGTACACTTTAGAAATGTGAATTATATAGTATGTGAATTATGTCTCAATTTTTAAAAATTGGCAAGACCTATTTTTTTGGACGATGGTAATGACAGCTGTGTGCTTCCTTAGGTAATTAGAATTAAGCTTGTTCCTGTTCTGTGTAATAGTCTCGCTTATAGATCTTTGGCTAATAAATCTAATCTGAAGCACGTGTGATCTTTCCCACCTACCCCTGACCTATCAGAACACTCTGATACTTAAAAAAGAAAGATGAAGACTTTAAAAAGCCATGAATGAATCTATGGCACCTATGAATCAAATCAGGTTTTACGAAAAAGAACCAGAGTGCATGAAAATGAAAAGGTGATTGATTAAAAAAATCAAAAACCCTCCACGGAAGACCTGACCAGAGGAATGGAAACAGCTGAAAACGAGAAAATTGATGAGCTGTTGGGTAGGTTAAAAACAAGGTATAATTCCAGAACCGAGTAAGGACCGAGGAATAAGAATTGGAATGGCAAGTTGAGAAATGTTCCAGCATCTATCTAACATAAGTTTTGGAAGGAGAAAACATGGAGAAAGAAATATTTGAAGAAACAATAAAAAAAAATGTCACAATAATGAAGAAAGAGTATACCAGGTGCAGGCATGGCAAACAACAGCAAAACCTTAGCCACAAACATTATTTGTGACTTCAAAGAAAGAATAAATAATTAAAAACTTAAAGCTTCAAGAAAAGGAAAAATAGACTTCCCATAAATTTACCTCAAACTTCTCACCAACAACACTAAATGCAAGAAGACCATGAGGAATCTCTTTAAAGATAGTTGGCAATATGACTACAAACAGGCAAACTTGCATTCAAATGAGAAGGCCAAATAAAGACCTGTCTAGCAGGACTTGGAAGGTTATTATCACGGTTCTTATCTGAAAGAATTAACTTGTGGGGATATTCTAGTGAAAAAAAGAAGTAAACCCAAGAGGAAGTCATATAATTTAAGAAGCAGCAGTGAGAACTATACACTACAAATAGTGAATTTTATGGAAGTAAATCATACTTCAATATACTTAACTGAAGAGGAATGAAGAGCAAGAGATATGGTGGGAAGGGCGGGGTGTTGGGAAGAGAAGGGGATGGAGATAACAGCATTATAGTCAGGAAGAAACAAGAAAGCCTGCTCTCATTCCTGCTACTCAGCATCTATCTAGAGATCTCGTGCAATGCAATTAAATAAGAAAAATTAAGCAAGTGGGGTAAATATTGGCAAAGATATAACCATTATGGTTTGTCAATGATATGATATGCTACCTAGAAAACCCAAGAGAATCAACTGACAAACTATTAAACTAATAAAATTCAGTCAAGTGGCGTGATTCAAGAAATAAATAATTCAAATATGTAGCAAATAATTAATACTCACCATATACATAAAGAACTACTAAAACCAGTAAGAAAAAGACAAATAATCCAATAGAAGATGAGCAAAAAGCATGTTTAAGAAATTCAGAAAAATGAAAATACGGTTGGTCAACATATTAATGAAAAGATGATCCATCTCATAGCAATCGAGTGAGGATAAAATGCAACAAGAAATGTCTTCACCCATCAATCAAGTAAAATTTTAAAGTTTGATAATTTCAAGTCTGGTAACATTGTGGGGAAACTGCTAACCTAATCCACAGGTGTTGTGAATCTAAATTTGCAGTCTTTTTGGAAAACCATTTAGCAGTATCAGAATTGTCAATGCTTATACTTTCAATCCATGTAGCTTTTCATAATAATGAAAAATTCCAATGTTGATCACTATAGTATGGTTAAATAAATTATGGTCCATCTACTGTAAAGGCATAGTACAGGTAAAACAAATAAGTTGACTCCATGTATACGCATATAAAAAGCTCTCTAAAATCTACTATTAAGTGAAAAATAAAAGTTAAGTGGCAGCAATAGTGCCTAATATGATGTATCTCTACAGTGAAATCCTCCACGTTGATAAACTCTGCAGCATGGTCTGCAGTGGAAAACGTAGAGAAGAGAGACTTTGCTTTTCTTTGGTTGGTTTGTTTGTTTACAATGAGAATGTACTCAAGAAATAAGGTGGTTATTTGTGCACTAAAGTTTATAACAGCATTATTCACAATAGCTGAAGGTGGAAACATGTCCAATAGATGAATGAACAAACAAAATGTGATAAATACATACAATGGAATATTATTCAGCCTTAAATAGGAAGGAAATTCTAACATGCTACAATGTGGATGAACCTTGAGGATTTTATATTAAGTGAAATAAGCCAGTCACAAAAGGACAAATACTGTATGATTCTACTTATTTGAAGTTCCTAAAGTAGTCAAATTCATAGAGACAGAATATAGAATGGCAGGAACCAGAGCCTGGGGTGGGAGAAATGGAGAGTTCATGTTAGATGAGCACAGAGTTCAGTTTGGGATGATGAAAAATTTCTGGATATGGGTGGTGATAATGACTGCACAACAATGCAAATATGCTTAATGCCATAAACCATATGCTTGAAAATGTTAAAATAGTAAGTTTTATATTATGTATACTTTACCAAATTAATGTCAAATAAAAACAAGACAAGCAATAATAATAATAATACTAAAGATAAAGATAAATTGAGTTCATGCTTAAAATCCCTTTCCATTAAAATGCCTATATTACCAAAAAATAGACACATATAACCAAGTTCGAAATAAAGAGTGGATTGTACACAAGTGCCAAAAACCATGAGGGAACTACACTCCAGAGACGAAAGCAGAACCTGACCTGGAGGAGACTCATGGAAAACTCAGATGGATAGAGGCTGAAAACCGTATTGTTCACCTCACAGATCTGGCCTCAGCCTGTGGGAGGTGAGGAGCTAAAGCGGAGCCCCCTGTACAGTACAGATCCTTGAAGGGTGGCTCCATCCATAAAGGAATTTCAGAAAACAAAACACTCCTTTGGGGAAGCAGCAAAGAAACAATTCACAAACAGTGGGAAAGAAAAATGTCACACACGAGTAATTAAAACCCTAAGCCTCCACCACACATGGGTGAGGGGTCTAAATTTACACCACTCACGTAGGGTGGAAACACTAAACTGTAAATTGATCATATAAAATATGTAAGATTAGTGAAACACTCAGGCCCAGCAGACACATAAAACTGGTATCTATAAGGACATTTCCACAGCCTAGGGCATACAGAATTCCCACAGGAAAGGTACAAGGGAGTGGCCAAGATGAATTTACAATAAAAAATAAAGAAACAGAACCCATGAGGCACACTTAGCTTGCACTCACATGTGCGCACATACACAAAACCCCCAGAATCAGTACTCTCAAGAATTGGGTCAAACAGAGCAATCCGAAATTGCCAATGCAATATAAGCTTTAAATGGCTAAGGAGATTTAAAAAATAGACTAAAACATTAAGGTTTAGGAAGAAGATCAGCTCCATTTGGAACTTGCACAGCATGAAGAGTCTTCAGAACATCCAGGCAGAGGGAAGTAGAAGGATCCCAAATTCAAAGTCTGGAGTCCAGGAGCGAGGTCTTGGCTGGAAATGGACTTGGGGGTCATCACCAAAGGGAGCTTGATGAGCCAGGGCATAAGCCATGAGAGGAGGTCTCTGGAATGAGCCCTAAGGGCAGGAAACTTGAGGGAGATGGAAGTTCTATCTATACCACCAATTTTGACTGCAGCCTTTTCTAGGAAGTGTTTTCAGACTTTCCTCTACCCAAAATAGTCCCCAGAGCCTCTCTCCCAAGGCCCCTTACTCAGCCTGTCTTATTGCACTGTCTCTTCCTCGCCGCTGCCAGCTCCTAAAAAGGTAACAATGCCAGCCTGTTCTTGTTTATTTCCCCCACATCTAGCACAGGGTTGAGCCCCCATTGTGGTTCCATAAATGACTGCTGAAATGAATGAAATTGATGTGTGTGTTCGGTCGTGTTTGGGGAATTCATTATGAATCCACTGGGGAACGAGACTCAGAAGGAGCTGGAAACATGGCTGGTTTCTTTATCTTCGCCCCCTCTTCTCTCTCTCCCTTCTGCTCCCCATTCTATACTGGGAGGAAATAGCATCTATTCTCAGACTCAGGCACTGCCCCTAATTCAACCTCTTATGAGCACCATGAAGCATTTCTGAGAATTGTATCTGTACATGATCTGTCACTCTTCTCTCTGCCAGCATTTTAATGACCTGTTATTGAATGAACTTTGCAAGTACTAGCTCATTTAATCCTCACGACTTTTGTACTAGTCCTACTCTGCAGATAAAGAAACAGGTTCAGAGAAGTGATGTGACTTTCCCTGCTACAAACCCACAGACCGGCAGGGGCAGGGTAGATTCTAAAGCTACAATTTCAGCCTCTTTCATCAATCTCCTGCTTCCTTCTCCCCTGCACTCCCAGTCACATGGACTCTCCCTCGCTCCCTCCTTAGCTCACACCATCTAAGTCACACATTCTTTGGCAGATAAGTGAAAGTGGTGGGGGAAAATGGATGGCCAGTTGGGTGGTGGGTTTGTCTTTTCATGGCTACCAAGCATTGTCCTAGGAAAGCACCTGGAACCCAGGACCCCTTTTGGGACCCCTCCAGGATTCCTAGGGTAAAGGAAAGAACAGACAAGGGTTCACTTGCAAACGTGTAGCTGTAAAGATTAGGATATTGTCCCTGGAGTGGCCTTGGTGATCAGACTCAGAGCCTGCCATTCCTGTAAAAGTGATAGTGGACCATGGGGGGCCTATCCCTTTAAGATCCTTGAACTTGACTTCGTAGGGACCCAGGATTGTGCCTAGCCTCAGTCCAATGTGGGAGGTGAAGCCCTTGTCTGGAAATCAAGAGACTAAAGATCTAAACATGATGCTGCCACCAACTTGGAGGACTTTGGGCAAGATAGAGCTTCTCTGAGCTTTTGGAAAATGGAACGGTTATCCCAGGCCTGTATAGTTCTCAGGATGGATACTTGGGCATATGGAGGGCTCCAGACCAAGGAGACAGGATGGCGGGGAGTGAGGAAGGGAGCAGAGGCTACAGGCAAGACAGCCTGGTACCACCAAGATGGGCAGCATCAAGATGTGTCTTCTCTGGGGCTGGGTCAGGACTATTTCACTGAACACCTCCTGATGGGAGGCCTTATCCAGTCAAGCAGCTCTGGCCCAGAGCCTGACTGAGAAATGGCAGAGCCAGAAGAAAAAGAAAAGAGGAGATGAGGAAGAGGGGACGTTGGAAGAGTGATATATGGGGTGGGCAGGAGGGACAGAAAAAACTGGCCTCAGGATAACAGGTACAGAGTTTAGCACCCTGGATTCTGGATAGCATTCTAGCCTCAGCTCTGCTCCTCACTCCCACGGCACCTTAATCGAGTATAGCTCCAAAGCTCAGTTTCCCCATATGTCATCTCAGATTTTATTGCTTCCTCAGCTACGTCCTCCATTTGCCTTTCAAAGTATGACTCCATAGCTTTATTGTCAGAACTCTTCCTTGAGCCACCGCCTCCCGACTCCTTCTAGAGTTCCTGCCTCTCCTTTCTGTGCCGTACAATGCTCAGCTTGAGTTTGACCCCCTTGTCTTGACTTATACTGTGTCACACACATCATAAGGCAGACGCTACTGTGGAGTCACCTTTGGTTCCTCCTATTAAGCACTTTAGACACTGTCGGTATTTAACAAACATTCTGTTAGCGATCAATGTGATCAAATGGACAGATGGATGGATGCCTAAAAGGATATGTCTGCTTTGTCTGCTGCTGATTAAGCTCCTGGTCAAAACTCCTCTCCATAAAAAGCCTCCTGGATCAATTCCCAGCCACACACTCCATCTTCCACAACTTAGCCAAAAAATTTTACACTCTCCACCGCTGCCCCTCTCCCTGTCCCCTCTCAAAGGCTCCTCCAGTTGCCACCCTACTTTAACCAACAGATTCCAATATCACAGGCCTGATAGTCCAAGGAGCTTGGACCCTGCCACCTGTCTTTAGTTATCCATGCCATGCTCCCGGGGTGGTCATCCTATAAACAAAGGATGCTCTGTTGAAGTACCATGAAGCCTCTGTGCCGCAGAAAACCCCACAGAGATCCCTAGGAGGGTTACTGCAGGTCACAGAATTCAGGGGTCACAGGCTCAGGGAGGGGAGGTGCTTAGATAGATAGATAGATAGATAGACAGACAGACAGATAGATAGATGATCCAAGTCCTAGCACTTCAAGACCCAAATTGCCAACACTTTAACCCACCCTGCAACACACATATGTACACCTTCTGGTCAAGAGAGAAGCAGTCTCTCACCTTGATGCTCCTCCAGTTTGCCCATGGTCTCGATCTGTTCCACCAGGTCATTTGAATTCCACTGGCTCATCCCAATGAGGATGGCATTCTTCCCTTCAGCCATCTCCTCTGTGGGAAGGAGCAGAGATGGGCATGAGCAGGCAGAGGTAGGTATAGGTAGCCGTAATAGGAATTTATGATAGGTATGAGACATACAGGAATTCTTCACTGCAAGAAAGTGTTGTTATATCCTACTGAGCCTCCACATATTACAGCAAAAGAAAGTACAAAAGGGACCATCATGAGAGAGGCTGAAAACCCATAGAAGGCTCCATTCCTAGCCCTACGAGCAATATTTCTTAAAAGGAAGTATGTTGGGCAGCAGTGGGGTTGTGGGGGGGGGGGGTACCTCATCACTGCTAGTAGTTTTTCTTTTGGGTAAGTTAGTTGCCTTCTCTGATCCTCAGTTTTACCATCGGCAAAATGGGACCAGAAACATCTAACTCATAAGTTGGTGTGATGGCCAAGTGAAATAATGGGTATAAAGGTCTTGGTGCATTGGGAGCATCACAGATGAGAGATATCATGGTCCTTTCTTCACATAAGAAGAGAGTTGTCATCAGTATTTGAGTGGGTCAGGATTTGAGTGGGGCAGGAGCAGCTCTTGAGTAACTGGAGGAGCAGAAGGCTTCTGGCTCTAAGCAAGCCTTGGGCTGCGTGGAACCCTTAGCCCACTTCACAACCTTAGGAACCTCTTAATGCCTCCATTCCATACCCCAATCCTCCCTTCAACCCTGTCTCTATCCTTGCTCTTTCCCAGCTGAGCTTAGTGATGATTCTGGAAGGAATCAGTGGGGTCATATACCCTAACCACACTGAACCCAAGCCCCTGGGTCCCACAGCTCTGGTTCGGCCCCTCACCCCAGAAGGAGGTATTTCCTCAAGGACAAACCCATGAGAACCCTACCCCTGGAAGAGATGGGCCTTCTTGGTGAAGAGCTTTGTGTCCTCCCTCATAGAATAGATATTAAATGGTGGTGAGGTGACTCCTCATGCTTGATAACCAAAAATAAAAGAATGAGACCCATTTCACTTCTAAGAGCTTCACAGAGCAAGTGGAACCAATATGATAGATTTGACGCTTGGGGAGCTGTCCGGAGTTCTGAATAGCTCCAGAGTTAGTGATCTGACCCCATCTCTGGCTGGGTGGTGGTGGTGGTTGCTGTTGTTGTTGCTGTTGTTATTATTCCTGCCTTGTTTGATTTATTTAACTACACTTATCAAATCTTTACTATGCACTGAGATTTTTTAAGTAGTTTACAAATATTCATTCACTTAATTCTCATAATACTACTAAAAAGGTACAATTATTATTATCTCCATTTCATAGACAAGGAAGGTGAGGTATGGAGTATTTCAGTAACTTGTCCAATGTCACTGTCTAGAGCCATGATTTAAACCCAGCTATACTATTTCAAGAATCCTTAAATCTTGTCCTCCCAGTGGCCTCCCCTGAGCATCCCGTATTGGCTGCCCAACACTCCAGCTGGGCACCACTCACACCCAGACAACTTCCTGCACGTGATGTGTTTCATCTGGGCACCAGTGTGTATCTCTAAGCAGCACTGTGTTCTGGGAAGAGCCCTGACTGGGTTCCAGTCCAGACTCTGCCACATGTGAGCCTGTGCATTTCACACGTCCCTCAACTCTTCTTGTTTTCTAATATCTTAAATGGAAATAACAACTCTGGTTCTACAACTTTTTCTAGCAAGCTGTCATGAGGACAATAATATAGTAAATTTGCAAAGGCTGCACATGCCAAAATGCTGTAAACAAATATGAGGTAACATTACTCTGGGGGAAGCAGGATCACAAAGGGGATAAGAGCTCAGTTTTGGTGTTATGTTGACTTCTTTCAACCCTGGATGCAGCTGAACAGTAATCCTGACCTTGGACAGTAACTTATGCTTTCTTAGCCTCAGTTTCCTCATCTATAAAATCATATCATAGTCATGCCTTCATCATAGGATTGCTGTGAAGATTAAATGAGATAACAAAGGTTAAGTGTTTACAAGCATGACTAGCACACAGTAAGAGCACAGGTGTGGATAACAGCACATGAAGGTAATGGTCCATCCTCACCACTACCACTAGACTATGTGGTGTTATTCCCCAACACTCACTCTCAGTTCCAGTTAGGCTGTGGTCTGCTCGTACAACATTCTGTCCCAGCTCCAGAGTGGGGTAGTCAGAGTCAGCCTGTAGCCCACCTTGAGTGTCTATGTCTCCTGGCTCAGTTACTCAAGCATGTGGTTGTCCACTTGTTCATTAACTAACACTCATTCTACACGGAATGGATTCCTGAGCATCTGCCATGTGCAGTGTGAGATATGACCTCCATCCTGTGGGAATCCAGTTTTGTGGAAAAAAAAAAACACAACAGTAAATAACTGACACAGGAAGATAAGTGAGCCAGGGCTCCTGGTCCAGTGCCCAGTATGCAGCAGGAGCTCAGCAGGTACTTACACTGTTTTTTCTACTATGTGTAAACCCTACCCCAGGGGTGTATGTGAGGCTGTCAGAAGCCTGAGGGGGCTCCCAGGCTCTGAAATCTGAGCACACCTACTTCTGTACCACCCTGGGCCTCTTTCCTCTCTTCCTAGTTTTGTGCATGACCCTCCTCCATTTTTCTTTCTTGGTCTTTTGTCCATCTCTGTAGTAAATGCATCCTCCTCTCAGACTCCTACCGTGTTCCTCTATGCTTGGTATCTGACCCTGTCCCACTCAGATCTGATCTCACCAGATCGCTTCCCATTGACCTTTGTCCCTCAGGGTCCTTGGATGTCTCTGTCTCTCAGACTCTCAGTGCTCTCCTCCATGTCTGTCCCTCTCTCTGGGTGGGCCGCGATAGCTCACTCCCATATTCTCTGCTCTCCTCTCTCATTATCCCAGCATCTGTCTCTCTCTTCTCTCTGGGTAGATATGTCTCTCTTTCTTGATCTCTCTTCCTCTCCATGTTTTCCTGTCTCTGGGTCCTGCCCCTCAGGATCCCTCTACCCATGCAGGTTTTTCGTGCTCTCTCTGGTCTTCTCTCTCTCCTTTTGGATCATTGTCTCTCTTTCAACTTGCTCTGGTTCTTTCTTGGTGTGTGTGTGTGTGTGTGTGTGTGTGTGTGTGTGTGTGTGTGTTTCCCCCTCTCCCATCCTCTCTGACTCTCTCTTGCTCTCTCCCTCTGTGTTTCTCATCATTTCCCTGGCTTTCTTGTGCACTCTGCCCCTCCACCCAGTCTCTGTCTCTCCAGCTGCTCTCCTGTCCCCCACCTCTCAGATACAGGCTTTCTCTGGGCCTCTCCTCTGCCCCCTGCTTTCAATCTTCAGCCTTCAGATCTTCACTCTGGCAACAATAGCCTTGTCCCCTGAGAGGCAGTGAAAATACACACACACACACACACACACACACACACACACACACACACACAGCCAAGATTGCTCCTTTCGGAGTCATTCAGGCAAACTAAGAGCCACGAGTCTCTGCTCTACTTCCTCTCACTGTGGTACGTGCCTCCCATCAGGGCCCACAGATACCACAAAGGGCTTCTTTGGATAAATGTCCTGGTTATTGATTTTGCTTTTCAACTTCTAGCGACTGTTCCCTGCATGCAAATTTTTATTTCCAACGACCTCTGGTGCGGACACAGTTTTTAAATCTATATCATCCTCACTGAGCCCCAGTCCCTGCCCAGACGAGGTGCCAGGGTAAACCCCACCCAGAGGCACCACAACCCTGGGGCCTCTGGTCTGCTGGATGCACAAAAGTTCAGAGTAGGGAATTTCCTTGTCCAGTGCCAGGAAGTCTTCACCTCCAGCTCATGGAGCCGTGAACATGATCACCCTCTGTAGTTGGCTGATCCAATACTGTCCATCTCCCCTTGCATCAGGCCCACGAAGCCAGTCTTTCCATGAACCTGGATATGCATTGCTCAGGGCTCTGGGTTATGAGAGTGCTTATCTTCCCCTGGTGTTGTTTAACACTAACCCCTATTCCCCCACCTATAGCCACCACCACTACTCTCCATCACAGAGGAGAGGTCCCCACTCAGCCCATTTCCAGGACCTCTGGGGCCAGCTCCCTGGCAGTCCACTTCACTGCCCCCAATGAAGGAGAGAGCCAGGGTCAGTAACACACCTGTGGTTTGCCTTTGCGAGGGTTCCTGTGCCAAGCTTCCCACGGAGACATCCTCCCACTCTACCCACAAGATGAACAACCCTACCCTGTGTTGTGTGGAAGGAAACCAGGGGCCAATGAGTCAACACTTGCCTGAGGTCAGATAGTGGCCAGTCAGTGGCCCAACCCTGATGAAAACCTGAGACCTCTGACCCCAACAACCTGCACTGTTTTCCTCTACTCTCCCCCTGAGCTGTGCAATCACAGTAAAAGCCCACACAGGGAGGAGGAGGCCTGGGATGTGCCCTTCATTCTCTGTGACACACATCCCTGCCTTAGCACCCTTGTCTGTAAAATGGGAGGCTATATCCTGTGCTAACTTCCTCTCCTGGTTGCTGTGAGAAACCAGGCAGTTAAAGCAAAGAGCCGAGTCTGCAAGACAGAGACCAGCTCCTTGGCTGCCAGGGACGGGGAGGGGAGGATCAGTGGGTACTGAGCACAGAGACAGCAAGAACACAGAGGACACGAAAGACACAAGGGGCAAAAGGAAGTAAGGCAGAAACTTCCAGCCTCCACCCAAAAGAATTCCCCGCCCCCAACTGAGGGAGGACCCCCATGTTTTGCTCTCTGTCAAGCTACCCATGCCCAGATGTGCCCTGGAAACAAGGCCTGTCTTCACCCCCACCCTCACCTCAGCTCTATTTTCACCCCCAGCCCTGCCAAGATTTCCTACCTACAACTGGCCGGGCCTGGCCTGCTTGTGTGTATTCATAGCAGGGAGAAGGGTTGTTATTTAGACACTGGCAAGGCAAGTTAAAAGAAAATAAATATTTCCCATGAAAGTGAAAGAATGAGCCTGGGCACTTCTGCTAACGGGGCCTTACGCGGCCAGTTAGGAGCTTCCTGGAATGTTTAGAGCTGAAAGGGGCCACAGAGGTGAAGTCTGGCACCCTCATTTAATAGATGTGGAGCTGCACAGCTGGCCCAGACCACACGGCACCTCTGGCGCAGGCCGGGGCCAAGAATTCGGGTCTCCTGCCTGCTACCCCCAGGCATTTCCCACCAACACTCTTGCAGCTGTTGAGTTCATGGTAAATAGAAGACTTTGTACCTAGATGCTTGGTGGCTTTTAAGTTTCTCTAATTGGACTATTTATTGCATGTAAGATTAAAGTTAAAGATGTGCCCGATATTTTATAAATGAAGACATATTGGTATAAGAACAGGCCCTATGCGACCAACCAGACCCCCAATTAACTCATCTGAAGCCACAGTGGTCACACCAGCCCCAACCCACATCCTTCGAGAGATGGTGACTCCAAAAGACATTTTTATTTTCTCTGTGGGACTCGGCATTTCATAGCCAGGAACCGTATGACATCTGGGCTGCCCCTCTTTGGCCTACTGAGCTGTCCTCGCCCACAGTTTCTGGCCAGACCACCTGCCACCCAGCAATTGTCACCATCCGCCACGAGAGCTCAGCCTCTCAAACAGCCCAGGCATGTTTCCATTGTGCAGGTTCATCTCGTACCAGAGATTCTGAGTTCTGAGTCTCTGGCCTCCTGTGAGGTAGAGGTAGGAGTGCCCAGCACCACGTCCAAGCCCGGGCAGGAGAATACTTCCAGAGTCCACTGGGGCAGTGAGCCCACAGCACTAAGCAGGTGCCGCCTTGCTCACTCTTGCCATGCCAGCCTTCCTGTCCATTCCCCCTGTAAGAGCTCTGTGCTGGCTGTTCCCACAGTTCAGAACACCATTCCCCCAGATCCTCACATGGCTCGCTTCTTGTTATTCAGCTCACAGGTCAAAGCCACATCCTCTGGGGGCCTCCTACAGCCATCCAGTCATTCTTTTACATCCTCTTATGTTATATCGGGGGGAGTTTCTCCATTTTTTAAACAGCATTACTGAAGTATAATTGGCATTCAATAAAGTACACATTTAAACTATACAACTTGAGGGAGCACCTCTCTATTATTTACTAGATGGGATCCTACCTGATTCATGAATTGATCAATAAAGCCAGTTATATCTTGAAATTTTAAAAAAATTCAAAATTGAATGTAAAATTCTATAAGTTTTGACATATGTACACACCATCACCCCAATCAAGACATTAAATATGTATCTGTCATCCTCAGAAGTTTTCTTCTGTCCCTTTTTGTCCCCACTTCTCCCTCCCCGCAAGCTGCTCCTGTGACTATAGATTCACTTGCATTTTCTAGAGTTTTATATAAATGAAATCATACAGTATGTACTCTTTCTCCATCTGACTCCTTTTACTCGGTTTTATTTTGAGATTCATCCACATGGTGTGTGTATCAGTGGTTCATTCCTTCTCATTGCTGAGTAGTATTTCATTGCATGAATGTACAATGTGTTTATCCATCTGTCCATTATGTACATTTGAGTTGTTTTCTGTTTGGGGCTATAATAAATACAGATACTGTGAACATTTATGGATATATCTTTAGGTAGGCACATTCTCTCTCTCCTCTTGGGTAAATACTTAGGAGTGGAAGGGCTAGCTCATGTAGTCATAAACTATGATAACCTTTTTAAGATGCTACAATCTGTTTTCCAAAAACAGTTATACCATTGTACTCGCTCATCAGCAGGATTTGAACATTCCATTCTTCCATATCCTTATCAGTTGTTTCACTTAGCCATTCTAATAGGTATGTAGTTATTTCATTGTGGTTTTAGTTTGCATATTTTCATTTTTTGTCATTCATCTATCTTCTTTGGTGAGGTGTCTGCTCTTTTATTTATCAACGTGGTTTGCATGCTTGTATATTGTCCTACCTCCCACCCACCACCACTACACTATAAGTCCCATAATGGCTAGAACTGAATCTATTTGCGCCTGTATTCCCTAACACCTAGAACAGTGCCTGGTACTTGATGGGCAGATGCTCAATAAATACTTGAGAGAATGAATGAATGGCTCTGTATTCTAGCACCTACTCTGCTGACTCTGTGTGACCCTGAGCAAACTTCCCAGTTCTCTGGCCTCAGTTTCCCAGCCTGTAAAATTGGGGGTAGGGTGTTGAATTAAAAACCTGAGGGGGCCCCCCAGCTCTGACTTGGTCTGGGTTTGAGACACATCTGCTCTTGGTCATCTGGGTTTGCCCTCACTCTCTGCTCTCCAACCTTGGCAGACAAGGCCATGGTTCCCCAGATGTCCTTTCACTGCATTGACAGGAGAGGGAGTGGTGCCTCTTCTGGGTCTGGGAGCCTGGACCCCATCGCCCACTGCCCAGCATCCAATTAAGGGCACCAGCCACCCCTGAGGCCCCAAGCCTACTACCTTGGCCCAAGGGGTTGTTATGGACCTAGACAGTTTTGTACTCCTGCCTGACTGTCCCCCAAACCCTCCTATGCCTTATGTATACAACTAGAGCTCCCAGAGCCTAAGAGTCTCCCCTCTGCTACCAGATCATGAGCCATGATGTCTCTCATCCTTCCAGGTAAACACAGTGCTGGGCCAATGGGCTGGAGCTTAAAGAAGAAATGGAGGAAAGAAAGTCCCAATTTCAGTCGTAAGACAAAAAAAGACCTGACCTGGACACTAAACTTCTAGGTTCCAGTCCTTTCATCCCCACCTTAATGTGTGATCTTAGCAGGTCCCTTCCATGCTCCAGCCTCAGCTTCCCAATCAGTACATTGAGGAGGAAGACATAATGTTCCAGGGGCCTGTTCAGTGCTGATACCCACTGGCATAGCTCCACCATGGCTGGAGTTGGAACCAGAGAGGCAGCAATATTCAGGGCCCTGCTTAGATGGAGACAGAGACGACACCCCAGGTCAAGGTCAGGGCTCAGTCTGGCTGGAGAACAGAAGCCAGGGAGGTAGCCCTTCAAGGCACGCCCAGATGCTGAGAAAGCAGGTCAAGTAGAGCCTGGACCGACTCCTGGGAGCAGAGAAGGAGGATGCCTCAAGCTAAGGAGACACACCAAAGCCTTGTCCAGGGAGGCTGCATGGAATAGACAGGAGGCCAGGAGTTGGCAACTCAGAACTAAAGAGGGTTCCAGCAGCCTGTGGGGCAGCGCCTGCAGCAGCAGGCAACAGGTACTCTGGAGGGGGTGAGATGGAGAAGGGAGCAGGGACTCTGAGGTCTGGCAGGAAGTGCTGAGAGGGGGAAGACTGGCAAAAGGACAGGAGAGTCTGGGATCCTGGGGTAGTGGAAAGATGGAGGTGAGGGGTGGGAGGGAGGCGAAACAAAGGAAAGGAAGGGATGGTGGGGCCACCACTGAGGGGAGTGAGAGATGCAGCCAGTTGGGGAACTGCAGACAGAGCCATGAGATCATGGGAGGGGACGACAGAGATCTGAGGGAGGCAGAGGTCAACATGCCCACAGCTGCTCGCAGGGAGAGCAGGTAAGCAGGGCCCCAAGGGATGGAGATGGCTCCATCCACAGACACCTCACAGAGCAAGCCATCACCGTCATCTGGGAACGCAGAGCCCTGATGAACTGCAAAAATATTTTAAATAAAAGTGTTCTAAGCATCAAAATATTGAAGCTGTTGTTGTCACATTGTGGGTTAGTTGCTATGGAGAAACTCAGCCCTGGCAGCCAGTCCAATCAGACCCCATGGGAGACAGGAAATGAGTCTCAAATGGGCTGGTTTAGGGATGGCATCACGGAGGGGTTCTCTGCCCAGAGCCGAGAATGGGGAGGTTGTAGCCAGGACAGTATCCCACCACCCAGCCATACTTCCTGAAATCACCTGAACTGACTATTACCCATTTCTGGAGGCACAGAACTGCAGGGAAACAGGCCTGGAGAAGGTAAAAGATTACCTGAGATCACAGAATAAGCCAATGGCATGGCTGAGCCCATGTCCCAAGTGTCCTGCTCTGCATCCAGAAATCTTCCCAGCACAATGTTCTCTTTCCCAGACATTTCAAAGTGGCCTTGTCTCAGGAGTAAGTCAACCTCTCAGACATGGTGACTCTCTCTCCACTGGTCCTCACACCTGTCCTGCACATTCTCGCCTCCACGCCTTTGCTCAGGCTGATTGTTCTGCCTGAAATACCCACCCCATTTGATGCCCTCTTCTCCAGTTCTTACAATGCTTCTTGTTCTTCCATCCCTTGCTATGTCCGGCATGCTGACCATGCACCCAGCATTGGGGTCAGAGCTGATGTCCTTGCCCACCATCATCTCTCACCTGAATAGCTGCAATTGTCCTTCTAACTGGTCCCTACTTCTCTTGTTCTCTTCTCATCTATGAGCTGATCCAAATTACTTACCGGATCTCAGGCAGCCTCATTTCTCCTGCCCACCTTGCTCACTACCTCCCCACCACGTGGGCTTCCTTCAATTCCTGGAATATCCTCATCTTTCCTACTTCAGCACAATCACACCTGCTGTTTCCTCTGTCTGGAAGGCTCTTTTCCCACTCCTCACCTGGCCAACTCCTACCCTAGTTCTACAGAGAGGATGTTAAGGACCTTCCTCACCCTAACTAAATTAGGTACCCGGTCATCACTCTTTCTATTAGTACCTGGTGCTTTTTACTCAGTGGCATTATTCCCCACTCATAATGTATTCCTCTTTGTGTAACTTAAATGTTTGTCTCTCTCATTAGACTTTAAGCTTAATGAGAATAGTGACCATGCCTATCAGTTTACTACAGTATCTTGAGCACCTAGCACAGCTCTTAAAATAGGTTAGGGACTCAGCAAATATCTCAAAGAGTGAATGAATTCTGAGCCCCCGCCCTCAGGGAACTCACAGGCTGGGGTTAAGTATGAAGTGTGGGAACTGCAAGTAATCCGAGTGGGACATACAGGTACTAAATCCCAACAGAGATTCCCTCTTGGTGCTTCCACAAAGGTTCCCCAACCCATGATGGGAGGACTGGGTTCACTCACCTCTAGCATCAAAGAATTCATCATCCGAGCTCTCCACAGAGTCACCAAGACATTTCGAAGGTGCCAGGGGGCACCGCCGCCCGGGGTAGGGCCACCTGCCAAGGGGAATACACCTGTTAACCAAACCCAATATCACGTTCCAGCATGAAGGAGGTAAACTCAGACCACCCCTGGACCAAGAGTCAGTCAGCGTCCTTCACATCCCTTCCTCTCCCTTCCAGTGCTCAGTACCTCACAGAGCACTCCCACTACCGTGCTTTCATTTAACCCTAATACCCCTCTGAGATAGCTCAGCAGGACGGCGACAAGTGTGCCCATTTTATATGCTCTAAAACTGAGATTTGAGGTAGTGAGAGACATTGCCAAGGTGACACAGTGTATCAGTAAGCACAAGGTAAGTTTTGCTGTCCTAACAAATGATCTCAACTGCTTAAGACAACCATGGTTCACTTCTCACACACAAGTTGGAAGGGGCCCTGGTCATGACAGTCACTCGACGGCGTCACCACCTTATGATGTCACCATCTCAAAAGGAGACCTCAAAGTCTGCCGAAGCAGGGGAGAAGAGCGCAGAAAATCACGCCCAGACATAAAGGCTTCTTCCCACAAGTGACGCATTTCTGCGCACATTTCATTGGCCAAAGCAAGTCACATGGTAATGCCACTTCGATAGGGCCGAGGACAGGAGAAGCAAACATCCTGATGAGTGCTAGTAATGTCTACTACAGATGGCATGTGCAGGCCAGCCCAGGACTGCAGCCTCCAGCAGAGAAAAAGGGGGACCTGAGCTTGAGCTCTACCTTGTCTCTGCCACTTATAACCCGTGTCGCATTTCCCTTTCCATATTGCAGCCTCAGTTTCCTCATCTATAAAATATCGATAACAATCAATCTTGAGCTCAAAAGATCAGAAATAATGCGTGCTCAGCACCTGTACCTCAGGAGTCTCAGTAATGGCAGCTGCTATTACTACTATCTAAGGAGGCCAGGACATGGGGCTGAGGGGTTCTCCGGAGCAGGCAGGAGCAAGGACACACAGAGAATGTGGCCCCTTCCTTGAGCTCTGCCCCAACCCACCTCCTGCCCCAGAACCAGGGGGAGGAAGGCCAGAGACAGAGCTGGGTGCAGGAGCCTCTCTCCCTGCCCCTCATTCCCTGGTCTCTCTCTGCTGGGCACTTTGGGACTCACATGGAAGCAGCTGGTGCCCAACACATCTGTGAACCTGTCCACACACACCCTGGACACAGGAAACAATGCGGATTGCAGAGGAGTAAAATCTAATTGTAAAAATTAAAATTACAAGGATGTTAGAAGAAAATTGATCTGGTAATTTCCTGAGGAAATAATCAGAGAAGCACACAAAGATAGAGGTGTGCAGGTGGTCATCTCGGTTTTGGTAACAACCAAAAAAAAAAAAAAACTGAAAGAAATCTCATCTGTAGGGACTGGCTGTACATTCAAATGCAGTCATAAAGGGAATTCCTCGCAACTGTTAGAAAGATGGGCCATGAAAAGATGCCCATGGAGTATGGATTAGGAGAAAAAAATGCAGGTAGGTCCCAAAATAGTATGTTCCTTTCGACTCCATTTTTGAAAACCATACTCACATCTGCATACTGAGGATATGTGTAACATGTTAATTAAGAGCGCAAGCTCTGAGGTTGACGTGGCCTGGATTCAAGCTCAGGCCTCACCTCTTAGATGCTGTGTGATGTCGGATGAGTCCCTTCACCTCTGTGTGCCTCAGTTTCCTCAGCCCTAAAGTGAGGATAGCACACACCTGCCTCATGAGCATGTTGTCAAGATTAAATTAAATGCCTCAAAGCATTTAGCACAGGACCTGGCATATAGCAAGTGTTCACAATGATCATTATTGTAAAAATATATTTACAGATGCTTTAAAATGTCTGCAAGGACATGCACCAAAATGTCAATAGAGATTATTTCTACCTAATAGAATTTGATAAAGAGAGACAGGGAAAACTCAGCTTTTATACACTGCACCTGTAATTTTATGTGACTTAATTTTTTAAATTTATCTTACTTTATCAGTTTATCATGCACATTTTTTAATACTTCTACATCTTTAAAATGGAGGTGCATCTTATATGATGGCATGTCATAATTGGCATTGTTTAATTTTTTCTCTGGGTATAGAAAATAATTGTGCATCTTATAATGGATTGCATCTTAGATTCAATAGAAAACACACACACAGTGTTCATCTTCCCTGGGGCTTCATCCCTGGCCACCAGACCCACATGTCCTGTCTCTAAAGAGACTTGATTTCCTGTATCAGCAATACCCTTGCCTTAGTTTCCCTATCTATACAATGAGAAAACTGACAGAGACTGTCCCTTGAAACTTTTCAACTCTAACTGATGTTTGAGGAGCCCATCTGGTACACGGCAGATGTCAATAAACAAGTGAGAGGTAGGCATTACCCCCAGCCATGGCCAGAGTGCACATTATGACGCAGTCTTGGGATGACCTACTGCAGCCCCCGCTCTGTCACCCTGCAGCATGCCGGCACTGTTCCCTGCCCTGAGCCCAGATTCCAGAACATAAACTGGTCCTGAAGGGGAAGGTCAGCCCAGGGACACAGCCTTCCGCCTGTCCCTCTTGCCCACCTGCCATGATCTGCCAAAAACACACCTACTTTGAGCTCCATGGCTTGGAACCATGCAAGAAGCATGCTCTGAGACACAGAAAAGGCAGAGGCCACTGGGAACACTGACCTGGGAGTCACCGCTGGATGCAAAGCTGGGTCTGTCCCACATTCCTCATGGGAACGCTTTAAATTTTTTATTCTCACCCACCAGTATGGACAGCATGACAGTCTGGTAAGCAATTTCCTACCCATAGGCCCTGGGTTTACTGCAAAGGAGTTTGAGAATCCAGATGTGCCATTGCTGTGTATTTCTAAGGTGAATACAGGACTGTTTCCTAAACGAATGTGGAGGGAGTTCTAGCTAGTACAGTAAGACAAAAAAAGAAATAAAAGGTATACATATTAGAATAAAAAAATAAATAAAACTGCCTTTATTCTCAGTTGGCATGATTGTATATACAGAAAATAAAAACTCTACAAAATATATAAAAAACACCCCACTGTAACTAATAATTGAGTATAGCAAGACCTCAGAAAACAAGGTCAATATACAGAGTCAATTGCACTCCTATACATCAGCAATTACCAACTAGAACCTGAATTTTAGAGACCAATACCGTTTACAATAGCACAAAAATAAATAAATAAGAATAAAAAGAAGTACTTAGGTATAAATCAAATGTATGTGGAAGATTTCAATGACTCAAAAAATACATCACTTAAAATTCTTTCTGAGTTTACATTAATTTTATATATTTCTCAATCAACAGATACTAAAGGTATACAAGTTATCACACATTCTATATTAAAATGCAAATATTCCTTGCTGTCCAAACCTATTCCATTCCATTTTTAAGAAGGAAGAGTTTGAATAGTCAGGACAGTCATATTATCTTCACCTGTTTGATTCCTGAGTTTTGGGTGGTGAGCAGAAAGAGTTTAAGTGGTGACGGGTACATCTGAAGATTTATCTGAGTCTATTTGGCTCCTGAGTTTGAATAGCAAGGGTTCAGGGAGAAGTTCCTGGATATGGTGGCCCTCATACCTGTACAGTGTACACTCCACCCAAGAACAAAGACAAGGACATTCCTGCCAACCTCCCCCTCACAAATGTGCTAGAGCCTGAGGAAATGAGGAAAGCCCTAGAATTTGTCCCTCCCTCACTACCCCCACCTCATTCATCCCTTCAGGCCACCGTCATCCTAAGTCACTGCAACACAGATAACATGTGTCATGGGTGGGCCATCGTGGGAGTCCCAGCTGGGAGAAGTGGGCGGAGGGAAGGCTGCAGGAAGGCCAGCTCAGCTCCATTTGAGGGAGGTATTCTCTCAGCTAGTGCTGAGCAGAAAGGGAGGGGTTTGGGGGCATCAAAGGGAGCTGCCCATCCCACAGGCACCGTGTTAAGTGCTGGAGACATCAGGATAAATAAGAGGGACAAGATGGGGCTCTCACAAAGCTTACATTCTGCAGAGAGCCGGAGGAGACAGACCTGGAACGAGTAAGCAATAAGGATAATTTCAGCAGTAGAAAACAGCAATGGACAGAATATCTTGGGAGGGGTATGAAGGGAAGATCTTTCTGAAAGGTGTCAGGGGAGTAGAAGCTTGAATGATGAGCAAGAACCAGACATGCTAAGTGTATGTGCACACATGCTCCTGCACACATACACACACATGGGATGGACAGGCAGAATGTGTGAGTAAGAACCTTCCAGGATGAAGGATCTGCAGGGCAAAGTTGCACACATGAGTTTGGCACATTTGAGGGACAGAAAGAAACCCATGTGGCTGGAGGCGGTGATGGAAGGGGGAAATAGGTAGAAGAGGAGGTGGGAGAAGAGATGAAGCCAGAACAGTTGGGTGTTGCCTATCATGGATGGGAGCTCAAACCATGTGAGTTTTAAGGTTCCAACCCCGGCCAGAATCTATAACCCACATACTTCAAGAAGAGAGGGACACAGATGCCCAAGGGGGTCAAGAAGTCTCCTGAGGGGCAGGGAAAGTGTAGCGCAGGTCAGGTGTGCTTAAGGCCACACACATAGACTTGAGAGTCAGAGAAGGTGGGCACCATGATCCCAGAACAGCAAGAGCAAAGGCCCAGAAGCTCATTCTCCTTGAGGCGGGTCCCTGACCTACACCTCTCTGCATTTTCAGTGTCCAGTATGCAGTCCCAGGAGGGAGAGAGCCAAAAAGAGTTTTTGGCTCACAAGAGAATTAATAAAAATGATCTGCTGAGTAAATACAGCATGCCAGACATTCTGCTAGCTGCTTCACACATATTATCTACCCTAACCAAGCCCTGTGGAGTGGATATCATGAATCCCCTTCTTACAGCTAAGGAAATACTCAGAGATGAGAAGTCCTTTGCTCAAGGGCATAAAGCTAATAAGTGATGGAAGCAGGATCTGAACCCAGATCCACCTGACTAAAAAGTTTGTGCTCAGGATTATTATGCTGGGTGCTTTGTATCAGTGCTCAGGGATGGGGTCCCAGGTCTCCTCCTCTCTCTTGGCCAGTAATAACCCTCTCACCTGCTGCTAGGTAGCTGGGCAAGGTACAGGAGGCCAGTCCCTGGCTGCTCACAGTGGCCCAGCCCTGGGGCAGCTCTCCCAGTTCTAGAACAATCCACCCACCAGATCTGCAAATTAGTGTCTGGGTATCCTTGCATCTGTGTGAAAATCTAAATGTGTGTCCACATTTCTTGGAAAATGTGAGCCTCCCCAACCAGCCCCATCCCTGAGACACACACTTGTACACAGGTTCTCATGTACTCTCTCCCTTATTCTCTTTCTCATGCTCTCTTATGCTCACTCAGTCTTCTCTCACTCTCTCTCTCTCGCTCTCTCTCTCTCTCTCTCTCTCTCTCTCTCTCTCTCTCTCACACACACACACACACACACACACACACACACACACACACACACACAACCGGGTCCCAGCTATGGGTAAAATCTCAGCAGAAAGGTTAGAGCATGGGTTTCAGAGCTACACAAAGCTGGATTCAACGCCACCACTTCCTAGTCTACGACCGGAAGCAGATTAATCTCTCTGAGCTTTACTTGCTCATCTGCAAAATGGGTATCAAAGTTCTTACCTCACTGTTAAATTTAACAAAGATCATTCACTAAAGTATTCATCACTGCCCGGCACTCAGAAGATAACACCCCTCATCAGCTGCAGGATCAAGGATCAGGCTCCGGCAGCACCTGTGCCCTGTGGGGCTTCCAAGCAGCTTCAAGGGACCCTCCCCAAGGCTGCAGATTTCCTTCTGTGTCCTCTAAGACCCAGCCCACACTCTCCAGGAGGCTGTCCTTCTGTCCCACTTTCACTACATTTATTTGAAATCTCTAAATCAGGATAAAAGATAAAGGGGAACTATCTCCAGCAATCCAGAAAGATAAAAGATAAAGGGGAACTATCTCCAGCAATCCAGAAAGAAACAAATGATCCTTCACACCCCACGATGCCCTAATCTCCTAGCAGAGCTCCAAGTTGGGTCCTGTGGTAGGATGGGCTGCTGGGAGCCACCTCCTCTCTCTCCTGGTCCATCTACCTACCAGCTGCAGGTCCAGTGTGGTTTCTTGGACCTTGTCACAGGCCTAGGTCTCTCCAGCATGGATGCAGCCAAAAGCCTGGCTTAGGTCATCGACTGTACACGCCCATCTTCCCCACCTCAGCCCTGGCTCCCAGGGACATAGGAATAGGCAAATAGACAAAAGGCCGGGAGCCTGCCGTGGATGCTCTGCCATATACCAGGACCCCAGGTAGCACCAGCTTGGGGGCCAGAACCCCATGAGAGAGGAGAAACCACCCTGCTCTCAGGAGTCTAGTCTGAAGGGAAAGATATGTCACAGTGAGGAAAACTCTGGCACAGTAGAGTGAGGGAGGCAAGTATTGGCCGACTCTTCCTGGACCAGACCTTGAGCCAGATGGTGCCCAAGAGGAAGGAGTTGGGAATAGAGCTGAACTAGATCAGTCCCTGCCCCTGGGATGCCAGCCTCGGGGCCCAGCCCTGTACCACCCCTGCACAGAGCACAGGACAAACAAGGAGTGGGCAGCCTGACCCCTGGGCTAAAGGCCACGTACCCAGCATCCCATGCATGTAGACGGCACCTCCCTGAGGTGGAGACCCAGCAGGCTGGAGGGGCCAGGAATCTTCCTGGGGGAGGGACAACCTGAGCCCCAAAGGGAAGGGTGGGCAGGGTTGGACCCACCTCTTTAGAGGGGTGGGAGGGAGGAGAGACATGTGTCAAAACAGTCCCCTTTCCAGGGAAGCTGGATCTAGAACTTTCTCCTCAAGAGAAGTCCGGCTAGTCAAAGCAAAAGAAGGGACAAGGGTGTCCGCTGTGAAAGCTACAGCCCTACAGGTGTTCAAGTGATACCCACCAATTCCCAGGCCTCCAGGGAGTCATAGGCACCTCTGAGGGGGCCAAGGCGGGCTGCCTCATGCGGGGCCTGCCGCACGTGACCGTGGCCACCGCTTCTGTGCCCAGCCCTGCCGCAGGCTGTATATGAAACCATGGCCTGGCATTCCTGCTGGATTCAGCAATCTGTGCCTCAGAAGAGGAGAGGGGCCAAGGAGGTTGCTGCAGGTTTATTCAGGCAGACCCGTATCTCCTCTCTCTGTCTTTGTCTCTGTCTCACACACACTTACACCACAGCTTCACACACATCACACACGCACACATACAGCCTCACACAGCCACACAAACACACACACACACACACAGCCTCACAACACACATGAATATCATACTTCTCTGCTCTTCAGTTCTGACCTGGAGTCCCTGGGGTCCACATGCAGGATGTAAAGACGCACAGAGTCTGGGTGAGCCTCTCGTAGGCAGGCGGGGTGTCTCTAAAGGGCCCCCTCCTCTCTGCCCGTCCTCCTGGAGCCTGGCCCTCCGCCTCTCTGCCCTCTCCTCTTTTCTCACATGAACCACTGTCTCACTCCCACTCCCACTTGAGGCTGGTTCAAATCCCAGCTCTGCCACTTATCAACTGATGATCTTAATAAATGTCACTATACGCCACTCTGCACCTCAGTTTCCTCTTCTGTAAATTAGGAGTAATGATAGTACTTACATAGGGTTGCGATGAGGATTAAATGAATGAATATTTGAAAAGCAACGAGCATAATGCCTGGAACTCAGTGCTTTAAGAGGGTTTGTTAAATAATATAAATAATCATGATTATCCACGGGCCTTTCTTTGGTCCTTTTCTATGGGTCCCTCCCTTCCTCAGGCCCCTGGAATGGGAACCCAGAAGGCAGAACAGGAACTGCCTCCCTCTCCCTGAGGCTGGAAGTGCCTGTCCCCTGACATTTATGGGGCACTTCGGGTGCACGGCTGATCCCTGTCTCCTCTCCCGCAGCATAGCTCCCTGGAGCTGTGTCTTGTGTGCCTCCCAAACCTTGAGCTATGTCCTAAAACATCCTTTGTCTGTGCCTGCCAGAGCACCTATCCATAGACTGGGGCCAGGCCTGCCTGCTCCACAGAGCTATGGGTTCCCCCAAGGCAGACACCTAGTAGAAATCCTCTCCAGGCCCATAGCCTCTCCAAGCCCAGGGCTGGGCACAGAGAAAGCTCTTGCTATGTTCAGCCTGGCCAAACACGGAGTAGATCTCAGGAGGACCTCCTCAGAGAAGTTCCCCATAGGGCACGACCTCAGGCCCCCACTCTGGGTCACGATGAGTCTGGGGACCAGACTGATCCAGGGTCAACCAGCCCATGCTCAGACTTCAAGGGGCTATGGGGCCACCCAGGGAGGGATGAGAGGCCAGGAGATGCTGCTTCCAGAAAAAGGCATTATTGAAGGAAACCAATGCTGGTTGGGGATTGGTTGCTATAGAAACACGTCCTAACTATCTCCCAAACTGCTGTATGCGCCACTGATGAGCTTGTGTGCTGGGCTGTTTCAGGGGACATGCCGGGAGCCCCAGAAGGGCTTGTCTGCTGGGGTTCCCACACCTGGAGCCGAGATTCTGAAGGACCCAGGAGGAATCCAGCATCTGGGCAAATGGGTAGCTCCATCAGTCCAGGGATGGACTCAAGACTGAGCTAAGACTCTAGTCTGCAGAATTATTCTGAAATTAGCCACAGCCCCAACCTCGAGCTGGCCACAGATCAAGTCACAACCCTGATCACAGGACAAGCTGAGACCGAGCCACAGACCAGGCCACAACCCCAATCTCAAACTAAGCTATGAAGCTGACCACAGACCAAGTCACAAACTAAGCCTCAACCCAGTCAGTCACAGACCCAGCCACCCAACTCAGCAACCCACCAAGCAATGATTCTAGCCACTGACTTCAGCCTAACCCTGGCCATGAATGGTACTGGGCGCAATCAAGGGTCTGTATCAAATAATTTCAAGGATATTTTCACAGCTAACACTAACTTCTGTACAGCATTTCCCACCACTGCCAGGCATTTGCATGGCCTTCACTTCCTTTTGTCTTCACAACAGCCCAGTGAGGTCAATAAAGAAGAGCCATGATCCCTGTTTACAGATGAGAAAAGCTAAGTTCCCAGGAGGAATGTGACCTGCCCACTGTCAGGCTCCCTGTCCCTGAGGTGGGCTGGGTGGGGTTAGAGTCCCTGTCTCCCAGCAGGACACAGTTGGCCGAATCAATTGCTTTGGAAAAGATGTTCTTTTTGAAGACCTGCTGGTATCTCATAAATATGCCGTTTAAATACCCATTAATTACCTTATTTAGGAGCTAATTAGTGATTAATAGCTTTGGCTATTTATTGTACTTCCATTTGCTCTGCCAATTCGGCTCCCAACAATTCCGAGTTATTTGGAACAATTCTCCCAAGCCCCAGATGTCTCCCCCCTGTCCCTTCAGACTCTTGCTCCGTAAGGAAGAAACTTTCTCCTGCCTCTAAAGGGAGCTCCCATAGCATCTGCCACTGATGGCTCTGCCACCTGCAGGCTCCTCAGGAGGGTAGCAAGGGGGAGCCCCAAAAGAGGGCCCCCTCAGCAGCTGCAGGAAGACATTCCTTCCAATCATCCCAGGATGCCCTGTGGGGAGCCAGGAAAGGAGGTTAGGAACCCAGGCACCCAACCAGGGCATGGGGAGGCCAGGTTGAGGTCAATGCTGAAGGCTCTTTTGCAGACCCCCACCTCAATGAGCCAGCCAGCTTTCTGGGAAGGACACCAAATGCTACCATCAGCCTGATGCAAGCAGTAGCAGGGGAGGAGCCCCACCTCCAGCAAGGACCTAGGTGGGCCATTCGCTGGCCACTCTGGATTGCTATTGAGCAAGGATGGGGCCACAGGCTGCCTCTGCCCCCAGGCTCTCCATTTGGTGCTAAACCCCAGCACCTGGATTTGCCAGCCGGGACCTCAGAGGCAGGGCTGCCTAATATTCTCATGGCTGCTCCAGATTACACTGTACCATGAGAAGGAAACAAACAGGCAGCAAGGAATAAACACCCCCCACCCCCACCATTCACTGGGCAGTAATGGGAAAGCTGAAAATAGCTTTTTTTACCACTAGGGATGATTCCAGGGTTGCTCAGCTGGGACCAGCCTCAGGGAGGCAGGAGGCGGGAAGTGGGGGTGAAGACATGAAAAGGAGGCCACAGGGCTATGGGAGGGTGAAGGGAGTTTTGATCAAGAGGGCAGTGATCTGCACCATTCTGGAGCAGTCCAGAAAATGTCAGAGGTGTATAAGTGATGATGCTCTAAACCTTCCCAAAGACAGACTCCTGGAACAGCTGCCACTCCTGTGAGCTCACAGTTCGAATCCTGCACACCTAGGTCTCTCCCCGAGGAGGTCAGGAGTGCAGGCACGATGTGCTCAGCAAACACTGAGAGAGAGCCAAGCAAACACACGGCATCAGGCAGACAGCTCAGAAGAGGCCTCTCGATCCACCAGAACTCAGTGCCCCTCCCAGACAGAGCCGGACGTGTTTCTATTTTTGCTTTCAACCCTTGTTTGGCATCCCCAGCTAACAGACGGCTACTTCCCCTCCCTTCAGAAGAACAGGGCATCTGGGAAGGGGAACACCTCCTCACTGGCCTCCCCTGCCCCAGGTCTGCAAATAAACAGACTGACCCTGGCAAAGAAAGATGAGGCCCTGGACACCCCCAGGCACCTTCCTCTGGACGTCAGCAAGAGAAGAACCTCACTATCATGCCTAGAGAACAGCTTGACACCAAAGAACTCTGGTTTCCAGATGCAAAGGCACCTGCCCCCGCCAGCTCCAGCTGCACATGCTGGCCCCGCTCCACACAGCCACAGAACCTTCCCCCCGGGGTCTGGAATTCATCCCATAGTCAGGCCACAGCTCAAGCCCCTACATGCTCCTGCATCTTGACCCAAGCTCTGACATGGCTACAGAGGCTCTCAGCTTGGGCCCCAGCCTGAGCCATGTCCTCATGCACAAGTGAACCTCACAGATTCAGCCCTGAGGAGAGCCTGAAAGAAGCAGGGTGTAGCCCTACTACAGGAACCCAGCTCCCACCCCAGAGCTGCTGACAGGCAGGAGGCTCCCCCACCCATCCACCCTCTCTACACACGACCCCCATGGGGGCTGGTGGCCACACAGCTGTGCAGGCCTCCGCAGGCAGACATGGGGCCCTGGAGGTGGCATTTACCTCCGGAGTGACTCACTAAGGCTCCCATTCCTTTGTGAAAGGGGGTGCAATTTAGCATTTTCTTTCTCCTTAGACAACAAGAATTTTAAAAGCGAGAGTATAGAGATTTGAGGGAGTGGGTGGGGAGCTCAGATCTCATTTGATTTCCAAACTCATTTGTTATACATTCTCTCCTCCCCCCTCCTACCCCCAACCATTTCCTTGGGGGCTCTGACCACCCCCTTCCACAGTGGCTCCTGGCTGCAGATCTTGTGATGGGCTGGGGCCTGGGGTCCCTAGGAGGCACAGCTTCCTGTGTCCCAATCCTCAGCATTTGTTCCCCCATACCCGCCACCCCTCTGAGAGGGTCCTTATGAGGTATAACATGGGGGGAGGTGAGGCCCCTTAAGGCACTGTAAAGCCAGCAGGAGGGAGGCCCAAAAAGGAGCAATGTTAGGGCTGGAACGGACTTTAAAGCTTATCTTGACCCCCCCAACTCTTCCCTTCCCCTTCTTTAACAGATGAGGAAACTGAGACCCAGATGGGCCATTAAAGGTCAAACAGTTACAGGCAGGGTCTCTTCTTTTATTACACAATTTGACTCCTAGGAATGCTGACTCTCAGAGTAGAAGAGACCTAAGTTCTAATTTCAGTTCTGCCTCTAACTTTATGTGTGATTTAAGATCCAGACACAACCTCTGTGAGCCTCAGTTTTTTCATCCATACAATGGGAATAACTTCAGCCCTACCTCAAAAAGATGACATCAAACCACGGGACAGCAGAGTGTGCTGAGGACTGCTAGCAAAAAAACAAGCCGAATTGCTCCCAGGCTAACCCCTGACCCATCCTTCCTTCTCTCAAGCCTGGAATTGCAGAGAATTACTGGGAAGTCCTCAGTCCTCAAAGTTGCACTGGTCTCTGGGTGATCACACCCTGTGTCCTTAAAGACACCGAGACGTCAGAAAAGGACCCTTGCCTTTCTGGCCTCAGTCTCCGACCCTGCACAATGAACGCATAGGACTAGAAGACCTCCAAGCCTCTTCCAGCCATGAACTATGATAACATATGGAGGTATATGTGAAGAACATCACACTTTCTGTCCAATCTCACACAAATATGGCCCCAGCAAGGAGGGGTAGCCACTCCTTACACTTGTCCCACCAGCTAACAAGAGGCCTCCAATTGGGACAGGGGTTTCCGGGCCCAGGGTCACATGCTTGAGGTGGGTCCTTCTGTTTGAGCTGCATTGTCTGTGACTCATCTAATCACACCACAGTCATGGCTAAGAGGCAGCAAAGGGTCTCATACTGGGGCCTGCTGGGGCCTGCTGGGGCCTGCTGGGGCCTGCCAGGTCTGCTGAGATAGGTAACTCAGCTGAGGAACAAGACACCTGCCCAAGCTCCAGCACTTCCCTGATTGCAAGCATGTCTCCAGTCTTCCTGGCGGCAGTTTTAGGGAGGCCTTGAATTGGGACACTGGCATCTGATTTTGCCCCAGCCTTCACCCCGCCGACACCCAAGAAGGTGAATTTGTAATCTCTTTGCAGAATGTGATGTCCTTCCCAAGATACATTCCAAAGCAATCCCGGCACCCTGGGCTTGGGAGTTTCTCAAGGATCCTGTCTCAAATCCCCTGGCACCAACCAGAGTCCTGAGAATCACAGTTTCCCTAGCTTACAAACATTCCCTCCTCTGAGAGATCCAGACACCTGTCACCATCGCTGAGAGCCACAGAGCAAGGGGCCCAGAGGTCTGGCTTTGGGATGGTGAGAAGCCTGCTGCCTCAACCGAGCAAGGTACAAACCGAGGCTCTGAAAAGGCAGGTTCTAGGCCCAGCTCTGCCACCATTTTCTGTGGTAGTGGCTACATATCTACCCCTCCCAGGCCTCAGTGTCCCTCTGTTGACGAGGGGGACATGACTATCTGGAAGCGTCCTCCAGCTCTGACACTGTAGGATCAGTGTTTTAACTCATATTACGAGGTTTGATATACTCCAGCCATTGTCTCCTCCCCTCAGAGCAGAGGCCAACACCTGGGGAGCAAATAAACTGGTTCCTCCAGCCTGAAAGGCCCAGCCCTGTAGCCCCAGCCCAGCCTCTCCTGACAGTCCTGCCCAGTCTGAGAGTTTCCAAACCCTCTTGGCAGCTCACTCTGGTTTTTGTTGGATGGGGCCTCCCACTTGCACTGCCCTAGGCTGGCAGATACCCCCTCCAGCCTGCTGGGGAGCAGAGGGTGGGCCCAAGGAGTGCAGAGAGGAAGGGAGGGGCAGTGCAGCAGGCAGCAACTAGAACAAACTCTTCTCATCCTGGCACAGTCTCTCTCCACCCTCCCAGGAGCCCTTGTGCAGCAGCCCGAGAGACCTGTGGAGACACCCAAATCTCACCATGTCATTCCTATCTTCGATGCTCTCCAGAGTTCCTTTAAGCCTTCTGCACCCCTCTAGGAACCTGTCACTCCAGCCAGACATACTTCTCCACCCTTGGACACCTCCTGTCCACCCATTCCATTCCCACCTGGCAGCAGTCCCTCCACACTGACATCTTTCTCATCCCAACTCCCTATCTTTGTTCAAACTATTACCCCCACCTGGAAGCCTGCACCTCTCCACCTTCCTATCCAAATTCCACCAGCCTTTGAGGCCCAAGTCCTAGAGAAATCCAGCCTTCACCACTTTAAGCCACCACTGCCCCACTCTTGTCTGTACTACACCGAGACCTGCCCATGGGTAGCTCTTATGGCAAATTATTGTTTCTTAAATGGAATTCCTGGATCCTCCCCCACCTCCCTACAGGCTGCCTTTCATCCCTAGGCTTCTCTCCTCCTTTGTCCACCAGACCAAGGGCCCCCTCAGGGCAAGACCAAGGGCCTTTCCTCTTAAGACTGAACATGGGGCACCACAGCGATCTAGGTCTATACAACCAAAATCTCCCCAGAGATTGGGAACTGGTAATAACCCATTTGAGATCCATATTATGTAAATTGTCCAGTCCTTCCTAAGAACTGATTACATTTCTCTTGTACCTGGTCTCTTGGAAATGTGAAAGTTCTTTCCCTGCCTCCCTTCACTCCTGTCTGACAAAGCTGACACAGCCATGGCTGAATGCTCAGGATTTGTACTGCACAAGCACAGGGACGTCATTCACTAGACTACATATGATGACCCTGGAGCCATGCACTATGGTTGCCCTGGGACCCAAACTCCTATCTCTTCCCTCAGTAAGTGGCCTCTTGGACACTTTTTAGAGGGAACACCTCACAAGTAATGGAGCAGACCCCTCACTCACTGGCCAGGTTCCCACAGCCTCTACTTCTGGCCTTCGGCTTCCCTTCGTTCTAATGTCACTCCTAGAGTGAAGGCCTAATTATTTATGACCATCAATCTATCCATGTGAGGTAAAAGGTCCTGAATAACCACCCCTTTCTGTGCTACATCCCCCCTTGGGCCTCAGTTTTTCTAACTGTAAAGAGAGGGACTTGTGCTTCTATCTCTGAGGATGCCCCCTCTCCTAAAGCTCCCCAACCTATTCTACAGCAGCTTTGCCAGTTGGGGAGATGTGACTCCTATATACATACACACATGACTGCATTCTGTTTTCAATTCAGTAGGCTTAGGAGCCTAAAGAAGAGGGACATTTACAAAATGCAAAGTTGCCTAGAAGAGCTGAGAAAAGGAGGACTAATCCGATTTTGCTGAGGTCAATCCCAAAAGGCTCCCTGGGGTGGCAGCTGAGTATGTGAGAGAAGAGCTTGGGCAGTTCCAGCCACACAGAGGAGGGAGGCTGTGCTGCCCTGAGGGAAAGGGCCAAGCGTGAAATTGCAGCAGGAAAGACAAACTGTTAGAACAGCACGAGGTACTGATGCTCCAAGCACGGCAGTGTTTTTCACCTGTCACTAGAACAAACTCCCACGGACTCTCAGCCTATGGGACCCATAGGCCAAGGCAGAGGGACAGTACCCCCATCCCATGACTAGGGTGACCTATCAGGGCAATGATGAAGAAAAACTCATCACTTAGCATCTTGAGATTTCAACAGAGTTCGCTCAGTGACCAGGGTTTGCCCAGACCCTCTAGGCCACCTTGAGGAAGTTGTTTCTCCGGATGTATTTAAAAGGGGGAGAGCAGCATTTCCCGCCTCCCAGGAGCCCTGTGCACATTACCTGGTGCATTGCACAAGTAATAAGTGTTAACTGCTATTGTGATTGATGGCTGTGCTCTGGCAGGTGTTCTGTGCGCAAGATGTGCACGCACGCACACACATGCACACACAGTGTAGGGCGGTAGGCAGACACACACCCTGTCTTGTGCCCTTTGGGAGGAGTGGGGTGATAAGGACCCAGCTCAGTGGAGGAAGGAGGGAGATAGCCCTTTCCAGCCTCAATGGTGTCATCTCACTATGCCTCCCCCAGGAGGGGAGAAGGGAGGAAAGTGAGAAAGGGGGTGTTTAGATGTGTTTCGTACTTGCCATGTCTCACACAATCAGCCCTACCCCAATAGGACTCTTCAGGGACAGAATGGGAATATATTCTCAGGCACCTAAATCACGTACTCAGTGCATACAGAGGGGATCTGAACGCAGTCCAGGGTCCAGGACAGCATTTTGGTGGGTAGTAGTGGATTTACACGGAGACCAGTGCCAAGTGTGTGTACAGGTGAATTCACACTCATTCCATCACTGCCATCGCTTATGGGTAGAGTGTGGAGTTCATCCCAGGCCAAAGCTTAGTCCCAGGGGATGGCATGGCACTTGCCAGTGTCACAGGTTGGGTATGAGTTCATGGTACATTTACACATGCCAGTCTCACAAGCCAGCCCTGATAACACAGGCTTGCTGCCCCCACTGTATGGCCAGCCCTGTGGGCTTTCCTCAACCCAGGCCTCCCGAGGCACCAACCAGCCCAGAGTGTGCAAACAGGGGCAGAATCTGGTCTCTGTCCTGATCCTCCCCTGGCCAGCTCAGGGCCTGGCACAGAGCAGATGTTGGTGAATGAATGTCTGGCTGAATGAATGAACGAATGACTAACGCCCACTCTCTCACCTAGGACTACATACACCTCTTGAGCCTGGGGGAGGGCAGCACCCATGGGACCCCAGAAGAGGCCCTACCTTTAGAGCTCCGCACCTGAGGTTCTACCTCCCGGAGTCGGAGTCGGAGTGGGGGAGGGGGCGGGACGGCCACTAGCGGGTGCATCACCAGCACCCCTCCTTCCCAAGAAGAAATCTGGGTCTCCTGGATGAGCTGGGGGCGGGGGTATAGGGGAAAGGGGAGCGGTGCGCGTCCTGGATAGAGCTAGCGGGAGGACAGGGGGCGCGTCCTGGTTTGCGTTGGGGGCGTGGGATGAAGTGGCAGCCACGGGACAGCCCTTCCGTCCCCATACCGGGTCAGGCCTCCGGAGGGTGGTGAGCTCCCACAGCTGGACTAAACGGGGGCGCTGCAGCCCTGGTCCCTGCCAGTGGGGCCATGGCGAGGGGACAGGGTGTCCCACGAGGTGACCTGGGGCGCAGGAAGGACGCGGGGCGCGCGGAGCCCCCTCTGCACGCTCCGGGGGTCCGGCCTCGCCGCTGCCGCGTGCAACCCTCCCGGAACCTCCGCCCACCTGCGTGCGGGGCTCACCTGGGCCGCCCGCCCCTCCTCGAGCCAGGCGGGTCCCTCCCCGTCCGCGGACCCTGCCCTCCCGGCGCACGCTCGCCCTCACCTGCACGGCCCGCCTTGGCCATGTCCCGGGCGGCGGGCTCCCGCTGTGCTGCCCCCTCCTCGCGGTTCTCTGGCCGGCGCCCGGCGCCGAGCCACCTCCGGCCCGAGCGGACTCGGAGCGCCGCGCCCCGCGCCCCCGCCCCGCGCGCTCGGCTGCCGCCACCGCAGCCGCCGCCGCCTCGCCGCTCCCTCCCGCTCCCTTAAAGGCGCCGAGCGGCAGCCGAGCGGCAGCGGCGCCGGCCCCCCCGCCGCCGGGGTGGGACTGACGGAGGAAGCCCCACCCGCCCCCGCGAGCCCGTACCCCGCCCGGGCGCGCCCGCCCGCTCCGCCCGCTCCACTCAGGCCCGCGCGGCCACCGCAGCGCGCGGGGGGCGACAGAGACCGAGACTCGGCTGGGTTCAGAGACGAAGAGCAGAGACCGTGCGAGAGACACGAGACACTGCAGTCCAGACAGAGATGGGGACTCGGGCTGGAAGTCAGGAGAGCAGAGACACTGAGACACAGCGCTAGAGAGACACCTCTACACACACACACAACACACACAACACACACACACAACACCACCCACCCACCCGGGCGGAAACACCGGCAGGGAGAGACAGAGAAATTCAGAGATAGAAATTCAGAGACTAAGAGACCCAGAGCCTGGCACCGGGAGACTGCCTGAGCCTACCGAGATAAGGAGAGAGGAAAGAAGAAGGGACTCGGGGAGGCTCCCACGAAGCCAAGGAGGTTGCTCCAGGGATCAGAGACAAGCGATGGACCCCTTCATCAGCCTGTCCCACTCCAGGGCTCTGGGCCATTTCTAGAGTCTGACCTAGCCTCAGAGGGGAAGAGATTTCTGTGCCCTTAATTCTAAAGGAACATGTAAAACATGTAAATCCCATCTGGGACTCCAGGCTGGAGCAGAGTCTGGGGAGGCGAGTAGCCTAGATGAGAAGTACTTGCTCCGCCTTCCACACCTGGGATGCCAGTGTTCTGGTGAACAGGCCTGGCGGGGGCTGGGGAGATTTGTGTTGTGCTTCTGCATACAGGGAGCCACAGTCCACCCCCAAAAGGGGGCAGGAGATGGCCAATTGTCCTGGTGGTACCTGGGTGTAGCCAGGTGGGAGACTCCAAGGAAGAGCAGTCCTCTCTCCAGCTCAGGCTGTGGGCCCAACAGATATCTGACCAGCCTTTGGCAGCTCCCAAGCCAGTTACCTAGCTCCCTGCTGCTGGAAAGGGGTAGAGAGTAGCCACTCTCAAATGACTTCAACTACCAAGCCCTCCCCTGAGAAGATGCCCTCTGCTTCCTTGTAAGGGCTAAAGCCCAGTTACAATCTACAGCCAGGTACCTCACCCGCCCTGTCCCACCCCAACCTTCCAGAGAAAAGGTCCATCAGATAATTCTACCCTTGGGCTAGCCATGGTCTGACTCCAAGGTCACATTAGCCCTTGTATGAAAACTGGGTACACATGGGGCGAAAAGGTGCCTCAATGGACATTTAGTCCAGCACTCCCTCTGGGGCTCTGACTGTACTCACAGAATCCCCACCAAGTGGCCCTTTAGTTCCTGGCTGATTACATCCAAGGACAGGGAGTTCAGTAACTCAAGCAAGAGAGTTCTATCTTTGGATAGTGCTGACCGTGAGAATGTTTTCACTCATTTGAGCTGAATTCTGTGTCTTATATGACCCACCTATGTGTCCTTCTGATGCTCACCCAACAAATTGAAGGCTCCCCAGGGCCCCAACCCCCTAGTGTAGCTTCACCAGCCATCATGGTTTACCAGAGACTATCTGGATTTTCGCATTGAAAGTCCCACTTCCCAGGAACTCTGATCCCAGAACCAGATAGCAGTGCTGACTCCAGTAGACAGAAGCTCCAAGGTTGTGAAACCAGAGCTGTTCACCAGTATGTGCCATTGGTCACCAGCTGGGAGAGTGTGACTGGATCCCTACAACCCTTCCCCATTAGTAGGGTGTGGTGGGGATGGGAATATTGTGCTCAGGGCTTTACACTCATCATTACCCTCAGGTGCTTCCTGAGGTGTATTGTATTATCCCCAGTTTATACATAGGAAATAGAGGCTGAGAAAGTTTGGAGCTCATGGTCATTGCAGGATTAGATTTCAGGCCTATGTCTGTTCTGCCTTCACCCTTCCCTGAGTGGGGTACAGTCAGAGATCTGACCACCTGGATAATGTCCAGGTTTTGCCACCTGGTCTATGGGTGTTGAAGTAGTCCCTTAAAGGGACACACCTGGTCTTGAGCCTTTGGTTCACCAGTCTGGTAGGGTCTTGATATTTCCTTGCACACACACACACACACACACACACACACACACACACACAATCCTGCTCAGGGAAGATGTACCCTGAGGCAAGCACTGACACCCTTCCCCACTTCATTCCAATCACTACAAACCCTTGGATAAGGCGAGTGGAGCAGTTAAGGGTGTGCCAAGTTGATGGGAATTGCAGAAATCATCCAGCCAGACCCTTTCCACATCCTCATTTTCACATGGGAAGACAATGGGCCAGAGATGGAGGGGACTTGCCTCATGACAAGAGACTAGATCCAGGGATTCCCCTTGGTAAACCATCACAGCCCCAGCCCCAGCCCAGCCCCATCTGAAGAGCAGTCCTTGTGTGATCTGGAGTCCGATGGAGAGTGTGGGCCTGGCCCCCTCAGGGCAAGCTTTTGAATGCACTGGCTGTTAGCAGCTGCCAAGGAAGTCCTGGCCGCCTACGACAGAGCAAACACATCAGGACTCAAGGCATTAGATTAACTGGTGGGAAGTTAACTTCCTGTTGTGGTAGATCACCTTAATTGAAGAAAAGAATAACTAGCAATTTAGAGCGACCTCACTGCCTGCAGGAACAGAAGCAGATCCAGCAGGTGTTTCTTGGCCCCAGTTCTGTGACAAGATACAGTTGTCAGGGTTTCAGACAGATCCCTTCTCTGGGACCTGCTGCCCAAGCCCTTCCTCTGGTAAATCTGTCTGTCTCCTAATCCAGAGCACCACTGCTCCCAGCCCAGTCAAGCATTATACCCGGGAACTGGGGAGGGGTGGTGGGGGAGCGCAAGGCTAGGCTGCCTTTTACCTGTGGGTGCTCAGATGTGGACAGATTAGAGAGCTCCAGGCAATAGGAGTGGGAACTGGCTGGTATGACTCTTCAACCAAGAGACCCAAGCCAGTGATTCCAAGCCCTGGAATGATGTGATGGTCTTAGGAGCAACTGGCCCACGGAAACAGTCATGCCAGGTAGCGCCCTTCCTTTTTGGACATGTTATGACTGGTGGAGTTAAGTATTGCCCTTCCTGCTGGGCCTGGCATAGCTGCTGCCCAACTTGCGAGAGGCTCTGTGAATAGCAGGAATCAGGAAGCAGGACAATGGATAGGGCAATGACTTATTCCTGCACTGCTGAGGAAGGAGCCTGGGCAAGACTTGGCCAACTCAAGCACTTCAGCAAAGGTGCCTACAGCAGAGGAGTCCCGCCTCTGCCAGTGCACATTGCTGTCTCTCACTTGAAGCCACTGAGGATGCTTTCCTCCCTGCGATTTCTCCTGGCCTGGCTCTATACCCCGCTCGACCCCTCCTCACTGGTTTCCACATTTAAAGTCCCTCAGTTGTGTCCACTGCGGAGGATTACCTCCAGTTAAAACAGCAGCCCCAGAAACAGATGCCTTTTTGAGCCTTCTAGAATAGAGAGCGAGGTGCTGGTATGTTCCACCACCACCTTCTTGCCTCAGGCTGCCCAATCTGCCACTAGCCAGGACACTGGTTGGAAACACTTTCCCATCAGCCTACGTTGGTTCTTCTCCTCCTTGCTGTTCTCGTGGTTATTTAGGATTATCCGTGCTTCTACACTTCACCCTCCAGAAGGATTAGAACCCTGTCTCGCCCCACTCTGAAGAGCCCTTCTCAGCAGTACATCAACGAGCATGCCATCCTCACGAGTCCCAAGGATCTCATTTTGGTCCCGCAGAGGCAGGACGATTCTTTAAAGATCAACAAATTTCCCTAAGGTGAGCCTCAGACTCCCATTGTGATAAGGACCCCAGCCAAAGACCGCCGCCCCCACCCCATAGACAAGACGAAAGTCTCTAGACAATAGATTGTAGTCCCTCTCACACTGCCAGCGAGATGGCTGGAAGTTTAAACAGCATCTTACATGTGTCCTCAGTGTTTTCAAAAGGTATTTGCAGACACCTTGCAGAGCTGTGAACAGGACCTCATCAGATTTTTTACTTGATGCTGAGATGAACGAGGCCAGAGCCTGGATTTCATTTCATCAATTGCTGTTAAGCTCGCCTCTCTAACTGAGTAGGGGTGCTAGTAAATGGGATTTGAAGAGAGGGTCGGAAAGGCTGAGGGTAGTTTTTCAAGGCAAAGGGTGTTGGTGGAGGCAAAGATGTAGCAGCTGCTCCAAGAGAATGAGCCTGCTTAGAGGGAGGTTCTGCTGTGTACTGTAGAGTGGGACCCCCCCGCCCCATGGAACAATCAACCAATTTACCACTTCCTCAAGCTTTTGCAGTTGGAGCTGTGTTTTGTGTTGTTTGATGTCAAGACTGTTGAGATTGGCCCTAGCAAGCCAAATTGTCTTCAAGTTGTACTTAACCAAAACGAATTAGAAACTAGGTGAAAATCTAAAACTCTGCTGCAAAAGTTGCCCTCTCCCTCTGCACTCCTGAACACCCATCAGCGCCAGGTGCTGAGAGAATGCAAATGCAGACTCTCACCTCAGCCTGGTTGCTACCATCTTGGCTCCTCCCCATCCTGCCCCCAGCCAACACTGTTTATTTATGACAGGTTCCAGAACAAGAAAAACCAAACACAGTTGTAGATGATAAGCCTAAAGAAGCAATAGATCAATGGAGAAAATCACCTGTGGTTCCTGATGACTAACGGACAGGATCTGCAAAGGCAGAAATCACAACAGACTATGTAATAGATTTCGTAATAGTCGGTGGCTTTAATCTGCGCCTAGTATAGAACTATACATCTGTTATGGCTCTTGTACACTTCGCCTCACATTTGCCTTCCCCTTGGGCTCCTCCTGCTCAGGCACGGCCCTTGCTCTTGACCTGGCGAGTTTCCAGGTCTGGCCATGCGGCCGAGTACCACAGAAACACTGGGTGGCAATGTTGGAAGGTCATGAAGGATCATCTGGGCCTAAAACCATCTTTATTTATTTGTTGTAACCTGAAATGCACCTAATAGGATGCAATAGCTTTGGTGTTACCGTCCTACTCCACAGCTCATGGTGTTTCCACCAGTCTGGGCATCGTTTTTCTTTTTTCCTTTTTTCTGTGTGTGTGTGTGTGTGTGTGTGTGTGTGTTTCTTATATTCATCCTCATTCCGTTCCTCTAAATGTTGTGTACTTTTCCTATATGTACATGCACAAACATGACATACCTGTATGTGTATGTGAAAAGCATTATAAAGGTGTCTTGGTAGATAGCATGCTCTGCTTCTTTTTTCCCCCCTTAATATTGTTTCTGAGATCCAGCCACACTGATATTTATTGATTTGGCTTATTCCTTTTGACAGCTGCATAATATTTTATAATGGGATAACGCCTCATTCTTTTCTCTAGTCCCTTCTTAATGGCCCCAAGTTTCACAGCTCTTCCTGCTATAAATGCAGCTGGAACAAACATCCCGGTGCTTCCTGTGTTCCTTGAAAGGGATTCTCTAGGGTATATGTGCACAGCATTGTATCGCTAGGCTGTCAGAACATGAACCTAAATACTACATCACCAAATTTTTCTCGAGAAAGGTTGTTCTGCCAATGCCTTCACTGACAATGTTAAGACTGAGGCCTGAGCAGGCCAGTGACTTGCACTAGTTTAGAACCTGAATGTTCTGACTTCTAGACGGGGGTCTACCTGCTCAGAACATTCACTGCCTCTCTTGGGATCCTGGCAGTCTCCCATGGAGCCAGCCCAGCTGCTGCAGCCTCTTAGAGCCGGAACCTCAGCCTGTGATAAAATTTCATTTCTCTCCTCCATGTCCAAGCACAGTCATACCCACCACAAACTTTCCCAAGAGGTGGTAGAGGTGGGAGGTGTGAGCTCAAGTCAGCACAGAAAGGCCTCCTGTACACACCACGGGAATGAACCTGGCAGCCCCATTTGCCTGCGCATGATAAAAGCTCTCGCTACAGGCCCCCTGCTCTGCTCCACTCTGTATTTGTTGATACAGATCTCACAGTGTATTCATCTTGACTCCCCAGAGAGGACCCCACACTGCTTGGGGCTAAGGTGGCTGCTGAATAAATGCCAAGATGGACTGGGGTGGGGGAACCCCTAAAAAAGGGTCATTCTGTCCATCCTCCTGCCTCCAGACTTTGCTAAAACCTTCAGACCTCTTAACAGAGAGGCTGGTTGGGAAGCTCTTCCTCATGTCTGCTCTAGTCTCTCCTACTGTAACCACAACACAATTATAATAACAACGACAACAGTAACAGATATTTGCTGCATGATTACTATGTGCTCATAAGTGTTTTAAGCACTTTTCATGTTACCTCATTTAATCCTTACAGCAACATGATGAGGGAGGCATTATGACCATTCCATTTTACAAATAAAGAAACAGGCTCAGAGAAGCAAGGTATCTTTCTTTAGGTCACATAGCTAGTAAGTGGTGGAGTAAGTATTCTTACCCAAGCCTTTTGATGTCCATGAACCTATCTTAACCACTAGAGGGAAGAAGACAAGAGAAAATAAAACAAAAACAAGACAGGAAACTAAGAAGCTGAGGCTCTGCCACTAACTTCAGGTGCAGCCTCTGACAATCCACCAGAGCTGCCCAGAGCCTTTGCAACTTGGCTATGACCCTGGGTTCCCAAAGCCCCCTGGGAGATGCCCTGGCAGGTTGAGAATCTGAGTCAGCAGGATTCTTCAGGGCACACAAGGCTTTGCAGCCTTGGCCTTGGCAGAAACCTCCTGGGGCTATCAGTGCCTCCCTCTCTGAGGCTACCAACCCAACAGCCCTGGGCAGATCTCCGGTGCTGCTCAGACTATCTATTCAAATTGGAATTTGAATGCTTATGGTCAGAATGACTAAAAGGCTGAATTTTACAAGGGTTCTGAAAGTGAATTGACTCCACTTATTAAAGATATACTAGATTATTCGCTGAATATAAGGATACTCCAGGGACTGGAGGCATCGCAGACTTTCACGAAGACAGAAACATCCCTTTCTGAGCCATTCCTGGTAAACCATGGTGGGCGACATCTCACCAGGCAGGGGCTAATTAAATTACCGGAAAGATCGCATCGGTTAAGGAAACATCCTGGCCCAGAAGGACTGCGAATGAAAAAGAGGCAGCTCTAGAAATCCCCTCTGGTTATGTTATGCAAATTTTTTTTCCTACGGCAGGAAGGCAAAGGCTTTAAGGACAGAATTCCTGAGAAGTCTTGACTTTCAGTCCTGAAATGTATAAAGAAGGGAGGGAGAGTCATGTGGGATGTTCAACGCTGAGAATGTGATGGACAAGGATACTGGGCAGGGAGTACACGCTGCTCTTTGTTCTCAGATTCCGAGTTCCTGGGGAGTGACTCCTAGTGGGGTGGGGGCGGGCCATCCTTATGCTGTTGGGGAAGTTAAATAGTTAGAAGCCTAATAGTTAGAGTTGGCTCTGACATGAGCCTCTGCTCACCGGATCCAGCTCTACTTCAGTGAACGCAGCACCTCACTATACAGATGGGGAAGTGGGGCTCCAGGCACTGGTGGGGGGGGGGGATGTCAAAATAAGGCATTGGTGGCACAGCGGGGGCTGCACAAGGATCTCCAGTATCCTAGCTCAGGGCTCTCTCCTCACACCATCCCATGGAGCTGTAGGGAGTGCTCATTGGCTTGTAGCAAGGAATTTCTTCTATTCTCTCTCCGTTTCTTCTCCATCCCTCACTGCCAGGAGAAGCAGTGACATGTTGCTAGTGCATGGGCAGCATTTGCTTGCAGAAATAATCCAAGGTCCAGATGGTGTCCAGGCAACATGGATACTTCCTGGTGTGACAGGCACAGGCTTGATCTCTTTTAAGCAAAAAAGGAATTTAGTGGCAGGCGACTGGGGTCTCAGAGGCTCCAAGCAGTCTGCAAGGACAGATCTGAAGAGCAGACAGGAATGGAAGCAGCTCAAAAAGGCCAAGAACCATAAAGCACAATCCCAACTTGTAGCAGGACAACTCTGGCCCGATGGTCACTCTCTTCACCACGACACCCCACCACAGAATGGGTTCTGACGGAACCTCATCTTCGTACCACTCATTTAAGCCAGGCCTGATTGGCCAAGTCTGGGACTTGTGGCCATGCCTCAACTTCCAGGGGTGGGAGAGGGAGCGCTGAGAATCTTGCCGGGGAGGGGGGCTCTTGCATCCCCAGGACTCTATTCTCAGCACACTGGGTGTGTCCTACACCTCTGAGGGCTAGACAAGTTCCATGAGAGACAGCATCATGCAATGCAGTTTGCTTAGATACAGGGGGCTGTGTCATCTCATGGGCCCTGCAATCCCCCCAAAACTCACTCCTGAAACCCTGCCAAAGTCAAGGGTTCCAGAGAGCTTCAGGAAAGTGCCGCTGTCTGCTGTTTAGGTGAGGCAGGTGTGAGTGAGGACTTGGTAGCGTCATCTGTGACTGGCACTCCTCCATGCACAAGGGGCCTGGGGCATCCTCTGCAGGAAACTTCAGGGAGGGTGCTAGGTCAAGGGCACCGACGCCTGAAAAGGCCGTCAGTCCTTCTGTAGGCCTTTTAGTTGGGACTACCACAGGCTGTATGGTCTTCACCATTTCAACATAATATTTCATGTTTGGGAGATAAGAACAACTATGATTTTCAGAGTTCTGATTATATTTCAAGCTGCAGAGAATAAAACTTAACAAAAGCCTTCTTGGCCTATGATGTAATAAACCTTAAGTTGGGTAGGTCCCTTTCTGCTCCCCTCCCAACAGTGAGTTCTTAGAAATTCCTGGGTGGGAAAAGTGATATTTTTCCTGTGTGCATCAAAAGGGAGCATAGCCTAAAAAGTGAGCAGAAACAAAGACAGGACTAATGAGCCCCAGATGGAGCAGGAGAAGACCTGGGATCTAGACCCAATTTCATTGCTGATTTCTTGTGAAGTGCGTCACCACTCTGGTTTTTTGTCTTTGTCTCAGAAAAGGGGGTAATAAATCCTCTGCCTGCCTCAGAGCAAGAGATTGGGAAATGCTTTGTGAGGACACTGCTATGTACATAGACTACTTCAGGGAGCATGAGAGGGGCGGGGCTGGGCCCCAGGATCCTTCAGTTCAGGATTCCCTCACCTGGCGTCCAGGCCTACTAGACCGAAGAATTGTGAAATTGAATATGAAACAGCAAGTGTGTGTACATGTGTGCATATATATACTCGTGTGTGTGTACAGGTGTGTTTGTGTAGTGTGTATGTATATACATGTGCATGGTGTGTACAGATGTGTGCATATGTGTGTACATGTGTATGTTTGTGTGTATGTTTGTGTGTTTTCCGAGGAACGGGTCCATAGCTTTTTCCAGATTTTTAACAAGATCTTGACCCTTCAGAATAGCAATAACTCCTATTTTCATCCATCCCTTTGTGCGGACAAGAAACAGGCCCCCTAAGTAAGTGCGGGGAATCTGGGGCATCTAAAACTGTGAACGATTATCTGAGTTAATTAAACGCTTTGGCTGAGCCAAGCCAGCATCCCTGTCCCCTCCCACAGCTAGTTGGCCTTCTGTCACACATGCCACAGGTCACAGGGCTGCAGCTGTGCTCTACGCGGATTTCAGGCCCCAGCATGGAATGAGGACCTGGTCTGCCAGGCCTGGCGTCCCTGCAGAGGCAAGGACGACAAGATCAACCCTGGCAGAAAGGCCTGCGACCCAAGGCTGGCTTAGATTGTCCTCACGGAGACCCCACCATTCGGTGGGTCCCGCATCTGTTTCCAACATGCCTGGCATTTCTCTTTGACACTAAAGTAAATGCTGGCTAGAGAGCCACCTACGTGGCTGACGAAGGCGGCCCGCTTCTCATTGGAGGGCCCGGAGGAGACGCTGCAGGTCTTTGAAGATTGCCAAGACTCCTCTGTCACACTGAGCAGATATAAAATCCATTACCAAGCGCTAATAAAGGCAAGGAGGCCGGGCTGAGGACAATGCCCAGCTGGCCAAGAGGGCACATGCTCAGACCCGGAGCTGGCGGGGATCCGTGGCCACCCCGCCGCAGCTGCTCCGGCTTCCACGTGTGCCCCTCTTGTGTGCACCTCTGTCGGACTCTCATTGTTCTCAATTCAATAGTTTAGGCAGTGATTCTGTTTCTCATTCACTATAAAAGCGTGTCCCTGCAGACCTCTTGGCACATTTACCGTGAGGCTGAAATTTTTGACAGATTGGATTTCAGAGGCGGGATTGATTACAGATGCAGTGCCTGGCAAAGACCTGGGGCTCCCCATAGACTCCCCCATTTAGAAACAGAATAAAGATTAGGAAGCTTGAGCAAGAGCAATCTGGGGCAAATCAAGCTTTCAAGGGAAGGGAGGGTAGACACAGTGAGGGAAAAGTGCTCATCCCTATTCACGGGCATCTTCTCAAAGCCAGACGAACATTCTTGGTTGAGAGGTCTAATGAGCTGCACAGACCACTCAGATGCACTCAGTCTCTGGCACACATGCTCTCCTGTTCACCTGTGTTGGGACTGAGATGACCGTGAGGCTGTCTCAGCTCTGGCTAAACCCTCTAGCACCTTAGCCTAATCGCATTATGTTCTCGTATATACCCTCCCCTTTTCGAGATTTCTGGCCTTGTCTGTGCTGTTCCCTCTGCCTGGAAGGTCCTCCCCTCATCTTTAATTATCAGAGTCTCAATTATCTTTCAAGGTCTAATTCAAATGCCACCTCCTCCATGAAGACTACCAGGCTTGCAACTCTCACTCAGTAAAAATGAATCACGTCTTCCAATGCACAACCACAGGAGGCTGTTCTCTGTTCTATTTCACCTTCATTTCATTCTGTCTCAAGAGGGTCTGTGACTTAACTATCTTTGCATTTTCATAGCATGTAGCAAAACTTAAATGAATGTTAATGCAACTTAAAATGCGTCTTATTACCCAGTCTTAAGGAGATATGCTATTTTGTGCAGTATGCACTGGCAGGTTTTGCCTGTCCCGCATCAGCTTCCTCTGCTTCAGGCGACAGGACCATCAGTCCAATGAGCAGTTATCCAGGTGTATTCCCTGGTCCTCCTGGGAGTGAACAGCATCTTTTTGCTGTGGTTGCTAAATGGAAAACTGTCAGGCTGGGGCTGCTGGTGCCTAGTATGCCACCATGTGGGGAGGGGCTCCCTGAGATTGGTAGGTACCTTTAGGAGCAAGAGGAGGAAACTAGAATGGAGGGCTGGGGACACTGGCTTTGTCACCAAGGCTGGACCAGATGTGGCAGATCATCTGCAGAACAGTGTTGGGCAGGCACAGTAAGCCCCGGTACCACCCCCATAAGGCTGGTACAAGCATGTCCAATTCAGCACATGGCCCTGGAACAAGAGGTGAGGAACACAGGTGAGTAGTATATGGCTGTGTCTGACTCATGCCTCCAGGGTGGAGCCCAAGCCCCTGGCAGGAAGTTCTGGGAGGAGGAGCCTGGCAGGCAGGATGCTGGTGCCCAGGGAGGCCACTGTGGTACACTGGGAAAAGCCAAAATGTGTAGTCAGACCTGGTTGACAACCACTTCCCAGTTGGGAAAAGTCTTCATATCAGTTTCATCTGTAAAATGGGTTAATAATCTCTATTTCAGGGTTAGTATGAAAGTCAAATGAGATCATGTAAATAAAGCACCTAGTTAGTACATACTCGGCACTCAAGCAGTGGATTATGATTACTCTGCAGGCTGGGTTCTGGGCAGGGACCCATCCTAGAAGAGTGCAAGGGACCAAGGAGGCAGATGACGGCGGTGAATGAAAACTGAGGCAGCAGTGTGGCTCTGGCCACCTGAGCCACTGTCTGGTCTGGGTTAAGCAGGCAGGAAATACACCTTAGTCATCTTCGTACGCCCAAAACTAAGCACAGTACCTAGCATATAGAGCAAGGCCATAGCAAATCTTTTAGAAAGGAGATTGCACTTATAGTTGACACCTGCTAAAATTTTCTAGCCATCTAATAATCATCTACTTGACAGAAAGATAAAATTGTGTTGGGGAATGGAAAGGATACTAGACTTGAAGTAAAAAGATGCAGACTGAGTTTTGGTTCTGCCACTCTCTATCTGTATGACTCTGAGTATGTCTCTTAATTTCTGTCTCAGTTTCTTCACCTGTAAAATGAGGCTATTGATACTTTTGTATGCCTGCCCCATAGGATGTGGTCCAGTTCAGAAAGTATCGGTGGTACTGGAAGCCCCAGAGCAAGCTTGCAGGAGTACAGTGCAGTTAGTCCAGTGGCCAAAGGGACATCTATCTGAGGCGGCCCAGGCAGACTAGCTGGAGCGGGGAACCGGCTGTGTTTTGTTGGCAGGGCAGCCAATGGCATGGCCAAGAAAAGTGTTGCCAGGTGTTTGGCTTGAAGGACAAGGCAAGGAGAGATGGAATTATAGGCAGGAGAGAACACAACAGGAAGAAGGCAAAGAAAGCACTTCAGAACTAAGGCTGTGAAATATAAAGCACAAGGTTCCCTCTTACAAGGTTCGGAGTGATAAACCTAATAGTTAACATTTATTGAGCACTTACTATCTGCCAGGTGCTATTCTAGGTGTTTGTGTGCAGTATGTCCCTTAATCCCCACAATAACCCTTGTGGGAACTCCTGTGATCACCCATTTCACAGATTATGAAACTGAGGCATGGAGGTCAATTGGGATTTAACTGTGGCTCATGTTCTTCACCAGCCCGAGTTACTATTGGTATCCAGAGCCGGGTGGTCACAATGACCTCCAGCGAGAGAAGACTATATTTAAAGGCATTTTGTAAATCGTCAAGTGCTGAGTAGATGTGAGAGGGTGTTATTTACCTAACCTCTCTTGGCCTCTAGGTAACTCTAAGAACAGTGTGTTGAACGATCATGGTTAAAGAGAACTATCTACCTCTCCTCCTGAGCCTAGCCTTAGAGACTGGACCCTCCAAGGAGGTAGCTAGGGGCTGGAAAGGAAGATGGCCGCACGGGTTCCAGTGGCCAGCTTTGTCTCCCTCAGCCTCCTGTGAGCTCCCAAGGAATCATTGTCTGCTAGGGGCTTCCTGGGTCATCAAGTTCAGCCCAGGCTTAGGGAATTCTAGGAATGTGGGGTTGATGGCAGAGCGCACAAGGCCAGGATCTGAATGTTTCTGTCCCTCTTGATCACAGCATTTCAGAACTAGAACGCTCCCTGGACTTCTCTCATTCCCAAGCAGGTTACCAGGCAGGGATGGAGACACTCAAGTCCTGAGTGCCCCACCCAGTGGATGGCAGCGATGTGCAGTGGGCTTCTCAGCACAGGCCAGTAATCTTTGGCAAGGCTCTGCAGCCCACGAGTGGGAGGGCTTAGGCTGACCTCACCAAGACCAACTGAAGACAGAGGAAGGATGTGTGGTGGGAGATTCTAGGGAGCCAAGCGGAACAGAAGGGAAATGCATGATTAGGGCCCAGGAGGGAGGCAGTGAGGAAGGCTGGGGTGGGGGAGGGCAGGAGTAAAATGAGGTAAGAAAAGATCTCACAGGGAAGCAGAAGGGGCAGGGGTGGAGGGCTGCATTGAAAGCAAAGGGCCAGCAGCACCTGGGGAAGCAAAGGCTGTGACGAGAGGGGAGGACCAGCAGTGCCTGGGTGACGATTAGCTCGCAGGGGCACACTTATGGTTGGGCTGCTGAGGAGTTAAGCAGCTTTTGGTGTAAGAATGCTCCAGAAACTACTAGACTTTTTAAGATTTTCTACGAAGGATTTTAAGGTTTTGGAATGGGCAGAGAGGACCCAGGGGTGTCATGAGAAGTAAATGACAGGGATGGCACATACAGATGGCCTGGACTTCCCAAGGGGAGAAAACACTCTGTGATAAGGGTACAGCTGTGGCCAGGAGGAAACAGTGGAAGCAAGGAGAGACGGATGGCTTTCCTGGCTCCACAGAGGAACTGGAGGGGAGCAGCCCTATGGCAGACCCCGCAGAGAGCCAGGCCTCAGGGAAGGGAGGAAGTGAAGGCATCTTACTTATTGCACAGCAGCAGGACAAGGTGAGGCCTATCGTCCAGACACACGCACTGGGGCGATGAAGGTGGGGGCAGATTGGGTGGCAGGAACGGATGGATGGACTTAGTTGTAGGCCACAGGATAAATGGAAAGTCAGCCAGAAAAAAATGAGACGAGGCAGCAGGTTCGGTTCAAGAAAAAAGATGAGGGTTGGTTACCAGGCTGATGGAGCACAGAAACCGCTAAGGGGAATTGAGCAGTGCAGTAGATAAAGGGAGTTCATCCAGTAAGGCAGGTACAGTCTCAGGGCTCCCCACCCCAGGCTGAGGGTCAGAAGCCAAACTTCAGGCCCTGCGAAGACTGGTGAGAACAAAGCAGGGTCCAGTGTTACAGGAACAGGGCCCTGGGGCAAGCTGGCAAAAGGAGGACCTATTATTAGAGCCATATTGAGGAGGGGGCCTGACCACAGACAGACCCAATTAAAGTCCAGGGTAGTCTGGTTTGCAGAGTGCTGCACTCTGGGTTGGGGTGGGACCCACAGTGATGGGTCAGTTGACTGAATTCACCTGGACCTGACAGCAGGCCCCGGGGTCCCAACCTAGGATTCCTGAGGCCCTTACTGAAGACAACAGGAAGCACTCCGGATATCCAGTGGAAGGCCTTCCAACCCAGCCCACGCTGTTGGGCTCAACCACCTAGTAAACGTGCCAGTCAGTGTCCAAACAGATCCCAGATCTCTGCTCTTGAACCAACAAAGAGCTGAATGAGAAGGCCAATGCTTAGGAAGATAACAGCCATGCCACTGCCTTTCTGTTTTTCAAGAGCCCAAAGGACGAGATCTCTTACCAGCTGGCCCTTCCAAGGGGCACTTCCAAAGGGTGGTGATGACGGCATGGTGACGGGGTAGTACAGACACTCCTGACTTACAGATTTCGCAGGGAACTCTCGTCATTCTCTCAAGCTGCTAAAAGATGAGTTCCTCTCAGAAACATACAAGTTAAGGAAGCCTACATTGTGCCACAGAGAAAACTGGAAACTTTCTGACTGGGTGTAGAGCCCCTTCCTTTCCCGTTGGCCCTGGAGCTTCACCCAGACCATTACTCCTGCAGATATGCAGCAATACACACACTCCAGCCCTCACCTTCAGGGCAACAGGAACTGTGAGCAAGGAAGGGAGATGAGCTTTTCCCACCACCATCTTTCCTCAGACCCCTGCTTCACTGTCCCCAGCACCAACAGGCAGAGAAAGGGATCACAGCAGAGACATAGTCATTCTATGGTCCCATTTAACTCTTTCTGTCCTCTTCCCAAGTCCCAGGCCACTCCAGGCCCTTCTGGCCCACGAGCCCACTCTGTTGTTCGTTGACCAAGGCACTCAAGGCCAGCAGTAGCACAAGGCCATGAGGCGCACTGCACCCCATTTAGGAGGGAGACAAACTCCTGGGGTTCTGAGCTGGAATTCCGAATGCATCAGTGCCTCGGAGATAGGATCTGCCGCTCTTCATATGTGGCATTCTACATCAGGTCACAAAAGGTTAACACAAATTTTTGTAGACTATATAGAGATGTGATAGATCCCTGAACAAAAACCATCCCAAGAAAAAGTGTGCCTTCCTTCTTTCATTAATTCAAAAGAATTTACTGAGCACCAACTACATGCCAGGCAGAGGCCTTGCCCTTGAGGAGCTTCGGAGACTAGAGGCAAGCATGGACACAGGTAAAAACTCCATGTAACCAGGGCTGTGAAGCCAGACAGATCAGTGGGGGGGCGCAAAACACATACTTATGAATTTTAACATCTCTGTAAATTGGGACTAAGTGACACAGAAATGCTGTACTCACACGTCTATTTCTGAAAATAACACATGAACAGGTCACCAGAAAAATGGGATTAAAGAATAACCTACACAGCAACCAGACTTTATGAAGAACAAAAATTCTAGAGGTCTGGGACAGTGCAAGGCTATGAACAGGAAAATTTATCTTTGAAGGATTTAACTTCCTTTATCTTAGGGGCTATAAAATAAACCCTAGACATGGAGGCAGGTGTTAGCCTCACCCACACCGAGCCAGAGACCGGAAGAACCATCTGGTGGGAGGAGGAGGAGAGAGCTACTAGAAAGATCCCGAAACAAAGCAAAGGAGTCTGGACTTGGCCCTTCCGCGGACAAGAAGTGCTCAGGAACAAGAGTCCTCCTGATGACAGAATACGAGGACCGAAGATGTACTGAGTAGGGACGAGAGGCAGGGAATGCACTTGCGTGAACGCTCAAAATTGTTTTCTTTATGGGAATAACTGAATCCATGATCATGGCATCACTGATTATAGGTTGTTTGATCAAACTATTTGCCCTTTCTGTGCTTAATTTTTTTCGTCAATAAAATAGGCATAATAATGGTATCAACCTCACATAGATAATATGAAGATTAAAGAACTTAATACATGGGAAGCACTTAGAGCAATGCCTGGTACATAGTATTGCTCAAAAAATGTTAGCTTTTACTATCATTTATTTCTTTCTGGTGGTAAGGGGTGGCAAATAATCCACTATGTTCATATCACATATAAAAGTGTTCTCCGCGTTTCTGTAAATCGCATTTCACTTTGTCTGTGGGAAAAAAAAGAGTTGTAAATTATTTTAAACAGACATGTACATACTTTAAAATACTGAGTTTATTTTAAAAACCAGCACAGTAAAAATTGCCACAAATTACTTTAAGCTATCAATGACAGAAACTCCTATCAATTCAAGTGTATACATTTAATTTCTCAAATTTTAATTTCCCTTGAAGACTTGTTAATTCTGAGGTTATATAAAATTAAACGGAAACACATTAACATTAAACAAAAGTCATTTTTGTACAAATAAGTGGGATCAAGCAGCTTAAATTATCACCTGAAATATTTGTACTTCAGCAAAAAAATCCCAGATGACAACATTATATATGTTATAAAAAAGATTCACATTATTCCATGGGGTACATCTCACATCACTCATTCTTCACATTTCTTTAACCAAGCCTCAGGCCAAAAAAAAAAAAAAAGAATCTTTTTCCAGACAGCGGCCTTATTTTTATACATATTCTTTTTCTTAATTCAGAGTTTCTGAAAACATGGAGGTAAAATATGACTTACTTATAAGATATTCAAGGACCGAGCTATCATGGTTCTTAAGTTTCTTCCTTTCTCTGGAGAGACCCAGAGGTATTCATTCATACCATCCAGATCTGTTCTCTCCTCCCACACCAGGTTCTTCAGTGGTGCAGAAATGTAGAAACCTCTGGACTCACCAGAGATGGAAGTGAGCTCTGTACCTGCAACGAGGCCCAAGGCCTGATCCACTTCTGATGTCCTCAAGCTTCCTCTGAATTCAGAGAAAGTTCTGTATATCAGAATACATCAACCCATCGCAATAAAAGACTCTGAGGAACTCAAACGTGAAAAACCACCTTGGAACTGGACATCAGAGAAGGCGTTTACTGTCGTGGACTGGTAACTGGTAGGTCCCTACTTTTCATGAGCTGCAGCAGGACAGAGGTTTGGCAGCATAACAAACCCTGTGCTTTCCACAAGTCTGTAGCCCAGTGGGATACAGGTGTCCTGACAGGAAACTGCCGAAGACAAAAACATGAGCCAGGTGATAGGACCAGAGAGTAATTGCACGTTTGTAGGCACTGATGTCATCCACAGGTTCAACAGCAATTTGAATCCCTTTGTGAAATACACCTATTACTTTTCAAAACATTCTAATCACCAAACTGAGCCAGTGGAAATGAACAGAGATTTCAATAGGAAAATTATACATTCAGAAAATATTATATTGTCATAATCGATTCACGTTTTCTGAGTACTGATAAATACAACACATTCTCCATCATAAACTACCAAAATCATTGCTATGACAATGAGAAAATGCGGGGAGGATGACCTCACTGGCATTTCCTTCCTTTCAGTGGGCAGCACCTTCTGGGCCTGGATGAACAGCTGAGGATAAAGATTTCTTGTGGCCTAAAACAAAGGGTGGTGCTGTCCCTTCTCCAGTGTGACATGAGGGGCCCCCATATTGGAGAGCCTTTATGTAGCAGCCTCTAAGAATTCTGAGGTGAACACAGCTTCTGCATAATCTTCACATATATCCTGAAGTTCAGCAGCCACGGATCCCAGAGCTTCATCTACCAGCTCTTCTGAAAAGCTGGAAGACAAACAACACAGCTAAAGGTATGTACAGCCAAATATGGGAGCCACTCTTACTCAGCTGGGGAACTTACCACCCAATCAATTCTAAGATTTAAATGGAATTCAAAAGGCCAAGAACAGCCAAGATACTTTGGAAGAAGAAAAACGAGGTGGGAGACCTTACTTTCTAGATATTAGATCCCAAAGTCAGGCAGAGGGAAGGCCTGTATATACACAGGATGGACCTTACCCTCGCGATGGCTGAAACCAGTGGTGATCAGACACTAACCAGTTACAACCCAGCCCCAATCCAGACCCACCACTGACAGATACCCAGCTGCCTGACAGAAATGGGTGCATGCCTTCTCTATGGGACAAGGGGCAAGAGACTCCAAGTTTGTGTTCTCTCGCTCTTTATGCATGTACGCACATAAATTTCTTTTTCCAAACTGAGAGTAACTTGAAGACTTGATATCTCTCAAGTATTTCAGTGTACATTTCCTAAAAACTAGGACATTCTCTTAAATAACCTTAATTATAAAAATCATAACATTAATGTTGATACAATAGTATTATCTAATCTTAGCTACATTTTTCAAATCTTGACCTTTTACAAATCTTGCCAACTGTCCAAATAAACGTTCATTAAAAGAAAACTTTTTCTAACCTAGGATTCAGCCTGGGATCCCACCTGGCATTCAGCTGTCATGTCTCTTTAGTCTCCTTTAATCTGGAATCATTCTTCAGTTTTCATCTTTCATGACCTTACTTTTTAAAGAGTAAAGGCCTTTTTTGGTAGAATGTCCTTCAATTTGGGTCTGTCTGATGTTTCCTCATGGTCAGATTCAGGTTTTACATTTTTGGAACAAATGCCACAGCAGGGCTATAGTGCCCTCTCAGTCCTTATAGCTGTCTTATTACTGAAGAATGTTAATATTTATCACTTGGTTACAGTGATGTCTGCCAGGTTTCTCCCTTGTAAAGTATTACTATTTTCCCTTTGTAATTAATAAGTATATTGTGGGGAGATACTGTGTGACTATGTAAATATCTTGTTTCTCATCAAACTTCCCTGAATCAATTATTACAGGGTTGCCAACACTGATTTTCTAATTCTATCATTCTTTCTTTATTCAATAGTTGTCATTTTACTTAATGAAGAGCTTTCCCTTTGCCTTTATTTATATTCTTTCATTCACTCATTCTTTCATACAGGCTTGGCTTGTAGACTCTTATTTCACTTAACAGTTTGTAAGCCATTACTATTATTACTTATTTTGATATTCAAATGTCCTAGATTGGCCAGTAGGAGCCCCTTCAAGCTAGCTCCTGGGTCTTCTTGACATGTCCCCATCATTCTCTGAAGCCTTCCCTTCTGGAACAGCATGATGTTTCAGGCTCATCTTACATTTTTCCAGCCCCAGTCTTGGAATTGGTCATTTCTCCAAGGAGCCCTGGTTGCCTTTTCATAGAAAATAGTACTTAGAAACCATGATCTGGGCACTAAATGCGCTCACTGCTTCTAAACCCTTTCTGCAAGAGACTCAGACAGACAAAACTTACACTCACCTATTTCTATATCTACCAAAAACTATAAATTCACAATACCTCCAATCCCAATTCAACACAGAGGAGTCATTCTAGCCTCCCTCAGAAACCTGGCTCTCATTCACAATATACTTAATTATTTGATTAATCCTAAACTATAAAGTAGTTTTAGAATTGTTAACCCATGCCACAGTGTAAAAAGAAACCTACTGATTAGAATTTAGTATGTTTAGTTCTTTTGGTCTTTAACCCAGAGGATACAGAGTCAAAACACCACATTCAAAAGTTACTTGACTAGATTTTATCTGTCCCTGCTCCCTTTAGCATAATGTTATTTACTAGAAATACAGTTAGGTTCATGTTTCTGTTTGTATCCTAATTTATGGTTACCCCATCCTTGATTTGGAGGGATGTATAGGAAACATTAACATGGTTCCAAAAGTCAGAATTATTCAAAAAAGGTAAATGCAAATAAGTGTCACTCACCTTCTTCTCCTATCCCTTTTACCCCATTCCTATCCCGCTGTTTGGTTATTCTAACAATTTCTTATCTTTTAATTTACATGTACAGTTCTGTTTCATTTAGTGCAACTGACATATTTGAACTTCCACTACAAAAACACTATTTGTCTATTTGTTCTCTCGTCTTCCTTGCCTACTTGTGGATTTTCTGAATTTTCATTACACTTTTTCCTTGCTATTAACTTGCATATTATACACTCTTACTATTCTTTTAGCGGCCACCCTAGATAACAATAAGAATCCCTGACTTAAAGTCTAACATTGCTATTCTTGCCATTTTCTCAGACAATGCAAGGACCTTAGAACACGAATGCTATTTATTACCTTCCTGACTTACATGCTACTGTTGTCTTTACACACACACCCATAAGAAATCAGTTTATTGTTTTATACAGTCAATATTCATTCACCCCACACATTGACCTTTTCAAAAATTCATGCCTTCCTATATTTATAACCTTTCATTTGTGACTGTTTTCGCTCTGCTTAAAAAAAATATCCTTTTTATATTTCCTATCATGAAGGTCTACTGTTAATTTTCTCAACATGGTTTGAAATCTCTCTTACCTTCCTTTCTGAAATACATTTTATTTGGCTTAGCTCTCTGGACTGGGGTTCTTTTCTTTAGAACTTTAAAAGAAATGCCAGGTCTCCCAGCTTCCACTGTTTCTGTTTATCCTTTTTTCTTCCTCCAGCTGATTTTAAGATTTTCTCTTTATCTTTAATTTTTTTAACAACACTATGATAGGTCTATGTATAAATTTATTTTTATTTTTCTTTCTTGGGCTATCAAGCTTCTTGAATTTATGACTTGATGTCTTTTGTTACCTTGGGGAAGTTATTAGCTATTCTCTTTCTCTCCTCTCCTTCTGAGGCTCTAGCCACATATATATTATTAGACTTTGTCCCTTTATCTTTTCTTTATTTTCATCCTTTTTATGTTTCCATGCATCACATTGGAGATTTTCTTCTGTCCCATGTCCCCAGTCTCTAATTTTTTCTTTTGATGTGTCTAATTTGCTATTAAGTCCATCCAATGAATCCTTCAGAAATTGTATTTTCAGTTCCAGAATGTTCATTTGGATTTAGTTAGGTTCCCTGTTCTCTCCCAAAATTCTAAATTGTGTCTTTTATCTCTATGAACATAACAGTAATAGTTATTCTTTTTTTCTTATTCTATGAATTCCCTGCATAGCAGCAGTCACGGTTATTCTAATGTCTGTGTCTGAAAGGTCCAACACTCAAAGCTACTGTGAATCTGCTCTTATTGTCATGTCTCTCCATTGCCTGGTTATTTTTCACCACATACCAGCCATTCTAATTGAAAATTCTAGAAATAATTTAAGTCCTAAGATGATGTCAATACCTTCAGAGAAAATTTATGTTTGCTTCTGCCTGGTGCCTGGGGGTCAATAGAATCACCTCAATGTAATTTCAGGAACTGAAATAATCTGGAGTTGCGTGCGGTCCATGAGAGGGCCTACTGGCATCCAGGTCATCCTTATTTCCAGAGTGCCACCCTTCAGGGTTCCAATCAAAACTGAGGGCAGTTCACCAGGGCACCACCCCTATCACAGCAAGCCCTGAATTCCCACCTCTGTCCTCTGACCTGAAAAGGCCATCCAAAATGCCACTATCTCCCTCTAGAAATGATGTTCCAGTGCCAGACAACGGGCTAATTTCCCTGGGTCTCTGTCTTCTCCAGGATCTTGCTCCAGTTATTCTTTATTACCTAGTTAACTTCCTGATGCCTTCCAGTATGTATGCTTTATTTTTAATCTGGCTTTTCTATTAAGAGTTATCCTCACTGGGAAAAGTGGTCCAAATTACCATGTGCGTCATTACTATAAACAGAAGTGATTACCTTGTTTTTATATTTGCTTTGGTTTCTTTATTCCTATTCTTCTATACAATAATTCATCACACTATGAAATACCAAGGTACTCCCAATACATTTAAGCACGTTAAGTAATATATCTGTTTTCTTCTTTTTAACCTTCTTCACCCTGCCTTCCCCCCCTCTGGGAATCATTCCTCCTGGAGTCCTCTGTCCTCCAACTCCAATCTAGACTAGTTGCTTTCCATGCTCACTGAAAAATCTTCTCTTACAAATAGCTTTTGCCATTTTTCTGGAAGTTCCATGTTGGAGTCTAAGTTTCCTAGATCATCCTGTGTTCCTCTTTCTCAATGTACACCTTGCACTGGTGGCATGCATCCTCCATTAGCTTACTGATATTGCACGGGAAATAGATTTTTGGATATTTGCATAGCTAAAAAATGTCATTATTTTACCCTTAGATTTAATTGATAATTTGGCTAGTAAGCACGGAATTCTAGGTTAAATTTTGAAAGTATGTTCTATTTTTGCCTAGCAATGTTACTACTGGAAATGATATACCATTCTTACTTCTGATTATGTGAATATGCCCAGTTTTAATTCTCTGGAACCTTTTGTACCTTTTCCTTACATTGGGATACCCAAATTTCCTTTTCATAATGATGTAGCATGGTGTGTTCTATTTATTTACTCATTTATTCACTCACTCACTAACAGTGGACAACTGATAAACTCTTTCAATCTAGGGACTAATAGTCTTCTGGAAAATTTTCTTGTTTTGTATATATATATTTATTTATTTGATAATTTACTATTCCTGCTTTTTCCCTTGTTCTCATGTTCTGGAACTCCTATTATTCAGACATTGGATGCTATGGACTAAGAATTTATATGCCCCATGTCCCAATCCATATCTTAAAGCCTAATCCCCAATGTGGTATTTAGAGGTAGAACCTTTGGGAGTACTTAGGTCAAAAGGATGGAACCCTCATAAACTGAATTAGTACCCTTATAAAAGAGGTCTCTCTCTCTCAGCCATGTGAAATACAGTGAGAAAATGGCTGGCTGCAAACCAAGAAGCAGGGCAGGCCTTCACCAGACATGGGTATGTTAGCACCTTAATCTTGGACTCCCAGCCTCCAGAACTGTGAGAAATAAATGTCTGTGTTTAGCCACTCAGCCTATGGTATTTGTTGTGGCAGCCTGAGTTAAGACACTGGATCTCCTACAAAATCCTCTAATTTTTAAAATCTTTTCTTCTCTAGTATCTATCTCCTTATATCTTTTTCTTCTCCCTCCTGAGAGATCTTTTTTTTTTTTGAATCCCTCTAATGAATTTATTTCAGCCACCATATTTTTACTTTCTAAGAACTTTTGTTTTACTCTTTGAAAGTTTTTTTTATAGTATCCTGTTCTTGTTTCATGATGTAATAGCTTCATTTATTTCTCTAAGAATATTAATTCTAATTTGTTTTTAATGTTTTATTCTCCTTCCTGCATTGTCTTGGCTTCCTCATTGTTCTTTTTATCTGTTATAAGAGGCTATGTATCTTCCATGGCTTTCATCAAATGTCTGGTCATCTCACCTACCTGCTATATTCAGAATGAGAGTTGCACCTGACTCACTTGCACCCATGCCTTACAAGCACCTCATGCCTCTCATTCTTGAATCTTCCCAGTGTTCTTCTGCATTAATCAATCTGGTTCTTGGCTTCACCCTCATCAGGCACTTGGCTCTCTCAGGTCTGCTAAGTCATTTGCTATTTGTCTAACTGCTTTATGGCCTCCAAAGTTTTATTGCTATTTCTTATTTACTGTCATTTATAGGTTCACACCTTTTTTTTAGTGACATACAGTTGGATAGGAATACAGGGAGTAAAAATGGATATGATCAATGTCTTTTCAAATCAGGAACCTTAAGAGTTTGCTTTCATCAAAGCATCACTTTAAGCTCTTCCTTTCACAATCAATCTTTCATCTACATCCAATTTATATCATCTGCTCCCTTTGATCAGTGGAACAGTGCTTTTCTTCAGGTGTAAGGAGAAATGGAGACATTAAAAAAAGAAAAAAAGCCATCTAAGTTCTCCCTCATGCAAGAGGCTGTTCAATGAAGTCAACTAACTGTCTTAGGATAATTTTTCAAGATTTGGTCAATATAGCTCTCTTTGGAACACTCAAATCAGAAACAAAAACAAGAGATCAAAAACAGAGCTAGAAAATTCAGATGCACTATTATGCGAAGGCCAAAGGATAGCAGAGGAAAAGAACATTTGTAAAAATTCAGGCATATTTTAATAGCTGTCTGCCATACTTTGCCCTATTATTCCTTACAGGCTGAAAGCTTTTCCCTATGTCAACAAAACAACTATGAACATAATATGTCATTTATCAAGTGGTAAGAACATACAAGGAACATTATATCTTCTTTGGCTTGTTTTTGGATTTCCTAATATGCCAATAAGCCTAACCAATATAGACAGGTTCTGGGAAAACAAGTGGGCATGCTACAGGACTGTGTGTTTACACACAGAAGCAAGTCAAGTTTACCTATTCTCCTCCTCCACAGAACAAATGTGCATCTCAACCAGAACAAAAGGTCTCATATGCTTTGAAGGGCACCCTATGTTAAAGAGAAGTCTCAGGACTTCAGGTTAAACCTGAGGGATTGGACATAAGTGATTATCTCTGTTCCTATCCAAAACTCCACTAAAATCAAAGGAAATATATAAATGAACATATAAATCTACAAGGAGAAAAAGAAAGACAAAAGTAGTTGAGAAATGTCCAAGATTTTCAGAAGATAAAAAGCACACAGAAGAATCGTAACTGATTCAGCAGTATAGAGAAAGCTGAAACCTAAGTGTCTATAAAGGGAGATGCCAAGAAAAAGCAAGCTGATTTGTCTCACAAAACATCAGAGAGACTCAGGAAGGTGGAGTGAAATAAGGGGTAAAATATGAGGGCATGGGTTGAAAATTTGCAAAATGAGAAGGTAGATTGATAGGTCTCCACCCCTGCTCCTGGCAATCCCTCCTTCATCCTCGCAAAAGAAGAAAAGTACATATTCTATTCTTCGGAAAAAATAAACCTGTAATTTAAAACCCAGCCAAATTATCAATCAAGTATGAAGCTAGAATAAAGACACTTTCAATATGTAAGTCTCAGGAAATGTCCTTCAATACACAAAGCAGGATATGCTCCATCAAAAAAGAGAGTAAACCAAGAAAGAGGGAGACAAGGGCACTAGAAAATAAGGACTCTAATGTGAGAGGGAGAAAATCTAACACTCCGAGCACTGAAGGAAAGTCTCAGGGCAAGAATCACACGCAGATCTAAAAACCATTGGGCCAGACAGGTAGGGGAAAGAGGGTCTCAAGAGAAAGAGTAGGGGGTGGAGGCAAGAAACAAGGATGAAGTAATATATCTAATCAAGAGGAAAATTACATTGAGAGGTGTTGACTAGCTAGTGTGTGCGGAAAGTTAAGAAATATATAAAACAGCAAGCAAATAAAAAAGCAGCAATTATAAACTCCTGGAATATGTTTAAAACTTGTTCAAGAAAGAAATGAAATCATGTATACCACTAGCTCAATGATGACAAATATTTGCATGTTTGTTATAAAGTGATATCCATGAGGAATTTAAATTTGGGTCCTATTTAAGAAGAATAAATTTATACATATTTTTCAGCCATTTACATAAAAAAGGCTAGCCATTCTTCAAAAAGTTAGCAGTCGTAGGACTGTTTCTCGACTCCACAAAACAACCTTTCTCAAGGGAGAGGACCCTCCGAAGGAGGGTTAAAGAAAATGTTGCAAAGTCCAAAGGCCTGCTGCTCCTGTGTGCAAGTTTGTCCCAACCATTAAGATTTCACAACCATAACTGTTTACAGCCCAGCAATATTTTGTTTCTCTGATGGACATAGTCCTCACCAACAGCAACAGGAAATCCTCTCTGACTTAAATATTGTGCCTCTGCCTAAGGAGAGACTGCAGCATGCTCCTTTGCATGGCATCACCCAGGTTGTCCTAGTCTCCTCTACCTGCAAAAAGGTAGTTATCAGAGCAACCTGGCCACTAACCCCAAAGCAACCACTGGAACTCCAGGGCCCGAAAGCACAGCACGAAACCTTGGCCAGTCCTTTCTCCAGCCCTTCTGTTGGTTAACATTTGGCACTTGGCTCCTAAACAGAGGCACATAACACTTTACTGACCCTTCGGCGATCAGCCATGGATTGAAGGAGCCCACGGCCTCATGGGCTACCATCCGGAGGTACTGCTCGAAGCGGCTGCAATAGTCACCAATGCTGCGCCGCATACTGGGTGGGACAAAGAGAGCAGTGCAGCCCTCTCGCCGCTGAGAATCTGCCGAAAGGGAGAGTAGGGCAGCCTCTCTTTTCTCGATTTCTCCTCTGTGCCCACACTTTCATCCAGGGAACTGAAAGCAAATAAAAAGTATGAAAGCACTCAAAATCATCTGTAAGCAAGGGTGACTTGCTCATTTGCTCCCATGGTTTGATAACTAACGGCTTACTTTCTCTTTCTCATGCTGAACAAAGCTCAACATCGTATCATCGCTTACTGTTTCCCCTTTCCACTGGACTAACCCTCCACACGGCAGGAATTCCTGACCTGGAGACAGAAGAACTCTTAGAGCAGATCCTACGGTCATTACCAGCACAACCACACGGGCCAACGTGATGCTTTCAAGGTAAGAGTCAGGCTCCTTAAGATGCGACATACTCTATACCCATCTTAAACACATACTGTTTTACTGAGCCATCTTGGAGTTGGCAAGATTTTTCTCAAAAGAAAAATTTCTCTCTGACTTGTGGGAACTAAAGGAATATGAAATTGAACAACATCAAAGGCAACCAACTACAATGAAATCAGACAGTCTCGCTGCCACTTACTTGCCATTCCAGGGCCTTTCTAACACGATGTTCACGTCGGGGTCTTTGCTAGCGACTGTCTTTGTGATCCTGATTGGATGAGGAGAAAGGGACCTTGCATCTACTGCTGGGATTTTCTGGTCTAGAAAAGGAGAGGAATAAAATGACTGCATATAAAGAAAAGTCAGTGTATATATATCAGAGCTGTCCTAGTGGCCAATAACCTGTGAGGAAGTCACACGCACACCTCTTAAGCATAACAGGTTTAGCAAGCAGTGCAATGGGAAAAAATTCTCATTTTAAATGAAAAAAGGTGAATTTAAAAGTTACAAAGAAACAAACCACTGAAAAACCAGTTTTGAGAAATAACGAACTTTTGATGCCTCTAGAGGCTAGCTCTGAGGAAGACTCCAAGAAGAGGTCTGTGCAAAGCCCCAGGCTACGCGGGTTCCATTAGTTGTTTTTTAACCTTTAAATGGTTTGATTAGGGAGAAGGAAAAAACCACTTACACCTGAACACTTAATTAGCTGATTTAATTTGTCTATGGGCTTTGCTGGAAAATCTGCATGATGACAGTCAAAACATTAACTTATTAACTATACCTTGCAGGCTTGACAGCTCTTTTGAGTTTTGGATTATTTATAATTTTAAATGCATTTCAAGTGTAAGAAGATCTGCCCTTTTCTTAGGTAAGAAGCATCTCTAAGGCAAAGAACTTTCTCTGGCTCTTTATATGCTTATGATTTTTACTGTCAGAAATACTGTATAAGTCAGTTTTTGTAAAAATATTACTGAGAGTACAATCAATTTTCAATTGTTCATAGAAAAAAAGATATAGAAATACAGATTAGACCCTTTAAAATTCAAAAATCACTTTAAATTTGGTTTGGGGTTGTAAATGAACATACAATCAGAACAACTAGAAACATAAAGTTGTTAAACATGGTTTCATAATTCTGGAATTAAAGTGTCCAAAAATTCATTTCAGTCCTAGTGTTCTCAAGAGCTCCTTTTCAAAGCACACCTAGACTTTATGCAGAGTCATAGACAGTGACTAATAATTCAAATTGCCCTTGAAAAAAGAGAACACTGAGTTCTAGGTAAGACTGTCTTTTGTGTGATGCAACCTAACTTTGCGGCCTATGGCCAAACCATCAGTGAGACAAACTGCCCTTCAACATTTCCCTTCCCACTGAGTCACTAAACCTTGAATAGAAGGGTCCACCCTATGCCAGGCCTGTGCTAGGCACAGTGGAAGACACAAATGAATATGACAAACCCTCTTGCCTCAAAGGATCTGTGGCCTAGCTGAGAGAGATAAGAACCCTCTACAAACAGCTCTGCACATGGCAGGACATGCCAGGAGTCTATGGGAGTTCAGAGGCAAGGAAGAGAGCCAAGTTCCAGCTTCGGAATACCGGAAAAGCACTGCAAGCACTGCGCAAGTGGGATCATGTGAGCCAAACCTGAAGGATGGTTCAACTGCTATATGATGATAATGGAAGCTGGAGTAGATAGAGTTGGTGGGAAGAGAAAACAACACGAGCATAGAATGGAGTGCTTGAAAATTACAGAAAACATAAAAGGAACAACTTTGGATTATGTTTAGATGGCTCATCCCTCTGTCAAAATTTGACAGGGAGAATACTTTTTCTAAATACCCCAAACTCATATTTTTTAAAAAACTGTATGTAACAGAGGCTGTTGTTTTAAACCTTCAATATCTAAAATTTCCCTTATATCCTTCAGTACTCATCATACTGAAATTCCCTTAGAGGTAATATTTAATCATATTTTATTCTCCTCCTTTCATTGAGTAAGGTAGAAACTGATAAACATGAGTCGATAGAATTTGAGTAACACTTCCCAGCTAAAACTGTGATAGTAGCCTAGCAACTGCAACCAAAATGTGTATATATGAATTTTTAAAAGTGGAGGAGAACGTGAAAATCTTTTCAAAAAATGGTATGAGAACAAATAGATATCCATGGGGGGGGGATAATCCTCAACTTCAAACCACAGACAAACTTTTACTCAAGATGAATCATAGGCTAATACATAAAAGCTGAAACCATGAAGTTTCCAGAAGAAAATAAGAGACTCTCTCCTCAAATTAGGAGTAGGCAAAGTTTCTAAGATCAAAGAAAGCAAAAAAAAAAGAAAAATTGGTATTTGACTTTATCAAAATTAAAAATGTCTGTTCATAATAAACCACGTTTGAGAAAACAGGTGAGTCATAGATGGAGAAAAAATATCTGCAAACCTTTAGTAGATCAGTGGCTGCTAGGGGTGAGGGGAGGGGCAATGAGGAAGATTGATAATGGATGCAGGCTTCTTTTTAGGGTGATAAAATGTTCCAGAATTAGATAGTAGAGATGTTTGCACAACTTCCTAAATACACTAAAAACTACAAAACTATACACAGTAAAAAGGGTGAATTTTATGGTATCTGAATTATATTCAATAAAGCTGGCATTTAAAAAACTATATATATTTGACAAAGAACTTGTATCCAGAATGCATAAAGAATTTCTAGAATTCAAAAATAAAAAGACAACCAATTAAAAAAGCAGATTTGGATATTTCACAAAGGAAGATATGCAAATGGTTAACAATTACTTGAAAATGTTCTAATATCATTATTCATCATGGAAATGAAATTAAAACCATAATGAGACATCACTACATACCCACTAGAATTGTCATAACTAAAAAAAAGACGAATAGTATCTTTTATTTTTTAATTTCAACCATAAATGGGTCAGGATGAAAAAAATAAAAAAGACTGACAACATCAAATGTTGGCAAGGATACTGAACAACAGGAACTCAATGTACATGGGAGTATAAAATGGTACGGCCACTTTGGGGAAAGGTCTGGCAGGTTTTTATAAAGTTAAATATACACCTATCCCATGCCCTGGCAAGTCTACTCTTAGGCGTTTATCCAAGAAAAATAAAACTTTAAGCCCACATAGACTATACATGAATATATTCATAGCAGATTTATCTCTAATAGCCCAAAACTAGAAACAACCAAGTGTAGATCTACAGGAAAATGGATAAACTAGATGTGGTACATACACACAATGGAATACTACTAAGCAATGAAGAGGAATGAACTACTGATACAAGTGTGGTAGGCTGAATAATGGCCCCCAAGGTGTTCACATTCTAATCCCTGTAACCTGGGAATGGTCTCCTCTATTGCAAGAGGGATTTTCCATTAAGGCTCTTGAGATGGGGAGAGTATTCTGGATTACTGGAGTGTGCCCTACATGTAACCAATAGGCAGTCATGGGAAGATCTGACTACAGAGGAGAAGGCAATGTGACAACAGAAGCAGCCTGGAGTAGTATGGCTACCAGTCAAGAAAGGCGGGCATCCTTAGAAGCTGCCAACACGTTAATTTTAGTTCTTTAAAACTCACTTCAGACTTCTGACTTCCAGAACTGTTAAAGAATAAATTTGTGTTTTAAACCACTAAATTTGTGTTTGAACTTGTTACAAACTTAAATTTGTTACAGTGGCAATAGGAAGTAAGTAACATAGACAAATCTATAACACACTGAATGAAAGAAGCCTTAGACAAAAGAGTACATGCATGTATGAGTACATATTTATGAAATTCTAGAATAGGGAAAATATTCTATAAAAAAAAAGTACAATGGTTGCCTGGGTGGTGGGGAACTGAGTGGGAAGGAGCTTAAGGGAACTTTCTGAGGTGATGATACAGAGTATATTTTGATAGGAGTTTGGGTAACAAAAATGTATCCATTTATCAAAACTCATCAAATGACACAATTAACACTTGTACATTTTATTACATGTAATTTTTATCTCAAAGGAAAGAGCAATAAATAAATATTAAACTCTAGTTGCTGTTATTCATGTTGAAATGTTTAGGATGATGTGTACGAATGTCTGCAACTTACTTTAAAATGCATCCAAAAATAACACAAATTGATGGATGGATATAGGATAAATATCACAAAGCAAATAAAGCAATATATTAACTGTAGAACCCAGAAGGCTGGTATATGGGTGTCCACTGTAGAATTTTTCAACTTTTCTGTATGTTTGAAATTTTTCAGAATATAATGTTGGAGTTTTGAAAAACTGCGGGGAACACTCACCATTTTTTTCTTCCTGCATCCAAAGATGAGAGTCAGTATATACGATTTTATTATACCTTTGGCGAACAGTCTCCTGGTATTTCTTTAAAAAAAAAAAAAAAAGTTTAATTTATGAGAAAAAAATTAGTTTCATTACGAACTAGAGCCTGTAAGAACAACAGTTCAGCAGATATATCTGATACAGACACATTGCTAGAAATGGGCATCTGCAGGCTAGAAAGGGATCAGTTTATGAGGTGAGGCTAAAATAAAATGAGACGATTATTCTAACTAATCTAATTCAGACCAGCGCTGCCCACTAGACCTTGCTGTGATGATGGAATAGTCTATATTTGCCATATCCAATACAGCAGTCACAAACTACTGACAACTTGAAATGTGAGTATTGTGTTTAATCTTAATTTACATTTAGATGGCCACATGTGGCTAGAGATAGCCACATGCGGCTAGAGACTATCATTTTGGACATTTCTGGTCTAGACAGCCTTGAGAAGGGAAAATCAAATTAACCAAGTAATACAAGTACTAGGATAAACTATATGTTTTTAAATTTTCAAAAAGCAACAGAAAATTATCTTCTCTTTAATGTTTCTATGTAGCAGCAAAGCCAAAATGAGATTTAATCATGGTGCAATTCAAAAGAAAATGCTGAATTGGGAGACCTGGATCCTAGCTCTGGAGGAAATTTTTTGTGACTTTGGCTATGTCACTTATTATATCTCAATTTCCTGCTTGAACAATCCTAGGGTCAGAATTGTTCTGAGATCAAAAATTCTGAGAAAAGCATTCTAAAACAGTACCATGGGGATTGAGGAAGGTAAACTTATCTGTGATTTGCCAGAATCACATGTTAGCAGGTTGGAAGAGGCACCTGAACAGCATTTACGGGCTGAGGGATGAAGAAGTTGATGGTCCTGGTGTTTTTTGAATCACATATCAACGACATCAGGAAATATTAATAATGATCATTTCCTGTGTTGTCAGGTAGTGTACTAATAATTCATGCCTTATTTTATCTTTAAAAACACCCTACTTATTACAGAGGGTAAGTGACTTTACCAAGGTCATACACTTGGTTGGCAGTTGAGCTAGGATTTAAAACCAGGACCGTGTAAATCAGAAGTACTACAGAAGCATGTGGAGGAGCTGCACTCAGCAAAGGCCAGTCCCTAGGGGCCAACCAGAGCTGGAAGCTCAAGGCCTTACTTCCATTTCCTCCATTCGGATCATCATGGTCTCCAGATATGGGCTGTCCTTGTTGTCCCCCAAGGTGGCTAAGGCGTCAGGCTCCAAGATCTTAGAATGAGTCACTGTCCAGAACTCATGAGTGGTATCTTCCAAAAAATTATCCAGCTGATGAATGTTGTTGAATTCACAATTAACAGCAGTCGCCTACAAAACATGGAAGGGTGATAGAAAGGCAACACAAAGACAATAAAGGAACTTAAAGATGAATTCTGATCATAATGAACCAATCACGTAGTGCTCCAACTGTCAGAGTTTCTACATTCAATCAAACCTCTCCTAGGTCAGTAAATATTCAAAAGCGCTAACATCAGTACAATTTTTACCACAGTCATTTAAATGGTAGCATTAATAACCGAGTAATACAATTATTGTCCATATAAATTATCATCATTATCTGTTTTGCCACTTGGTAAAGCAAATATCCTCCTTGTGCTATACTCGGAAGAATGTGCAATACTTTACAGGTTGCATACTTCAGAGAATGTCTTTTCTTTTTTGGTTCAATGTTTTTGTAAAAAATGTCTGTTCATGACATCACAAAGTTCATAACTGTCTTTGCTTGACACTTTCTATCTATAACCCAGGAGAGTTTGACCTTGTATTCTTGACATTCACAAAGCACTTTATAGCCTGCAAAGCATTTTTACATACATTGTATCTCTTTTGACTTTAAATATGTCTATATATGATTCTAACACATGTCTATAATCTGCTCTGAAAGAGGCTTTTGCAAAGAATGTCTGCTGGCAAAATAATCACGTCAGGCTTTGGAATGAGATATTTCTGGGACTAAATCCTGGTTCTGCCCACTGATATGCCTGCAACTACAGGCAAGTTTACTTAACCTCCCTGGGCCTCAATCATCTCATCTGTAACATGGAAATAATAATAAGAATTTTATTTCAGAGTTGTAAGGAGTACACAAGCATTTGCATAATGGGACACTTAGCACAGTGGCTGGCAAAAAGTAAGACACTCAATGAATGGTTGGTGCCATAGTCAACGTTAAAAACCTTTTGACAGTTTATTCACAGAAGAAAAGATATGAATGACCAATAAAGATATGAAGAAATGTCCAACCCTAATCGTAAAGAAATAAATATTAGTTGAATAATCAATACAAAAAAATTACAAAAAATCTAGAGACAACTAAACAATTAATACAGGTCTAGTTAATTAGGATGTGTATATTTTCATGTGTAATAGTTTTCATCTATGAGGAATAGAATATCCAGAATATCATGTGTCATTAAAAAAGATAAGGTCTCAAATGCTGATATGGAAAGATCATCAAAATATAAAGAAAGCTGGGTACAGAACAGTAGATGGTATCCATCTGTGGTGAGGTTTAACTTTTTAGATTATACTTTTTCTGATTGTCTGAATTTTTAGCCATGTGCATATAAAACTTTTAAGTTTAAAAAATTCACACATTTTGGAAAAATGTATTTCATTTGCAAGTTCTGAAAATGACAAGAGCAACAGCAATAGGTAAATATTTTATAAAGTACCCTTCCAAGACCTTGTCCATCCTGTCTATAAGTAAGCCTACCGAGAGTTCTATTTTACTCATAAAGTAGAGCAAATGTTTTCCCCATTTTAGAAATGAGAATTCTGAGAATTGCACTTAAGGTTCCATAGCTCTTTTATAAGTTAAAACAGCAAAATAACTCTTTTTACTTCATTGTGCCAACTTCAATGAGGTTTTTGGTTTGTTTTTACTCAGTTATTTATAAACATTAACTCTGGTGGTACAGCCTGGGAAACTCTTTGCAAACAATCCTAATATGTAATAGCAGCCCAGAATACTACAAACGGATAGTTACTTTTCTTTTTCAATAAGTTGTATTAAAGACCATTTAATGCCTACGGTATAATACTTATATAGAAGGCTGATCATTCTTAATAATATTTAAACATGTCTACTTTACTGACAGCATTTGTAATCACTTCATTTCTTTTTCATATTAAAATGCCACAAAGAGTTGCCTCTCTAGATTAGAGGTTAGTCTCATTTTTTCCTAGAAAAAAAAAAAGTATCATTTGATGGTTGTGCTGCACAGAACACCAAGCCGTAGCACACCTTATCTGTAAGAGCTAAATGTAGGCTTTCAGCTTCTAGTCTTAGAAGTCTTACCTCAGATAAGATTTTGTCACAAAATATTGGTATAATAAACTTATAATCACAAAGATTAAGAAAATATGCTGCGGCTAAAATATTGCTTAATAATTAGAATAGGGATTCAGTCTCGAAATCTACTCTCCTCCTGTTCCTAAGGTCACTGGGCTGGTGGAGCTTCATTCCAACTTCCTTCTAACTCTGAAAGCATCACACTTGCTCTGAGCAAAAAAAAAACAACTTCTTCCCAACCTCCACAAAGATGCAACTGGCACCTTCCACTCACAGCCCTAGGCAGGGCACGAGCATTCCCACAAATACTAACCACAAGCCCTCCAGAGGAAGGGCACAACGGTGGACAAACACAGTATATGCTGTTGTTTTTCCTCAGATGTTATCTTTTTTTCCTGGGTTACCTTCTCTGCTAGGGAGATACTGGTCATTACTGGGCACTCAAAACATGTTTGCCTAACAATGAAAATAAAGCTTTAAAGCATAAAGGAAATTAGGCTGGTAATGAACAAAACTAGGCTGAATGAAAGGAAATGGGACAGCTAGCCTTCTGCTGCAGGCCATCAACATTCAGGGTCACACAGTGCACCCACATTCTGTCATCAGGATGAGAGAAAAAAAAGCGAGCCGCTGACAAAAACCTGTGGCTCTAGAGATTTCTGTGAGCTATTTGCAAGGCTGATCTGAGTCATAATGCTAAATATACACTGTAAGAATTAATATAAAAAACAACTTCCACCCTTCTTGAGTAGGATAACCTAGTGTTTGCAAAGTAATCTGCACATCATTTTCCTTACAATTGAAGACATTATCACGTAATAATACTGGTGTCAGTCATAATACCCACACCACACAACACACACCTCCTCTGCAGGCTGGGCTGTCTCTGTGTTTACTGATGGTCGACCCTTCAAATGAGTATCTGCTTCCAGAGAAGAATTGACTCTCTATTAAAACAGACAAGAATGTTCATGAATTAACAAAATGTACAACTTGTATTAGTACAAATGAATTCTGTTACCAGAATAACTTCTGTGTGGAACTGTTTATCAGCTTTAGCTACACTAGGCTTTTTGCAGCAATTCAAAGCGTTTTGTCATCACAAAATTAAATGCCATGTGTTGATCTTGGCTTTATGCCCCACTTTTCCCTCAACTTTGTAAACGTTGTCGGGTAACTGTGTGTTTTGATGCAATTACACCACTTCTCTGTTCCACAGTTTCCTCATTGATAAAATGAGGAGGATGGACAATTTGGTCTCTAAGTGCTCTCCCAGTTCTATATTCATGAGATTTCCATGAAGTCTAATAATAATTCAATATTTCTTAAACTAGAGATACAGAAATTTAGTGGCCTGTTCAGGAACCCAGAACATCATTTCATTCCATTTAAGATGACAATATTTTTCTGTGGCCTCATCTATTCATACAACAGTCTTGTTTGTATGAACAGGGTAGATCTACAGGGTCTAGCCACAGCATTCAGCTTACTGCTTATAGGAGGAAGGCACAACCTATTGGTGATGCTGTGTGCAATTTCATCTTCAAAAAGTACTAGTCTGTGAATCGAAGCTGTCCTAACATCTCTCTCCTTTGGGAAAATAGAGCCAACCATTCCAAACCACTAAGGTGAAAAAGCACAGGATTAGAGTAGAAGCAGTTAACTGAACACTAACATTACCAACAGATCTATTTGATTAAGAACGGAAACTGTAATCTAAACTCATTTCTCAAACTAAAATATCATCTTTCTCAACAGTGGGACTTTCTCTTCCCCTTTTATCCCTAACCCACAATGGAAGACACATCAATAGTGTAGATGGTCTGTGGGTGTCCGCAAGGGGCTCTTGCACGCACTACTCCCACACTACACAGCAGTGGTCCCCAAGCCCCAGTGCTGGTCCATGGCCTGTTAGGAACTGAGCCGCACAGCAGGAGATGAGCAGTGGGCGAGTGAGGAAGCTCCATCTGTATTTGCAGCTGCTCCCAGCACTGGCATCACCACCCTGGATCATGAGGCATTAGATTTTCACAGGAGCACTGGCCCGGTGCCAAAAAGGCTGGGGACCACTGCACACAGCACAGATCTGCGAGCACTGCAGCCTCCAGCTGCCAAACATTCAGTCCTACAAAGGGCCGATGACCTCTGTAACAACTCTTTTTATTCTAGAACTTCCAAAAAACAAGCAAATGAGATAAACTAGATTACCTGAGCCTTGACCAGGAGAGGCTTCAAATGCTCCAGAACTGCCTTCTCTACCTTGTCTGCTAACTGGGTGGCAGAAACACTATGGAGAAATAAAAATGAAAATGAAAATTAAAAGCTGGAAAATATCCTATGTTGCAGTTATTCACCACTCCAGGTGAAGGAAAATCAAATGATTATAAACCTACAATGCTTCCCTAATTTTAATGGCCATACGAGTCCCCTGGGGATCTTGTTAAAAGGCAGATTCTGATTTGGTCTGAGCAAGGCTTGAGATTTGCATTTCCAACAAGCTCCCATGAGATGCAACACTGCTAGTCCTGACCCCACTTTGAAGACAAGGGTTTGAATAACATATGAGGAAGTATGTTATGCTCTCAGCACATTTTAAAAGAAAAATGGCTGCCTTTATACAACTGAAGAGGTTAGAAGACTAAAACAAATTTAACTAATTTTGTTCTCTCTCAAAACCCCACAGTAACAGAGTTAGACATAAATCCACAAAGAAAATAAAAAAAATGCTGCTGGAAAACAGGACAAAGGCAGTTAACTAACTTAGCTGACTTGAGAAAGCTGAATTCTTAGCCAGTAATGGGAAAAACTGAGAATCCACACAATTTGCACTGCTGATTTAAACAGGCACAGGACTGGTAGTACCAGGCATCTCTGGCCCTGAGGTTGATTGAGCTGGGAGAGAGTGGCTTAAATATGGAAGACAAGAGTCAAATGATGTTTGAGAAGTTAGATCCCTGGGTCCCTTTCCCTACTTCACACAGACAACTTTCTCTCTCCAACTCTGAGAGAGATCTATTGCTCATTCTTGGAGGAGTTTCTTCACTAAGGAATGCCAATCATAGCTGAGGCTGTAGGTACCCTACTAAAAAGAGGGGATCACGTATGCATGTGGAATGCCACATGGTAAGACTTATAGCCCTCCTCCCCAACTCAGCTCCTAGGACACTGACATTAGATCCTTAACTTTTGGGCAGAAAGATCAGAAAACTCTTTCTGGATAGTCTGATCCACCCAGAAGAAAGACCCAAAGACCAACAGAAGATCCTTAGCAAACAATCCACCCAAAGACCCTAGGGTAAAGCTCAAGTTCAACAAACCTTTCATCAGAAATGTGCTAAAATAGCCATATACCTATAAAGAAAACAATGAGCCCTAAAGAGTATTTCATTTCATACTCAGAAATTAATTCAAAATAAATCACGGACACAAAAAATAAAAGCTAACACTATAAAGCATTTAGTAGAAAACATAAAAGAATATCTTTAAGACCTTAGCACTGGCAGTAGTTTCTTAGTCCACAAAAAAGACTAACTATAAAATTAAAAGTCGATAAATTGGTCTTAATCAAAATTTAAAACTTCAAGCACCAAAAGACACTATTAAGAAGACACATAGGCAAGCCACAGAACCGGGAGAAAATATTTGCTGCACATATATCGACAAGGAACTAGAATCTAAAAAATATTTCAAATATTCTTTAAAAATCAATAATTTTTTTTAAAAAAATGGAAAAAAGACTTGAACATATACTTCACAATAAGCACTAAAAAGTGCTTGTTATCATTAGATTTCAAGGAAATGCAAATCAAAACCAAACAAGATACCACAACTCTCTCACCAAAATGGCTAAAATTAAAAAGACAAGAAATACCAAATGTTAGCTAGGATGTAAAACAAATATAAAGGAACTCCTATACTAACTAAAAATGGGAAACAGCCCAAATGTTAATTCACAGGAGCATGATAGGCTGTGGGATATTCATACAATGGAATACCACTCAGAAATAATGGAACAAACTATACAGGGCAGCCCACTGCTCCCCTGGCCAGGTTTCTTCCAGAAGTCCGTGCACCTGGTTCATTTCAGAATGGTTAAGTCCACCATTTGCAAGGACTCACTCATGACTTGTCCATTGACTTCCTGGGACAAGTGCCTAAAAACTCTCAGGGAAGCTCTGGTCAGATTCCGAGCCAGACTCTGTTCAGCCAACTTCCCCTTGGGAATCTTCATCTAATGGCAGCAGAATTGCTCTTTCCTTGTTTAGTTAGGTTTGTGCTTGCCTCTCAGTTTTGTGGGTGATGAATTTTATCAATAAGAGTAATGAAAAGATTAACAAAGGAATCTAAAAGATTAACCTAGTCATTTCTCTGGGGGAAAGAAGGGGATGCAATCAAGGAGGAACACACAGGAGTTTTTATAGTAGGGTAATGATCTATTTCTTGGTTTGGGTGGTGATGCACAGGTGTTCATTTTGTATTATTTTGGATTGCACATGTGCATTAATATGTTTTCTATATGTACAATTTTTTAAAGTAAAAAACACTCAAAGGAATAAACGGAGTACAAACAGAGAATTATGCTTTTTATATGGCTCAAAGGACAAGTGGGTAGGAGTTGTAGGGAATCCAATTCCAGCACAATTTAAGGTCATACCTTCTAATAGCTAGAGATGACTGAGGAACTGGCTGCCTCAAACAGTGGTAACCATTCTATCATAAAGGCTATGTATGAATATGCCGGACAGTTACTTTGTGCAGATGGTCCAGAGGAGACAGAAGTATCAGTTGGGGAAAAAGATCCTTCAAATCTGAAGATTCTATGATTGTATAATTTGAAATGTTAACTATAGACAAAACAAACAAACAAATGAACAAAAACAACATTTGGCCCTCTAATGATAGAGCCACACCCTTCTAACCTAGGAATGAATGTTCTATCATGACTGGTGACACAATGCACAGCTATCGCAATGGGAATTCTGTTCATTTGAGTTCAGGGTGAATTATTATCAGAGCTAGAAAAATGAGCCAAGTACAGGAGCAACAGCATCAACTAAATCTTCTTGCAAACTTCTTTATGCTTATAGTTAGGGAGTAACACTCAGGGAAGAATGAAAAAAAGGCAACCTATTTGAAAACCTTAGGCTATATTTAAGCTAACAGGTGAGCAGGACATGTATGATAACCTTCTCTAAGGCCAAGAGAAAAGCACCTTTGAGGGCAGCACAAACGAACAGATGAAAGACTGATCTTTCAGACAGAAATTTTCCCAAATTATAGATATTTCTTCAGTTATCATTCAAACTCCACATGAAAGAAGTATTTCCTAGCAAAACTACTATACAAAATTTGCATGTAGGCATGCAGGTACTCCATTCATTCATTCATTCAGCGAGGTTAGGCCTAAATAATCCAGGTTGGCTGGTAACTGTCTAGACCAATTAGAATATGCAAGCATTCAGTATTCTTCCTCAGAAGCAAATGCAAACCTCAAGTTTTGAAGTCTATCTATTTCTTCAGTTTTGAGTTTAATCAATTCCTTTGCTCTTTTGGAAGTTTCAGCATCAAGCCAATTGAGTCTGGAGGACAATACAAAACAGTCACCCCAACTCTCCTGAAAGCAGCCAGGACTTCCTAGGGCTCCAAACTTGGCTCTACTATAGGCTTCTTAGGCGACTTCAAAGTCTTTTAAGCAGGAAGCAGCCAATAAACCTAAGTGCGACTATATCTCTAAACAATCTCAACTAGTTGTTAAAATAGCTAGATGATGTAGAACAGGTCTGCTTTATCTTTCTCTACCTCAGAAACAGATATTTACCTCTGTTTTTGCATTTTGTCCATTTCTTCAGCTTTTAATTCTTCGAGTTCCTTCAATCTTTTGGAAGTTTCAGCATCAAGCCAAGCAAGTCTAAGAGACAGTACGAAAGAGTCAGACCAATTCTGCCTCAATCTGCAGGGTGTCATTACCACAGAAAGAGACTGGGAGTCAGGACCCCACAGAGCACCAATCCTGGCTCCATGAAGGACTCAGGAAGTAATGCAATCTCTCTGTACTTGTAAAGCTTTCCATGTAATGTTCCATGTAGAAAGACATTTCTATGCAAAAGCACTCCTAGCTAGTGTGTAGAACAACAAAAAATTGCCCACAAATATTCTCAAGAAAACTAGTCAACACCGGACTTAGGATTTCTTGTTCGACTATAAAACTGTTGCCATAGTTACAAATTTAGACAAAGAAATGGACTCCTAGGAGAGCAGTAAAGGCACCATGAAGTCAAATAAAAACAGGAAGGAAAAGCTAACTCTGAACAACTTTACTGTGTGTGGAAGGGCTTTAATTCTTGCAGTTTAGGATGTATGAATATTACTGAAGTATTTAATGGCCCATTTTCATTTCTGCTTTTCCATAATTGCAGGAACAATTGCAGAGACCCATTTTCATTGCTGTCCCCTATGGAATGTTTTCACCTCATCACCCCCTATTTAAGGACTATTCTTCCAGCCCTAATTTATTTTCCATCTCCCTCCATGAAGCTAGATCTCTACAGTAAGAAGTATCCTGTCCTCCTTCTAAAATCTCTCTGTTCTTAACCTTTTTGTCTTAGGGCATATATCATGTTCTATCTTAAATTATAGCTAATGACATGTCCTCCCTATTGATTGTAAATAAGCAGAAAGCTGGGATTCTGTCTTTTTTGCACTTTTTAAAAAAGTCTCCATAGAACACACAACTGTACCATGCACAAAACAAGCAACTGGTAGCCAACTGACATACAATTTTTGAATGAAATAAAAAAGAATACAAGAGGTGTTCACTGTTTAAGCTGTATAGTTTGACAGCAAAGGTTAGTAATTTACATTTTAATAACCAACTTTATATAGAGAGAAGAGAAGAAAGAGTTCACTTTAGAATCTATGTAAAAGGGGCCCTTAAATTTTCAAAGATTTGAAAAATACCAGCACAAACCTAGCTGCTTCATGCTCAACAGCACCTCTCGACTGACTTTCCTCTTGAGTATCTTCTTGCTGGACAGACTGCTCTTTTGTGGCATCTTTAGGGCTAGATTTCACCTTTAGCCATGCAGCACTGCAAAAAATGGAAAAAAGTATATATTTTTAATCATTCATTCCAAATCTAATGATTCATCGAAAGGTGACAGCTCAGAGACGACAAGAGCATTAACTGAATGCAATCTCCAGAATGGGGCCCTAAAGTGGAAGATAAATGTGATTCTGCCTCAACCTGCAGGGTGTCATTACCACAGAAAGAGACTGGGAGTCAGGATCCCACAGAGCACCAATCCTGGCTCCATGAAGGACTCAGGAAGTAATGCAGGACTCAGGACTCAGGTTCAGTGTTAAAGGAGAGAAGTTCTTCTTTGCTTCATAGAAGCAATCACTATTTTAAATAACAAAAAATAATTACCAATTACAAAATGATGGGTGAACTTCAACAAAACTATGTTATAATATATAGATCTGGGTCACTAATTACATTCCATATTACAAAGCAGTTCCGTAGCTTTATACCACCTAATACAGCACTATGAGCCTAGAAGCCTTAAGAGCTCCCCTCCCTCACCCATTGCACATACACTCTAGAAGATAGTCCATTACATATTTGGTTTGCAATATAAACTTCAACTAATTGATGTTTTTATGTGCTTACCAACTGAACTCACATCTATACTAACACATATATAAAAACAGAATTTAGAGCAGAGACATAAAAATGAAAAAGTCCCGTGCCTGCTATATAAACAAGACATTAAATTCTCTAGGCATGGTTTTTTCAACTTTAAAGTGACGGTTGATGGATAAGCATAACCATTTATTCAGAAGCGTTCAAAGTCTTAAGGGGAATCCATTCTACCAGGCTTCTCACTGTATTCTGCTGGCCTCCCAAAAGGCAGACCCCTAGAGCCACCTAACTTCTCACTTACTTTTCTCCTCACATCACTGCTTTTTGCTCCCTTCCTTTTAATATCCTACCTCTTGGTTCTTCCCTATAGTGTTTTCCAGAACTGTCCAATGGTAAACAAGTCCTCTTTATCTTTAACCAATTCCCCAAAGACTACTTCCACCTAACTGTCCCTACTGCCCTGGAGGACAGTATTTTCTCCCTAGCTCCTCATTTTCCATGTGCTATGAATGAGGGTGACACGGCAATCATGTCAGCATTATCCTAACTGTCCCCTGCAGTCAGGATAGTGTCTATGAGATGTATATGGTTTGATAATTCATAATTGTCTTGATTTGGAATTAGAATTACTTTAAAATATTCATTCATTCAGCAAAGATTTACGGGAAGCCTAAGACTTCCTATGTGTAGCGCACTGTGCTGGGCACTTAACACTCAGATATGGGGAAGGCACAGTTCCTGGCCTCAGGTAACTAGGGTCTGTGGGTGAAGAGACAAGTGAAGTGAAGCCCACAGGAAGTTACTCTACCCATAGTCAGTTAGGAGAAAGGAACAACAGGTTTTTAAGTAAAACTTACCATGTGTTACTCACCTGATTATTATATTCTTCATAATAGGAACCCAGGCTGCTGCTTTATTTGTTCTAAAAAATAGGTCACTTTTACCTATGGAGGAAAAATAAAATCACATACCCAAACAGTCCCTTGAATTTCTACGCACCATTTAGGAGATGCTGGTGGGGACGTGGGGTTTGGAGGTATCCAAGGAGCCCTATCGTCTTTCACAGGTTGTTGGTTCATTTTTAATCTGGATGAAACTGTTGTTCGTTGCAACCTGCTTTTGCTGTGAGATTGGGTTGGTCTACTTTTTTCAGCTTTGTGGAGTCCCTGTAAGAGATAAGTATAAATTATAAAGCCAAAGGACATCAAAAAAACTGATTTTAGCCTCTGGCTTACTGAAACTTCAAGTGCCCCTATGCTATTCATGCAAAAACCACTGGAAAGCACTATAGTAGAAATTTGGAGGAGAGTGTAAATTATACTGAAACAACCATGGTAGGGTGGAGGGGAGAGAAGGTATAAAATTGGAATCCCTAGCTTTGCCATTATTTTATATATAATATATAAAATATATTTACATTTATATATTTTTTTCCTAATTAAAGAAACAAAAAAAGGTAAACTGTTAAACATTCGTGGTTAAAATACTTAACCTCTCTGAGTCTTGGGTTTCTCATCTGTAAAATAAGAGGTAATTTCTTCACGGGTTTCTAGAAGATTAAACAGGCTAATATAGGAAGATTATGATGATGGAGAAAGGCATGTGCCATCAAATAGAATGAATCAGGCTATTTTAAAATGCTATAGAGAACGAAGCTGTCTTTGGAGAAGATCACCAAGCTGAATTTTTACAGACTTAATCCTAACTTTGCGATGATCCCATATAAAAGTCTGTTTGGAAAGGAATAAAGACTTGACCCAAATCCATGATCTAACAGTAACTGGTGATAACTGCTAAATATCCTTTTATCACTTTGCTACAGAAGCCTCTAGATAGCACCATCAGATAGCAGTAACCACATTAAGAATATTTAGACTAGGAGGTAGTCTTCTGGCCAGTTCTTCACTGGTAGGGCCTTAATTAAATTTTAGAAGCTTAAAATACAGTTTCAAGCCAGCTGGCTCTCAAAGCCATATTAAAAAGTACTCACCCCAGGCTGCCTTTGAATACTGAGTGGTTATTATTTATCAATATTCATCTTTATCAGGAACCAAATCTTAATCCCTTCAACTTTTACACTTCAAATCAGAAGCAGAAAAAAAAAAACACAAACAACCTGAATTTTAAAATAGCCTGCTGATTAGGACCTTGCTATCAAACTAGTTAGGATCTAAACAAGCCAGGACAAGAGAGAATGCTCTGTCCTACCAAAATATTAAAAATTGCTATTTCTGTTAAAAAAGAAAAACAACCCAGAGCTAAACTAAGTCAGCTTAATTTAGATAGTTGAACTCAAGGGCTCTTGCATTCAAATGCCTGAGAACTCAAATCCTGGCTACACCTTGTACTAGTCTATGTGACCTTGGGCAGTGTCAGGTTAATACAAATGGGCCAACAGAAGGAAGTAATTTCATACTTGCTGTAGCCTTGTCGGTGCCAGAGTATCTTTCTTCCTAACTGGCTCAGTTGCAGGCCTCTTCTCCACTGCTTTTGTTTTTGCCAGGGCCAATGCCTCTTCTCTGAAGCTTGCATTTTGGTCTAAAATCGACAGAGCTTCTTCCGGAAGGGTATCAGCATCTAATACATCAAATTCATTCTCCAACCTCTGAGTCACTGGAAGCTCTATATCAGGTTGATAATTATCTATGTGGAGATTTCAGAAGGACAAACTGAGGGAAATGCTATTCAAATCAAGTAGGTGAGAATGATTATCTACAGACAGATAAGCTCCAAATATCTATCCCAGCCCTGTTAAAAAGTGAGGTGTTTCATTGCTCATCCTATGATTGTTGCTCCTCATCCTATGATTCCACTTCAGCTCTACAGGTGGAAACTTAAGTGTCATGGTTAACTCCCTGAATCTCACTGCCCACATTTACTCGTTCACCTGGTCTCTGGGACCCTAATTCTAAAATAGCTCTTGTACTTACCTCTGCCCTACTGCAGGTCAGGTCAGGTTTGCAGTATCTCGTGACTATAATAATAGTATCTCCTAAATGACCCTTTCTTTATCACCAATCACACCTTTTTCACCTGACTACCAAAATTGTTTTTTCTAAAATGTAAATATTTAAATGTCTCCTAATTTGATACAGAATAAAGTCTGAACTCTATGACATTCGAGTAGCAATGAGAAAGGAAATAAAACTGTCTTTATTTGAAGATGAGATAATGCTTTCTATGTAGAAAATCCAAGAGAATCTACAGATAAACTAATAACTAAGAAGAGAGTTCAGCAATGTTTCTGGATAAAAGAAGAAAAACATACAAAAATCAGTATCATTTCCATATTTCAAAATAATTACAGAAAAATATAAGACGAAAAAATAAGCCATTAACATTGGCAACAAAAGCTATAAGGCAGTTAGAAAGAAATCCAACAAAAGATATACAAGACTTTTATAGAAAAAAATTCATTGGTATTTTTAAAGATCTTGAATAGGATATAGATAAATTATTTTCATGAAAGGAAAGAATACTGTAAAGACGTCAATTCTTTCCAAAGTAATCTATAATTTCAAATGCAAATTCGATTAAAATCCAACAGATTTTTTGGTGTGTGGGTATAACTAGGTTGATCTTAAAATTCTTATGAAGAGTAAAATCCCAAGACTGCCCAAATAATTGTGCAGCACAACAAAGTGGGGTGCAGGGTGGGGGCAGGAGTCTTATTCTACCAGAGGTAGTGTTCGTGATAAAGCTGTAATAATTAAAGCAGTGTGGGAGTGCAGCAGGAACAGGCAGAGACCAATGAAGCAAAATGGATATGACAAAGGCAGCATGACAAATCAGTGAGTATGAACTGGCTTGTTCAATAGGGCTGAGACTATCCTTATCCATAGTAATAAAACAAAACAGAATCCTTGCCTCATACAGAGCAAACTTAAATTCTAAATGGAACAAAGACCTAAATGTGAAAGGAAAACTTTAAAGCTTTTAGAAGTATAGCAAGACAAGGCTTACTTATCAAATATATGAATTAAAATATGAATATATTTAAATTTAATTAGACTAAGCAACAACTTCTTTTGACAAAAAGACATCATAAAGTCAACAGATAAGGCAAAGTCTGGAAGCAGATATCTGTAATACATATAATTAACACAGGATTAATATCTGGAATATATAAAGAACATTTACAATCTATTAAGAAAAATGAACAATCCAATAGAGAAATAGGCAAAGGACAGAAATTAGCAATTTAGAGAGAAAAGCTGAACTGTCAATAAAAACATGAAAAGATGACCAGAAAAATCAAAATTAAAACGAGGTTCCATTTCATATCTACCAGATTGAAGGAGACTTTTTAATGTGAAATATCAAGTATAAATAAGGATGTGGAAAGCATGAGCAAGGATATACATGTCATCATTGTTTAGCAAAAGATTGGAAATAACCCAAATGGCCAACAGTAAGAGGTGAAAATAAACTATGGTATATTCATACAAGGGAAACCTATAAAACAGCTAGATTAATAAATTAGAATGCATGTGTCAATACAACAAGGCATACAGACATAGATGGGGGAACAAACTGCAGAGTGATGCTTTCTGCAAGACACTATTTATAGTAAACGTATGTATATGTGACAATACTGTGTATTGCTTATGGATAGATACATAAGCAGTACAAGCATAAAACCAGAACAGGTTCATACTATACTAATAACAAGAGTAACCTCCGGTGAGGGAGGGAGAAATATGAAAGAGTTTTTCAGGTCTACCTATCATTTTTTATTTCTAAAAAAAATTCTGAAGCAAATAAAACAAAAGTGTTAAAGTTTGTTTAAATCGGGGCGATTGATACACAGGTGTTTACTATTTTCATTCTTTGTTTTAAATAGTTCATAATGAAAGGCGAACTGCGTTCAGCAGTTTAAGAGTCAGATTCAGATCCCCCCGCCCCCAACTCTTCTTTAATCTGGTACTTTTGAAGGCCATGGAAGTTACACAGCAAGGAAATATAAATTAGAAGGAAAGAATGTTATGATTAAATAATTGATCTATAATTATTAACCCCCAAGTTTAATAGTGCAAGGCAACTCTGACCTCTAGGCCCTAATGCCTTTCCAGTTATGATCTGCATAAATCAACATGCAAATGCAGTACAAGGTCTAGGGTAGCTGAGTTTGAGGACTTTGCTGGAGGTGGGGAGGGAGCCACCATCCTCATATCTGACAAGTTATATTAATGCAATCAACCCATTCCAAGAACAGTTCAGAAGCCGCTAAAGAACTGTACCAACCAACAATGACATAAATCACAAGATCTAATCAGGTTCACACAGATTTCCCAACTGAAAAGGGCAAGAGAGACAGTTTTCTACTCAAGTAGCTCCCTATGATTTTTTGAAGGTAGAAGTCAGAATAGACAAATTAGGTAGAGTGATATCTAAAACAGAAACGGAAAATGTAACCTTATGAAATCCAGATCATATAAGGGAAAGAAGAAAAATGCAAATAAGAGGGATATCATATCCTTACCATAAGCAAATCTATAAAATTTGCAAAGTGACTAATTATAACTACACTTCAATTTGCAATAAGAATAATAATGATTATTATCACTTACATCTGCACAAACTTTCAGTTTATAACATAATTCACATTCACATGAGTCTCACCATGACACACAGAGCAGGTAGGACAGTGATTAGTCCAATTCTTGAGATGATTATTATGAATTAAAAGCAATTTCTTACATTTTCATAGCATTTAGTAATTACCTAATTTGCTACTTAGAACAACTAAGTCACATAGGATAAGGACTACTGTCCCCATTTCACAAAAAACATTGAGGTTTTGAGATTAAGTCACAAAGTGGCAGAGCCAGGACTAGAAGTGAGGTCCTTTTGGTTCGTGTTTTTCCCATGGTGGTCTGTCTTCCTGCTTTCCCATTTGTTCCTATGGTGAATTTTCGATTAGAAGGTTTTCCAACTTCTCTCTCTGAAGCTGTTCCTATTTTTCACTAATCAGTTTTTGGCACCTCTAATCTCCTACCTCATTTAGGAAACATGTCTTTCTGCAGATCTGGAAAGTTCTCCACATTTCCTCCAGAGTATCACAAGTGAGCCCCAACACTCATTATTCAATCTACTATGATCTGCTTTTCTTATTCAGTGGCACCTCTTCATTGAGTCTCTCACTTGAGTGCCTAACACCAGGCTGGTCACAGAGGATAGAAACTCTTGTCCTGATAGGAAAGGCTGGCAAAGGCAAACCTATTTAGTTCTAACTACCTACCAATGAAGTAAATTAGGTTTTGTTACATTCATGTTAGAGATAGTATATTATATGCTATTAAGGTTCCACAGAATTAGTGGCAGATTGAGAAATAAATCAAGTGAAAACCAGACTGATATTTAACTTTCAAAATCAGTAGAAGAAACAACATGAAACAAGAAAAACTTGATTAAAATAGTAAATTACAACAAAGGAAAAAAAACTTGGCAAATGAAAAACATAAAATAAGGTAGGAAGAAGTTCAAATATATCATTAATCTCAGTAAATTTAGGTTAAATATAGAACTCTACAAGTGTTAAAAACACCAACAATAAACTATTTACAAGCAACTTTCTTAAAATAAAAATAGCAAAGAAAGACAGAACATAAAGGAATGGAAAATGTTATTCTAAGTAAATGTCAAACCCGTTAGATAGATGAAACAACATTAATGCCAAACAAAACAAAATCCAAAGTGAATAATATTTTAAAAGAAAAAAAGAAATATTTAATAATAATAACAACACGTAAAACCCACCAAAAAGATGTAGCAGTCAGAAACTCTTAGGCACACCACAGCACAATTTCAAAATATACAAAACAAAAATGAATAAAATATAATAAGAAATTAAGAAAATCTCAAGTATCATAAGAGACTTTAACATACCTTTATATGAGTCATCTACAGATCAAGTAAATAAAACCAGAAAACTATAGAAGAAAAAGAAATAAAGATTGGAAAGGAGGAAATAAACCAATGGTTATTCAGATGATATAATATACACAGAAAAACACAAATAATCTGCAGATAAATTATTATCAATAAATTAGGTTAGCAAGGTTGCTAGCTAGATACAAGAATACATAAAACCATATGTCTATATATCAGCGTTATACATCAGAAATTAGATTTTTAAGAAGACATCATTTATAAGAGCATTGAAAATAGCAATATCAAGGAATAAATCTAATGAAAGATGAACAAAACTACACACACACAAACTATAAATTAGAGTATTTAAAGACAATCTAAAAAAATGGAGGGATATATCCTGTTCGTGGGTTGGGAAATCAATATTCTAAAGATATCAATTCCTCATAAAAATTCCAAGTTTGGTTTTCACTGATGTTTTCAGTGGGACGGGGAGGGAGTAAAAATGGACAAATTCTGATTCTAACATTTCTATGGAAACAAGAAGGGTCAAGATTAGCTAAGACACTCTGGAAGAACAGGTGGCAAAGCTGTTTAACTGGATTTCAAGACTCAGAATAATTAAGATTGTGTACACCAGCATAAGAAGCAACAATTAGATCAATGGAGGAAAACAGGGGGCCACGAAAACGACCCACTCATATGTGGACGGTTACTTTATGGCAAAAGTGGCACTTTATACCACTTCGGCGAAAAATTAATCCTTTCAACAAATAGTACTAGCTCAACTGGATATCCGTCTGGAAGAAAATATAACTTTTTTTTTTCTAGGAAATAACAGAAAAATGTTTCTTAACTTAGACATAGGGAAAAGCTTCTTAAACAGCATACAAAAAAAAATACAGGAAAAGGTTGCTAGATTGGACTACAGTGAAATTAAGAATTCTGTTCATCAAAAGATACACTGCAACATTTAAAAGCAAGACATCTTATTTCTAAGAAGATATTTATAACACAAAACACCCCTACAAAGAACTCCTACAATCAATAAAAGAGAGACAGAGATCAGGGAGGGAGGAGTGGGCAAGAGACTTGAACTGGCATTTCACAAAAGAAACATGTAAATGGCATATAAATATATGAAAAAGTACTCACACCACATTAATATTATTATCCAGAAATATAAATTAAAACCACAATGACAGCTTATACACCGCAACTGGGTGGCTAAATTTAAAAACCATAAGTGCTAGCAAGGATGTATAGCAACTGTTCTACACACCTTGGTTGGAATATAAAATGACAAAAGTGCTTTGAAAAAAATTCTTTATCTACTACAGGTGAACAGACACTATCACAAGACATAACAATTACACTCCCGGGAATACACCCAAGAGAAACAATGCACACATGTACCAAGAGACACAGATAAGAACAATCAAGTAAGTTTTCTTTATAATTGCGCAATATGGAAAACACCAACTATTATGTTTGAAATAACTATGGTGTAACATGTACATCAAAAACAATGTATGTTATCTATATTTTAATAAAAATCTTTTTTAAAAAAACAACAGAATAGTGGTATATTCAAACAAGGAATACAGCAATGAACATAAACATAGTTACAGACAAACAGAATAGACGAATCTCAACACAAGTGTTTGAGTGAAAGAAGCCAATCTCAAGAAAATGCCCATTATGTAATTCGATTTTTAATAAAAGTTCCAAATCAGGCAACACCAATATATAGCATTAAAATCAGAACGATAGTTAATTTGGGAGAGGAGGCAGGTGATAAGGGATTGGAAGAAGAGGGTACAGGGGGATTGTGTAGTGCTCATAAGTTCCGTTTCTTGACTTGGGTAGTTGATTATACACATATATGTTTTCTGATAATTAACTGAGCTGTTAATTTATATTCTGTGTACTTTTCTATGTGTATATTTGACTTCTTTTTCAATTTAAAGAGGAAAACTAGCTTACTGGATTTATCCACACTCTGATAGGAAGAGCACGTTAAAAAATTCGGTATTAAAATTTTAAAACTATTGTAAAACACTAACAACATATATATCTCTGTCAGTTTAAGAAACACAAAAGAAAAAGAAAACGAAATCTTTAAACAAAACAAGAACAGAAGAAAATTTCTTTAACCTCATATGCAGAACGGCCAAAAAGCAAATCAGCATTATATATAAAGAAACATTCCCGAAGAAGAAAAAAAAAAGGCATAGATGACAGAGGCTCTGTTCATCCCCCTAGTGACCAAATCAAAGTTGTGAGGGAAACAAGAAGCAACAGCAAGGAAAAATCGCCAGGGATGAACAAGCCATACAACTAGGGAGAAGTCCAAGAAATCACCCTGCAATGACAGAAGGTAGGACGGGGCGAGGATGCAGGGCTGCCGGTCTCGAGCGGCTGAGTGAGACAGAGGCTGTGGCAGCAGCAGAAGCCTCTTAAAGGGGCTGTGTCCGCAAGTGGATTTTTGTGATGATGGACCTGCTCGCTCTGAGCACCAGTGCCGATTTGGCTACGTACAGGGTCAGTCACCAGGGACTTATAGGGAGACACTGTCAGAGTGAGTGCCGAAGCAAGATTTGCTCAGTACAAAAGTGCCAGAGGTATCAGTTGTACCCTGTTAAGCCCTACCCTCGCCACCACCCCCACCCCAGAGTGCGGGGCACAGCACCTCCATAGCCCTGATGTCATCAAACTGGATAACAGAGGTCACTCCACCCAGAGGATTCCCTGAAACCCCGCCTCCCCCAACTCACGGCCCCACCCAAGCCACATCCAGGTATATTCTCAGGGAATCAGGTGCTTCTTGCTGAGACTCACAGTAGAGGAGGCAGCTGGCCTCGGTTTCTGGTGTGGCCTTTTCAGGCAACTATAAGCACAGCATCTGTGGATTGCTTGCTGATTCTTAACAGGTAGCCTGGGAGAGGTAGAGGCTTGGGCTAAATTTGGCCTGCAGCTGAATCCCTCTCAGGTCTGTGCACCTACTTCACGAATCCACACTAATAAGACTGGAGACTTAGGAGCTTTGCTTAGTACATAGAAACAGACACAGAAAGGCAGTCAAAATGGGAAGACAAAGAAGCAGAAACCATACGACAGAACAGAACAGAGAACCAAATATAATGTAGTCAAGTAATCAAACAGATGCAGAGTTCAAAACACTGGTTATAAAGATGCTCAATGAACTTTTGGGAAGTGTAAAGAACTCCAACAAAGAGATAAAAATGGAAATGGAAATTATAAAAGGAAATCATTCTGAAATGGAGAACACATTACATTATCTAAGATGAGAAGTATATTAAATGGAATAAATAGACGAATAAACAAATTGAATAAAGAAAAGGATCAAATGCCTTATCTAAGGGATGGGAAAGCCAAGGACACACAATCAGAACAGTAAGAGATAAGATGCCAAGACTATAAAAATAATTTAAGGAGAATACGGGACACTATTAAGGGTCTAAATAACCGTCTAATTGGTGTAACAGAAGAAAATCAAGATGTTGATCAGCTGTTTGAAGAAATAATGATGGAAAACTTCCCTAACCTGGTGAAGGAAATGGACATAAAACCCCAGGAAGCTCAGAGAATTCCAAAAATCAGGGATCCAAAGAGACCCACACCAAGACACATCATAATTAAAATGCCAAAGTTTAAATACAAAGAAAGAATATTAAAAGCAGCAAGATAAAACAGATACTTACTTATAAGGGAACACCCATAAGACTGGCAGCTGATTTCTCAAAAGAAACTAAGCAGGACAGAAGGGCTTGGCAAAAACTATTCAACAGGATGAAGACCAAGGACCTACAACCAATAATTTATCCAGCAAAGCTATCATTTGAAATCGAAGGACAAATAAAGAGCTTCCCAGACAAAAAATAAGCTAAAGGAATTTATCACCACCAAGCCACTACTAAAGGAAATGTTGGAGGGACTTCTTTAAGAAGAATAAAACATGTATCAAAAACAGGAATAAAGAATGGTAACAACTATATCCCTATCAATAAGTTCCTTAAATGGAAAAGAATTAAGTGCTCCGACCAAAAGACAGAATGGCTGAAAGGATTAAAAAACAAGACTTCTACATATGAAAAGGAAGGGGATGGAAAAAGATATCGCTTTGATTAACCCAGAAGGTATTTAAGTCAGAGAAAGAAAACACTATATATTTCACTAATATATAGAAACTAAAGAATAAAAAGAACAAACTAATCAAAAACAGTTTGGTTACGGACAGAGGGGAGGGGGTTAAGGGGGCTAGGAGAATGGGGTGAAGGATTAAAGTACAAATTAGTAGTTGATGGATGGTCACAGGGATGGGGAGCAAGGCACAGGGAATGCAGTTAGCATGAATATGTAATGTAGGCTGGGTGGTGGAGGGTCAGGGGAGGGAGGGAGCAATTGGGGGGATCATTTTATGAACTATATAGATGTCTCACTAATGTGGTGTATACTTGAAACTAATTAAAATTAAAAAAAGAAATGAATCTTAAAAAAAAAGCATTCCCATTAAATCTAGAGAGGGAATGATGTCTGCCATTATAGCTATTATTTAATATTATTCTGAATTAAAACCTATTCCCTAAAGCACAAAGGGAAAAAAGAGAAGGTATAAAAACTGCAAAAAGAGAGGCAAAGCTTTACTTATTGTATGTGATCTCATCTATCTGGAAAAACACTAAACATAGCATTATTTTGTCCATCAGTAACAAATTTTAAAATATTGCCAATTAATTGTAAGATATCATCAATTTAAGAATGTATCCCAATTGCAGAAATGTTCAAATGTATACCTTGTCATAACAAAGACTTCAGCAAGGTACCAGATATAAGAGCAACGTACATATCCAAAAGCTCTCCTGTAAGTAGCAATGACCAATTTCAAAATGTAATTTAAAAAAGATCACATTCACAATAGCAATAAAACTATAAAATATAAAAACTGGAAATAAACCTAACAAGTAATTTAAGAATCTATATGTAGTCTTACATCAGGAATTCTTATATATAGAAAAATATACAATTCAACTGAAGGGATGGAAAAAGTGAATAAATTGATGGGATGACTTCATACATAAAGATGTCATTTCTCCCCTAATTAATCTTTGAACTCAATGTAGCACCAATCAAAATCTTGACAGCATTTTTTTATGGAACTTGATAAGCTCATTTTAGATTTCTGTGAAGATAAGCAATCTCCAGCAGCAAAATTTTGAAAAAGGAGAACAAAGGGAGAAGAATTGCCTCATGAAGCACTAAAATATGCAAGAAAGTATGATTTTTCCACAAAATTAAAATTTTGTGCACCAGGAAAGACATCATAAACAAATTTCAAAAGTTAAGGGACTAAGAGAATATTTAACAATATATGTAAATCAAAAAAAAATTAAGATCCAGAACATATAAAGAACTTCCATATATCCATAGGCAAAGGACGTAAGGCCCAGCAGGTAGATGGCAAAGGATATGGACAAATCACAGGGAAGGAAATAGACATGGCTAGGGAACACATGAGAGAAACAATGATCTCCATTAGTAATCAGGGAAATGCAATATAGAACAGTGATACCATTTTCCACTGAGATCTGGAAAATTTTAAAATTTTCCTTATCCTAAATGCTTAGCAAGGATATGGGGAAATACATACTGATGGTCACCAAAAGTCAAAACATAACCGTATGCCCATTTTTAAGGGCAAGTTGGCAGTATCTGTTTAAATGACATACCATATAAGCTAGCAATTCCACTTGGAATAACAAGAAGTTATTACCAATGTAAGAAAAATACATATATATCAAATATTTGTATATGCATATATCTAACATTAAAATGAAAATAAACTTTAAAAAAGGGCTGGGGCATTAACTTCCAGCTCTGTAGAATTTATTTGGGTAGACCAAAAAGCTATGATGTAGGAAAAGGATATTTTACTTTTCCTATTCTCCTGTGTGAAAGAATACTCCAGCTTCCAGTCTAAGGAAGCATCTTGGTTGATATTCACTAATCCCAGTTCAAGTATACCTATTGTTGACTCAGTTTTAAATCCTCACTTTCCCCTCAGTGTAGCAACTGTTACCATCCAGACAATTCCAAAGAATAAAATACCTTGCAATAAACACCTTAGGAAACATACCAGCAAGAAGCTTCTTTGCCACCCAAGGATGTTTTGTTTCCTGTGGAAATATCTCCTTTGCTATGAGGGATCTCTTCTCACTCTTTGGCAATGCACTTCGCCATCTCTCCAAGGCCCTTTGACTACCAATGGGAAATCTGCTCCGAATTTCAGTGAAACATTTCTTCACCTTTTTTGATGATAGTTTCTTTTCCAGAAGGAATTCCAAAGCCTGCCACGAAACAGTCAAATTGTTCTCTTACTTGATCTCTTAGTGATTAAAAAGTCTGACTTTTAATCACAAAACTGAAAATGAGGACTCCAGAGAAATGTGTTATTAAATGGCTATCTCTAATGGTTAATGAAATGTTGTTTAATTTTAAAACTTTATTATTTAGGGCATCTAATTAATTAATAAAAGAAACTCTGCATGTTCTTTTACATGTTTAGAAAACCAATAGCAAAAAGATAAAGAATATGACTACTTTTAAAAGCATTCAAATCCTAAATTTAAGAATCGTCCTTTTAGAAACTATATAGTTAATGAAATATAATCCTATATTATAGAATAGGATGTAATCCTATATGCTTTAAAAGCATTTTAATTCTCAGTGAAAACTATATAAACTCAAATAATACTTTAAGAGGGCAGACTATTTTTAATATATATTTTCATAAACTAAAAGAGATTTTGCATGTCCAGTGGCTTTGGTCACTCATTTACAATAGTAGATCTGTGTCCCCATTTTTAAAAGAGGACTATCCTCTAATAAGTACCCACTCATCATTATTACCAGGTAGTAAGGGCCTAGTCTCCATCAGGTCAGTACAAATTAAGAACAAGTGAACATAGCCAGGGAGATGTAGTTCAGATGATAGTAAGGCAATAAGAAAATAATAATCTGTGGGATGGTGCACTACATCAATAAGAAAGAATAAATTTCTTGCACTAATGAGTATTTTCAAAAGTAGGAAAGATAAACATGTTTAGAAACATTATGTTAAAGTACTCTTGCTCAAAATTTGGGAAAGGGATAACATAATCTCCTGAGATCTTTTCTAGGATATGAAGACGTGCCCTCTAAATGAATTCATTTTGGCCAATAAATTTTTCTTAATAAGTTTAAAAAGCATCACATGACTTGACTTGCTATCGAAAGGTCTGCATTTGACAATAACATTCCTGATAGTGAGTGATATGTACACAAATGTAACCAATGTAAAATACAAACATATTTTCTGGATAATGGAACTGTAAAGGTAGAAGAGGCCTTAAGACCACCAAGGGCTAATTAACTGTAGAAATGGTATGTCAATTAGTTCACAATTCTCCCCACTATAGCACCTTTCCTCTATACTAACAGCTTACCATACCACACTAACATAAAGGTCTTTTTATTTGTGGATAAAAATGTGTAGTGTAGTGGAAATAACAGTGGCATAGGAGTCAGAAGATTGGAATTTAATTTCCAGCTCTCAAGAAAAATAATTGTGTTTATCTTCTGACCTTTGCTTTTAAAAATTTTATCTATAAAATAGTATTAATAAAGCCTACTGCAAATCACAGCATTGCAGTAATGATGAAATGACAAAAATATGTAGTAGCACGCTGAACTTCACAGAACAATTAAGTTTTAATGAGGCATGTTGTTCTTGTCTTTGTCACCAATAAGAACTAAGAACACTCGTGACGAGTACATATCAGTTGTGATTTCCAGAAGTCTCTAGCCATATCACGAGACTTGAGGTTCTGCTTCCATACACCTTTAAGTATCCCTTCTTTTCAAAAAGAAGTACAAATTAGTAGTTCATAGATGGTCACGGGGATGGGGAGCACGCATAGGGAATGTAGATAGCATTAATGTAATGGCTAGGCTAGGTGGAGAACCACAGGCAAAAAAAAAAAAAATTAAGGGGAGTGTTTTATAAACTATATAAATGTCTAACCAATGTACTGTATACTTAAAACTAATAATAAATTTTTAAAAAATCTATCTAGATTATACACTGATATTTTAATCAAAGCACTAATCTAAGAGTGCTTTACTTTTTCCTTTTATATGCTAATAAATTCATTATTAAATGGCACAGTCAAGGAATAGAAAAGTCTTTTTAATTAATGGACCTGGTTAAGAGCTGTTATACATTCTGGACTCAAGCCATCAATTCTCAAAGAAGTGAAATACAATATTATACACTACTCTGTAAAACAATAAAATAAAAATGAAGTGCTTCTGCCCTCAGCAAAGCTTTAATTTACTAGGTATAGAAGCTTTGCATTGTATGCTCCATAAATCCCAATGAAACTTGGAGATGATAAACATTACTTCCCTGCTTAGAAACAATGTACTTTTAACAAAAATCAGTCAATTTCATACCTCAATTTGTTGCAGGATATCTATAACCACATCAGGGACAGAAGAATCAGCATTCAGCTTGGCAGAACAGAGTGAAAGCTGGCGGATAAGACTGCCCAGTTCCCTACATTGAACAGGAACTGGGTGCTCCCCTCGGTCAGTAAACTGAGTGATAAACATCTGTAAGGCCCGAATGGCTCCTCGATGGGCAGCTGCCAGCCTGGACATTGCCCATGACTGGCAATAAATGAAATGTGATAAGTTATTTCAATATTCAAGAACTTCTTGATGTTAACCCAACCCTTAAGAATATTTAGTCTATTTTCTTTCTATATTGAACTACATTTTGAAAACTTTTTCACAGTAGAGGGAATTGTAAAGTTTAAAAGTTTTCTAATGACAAAGTCTTTTATTTCCTATTCTCTGTTTCTCACATCAGCAACAACAAAAATCTATTTTTAGAACCTGTTCCTTGGAAAGAGACCTCAAATTCAGAATATTTAAAGTGCTCACACCCTCGCTAACAGGTTTCTGTAAGCACTGAAGATAACATTAGTGCAGAGAACACACATGCAATACTAAGAAAACACTGGAAATCTAATTTATAAATAATAAGTATTAATTATATTTAAATTGCATCATACCTTTTTAGTATGTTTAATTTTATGTGGACTCAATTTATCCAACTCTTCCTGGATTTCTTTGACCTGTTTTGTAAAAAGGGAAAAAATGAAAAACTTCATACCTTTCCACTGATCTTTTTTGTAGGAAAGGATACATTCTGTCTTGTCTAATATAACCATTTTAATTCATATCACTTGAAAATGAAATAAGGCTCTTCATCCATGTCCCCCCAAAATAATTGCTGGTTTCCAATTCAAGATGGTGAGTAGAGCACAATGCTCACCTTCCATCCCTTGGTCCCCAATGTAATAGGAAGTTAACATGAAAGAGTGAAGGTGGAGGTGACCCCAGAAAGGTAGAAAGGCCAGATCATGAAGTCTTCGTTCCATGCTAAAGGATTTAGCTTTCATCCTTTATGTTCCAGGGAGCCACTGAAATCTTTTAAGCAGAGATCTAACAGGGTGAGATTCATGTTTTAGAATAATCTCTATGTAATCTCTTAGCAATGTAGAGTAAGGACTGAAATAGAATCCAAAAGAATAAGAACAAAATCTAACTCAGGCATTATCTTTTAAATGAAAAGGTCCAGTTGTTAGTTTAAGCAATAAGGCCAACATGTGACTTAAGTGACCAGAAATGAGTTAAAGACTTATTAATGAGTAAGGCATTAAAGTTAAACATTTTTAAAAATCTACCCGTAATATAAACAACCTAAATCCCTGTTTATCAGCCGCTAAATGTGTCCTGAAAGACACTTAGCGGTCATCATTCTTTACTATTTAAAAATCAAATTATTTCCTATTTCTAAGCTTCTAGTACATTACAAACATGAGACACATGGAAACTAACAAGGTCCTTTTCTTCTAAGACAAAGGCTCATAACTGAGGACCAAGGGTTTTGGAGTAACTGATTCCCTGTACTTCACTACAAAAATATGTGCCGTATAAGCATTTTTTTCTGGGGAGAGGACCCAAACCTTTAGGAGATTCTCAAGAGTCTATGACACCAAAAAGTCGAAAACACTATTTAAGAAGTTTGGCCATATATACAAAATACACAAATGTACATAAAGGCAGATGACAAAAAGAAAAAGAATTATTTGTCCATGTGTTCAGAAAAGTTAGCCTCACAAAAGCATCAGAATTGATGAAGGATACATTGGTGCTATATTTCTGAGAAAAAAGGAAAACAAATTCTCTATGAAGGTAATGCAGAAGGCTGAATGTTCCACTCTGCCCTGCTTTTTGTACCTGCTGCTGGAGGACATAGAGCATTCGAGCACAACGAACAGCTTGCTCCTGCCTCCTGACATGGATTCGCCGTTCTTCATCTGGATCCAAGGCTTCTTCCAGTCTGTCTGAAAATATTTTTTTACCCAAAAGTGAATTATAAGCCAAATATAAAAACTTATAAAAATTTCAATTACTCAAATGGGTAATAAAGATCTCTATTTTAAATAAGAAAAAAAAAATGAGACTGTCCTAACAACAAATGTCATTTTTCATTAGCCAAGAAATCAGGAAGAAGTGGACCAGTGTAATGACTCAGGGATAGAAGGGTCAGAAGATATTAACTAGGTCAAGCTCCCCTCCATGCAGGAATTCCCTGAACCAGAGCCCACTGGACAGCCTAGCCCACTGTGAGGCATCTCTTACCATTTTAAAATTCTTTATATTGAGCCCAAAACTGTAATGCTTTCTATTTTTACAAAAAACCCTTTACTGTCCTATTTTTATGTTTAGCAAGATTTCTTTTACACTTTCTTATCTTGAATTCAAAAGACAAATCCTTTCTCCAACATATTAAGATTATATGAATGTCCAAAGCCCTCATAGATTTCTTGGGAAGCACACCCTTGTATACACTAAAGCTCCACATTTTCAAAAGATTAGTTCAAAGAAATTGTTTCTGGATGATTGCCTGAGGGATATGCAATTCATACATTTCTTCTAGTCAGTGGTTTTCAAATGTGGTCTAAATAAAACTCCTATGTAAGTTCTTATATAAAACAAATTCTTACATAAAGAATTCTTATGTACTAATCCAATGTACTTACATAACAAATTCTTAGGTAAAACTCTAATATACAAGTTAGATTAAAGCACTGCTTTATAAGTGTAGCCTATAAATTCAAATCTTTACTATTTACTCAACTAATATTTTTGTTTTAAAAAAATCAAAAATTTGAAATCAGGAGTGGACACATATGCTGTCTCAGAGGAGCCTACAAGCCACACTGCGTCTCTCTCTTGTTGGGGCCGCACCGCGTGCAGAAACCCGGGATTCCTATACTGATGGTATCAGTGGTAACAGGCTCAGAGGGGGTTTTTAACTGCTCACCTTCCAGATGATTCTTTGCAACTAGTCTGCAAAGCAGCATTTGGGAAGCACCTTTGGGTATTTCAGGGCTATTAAAAAAGTGAGCTGCAGATAGGTTCGTCGCAAACTATTACCAGTCTATGACGAACTAAGTGCAGAAATCAAAAATATGCATTTACAGGTTTTTATAATCTTAATATGTTGGAGAAAGGATGTGTCTTTTGAATTCAAGATGTAATAGCAATATGCCATTTTCGTGACTTTTTATTATAGTTTAGAAAGTATTGATTTGTGACAGACATTTTTAACTTAAAAAAAAACCCCACAAACAAAACACCCAACCCCACAGAATTTGAGCCTCTTTGCTCTACAGGTCCCCCTATAGCAGGCCACATCATCAGAGCAGTGAGAGTCATGGCGTTGTTCCCCCAGGGAGCATGACTTCTACCAATGTATGCCACACACCAGCACAGAGGAATGTTACAAGAAAGGAGCCGTAATGCTCCTGTTAATTGATGTAGGAATGTTTTTGAATTGTTCATATTACACAACACACTCTTCAAGAAAACCCACTGACCTTAATATATGAAACAATTGTCTTCTTTACGTAACTGTTTTTTTCTAAACAACTTTGAAAATTCTGCAACTGATTACATTTTCCTTCCCTAGCTGGCTGCTAGGAAGCTCAGAAACAAATTTGTAATTCATCCCTAATCCTATTTTTCTTTTCCTCTTTTCCTGTGCCACAATATCCTCGTTTACTTACATGTGTGTGTTCTATCCTGTTCAACCACAGATATTTTTGTAAGGCACCTTAAGTTCCTCATGTAACATACATATATGTATAAACGTATATTTAAATTAAGAGCATTACAGACTATGTATTACTCTAGCGAGGTGGTTCCTTGTGATGCTCAACTCCCTACTCCCTGAAGTCCAAGCTGGGCTTGATTCCCCTACTCGTTAGCTTTGGTAACCCTAAATTTTCCACATGGAATCAAGTCTCTAGTCCCCAAGGAAACACAAGGGCATAGGGAACTTTGAAAAATTGTAGAAAACAGTATATGGTGATTTTATACCTTCCTTTCTACCCTATCGTCAGATATTTTACACATATATCTACCACTTCCCCTGTCACTGCTGTGTTCTAAACACTGCCTAAGTTAGAAGTAGATTCATCCACAATATATGTATACTATGCTCTTTCTGAATGAATTAAAGTAACATTGTCAGAAGGATTTCCAGATAAAGAAGCAAAACACTACAAGACAATTTGTACTCTGGTGCTAGAAGACCTAAGATTCAGACAGCATGTTCCCCGTTCCTAGGCTGGGCCCTCAGTTAGTCGATTACCAAGTACAGCTTATAGGAAAGGAGTTGTAGCATGTGCCTCTGCTGGAAAGAGGGGGTAGGGCAGGCCAGACGCTTCAGAAAAATAGACATTGGACAAACTCAAAGTCCACTTCTCTGGTCACTCTAAGTGACAGAAGAAGGGAGTGAAATTTGATGGGGTGGGGGTCCCAAAGGAATGTATTTGAACTATTCCCACTCTTGGGCATCTCTTCAAAGTGAAGAATCCAAATTTTTCTCACCTCTTTTAGTTACCTCTTCAATTTTATGGATGCAACTGCTCAATTCTTTTTGGAGTCGCTGAACTTCTAGCAGGCTTTTGTGTTCAAATAGGCTTTTGTGGTCACCTGTCCTCGCATGTGGCGGAAGTCCTGGATCATGGGTCATTGGCGAAGCTGGCATGGTCAGATCTGACTGTCTCGGATGAGATGTGTACACATATACCTTGGCACCTGAGCTGGAAATTTCTACTTTGGATGCCTGGTGGCCGCCATGACAGACTTCTTGACTCTCCGATTCCTTTCTCTCCGCCCTATGGTCAGATATTTTATGGTTAGTGTGTCCACATTTCTGAGAGATTTGGGGCTGACTTCTGAGATGATGTTCTTTTATGTGTTCTTCAAATTGTCTTCGTTTCACATCTCTTTTGGCTAGGTGGACAGCATAGCTAAGTCTCTCTTCTGATATGACAGAAAATGAAACAGAACTGCTTAGGTGAGGACCATCTCTAAAATCCAAATCTTTACAATGGTATGACTCATTGTACGAGTGCTTCAGTTTTTCAATTCTAATTGCATGTGGGCAAGAATATCGGATTGCCAAGTTGCTTGAATGTGTAGGAACATTCTTATTAAACTGCAGCTGGTTCTTTAAAAAAATAAATAAAAGTAAGCACTCATTAGAAAAATAACACATTGTATGGTTGGTATAAGGCTACAATCAAGTTTCTAATATTTCATCCACATGACTATTACTGCTAAGCAGTACATTTCTTTTGTACGGGTAGAATCAGCCACTCTCACATGCCCCCGAATTCATCCCATACTCCTGGTTCTATCCTCCAATCACCCAGGCCCACAGTATTATCCTTCTGTTTACTAATAGCATCCTCCTCTAAACATCAACCCAAAAAGGTTCAAGCAGAAACCAGTAAGTTCCCCAACTCCCCAATTATGAACTTCTGTTCCATCAAGTGACCAATACAATACATTACGAACATTCCTAAAAATGGCTCTGGACATGCCACCCAGGACCTAGGCCATTTGACAATACATCTTCAGGTCTTCCTAACATTTTTCATCAGGTGGTTGGAATATATCTTTTATTCCACACCTAAATTCATCTTGCTCTAAACAAAGGGTCCCCAACCCCCAGGCCATTAACTGGTACTGGTCTGTGGTTTGTTAGGAACTGGGCCACACAGCAGGAGGTGAACGGCAGGTGAGCAAGAGAAGTCTCAACTTTATTTGTAGCTGCTTCCCAGCACTAGCATTACTGTCTCAGCTTCACCTCAGATCATGAGGCATTAGATTCTCACAGGAACACCGGTCCCCAGTGCCAAAAAGGCTGGGGATCACTGCTTTAAACAATCTACTCACACCCTCTTATGTAGGCTTAAGTTTTTGTCAGTTTTAATCGTAAAATATATGAGTTTTACTTTGTTTTTTACTTAACGAACATAGGCATGTTTCCATATTCCCACAGTTTTCATTATTTTTCATGGTTACATTTCCAAAATCCAATTAATGCTCTTTTCATGCTTAACCTAACTATAGGTTTCTATTAAACATTTAGATCAAGTTTTTCCACTGACAAAAATATTATTTCAATTAATATCTCCATGCATTTAGTTTTTTCCTCTTTTCAAGCTATTTCTTTAGGATAAATTATCTATTCTGGGATTGTTAGGTCAAAGGCAAAACAATTCTATATCTTTGGACCTATCAATGATGAACTCAATGAAGCTTGTGCTGTGATGTCTTTATCTTGGGGATGGTCTCCCCAACTCTATAATAATATGTTCATGTAATTGTGTGTAAAGAGCCAATTGAAAATAAATCCACTGTGATAAAACTTCAGGAAAGTATTTTGGGGAAAAAAAGTAGTTAAAACTTCACTAGAGGTTATGAGAGAAAAAATGGTTACCATTTGAAGAGGGCTCAGACTGATGAACAGTACTTAAAACATATAGTTTTTAGACAGAGAAATTCTTTCCCCCCAAAATAAAAACAACCTAAAATACCTGGGGACTTGATGTAAGCATCCCCCCCCTCAAAACTGGGTTGCACTCCCCTTTAACCTGGGTGAAGGGAAAGGCTTTTTTAAAACTATGGCTCAAAACCCACATGTAATAAAAGGAAAGAGTGATACATTTTACTATATTAAAATAATTTTAAAAACCACTTCCACTTGTTTTTTATGGTTAGAAACAACAACAACAACCATAAACCAAGTCAAAGAACAACTGAAAAACTGGAAGAAAAATATTTGTAAACACAAAGTCTCCTTAAATATAAGGAAATCTTAAAAACTGAGGTGAAAAAAAGATCAAAACTCAGTAGAAAATTGGAAAAACACATGAACAGATAATTTACCAAAAAAGATATAAGCATGGCCCTAAAATATAAAATGTTGGTCAATATCACAAAACACAAACTTAAAAAAACACTGAAACAGCAACAGATTAGCAGAAGCTGAAAGGTATGACAATCAATACACACTCTCTGTAAGACTATGGGAAAACAGACACTCTCATAGAGTACTGGTGGGAATGTAAATTGGTACAATCCTTAGGAAAGGGAACTTGTCAAAGTCTAACAAAATTACATATGTATGTATTTTTTGACCTAGCAGTCTCACTTCTGGGAATTTTTCCTGAAGATATACCACATGAATCAATGCCTATGCACAGTATAACTCACTGCTGTATTGTTTGCAATTGCAAAGTACTGGAATCAACCTAAATGCCCAAGGAGAGAATGACTGAATAAACTATGCTATATATCCACACAAAGGAGTACTATCAACATGGAAAAAAGAATGAGGACAATCTCTATGAACTAATGTGGAGGGATTTCTCAGACATATTGTGCAGTGAAAAGAGCCAAGTGCAAAAAGAGTTATTTGTGATATATTACCCTTTGGAAAAGGGAAAAAATATTTCATGAGAAACATACATACATCTGATCATTTGTGCACAAAAAAAAGAACCACACAAAAAATAAAACACAGGAAAGAAAAATCAGAGACTATTAAGATTAGGTTATCTACAGGGTATAAGTAGGAATTGTGTGGAAAAGACAGAAGGAATGGGAGAGCGGATAACACATCTCTGAATATATCTTTTTGTACAGGTATATCCAGAACCATGTTAAGGTTTCACATATACTAGAGAGATAGGAAGGGAGAAAAGAAGAAGAGAAAGGAGGAGGGAGGGAACAAATAAAATAAGGATGAGGGAAAGCCCTAAAAATGAATACTAACAGAAACTAATGAACCAAACTGAATTTCAATGAATAACATAACCACACTAAAAAGTGAGGGTTAAAAAAATTAACCCAATCAACTTCTGAACATAGCATTTGGACTATATGACCTCAGGCTAAAGATAAAGAGTACTCTAAACAAATATTGAATTCTAATTTGTAGGCTTCTCTTTTTGCAGAGGCATGGATTAAAATTCTGAAACATTTTTGTATATTCTAGGATTGAGTAAATAAGGAAATATATTGTGGAGAACTGGAGCAAGGTTTCACACTGTTAAATAAAGAAGTTACAAATATGAAAAGTGTTGGATTGGAATTGAGAATACCTGTGTGAACTCACAGGTTTTAATACATATAGCAAACAGGTAGATAGGTAGACAGATACATAGAAAGGAACTAGAAAGGGAAGAATGGAGAAAGGGAAAGGAGAGGGAGAGATATGGATGAGTGTGGATATGTATGTATGGGCACACAAGTATATACATCTATTTCCCAGTTATGTCCCCTGAAAAGGCCTAAAAACAATAAAAACTCAAGAATCAATGAGCATTTCTAGTACTCATATATTGATTTCTAAATTCCATTTTCCACTAAAGGGAAGAAGGCTCCTTGGATAAATGGCGAATTCCAGGACTAGAACAGGAAAAAAAAAAAAAAAAAAAAAAAAAAAAAGCTAATCCTGGAATATCTTTTTTACCAAAGCACAAAGACTGATGAAAACATGCAAAAGGGAGACAGGAGTCAGCTTGAAGTGACTCTCATAGGCCAAGTCAGAGACTATATGAACATCAAAATAGATCTTTAAACATAAAAATGAGAGTAAAGGATTATAAATATTGCATTAAGACTCCAAGTCTACTCTGATACAAATAAGTAAGTTACCATTTGCCAATCATCATAATAAAAAATGCATTCAGGCAAATCATCAATGAATGCTAAAACAAGAGATAAAAGTTTGGGGAGTAAAAAGACATTCACATAGTCTCAAAGACTGGTACTTTCAATTACAAAAGGTAAAAGAGTAACTTCACCACGGAAAACTTGGCGACATCACCTTAATCAAATCATTAAAGGTAACACTGACAGTAATGGGACTAAATCAACAGCGTGCGTTTCCTGATGTGATCCACTGAAAAGAGCTCAGCATCACTTCAGTGATTTTCCTGCCATAAGTGCATAACCCCAACTTAATCTGGAGAAAACATCAGAAAAACCCAAATTAAGAGAAAATCCCCAAATAACTGCCTGTATTTTTCAAAAAAGTCAAGTCACAAAATACAAATACAAACTGAGAAATTGTTCAGATTAAAGGAAACTAAAGAAACATGATCTTGGATTTGTTGTTATAAATGACATTATTGGGATAACTAATAAAATTTCAGTAAAGTCAACAGATCACATGATACCATTATTTTAATGTTAATTTTCTGCTTTTGGTCATTGTACTTTGGTTATATTGAGAAGTCCATGTGTTTAGTAAATACACACACACACACACACACACACACACACACACAAGTACTTAGGAGTAAAAAGCCATCATGTCTGCAACTTACTCTTAACTGTTTAGAAATATGTGTATGTGTGAAGAAAGATATAAAAAGGGAAGGAGGGAAAATGGGAGTGGGGACGGAAAATGTAATAACTGTTAATATTTGGGGAATGTGGGAGAAGAGTATCCAGAAGTTCTGTGTACTATTCTTGCAACTCTCAGTCAGAAATTATGTCAAATTAAAAAAAATATTTCTTTGTAAACCACACTCGCCAGAACGGCTATCATTTAAAACATAACACCAAATGTTGGCAAAGATGTGCAGCAACTGGAGGAGGTCTCATTTATCATTGCTTGGTACGTAAAATGGCAAAACCACTTTGGGAAAGGTCTGTTGGCTTGTTTAAAAAAATAAACATATACCTACCCTAAAACCCAGAGGTTTTACTCCCAGATATTTACCCAGTAGACTAAAAACATGTTTACAAAAGATTTATACAAGAATGTAACCTTCATGTAACCTTCACTGATAATAAACCAAACCAGAGAAACAGCCCAGGTGTCCGTCAATTGCAGAATGGATAAACAATCTATGGTACACTCCTGCTATGAGATACTACTCGGTAATAACAAGCAACAAACTACTGAGACACACAACACATGACGAATCTTAACATTATACTCAGTGAAAGAAGCTTCCACAAAAGAATACACGGTATGTAATTCCATTTATATGATGTTCTAGAATAGGCAAAATCAATCTGTGGTGGAAAAAAATCAGAATAGTGGTTGCCTCTGGATAGTAGGGTAAAGACTGACTAGGAAGGGGCATAAGAAACTTTCTAGGGTAATGGAAATTATCTGTATCTTGAAAGAGATATGGGTTATGTGTGTTTACGCTTGCCAAAATTCAGCAAATGTTACAAGTTGTATATATTTCAATGTATTCATTTCAGATATAAAATTTATATCCAAGAAATGGTAAACAAAGAATGAATTCTAGTATATAACGTACATGCTGAAGCAGTTAGGTTACTTGTGTCTGCAATCTACTTTAATGTATGTCAACAAATAATATGAACTGATGAATGGATTCTAGAGGAATGGACTGAAGAAGATGCAATAAAACAAATATAGTGAAATACTAATGGAATCTAGCTATTCATTGTGAGATTCAACTTTGCTGTGTTTGAAGATCTTCATAATACAATGTTGCGGTAAAGACATTTTTGGGGACAACTGGGTGAAGTTCAATGACCTAGTTATTAGATAATACCAGGAAATTTTTCATCCATTTCTTGGGTGTGATAATGGCACTACAATTTAAGTAGAAGAGTTTATTTTTAGGATTAGTATTCTCAAATATTTGGAAGTGAAGTGTCCAAATATCTGCAACTTACTTAGAAATGGTTCTGCAAGCATTTTAGAGAGATGGGTAGATAGAAAAACAGGACAAATTGTTGCAATTATGGAACCAAAGGTAAGTTTAAAAGGAGTTCATTGTTTTCTTTCTTTCTACTTTTACAGTTTGAAAGTTTCATAATAAAAATATGAATAACAAAACTACCTGGGTCTGAAGTCTCATGGGGTCACTTCTCCCATCTAGCTGAACCGTAGATGCTAGATGAACACAGGTTGAAGCTGGTCCGCCTGGTCCCATCATGTCAGACAGTGTAGAACAACAGTGAAAGAGTAGTCATCGGCCAACAGTTCTTCCCTAAAACCACTGCCTAAAATGAAAGATAGCTACTTTCAGACTGCGTCTTCAAATGAAGGGAAATAAGTAAAACTCAATGCCATGCTCACAAAACAATATTCGTAGTCCACAGTAACCTCATACTAAAGAACAAATGCTTAAGGACAGTTATGGTAGTCTCTTCCATTTATAAAAGCAACTATGCTTTTGAAATTTCCAAGAGAATAGATTATTGCTTAATAGTAATCTCTTGAGCCCTTTTAATTCCAAATTTCAAATCTCAAGGGTCTCCAGTAGGACATTATTCCCCAGACAGAACTGTTATGGTAGACAAGCACTTCCAGCAGGGCAGTTTTATGGACAGTCTTCATTAACAAATCCTAACCACTAGTCAAAAGCAAGTACACTTTACTAGGTAGCTCCAAAAGACATAACTGAATGACTCTAAGTAAACCTGCAGGATCAGAATATCTAGATTTATGCCAGGATCTGCCATTAACTAGCTGAATGACCTCTCCAAATCTTCAATTTCTCACATCTTCCCCCCACCATATATACACAGTGAGATAAAAGATATGAAAGCATTTTGTAAGCCATTATGGGCTATACCTTTACCATTGCCTCTCTCTATTCTAAAGGCCTCCATATAGACCCTTTATTATCCCTGCACACATCACGTGCTTATGACATAATTATCTCAGGTTATTTACCTATTTCACAGGTATATGTCCCATCTTCCCAGCTAGACAAGGTTCCTTGAGGGTAAGGGCCTTGTCTTGCTCTTCTCTGATATTTCCCATAGCACAGTGCTTTGAGCATAGTAGAACATTTAACTCAACATTTGTTGTTGAATTAAGCTTATTTTCCACAAACTGACTAGCATTAAACATACTGGGGAATTTGTTCTCTTAAAGAATCCCACAGTAAATCAATTGGGAAATTCGGGTTTTAAAAATCCCTAATTTAAGCTGTTGAATAAACCCAACCTTTGTAGACTGGATTTGCTTAAAGATAGATACATCTGAAGGAATACAAAGGCAGCTGTCTAAGACTCATTTGTAAGGCTATAGAGAAATGATCAAAAGTGAAGACAGGAGGAGGCACATGAGCGAGGCAATCCCAACTGACGTGGTATCACCACAGTTCAGGGGCTGGAGCTGCAGAATGAAGGAGTCTGGGGAATTACAGCAAGGGCATCTGCAACTTTTATGTGCTCAACACTTTCCCCTTGGATGTCAAAGGCCTAATAATCTGTTCACCAAGAAAAAACTAGGTGATCTCCGCAGTTTCAGGATGCCTCGAATTGACATAAACACACACACAGCACACAAATACACACAGAACATACATAATGTCCAGGGACACCCCTCCCCCCCCAACTGCTCCCCTGTACAGAGTCCTGGGACACCTCTCTTTGCAATCTGTCCCTTTCCAACTGCTCCAGGAAATCTTACAACTTGTTATACCCCAGACCATGGAACATCTCCACAAAGTATCTTACTCCCTCATCCGGAGACACCCCTATAGCCTATACCTTCATCCACAACCCAGGACAAACCCACCCCCCAAACTGTTCCCTCCCAGAGTCCCAGGATCCCCCAACTTGTTCCCTACACGTACTACTAGAACGCCCCCCCCAACCCGGCCTCCCCCACACCATTTTCTCCCAAATCGTTCCCCCTCACTCTGATTCCAGACACTCCTCCAGTCTGTCTCCTCACACTCTGCTGTGAGTGATCTCTGAAATGGCCCATGCTTGTTTCCTCCCTTGAAACTGGGGATGCTTCCACAGCTTCATTCACTCCCCCAGTCATTCCTGTCCCTGACACTCCTGGCACATTCTCATAGCCTGTTTCTTCCCCCACAGAACTTGGGCAGCTCCATAACCTGGTCCCACACCCAGAGGTGTAGGACACCCCTGCGGCCTGGCTCCTTCCTGCCAGCCCCAGGATTCTTCTCCCTCCTGTCTCCTCCCCTGAAGCCCCAGGTCCCTCTGTGGATTGTCTCCTCACCACTGTGAGGCCTGAAACAGCAGCATTCATTTCTTCTCCTGTAGACCCAGTCACCCACACCTCAGCAGGCATACGCCCTGCCATGGGAACTCCTACAGCTGCAAGCACCCCCAAAGACAGAGGTACCCTCACAGCCTCAGGGACCATTCCATTGAGTCTCCTTCTCCACAGGCCTGAGACACCTTCAGAGCCAGTCTCCCTGTCCACAGGTCCTGGAGCCCTGGCAGCAGCAGACACCTCAGTCGTCGGTCTCCTCCCCCATACATCTGAGACATCCCCAGAGCTAGTATCACCCACCATTGGCCCAGGGACTCCATCAGCTGTGGGCACTCCCACAGCCATGGAAACTTTAGCAGCCACAGGCATTTCAGCAGTCTGTCTTCTTCCCAATAAGCCCAAGAAACCCCCAGAGAGTGTCCTCCCCCACAGGCCCAGGCACCCCCGTAGCTGTGCACAACCCCACACCCACAGATACCCCTGCAGTCTCCTTCCCTCTTGATAAGCCTGAGATGCCTCCAGGGCGCATCTTTCCGTCCATGGGCCCAGACATCCTGGCAGTAGTGGGCATCACCCTCCCTGTGGGGCCCTTGGAATCTGCAGGCCCTTGCACTGTCTCTCTCTCTCCCCACAAGCCTGAGACACCTCTAGAACCAGTCTCCTCCTGCACAGGCCTAGGAACCCTGGGAGCCACAGGCACCCCACAAACTGTGGACACCCCTGCAGTCACAGGTACTCCTGCAGTCTGTCTCTTTCCTGGCAAGTGTGAGAAACTCCCAGAGGCAGTCTCCACCCCCAGAGAACCAGGCATCCTAGGAGCTACGGGCATCTCAGCAGCCACAGGAACTCTGGCATTCTGTCTCCTTCCCCAAGATCTTGGAACACCCCCAGGGCCGGTCTCCTCCCGTGGTACCTCAGGAGCCACAGAAACCTTGTCAGTCACGGAAACACCGACAGCCTGTCTCTTTCCCCATGATCCTGGAAAAGCCTCAGAACCAGCATCCTCTCTCACAGACGACAGCTCCTCTGGAGCCACAGATATCCCTGAAGCCATGGGTATTCTGGCAGTACAAACTCTTTCCCACAGGTTCAAGACATCACTAGAGCTGCTTTCTGGACACATAGGGCCAGACACCCACACAGCGGCAGGCACCCTCCCAGACCTGGCACACCCACAGTCGTGGGTACCCCTTCTAGAGCACACCTGTGCTTGGGCATGCCCGATGCCTCAGACATCCCAACCGTCTCAGGCAAGCCCATAGCCTGTCTCCTCCTGCACAGACATGAAGCATCCCCATAGCCAGTCTCTTGATCCACAGACCCATGTATCCCTAAAACTGTAGGCACCAGAGCCTCTTGTTCTCCCACAGCCTGCCTCCTTTCCCACAGCCTGAGGACATTCCCACAGCATGTCTCTTCCCCAACAACCCGTGGCACTGCATCAGCCAAAGGCACCCCCACAGCCTGCTGCCTGTCCCACAGGCCTGGGATACCAACATACCGTGTCTGTTCACCCACAGCTCCCAGTACCACCCCAGCCTGGGACACCCCAACAGGCTGTTCTGTTCCCCACAAACTAGGGACACTCCCACAGCCTGTCTCCTTCCCCAAAGCCCTAGGTACTCCCATAGCCTGTTCTACATCCCACAGGCCTGAAGCAAGCCCAGGACCTGCCTCCTGCTCATCAGAACCAGATACCTCTGCAGTCTGTGCAGCTTCCCACGACCCTGGTCACACCCAGAGCCTGTCTCTACCCACACAGCCTGTCCCCTTTCCCTGAATCCTGGGTCACCACCACATCTAGTTTCCTCTTCAACAGAACAAGGCACTCCTATAAGCTGTCCTGTCCCCCATAGGCCAGGGATACCCCTAGGGCCTATTTCCTCCAAAGCCTGTCTCCTCCGACACATGCCTGAAGCGCCCACACAGGTAGTTTCCTCCTCCACAGCTCTGGGTACCCTTACAGTATCAGATATCCCTGCAGCCTGTCCCCTCCCCATAAGCCTGGGGTATCCCCACAGACTGCCTCTTGTGCAAGAGCCCCAGGCACCTGCACTGACTGCCCTCTCTCCCACAGACCTGGAGCACCCCCACATCCTATCTCTCCCTCCACAGCTCTGGGTACCTCCACAGCTTCAGGCCACCTCATGGCCCCAGGAATCCCCACAGTCAGTCCTTTCCCCCAAGGGCCTGGGGCAACCCCATAGCCTATCTCCTCTACAGCCTCAGGCACCCCCAAAGCTTGTCCTCTCCCCAGCAGGTGTGGAGCAATCCCAGAATTTGTCTCCGTAGGCCCAGGCACACCCACAGAAGGCAACCTCGCAGCCTGTCCCTGCCCACATGAGCTGGAGGGCCTCTCACAACCTGCCCCTAGGCCACCAGCTGTAGAAATTCCTGAGGCCTGGGGGTCTGGCCGAGCCTGTCCTTTCACCCATGGTCCTGTGAGACCACCACGGCTGGTCTCTACCCATGAAGCTCGACCTGGTACGCCCCTTTCAACTGGCCCTTCTCCTGCAGGAACAGGATGGAGCTCGACTCTGCTTCCTTCCCCGCATCCTGAAGCTGCCCTCATAGCCTGCACCTTCAACCACAGCTCCAGAATGCTCTCGTGCCCCATAGATCCCGGACGACCTTTTCTCTCACCGCCTCTGGGACTCCTGTAAACTGACTCCTCCTCCTCCCAGTGCCAGTCACCCACACAGATCCAGCAGGCCCCACCACCTGGGGTTCCCCCACAGCCCCATTCACCCACACAGCCCCGGGTCTCTTGCAGCCTCAATCGAGCCTGCAGTGCCAGGTGTCCCTGAAGTCTCGTTCGCTCCAGCGGCCTTGGATGTCTCCGCTACTCGTCTTCTACCCCATGGCTGCGGACAGTCCTGCAGCTTTTCTGCACTCACACAACGCGTCTCCCACACCGAGGACCTCGCCCGGCGCCTTGCTCCACGGCCTCGGAACGTCCCTGCACTCCATCTCTTCCCCCATGCCGCCGAACTCCGCGCCCGGACCTGCTGGGCCCTACACAGCGACCTGGCCTCTCTGCCGCTCGCCCGCCCATGCGCAGCCTGGGCAAGGCCTCATGGCCAGCCGCCCTGCTCATAGCTCGAGGACAATTCTTGTATTCCCCAACGCTGCCTCTAGGACACCGTGTTAGCACCACACTCCCAAGCCTGCTCCACACACGCACTCACACTCTCAGCTCCAACCTCAAAGCCTTACTCCCTCCCAATCCCCCACCCCACCTCCGACCCCCAATATCGCCCCCCGCCAAACCAAGGCAGAACAATAGATAATTGGGGGCGATAAGCGGCAGAATCTGCCCGGGATCAAGATCTCCTCTCCCCCAGGTCCATGACTCCTAACGCGGCTTCCCAGAATCCCCCCAGCTCCCGCCCGAGCCCACCTGGCCTAAGGCGAGGCGCGGCTACAGGGAAACGGGCGGGGCGAGGGGGGCTGCCAATTAGGCCTCGCTTCCGGCCGCTGGCCCAGTCGCCATAGCAACAGGCGCAGGGCGGCTTGGGAGCCGTTAGGACTCCTGAACCCCAAGGGTCCAGGAGGTGCGCGGCAGCTGGTTGTGCAGCCACTGTACACCGGGCTGGGGCCGAGACTAGATTAGGGCAGAAGCCTTGGTTTCAGAATGGAGCCAGCACAGAAAGATCGGAGAAGCGAAAAGAGAAAGACGTTACGACGAGTTATGGCCTTCAGAGGCTCCCGTAACACCTCTAAGCCTTGTGGGCTCGCTTAGGCACCGCCCTGCTCCTAGCCCACCCGGAAACAGCTTCGCCACGCCCCACGTGGGGCCCCACCTCGCGGCGGCACAACCCAAAAACTCCTCCCGCGGTCCGCAACGCTTTTCCGATGGCCCACTACGAGGAGGTGAGTGTATCCGGCTTCGAGGACTTCAGCCGGGCTGTGGAGCAGCACAAAGGCAAGACCATTTTCGCCTACTTTACCGGTTCCAAGGACGCCGAAGGGAAAAGCTGGTGCCCCGATTGCGTGCAGGGTGAGGCCGGGATTCGAGGACTGTTATCCAGAAGTGGCAGGAAGGCCGAGGGCTATGGCCAGAGAGCTGAGTTGAAAAGAGGAAGAGGGAGTCTTGCTCCCGGAGACCCGCAGGGCGATCCGAGCTGTTACCTTACTTCCTTTTCCAATCCTGTTTTTCTTCCTCTTGTCTTTCCCCGCCCCTCCAAGAGTGCTCTACCATTCAACTCCTATAATCATGGAATCTAATCCTTTAAAACTTTTCACTTCCCCAATGTGATTCGTGTCTTACAGGAGAGGTGATTTGGTCTCCTCTGGATATCAGTAAATATTTATGCCTTTCATTGTTCTGGGTGCTGTGGCGGAGAGACAAACAGGGCTGAGATATAGTCCTTACCCTTAAAGTGGCCCTCAAATCAGAGAACACATGATTTCTGTTAACCTCTTCAGCTAACTGCAGGTTAAAGTCTGAGTTCTTAGCAACACTGAGGGGAGGGGAGAAGGACACTGTGTATCAGTGTCTGGTTGTAGAGTTAATGTGTCATTACTTTATATCAACTTTTTTTTTTTTTTTAAGCTGAACCAGTCGTCCGAGAGGGGTTGAAGCATATTGGGGAAGGATGTGTGTTCATCTACTGCCAAGTAGGAGAAAAACCTTAGTAAGTGATAGAGTATACTCTATTTCTGACTGCACTACTAGACTCTTGAAAACAAAAGTGGAAAGGGCTTCGGGACGCAGGTTCTCCATTTTAAAGAACAATTAGATGAGCCAAGAAGACGTTAAATACAAATTAAAATTTTGAATGTTCAGTCACTTGTATTAGGTAGGGATAATAAGGTAAGTTTGGCCTGGTGTTAGTTCAGAACTTGTCTTTAACATTTATTTTATATCTTAGTCACTTTAAATGAAAACTTTTACACAGGGAATAGTAAGTCACAGTCCTCAAGGTTTCTTAAATGTTTACAACAAAAACAATGATTACTAAAAGACTAAATGTAGGAATATATCAAATATTAAAATGTAAGAAACCAAGTAAATATATTTAATAATCACTTTTTCTTTTCGAAAATAGTTGGAAAGATCCAAATAATGATTTCAGAAAAAAAACTTGAAAGTAACTGCCAGTGCCTACACTTACTTAAAATATGGAACAGTGAGTATCTTTCTTTAATGCGTTACGGCTACAATTCACCAACAAAACTCTTTTAACTTGTTGTAGATTCAAATTTAAAAGATCTTGACATTTCATCCCAAACATCACTTTGCTGTTCAGAGTATATCTGTCCATCTCCTATGGCCAATCCCAGTAAACTATTAATAATGCAAATATCTGTAACTATTATCTTTTTCATGTTTTTAAAAAGCTATTCTTAGTTTAAAATTCTATAAGTACTGCTAAAGAAAGTTGGTTTACACATAATTTCTTAAAACACTGGCATCAGTGTTTCCCATTTAATTCATAATTCTGGTTGAAAAGAAGGGGTACCTACCTCCTCTAGTTTAGTCATGGCCCTGCGATTCTAAATTAAAGAGTTGTGGGGAAGGAGGATAGTATTAGGCTTGCTGCCTCCTTAGTCTAAGTTTAGAGCCAAGTGAGTCATCTTAAAGCAAATATCTTAACTATTTCACGAAACTTGTTACAACTAGTTGATAGTTTTCAGAATGGTATAATCTCTCTAAGATTTGTGTCATTCGAATAGAACTGTCCTCTCCTAATAACATTTTTGTAGTTGTGGGTTACAATGTTTTTCTCTTACAGCCTCAAAAACTGGTAGAATCTGAGTGTCTTCAGGCCAACCTCGTGGAGATGTTGTTCTCTGAAGATTAAGATCTGATGATGGCAATTGTGTACCGATTTCCTGATTTGCTCTAGTATAAAAGGAACTGCATATTTGCTTTGAATTCATGTTAGCAATAAACATGACATTTAAAAAATTGGTATATGTCTAAGTAGAATTCTGTTAAAATGCTCATGAACCCTCAGTCTGTAATATGTGGATATCTTTAAAATATAGGTAAAATAAGTCTTCAAGAGTGGCGTAATAGCACAAAGCAATGTATTATTGGAGGTAATAGAAATATCTGAAAGCCCCTAATAGTGAGTAGACAGCTTCCAAATCTCCTTAAAGGAATAAGGATCTTTTACTTTAAATTCCATGAAACAAAGAACTGTTATTCCTAAAACACTTCTTGTCTTTAGAATTTAGAACTTAACCACTGAAGGAAAGCACAGCACATCTAATCCAGTCTCTGCTTCATGCAGTTTTGTTTTACAACTGTTTGAATGTGCTTCACTGCTTCGGATGAGGCAGTGGCAGAGAGATCAGAGGTTATATAACCTAGTGGTGGGAAGGAGTCCAGCCCGTGAGTCACAGATTACCAGTTACTAGCTGTGTAACTGTAGGCAAGTTAAATCTCAGTTTCTTCCTTTAAGAACTATTCTGAGAATAAATGGGAATGCAACTAAGCACTTAACATAGTGCCTGGTTTGTGGTACCTGCCAAATACTAGCTTTCCCAAAAGAGCACAAGTATTTGAGGCTCCTCACCTTTGTTTTAGTCTAAGGTCAAGAGTCCAATTAGTAGTTAACCACCAATCTTCCTACCATCACTAGGTCAGCACATACCAATGATTCTTCCATAAAGCTCTTGCAAAGCAAATAGTGATACAGATATGTCAACTCTCCTGCAGAAGAAACTTTATGCAGTTCCTGCTCTCTGATTTAAAAGGTCATTAACTCCATTTCTCTTATTCTATAGATAAGAGAGGTAGAAGGGCTGATCTGAGGGACAGTAGGTTCCAGGAGATGAACTGCCTCAGGCCCTACTGTACATTAAGAATATTGCTAGGCTGAATTTGGGATATTTGGTGACCCTCCCCTTGCTCTATCCCCACTGCCTCCTTAAATAGGTCTAAAGCACATGTTTCTATTCTTATTCATTTGACTGTTAAAATACTAATGAAAAACTTACAAATCCACAGGGAACTCAATGGTTTTAGTTAAACAAATAATCTATTAACAATAAAAAGTTAGTTGGATAAAGAGCACACTAAAGATTCTAGGTGCTACCACAATAAAGGTAGGTAGGAAGTATTTTGTCTTCACTGTACAAAAGCAATATATACATGTCTTAAGAGCCTGGTCTGGATTCCAGCTTTTCATTTTCCTGATGTGTTATTTTGCTGCTGCTGCTCTGCCAGGGCTTGCTGAAGACGCATCCGCTTCCGGGAATAGTGTTGCCAGTGCAGAATTTGCTGCTCATCAATAAATTTCGCACATTGAGCATTCACCAGCTCCTTGCGGAAGTGTTCATATTGGAGTAGTTCTAACATGTGTAAACACTGAGGGTACCTGGGTTTAAGTTTATAAGTTAATAATAGACAATTTAAGTCAATAATGCCAAGTTCTAACTCATTTACTCAAAAATGATGTTATAGCCTACCACTTCTATGACATTAACTTAGTACTTTTTTCCTGCTTAGGCAACAAGCTAGTGATCAAAAGTCAGCATTAAACAAAATTTCAAAAATGAAAAGTTCAGAAAGATTAAGTAACTTTCCCAAGACCACACAATAACTGGTCAGCGGACAGAATCAACATTTAGGGACAAATAATGAATGCTATTCTGGTAGTTTCCAAGGTGAGGAACATGAATTTTTAATTTTAGTAATTATGTGTTTAATTGATAATTTGGTTTTCCATCAATAATGATAAAAAGAACTTATAAAAGTGCGTCAATTTTAGAAGGAACTATGCACAAATATTGCACTTTAGTTTTCCCTGGGGATACACCAATTCTGAAATCTATGTGTATGCTAAGGCAGCAAATATGTAAGCAAATATACTGTGGACAAAGAAAGCCAAATTTCTGGCTATGAGAAAAAGATAGAGGAAAGCAAGAATAAACCCTGTTGTTGGGCTGAAATTGAAAACATCAATATGAACTTACTACTTTTAATACATATAGAAGAGCTTTGTGTGCTAAGGGCCTAGAAACAATGACACTGTGGTACCAATGAACACTTAGTGCCCATAGCGTGGGTTTTAAATAGCATTTTCCAAGGTCCTTTTGAAAAATGGCCGACTTTAAGGCTAAGGCAGAGAAAGCACAAGATGAGCCTGGAATATTGCGTAGTGGCAAAGAAAAGTGCTCAAAAAACTATAGGGATATGGTCTAAAGCAGGGGTTCCCAACACCCGGGCCATGGACAGGTACAGGTCCATAGACTGTTAGGTAGGAACCCAGCCACACAAAAGGAAGTGAGCAGCAGGGTAAGAAGCAAAGCTTCAACTGTATTTGCAGCTGCTCCCCAGCGCTAGCATCACCACTTCAGCTCCACCTCAGATCATCAGGCATTACATTCTCATAGGAGCATGAGTCCCTGGTGCCAAAAAGGTTAGGGACTGCTGAGTCTAAAATACTCAAGAATCATTTGAAGGGGCCCCAAATGACCGTATCTGGAATCACCAAAGCAAGAAAATACATAATTATGAAAACATAAAAAGAGTCCAAGAGTCTATATTGATAAAATTTTTAAATGAAGAGGAAAATTGGGAACAAGTGAAAGTTCCCTACAACTGAATTCCAAATAATAAATGTAGAAAGAATGATAGAATTAGAAAATCACCATAGTAAAAATTCTTTGAAGCAAGTATCTTCGATAGATGTTAAAATTAGTGGGTAAAAGTATGATATGAAAACAATATTTACATTAGTCCAAAAAGTAATTTCCTCATAAAAGATACTTATTAAATGCAAAAAATAGTAACTTCATATGGAGAAAATTGGCAGCCACCACCTCAACCATGATCAAAATTAACATCACCAGTGGTGGGTAAATTGACTTCCTGTGAATTCCGATATATCTATGAGGATACAACATCACATCTGTGTCACCATCATAGAAAAAAAGACTGATGAATTTAGATTAGACATAGGACGTTAGTAAAACAGCTGGCACAATTTGAATGAAGTCTGTAGATTACATAAGGTTAGATCATATTAATTTTCTGATTTCGATCATTGTACTGTGGTTATATAAGATGTCAACTTTTAAAACATCTGGGTAAAGAATATACAGGAATTCTCATTAGTTTCCCAATCTGTTTTGTATGTGAAATTATTTCACATAGAAAACATAAAGTTTAAATGAATCATTAAAAAACATTAAATCATATAGGAAGTACACAGTCAAAACTGTACAAGTGGTATACAAATGACTAAAGTTTGGACAAACAGTTACTACAGCAGTGCTTCTCAAATTTAAATATGCACATGACTAACTTCCTAAAATGCAGATTCTGATTTAGTAGGTCTGGGTAGGGTCTGAGTTCTGCATTTCTAACAAGCTCCCCAGTGATATCAACACTAATGGTCTGAGGACCAGAGCCCAACATCATACTGTCCTTCCAAGATATTACAAGTTCTATCTATACTCCAAAGATACATAGTTGCTTCTAATTGTTAGTAGCTAAGCCTGCAATGCCCTAATCACACCTATCCTGGCTATTTCTTTTTCATGAAGGAATTGGTAATTTAAAAGATCTAGGTCTGAATACCAGCTCTTCCATTCACCAGCTGGGAGGCTTTCAACAAGGTATTTAACCTCTAAAGGTTTAGTTGTAAAATAAGTTTAGTTGTAAAATAAGTTAATAAGTTAGTTTGTAAAATAAGTTAATGTGAAAACCAAGAGAATGGTCTCAAGTAGCATTTAGTCAATAACAAATTTAGACACACAGAGATCATTTATCAAACTTGTAGAAGACAATGTTCAGAATATATTAAAGGACACAATAAGGAATCATAAATATTCTGATAGGCTACAATTATAGTATTAATCAACAAGATGAGGTACAAAAGGAAAGTTCTGCATTTAGATTTTTAAGAAGTAAACAAGATATAAATGGAGAATTCAATAGTACTAATGAAAATAAAACTGAAGGATTTTAGTTGGCATAAAGCTCCTAGCAAGTCAACAATGTGAATCGTTCCCCTTCCAGCCTTCCCCAAAAGGTAACGTAAACTTAAGTTGAACTAATAGAAATATAGTGTCTATATGAAGAAAAAAGTGCTCTGTGGTCTGCTGTACCCTTACATCTGAAGGCCTCTGTTTAGTTCTTTTTTTTTTAAGGTTTATTTATTTTTGTATCTCCTACAGCACCTGGTATTCCTAAGTGGTCGGTCTCCCATGCAAGTACTAACCAGAACCGACCCTGCTTAGCTTCCAAGATCAGAGGAGATCAGGTGTGTTCAGGGTGGCATGGCTGTAGACCTCTGTTTAGTTCTCGGCTGAACAACATAAGGCACAATTAGAAAATATCCAAAGGAGGGCATATGAGAAATAGCTGAAGGTAGTTGAGAAAAATAAATGTAAAAAAGACATTGTAGTGCAGATACTGGCTGTTAGTAAAGCAAGTTAAATGGTAGAAAGTGTCTAGAAGAAGTAGCTGCTCCTCAGCTCTAGCCTGTCATTAATTTATGAAAATGAAGACTTGGGGTCACCAGATCTTCTAGATTTCCAAGAGTAGCTAGAAATCTGATTATGTGAAAGTTTCCAATCTTTAAATGTTGGCAACTAGTGAAATAAGAAAAACCTTGTGCAGACTGAATGATATGCTCACAGGGCATATCTCAACCTAACTTAAATATCAGAAGGGCCCTTGCCTCAATAGGGCATAGACTAATTCTAGATTAATTCAGCGATAAAACTGCAACATGGATTAAAGTTATATGGAGGTGTATTATATCACAATATAAGGAAGAATTCTGTAGCATCTAGCTAACAATCAAACTGGGTGTCCCTGAATGGAACAACATGTGCTCACTGGAAACTTCTAGCCATAGATTACCATATCAGCAATGTTGTGTGCGAACGTGATAGTGTCTAAGACTCAAGACTCAATATCCAACACTGAGTCTCTAAGTCTACATACATACATGTTGCAATCTAATAAAAAAGTCTTTTCTATGGATTATTAGTGCATAAGTGGTTGTTTATAAAGGGCCAGTTAGGGTGCAAAGAATCCTACAGACAGAATGATGTGGGCTTCAAGTATCACCTATTAGACACAGAACAGCATATTGGATAAAGTACAAGTATGAAACATTCTCCTCTTAAATCTGTATTTGTTTAGAAAAGAAAAAAAGTTTCACTAATGCTTTTTGACTACCTAATTAAGACAAAGCAGAAGTGTGAATTCAAAGATTTTTTACCATTAAAAAAAAGAATAGGTTTGTGATTATGCTTCTTGCAATTTAGTACCTCTTAAAATGACAGCATCTGTTGCACAACCTCAATTATTATATAATTATATACATTTTTCTAAATGAGCACAGTACTTGGCACATAGGAGGCCCTAAAAAAAAAAAATACACAGTAGCTGTTAAGACTCAGATAAGATTTCCTCCTCCAGAAAACCTTCCTTACAAGTACCCCTTCCTGTATTCTTTAATTTTCGGCCTATGGCTGTCTCTTTGCATTTATTGATAGTGGGTTCCTTGGAGTCAATAAACTAGTGAGATGTGTTGAGTTATATAAGATCAGATGAAGACAGAGCCAAATCATATATAACTTTAGCTCAAGAAAAGAAACTATTTTATTCTGCATGCACTGGGAAACCATTGAAAAGGTCTAAGAGAGTGACATGTTGTGATTTTACATTTTTAAGAAATCAATTTGGCTTCTGTGTAGAAAATTATTTTGCTTTGTTTGGCTGATAAGGGTGGAAGGAGAGATAATACATAAATAGATTATTGCAATAATCCAAGTTAGAGATGACTGTGTCTTATACAGTGTCAGCAAATAGAAGAAATGAAGAGATTCAAAATATATTTTTTTCAATGTGAAACTAAGAAGTTCATTAAATATCAGTGTCTTGGAATATAATAAGGTATATACTTATTTAGGACTATAAAAATTAAACTTACTTTAGATACTTGGCATATTCTGGTTCTTTCCAATAAAGCAAGTACTTAAGATAATTAACAAAAGCTTTGTCTTTGAAGTAACCTCTTTGGGCAAGAACTGAAAGGCATAAAAAAAAAAAATCTGTAGAGCAAACCAATCTTTGTACTGATTTGTGACTCCCAACATAAATAATTTACTTACATAACATCCCCACCACCAACACACACTGAATTAAAAAAACAAGTCCCAGTTTGCTCAATTATATAAGTGTAGAAATAATTCCATTCAACTGAGAATGTATGAAAGTAGACACTTATGAACTGCAACTCTACTGTCAAAAATTAACAGCTACTCAATTCAATGAGGTGCTCAACAACTTACAATTAAGGTAATTTGGGTTAGCTAAACACTGCACAAATTCCAATTCCAACTGAAACCGAAGTCGATTTCCAGCATCATCTAGGAGAAAAGACAGCAAAAATCATCCAAAATAAAGTTCAGTATATAATATTGATTTGTAGAAAGAAAACAGCAGTAAAGACACCAATGCTGACACGCTTCCACATGAAGGGCAGGTAACAGTTTGCCAAAATTGAGTGTGGGAGGAGGTAAACCTTCCTTAGAAAGCTAATAAAAGCAAAGCTCTGATTAAAAGAATTGTTAGAAGTTTCTCCAAAGTTAAAGAGAAGTCATCAAATAGAAACACACGAGGGAGGGGAGGGCAGGATATTTACCCCTCGTGAGACACTATGTAGGAATTTTAAGTGATCACTGGAGTAAATGGTACTGTGCCATGCCCTATTTTAATTATGCGTTACAACTGTTACGTGATTAAGTTAAACAAAAGCTACATGAATGCTAAATCAATAAGGAAAGGTTTAGGATTCAAGCTGAAAAAGAGGCGGTGTGCAAGATCAGGGAGTGTGTGCATATGTGAGAAGCGTCAGTGGCAGAAAAATGTACATTATGTGTCGACGATACTTCAAACTTATGCAAGTTCATTTGAGGCGCAAAAAGCAAATCGAGAAGACCGATTTGAACTCTCGGTTTCGCTCGCGCCAGCAAGGCCGTGGGGTCGGTGTTACCTAGCAAGTAAAGAAAAACGGCCTGCAAACATATCAGACTCTGAAAAGGCCAAACTACCTTCGCTTTTCCAGACGCTACGAGAGCCCTCGCGCCTCCAGATCTTAACTCTAACCTGCCGGGAGTTAAACCTGCAAGGAGTCCCGGAGGAGGCGGGAGGAGGTGTATGGCTCGGACAGTTCTGTTTGCGAAGACTCGCGGCTCCCAGCGCTACTGACCTGTCTCCATAGCGACAGCCGCGGCCATCACCAGCAAAGACGTTAGGCCACCACCAGCCGAACACAGCAACTACCGGGAGCGGCAGAGGAGGTTCCGGAAGTCGCGGCTCCGCCTTCCTGTCGCGAGGCAGTGTGGGATACGGGGCATGGCAGAGCCGGGCGCGGGGGCGGGAGGTTCCGCCCATGCCCAGCTGGTCCCGGCTCTTTCCCCGCTCCGCCTGCCCAGGCTTCAAAAACGAGGGCGTGGTGCTAGGGACCAAGAGCGCCTGGGGGCAAGGTCCAGTATTTGGAAGGAAGAATGTAACCCCCACGGGACCCTTATGCATTCACGTCATCGTGTCTACCCTTTTGCTTGCAGTGACATAACGCGCCTTTGTAACATCATCCCTTACCCAGTGACGTAACCCAGAAGCAAGACTGTCGGGGAAGGTTGGCTGTGGGGGTCTCCTGAGACTTCTTTGGCCCCCGTACACCCGTAGAATGGCGTCACCCCTTCGAGGAAAGCCTGCTTCGCCCGAGGTGGAGACTGCTCGCCACAAGGAGAAGTCGTCGATCCGCGTGGAGACCTCCTTCCACCGCGTGGAGACCTCCTCCCGCCGTGTGGAGACCTCCTCCCGGCAGGTGCGCACATCTTCTCGGCAGGTGGAGACCTCCCAGCGCCGCAGTGAGGGACCCTCGCTCTCCCCCTCTGGGAAACGGCTTCCTCACGTCCTCGAGGTATCTCCGAGCACGTGGAAATCTCCTCGCAGCGCACAGAATCGTCCTCCCGCCACGTCAGGGCCTCATCCCTGCGGGTGGAGACGTCTCTACACCGCGTGGAGAGCCCGCTCCGGCAAGACAAGCCGGCAGCCCGCCAGAATGTAAAAATGGCCAGATGAAATGCTTCCCAAAGGCCACAAAGGCCACAAAAGGGTCATGGCCCTCAGGCAGGACTGAATTGCCTCCCTTTTGCAGCCATCCAGCTTCCAGCTTCCAAGTGGACCAATCATCTTTGATTTCGTGGAAACAGCCATAAATCAATGTAAGAAACAGCCAGGCTATGGCTTTGGAACTCAGTCAACATTTATTGACCATGCCACACGTTAGACCTATCCTGCCTTTGACCCAGGCAACTATTTTGACTTGAAGCCAGCAAAAAAAGATTTCAGGCCCATGGTACTGTACAAATTGAGTTGATGGACAAAGAGGCTTTTTGATCCTCTGAGCCAGGTGAGTTTGAGATTCATAGTCCCTGAACAACCTTCACTGCTTCAAACCTAGGGACAGGGAGCAAACTAAAATGATGACCAGTAGAATAATTATATGCCTGCCAAAAACCTGAGGAACAAGGAACAGAGTTTAATTAATTAACCTTTATGTTTCAACATAATTATGTTGTTTATACTAAGCCCTGTACGTGGTATCCCCAGCCACACACTTTTTAACATAGGTCAAATGTAGTTAAAAATGAAGGTCAATAACATCAACAAGAATGTTCTTAGAAGGGAAACCTGACCTGATATTTGAGGAGATAGAGGGGAGGAATATTTATGGAGTTCCTACTCTATCTCAGATGATATTCTGGCACTTGGACTATGGCAGTGACAGGGGCCCAACCCTTGAAGAGCTGGCACTCTGGTGAAGAGGTAGACAATAAATGACAAGACAGTTTTCTATCGTGATTAGCATTATGAAGGAAATAAACAGGTAACATGACAGAGAATGTATATGAGGGGTTCTTTAGATAGAATGGTGAGGGATGGCTTTGCTGACTAAGCATTATTTGAGCTGATATTCGTGTGGGTGAACAGTGGGCCATGCAAAGATCTGGGAAGAGTGCATGGCAGAGGGAACAGCAAGTGCTAAAATTGTATGGGAGCAAGCTTAGAATGTTCAAGGAACAGAAATAAGACCAGTGGGCTGGAGCTTAGTGAGGGAGAGCATGGTATGGAAGAGAGGATGTTAGAGAATAGGCAGGAGCCAGTTCATGGAGGTCTTGGAAGCCACGTAAGGAGCTTTGGTTTCATTCTAAGGTCAATGGGAAGGCATTAGAGGGTTTTCAACAGGGGAGTAACATAATGCAATTTCTGTTTTAAAAATACCCTGGCTTCTGTGTGTAGGATGTAGGACAGTGGTTCTCAACTGGGCGCTGGTTTTATCCCCTTGAAATGTCTAGAACAGTTTCATTTGTCACATTTGAAGGGTGGGGGAAGATTTAGTACTGGCTTCTAGTAGTTGGAGACCAGGGATACTGCCAAACATCTTACAGTTCACAAGACAGCCCCCGCCACACACACACACTAAAAGAATTAGCCCAAAATGTCAATAGTGTGAGAATGAGAAATCTTGATGTAGAGGACAAGAGAGGAAACAAGAACTAGTTAGGAAGCTAATACAGTGGTCCAATAAGAAAGGATAGATAGTGGCTCATTCTAGGGTGACAACTATAAAAAGTAGAGCTATAGAAAAGAAGGCAGATTAGGGATGGGTTTGGAGGCAGAGCTGACATGACTGAAGGATATGGAGGTGAGGGAAGGAAGAATAGAAGAATCAAGGATGACTTCTGAGTTTTGGTTTGAGCAATTTGGTATATGGTAGTATGGCCCAAATACTAGGGAAGATCAGGTTTAGGAAGGACAAATCAGTTCCATTTTTGCCATGTTGAGTTCAGATGCCTGTACAATTGGAGACATTGGGTGGCAGTTGAATGCAAAAAGCTGGCTACCATAAGAGAAGTAAAGATTGGAAATATAAAATGTGGGGTTATCAGTACATAGATGGTATTTAAAGCCACAGGACTGAGTGACTGTCGTCTGCCAGTCTGTTTCACTCATTTTGTGTGCATGAATGAATTTGAAATCTTGTTCTTAGGGAGCTTCAACTGGCTGGACACCTCTTCCCTCTCTTTCATCCCCACAGAGCCCTGGCTTAACATACCTAAGTTTTCCTTGCCTGAAGTCCTTTGGTAGCCACCGATAAGTGAGTTTGCACGAAAATTTTAGAAATTTTTCAGAAAACTTGACTTTCACAGATAACATTACATTGCTCCTGGGAAGGTCTTAAAACAAAGGTTCAAAAGTGCAAGGATGTTTTTGCTTTTTGCGGGGGAGAGGGCTGGAGAGAGGAGTGCATGGATACTAATGTGTAGTCCTAGCCTCAGTTTCTTATGGGATGGCTGAAGAACAACTGAAGTGATCTATAACAATGGTTCTCAACTGGGGGCAATTTTTGTCCCACAAGGGACACTTAGCAATGTCTGGAGATACTTTTGTAACTGGGGGGGCTGGGTGCTACTGGCATCTAGTGGGTAGAGCCCAGCAATGCTACTAAACACTAAACATCCAACAATGCACAGCCCCTGACGACAAAGAATCACTGGGTCCAAAATGTCAGTAGTACCAAGGTTGAAAACCCTGAAGGTTCTAGCAACTTAGAAAGTGAACGCATGGTCCATTTAAGGAAGCACCCTACTAATCATAGCAGGATTATGCTATGGGAGAGGTTTAGCAGTAGTAACCTGTGTCAAATAGGAGCTCTCAGAGGAATAGGATATCTTGAATTTTGAGGAGACCCTACATCTCTGTTTTCAATAATTTATATGATATTTACCCCAGGAAGAAATCGGTCCCATCTAGCAGGATATGAATGACCTTGATTCTGTAGGACCTTTTTGTGAAGTAGAGTATTTGCTGTTTTTAGGCACTGTGCTAAGTCATTACCCACATCACTACAGTCAAGAACACTGGATTGCCCAGTAGAATAGGGGCTCAGGCCAGGGAAATATTATGAAACCCCAGAGGCTACGCTCATGCTTCTGCCTCATACGACTTCTGCTATAAACTAATAATTAGACTGGAATTTTAGGCTTTGGTGAGCTTCCTAATTCTTTTTAACATGACAGACCATGCGCATCACATAAAACTCTCAATCAGTGTTTTTTCATTGAACAGAGTAGTTGCTTTCTTTACCAGTGTTCCTTATTATCATTATTACAAAAATGATATGTGTTTAATGTAACAAATGAAATAATTGAAAGATGTGTAAAGAACAGTTTAATAATTTGTCATCATTCCTTTCCATTTCCATCCTTTGGAAATAATGTTAGCAACTTGGAGTATATCCTTCCAGACTTTTCTGCATTAATTGCTTCTATCCCCCTTCTAAGTAGTACGTGTAAGACCGGTACTGTGAAAAAGCCAAACACTTGGTTTCTAGATTATTTATTCTCTTAGAAGGATACAAGATTCTGGTAGCTTCTTTCTTTTTGTTATCCTTGTTTCATAAGAGGGTTTTACTGATGTTTCTTCCTCCTAATTTCATTTATCCATGTTTCAAAGCTGAAATCTACACAGAGCAAGAAAGTGTCAAAAAAGACAAATGACATGAAGAAAAGTATGTGACAAGATATTTGCTATACATATAGTTTTACACATCAGATTCCACAGCTTTAAAATGACCCTGTATATTAAAGAAGCTTGTATCTGTCATAATTTTTAATGTATTTGCTGCATAGTATAAGTGTCTGCTACCCATACTGTGTGTCAGCATCCTCCCCACATTGTCCATTCTTGAAAGCTCCAAAGGACCACAGGTGCTGTTGTATTTGTGACATGATATGTAATGCTAAGTACATGTACAGTAAAGAGCAAAGAGCAGTGCTGTTCCTCCATTACCAACCAAGAAAGCCTTTAATGGCTCAGTCTACTTATCTCTTGGATTTTTTGTTAGGAAATAGTTGTGACTTGCCTTCAGTTGTTGCCATCCAGGTTAGTTTAAAAAATTAAATAAGTACCAGTCAGCACCTGCCATTTTCCTTTAGTCCATTCATTTATATATATAAGCTGAGGCTAGCTTACAAAATTCAGCATATTTATTTGCTGTCTGTTGTATTAAAAATAGTTGAAATGAAAGAATGCAATTAATAGAATACCCAGATAATACAAGCCACAGGAAGAATTAATATTTCAACCAATGAGGTATTTGGCACAAGTTCTTGTCTAGATCTCCCAGGATTCCTAGTCCTCCACCCTTGCTGTTGCCCCAAACCCAGTATGGCTAGTGCAAGCCCCGGTACTTGACCCAGCCTCTCCAGGCTTCTGCATGCTTATATGAGTTCCACACACTATTAGGTGGGAGAAAGAATTTACTGTTTAAAAACTTTTTTTTTCCCCAAAGCAGTTGATCTTCATGGTACAGATGGAAAAACAAGTCCATGGAAGCCAAAAGTAACTTGCCAAGACCAGTGGTTCTTGCAACCACTATTTACTGCCTCCTAGGATGGTTTCTTTTGACAGTCAAATAAAGGTAGGTATAGTGTCCTTAAGTTTAATTTATAGTAAGCGTAGTAGATAATACTAAAAATAGAAAAGGAAGAAAGTAACATTTATGTGCAATTCTACAGAGCACTCTCATTCCTGTAAGTCTCCAAAAACATCTCATTATTGTTTTGAAGCTCTGTTTTTAGGTACATAAACATTTAGCATCATTGTGTCTGCTTGATAAATTGGCCCCTTTATCATTATGAAATTACCTCCTGGAGCCCCACTAATATTCTTTGCTCTGAAATCTATTTTATTTGATATTAATATAGCTGCTCCAGCTTTCTTTTGATTATGGTTAGGATGGTGTGCCTTTTTCCACCCTTTTACTTTCAACCTATTGGTGTCTTGATACTTAAATGGATTTGTTTTATTATATAGTTGGACCTTGGTGTTTTTTTATTCTAATAATTTCTGCTAACATGAGAATGTTTTGACCATTTATATTTCTGTAATTATTGTTATGGTTGGATTTAAATCTACCATCTAGCTGTTTTCTGTTTGTTCTCTCTGGTTATTATTCTCCTTTTTTTCTTTTTTCTTTTGTATTCAATATTTTTAATTACTCCATTTCATTTCCTTTGTTAGCTTATTCTCTTCTGTTTTATGTTAGTTTCATTTGGGTTTGTAGAATCCATTTTGAACTTATCATATTCTACCTTTGCATGATGATGTACTACTTGATACATAGTGTAAGAACCTTACAAGAGTATACTTTCATTTTTCTGGCCTTTTCGCTATCATTGTCATACGTTTTACTTGTATGTATGTTATAAACCCCACAGTACACTGTTAGCATATTTGTTTTAAACAGTTAATTAGTTTTTTAAGAAATATAAATAATTATTTATTCACATAGTTAGCATTTTGGTGCTCTTCATTTCTTTGTGTAGATCCAACTTTCCATCCAGTAGCATTTTCTTTCTACCTAAAAGACTTCTTTAATCATTTCTAGCAGGTGTTTGCTGATGATGAAGTCTTTCTATTTTTATATGTCCAGTAAAGTCTTGATTTTGCCCGCATTTTTGATATATATCTTTTTTCTGGGTAAAGAATTCTTATTTTCTTTTTCTTCCAGTACTTTAAAAGTGTTATTTCATTGCCTTCTGACATGTATTATTTCCAACGAGAAATCTTGCTCTATCCTAATTTTTGTTCCTCTGTACAAAGGCTTCTCTCTATGACTTCTTTCAGTATGTCTCTTTATCATTAGTTTTAGCAATTGGATTATGATGTGCTTTTATGTGGCATAAAAGCATGTTTCTTGAGGTTCATTGTGGGTTTTTTTGGATCTGTAGTTTTATAGTTTTCATCAAGTTTGGAAATTGTTTCTTATTTCATGAAATAATTTTTCTGCCACTATCCTTATGGATTGCAATTAAAAGTATATTAGGCCACTTGATGCTGTCCCTCAGCTTATTGATCCTGTTCTTTTTCTTTCTTTTCTTTCTTTTTTTTTACTAGTCTTTTTTTCCTCTGTATTTCACTGCCACCCAATGTCTCTATTGCTGTGTCTTTAAATTCACTAATCTCTCATCTGCAGTATTTAATCTGTCATAAATATCATCCATTGTTTTTGTTTTGGTTTTGGTTTGGTTTGGTTTTTATCTCAGTCATCTCTCATGTGAGTCAATATGGATCTTTTTCATATCTTCCATATATAAAGAAATTCTTCCATTTTTTTTATATCTTTCTGACATGTTCAACTTTTCCTCTAGTTTCTTGAATACATGCAATGTAGTTATAACTATTTTAATTTTTTTAACTACTAATTCTGTCATCTGTGTTATTTCTGGGTTAGTTTCCATTAATTGATGTTTTTCTTCATTATGGGCTGTATGTTCCTGCTGCTTTGCATGCCTGTTAATTTTTGTTGGCATGCCAGACATCGTGATTTTATCTTGTTGTGTGTTGGATATTTTTTTGTATTCTTATAAACATTCTCGAGCTTTGTTCTGGGACACATTTAAATTATTTGGAAACAATTTTATCCTTTTCAGGACTTGCTTTTAAACCTTGTTCAGTGAGTCCAGAGCAGTGTTAAATCGAAGGTTAATTTTTTCCCACTACTGAGGCAAAACCCTGATAAAAAATGGAAGTGTTCCCTCTCCTTTCAGGTGTTTCTTTTCCTGCCTTCACAGGCACATGATAATCAGTACTCAGCTGAATACTCAAGGGGAACTTTGCTCATCTCTAGTTCTCTCTCTATGCAGGTTTCTCATTTTCATACACTACTCTGCAAATTCTAGCTGCCTTGAACTCTCCAGACTCCAAGCTCTGTTTTCTCAGCTCAGGGTTCCTCCTTCCCATACTGCAGACTCAAAACTTCCTTCAGGCATTAAGCTAGGGCAATTGTAGGGTTCACCTTTGTCCTTTTTTTTTTTTTTTAAGTTATCTCAGACAGGATGGTAAATTTGATTCCTGTTACTTCACCTTGGCAGGAAGCTGCCTCATTAATTAATGTTTCACTGAACATTAATTTTACAGTTTAGTCTTTAGATAACTGAATATTCAGATGGGCATGTATCTGAATGTGTGGAATTACCATAGCCAAGAGACAGATAGTGTAATAACTGTCTCCAGAGAGGGATACTTGTGTCCCTTTTTGAGGAGATTGTAATAGCATCTTTCTCTCTGTGAAGAATAGCTGTGTTATGTTAGAAACAACTTTTTTTTCTTCTGGTATGGAAGTCTGTTAGTCAGTATTATGGGCTGTGGCAGTTATATTTTTGTTCCTTGACTCCAAATTCTTCTTCTACATTCTGCTTTGTAGCTGAGGCTGTGACTTCACAAACCATATTTCTGCTTTGCTACCTAGCCTCATGCTGCACTCTGCCAATGAGGGGTACTAGAAGGAGCCTTCTGGGCTGGAGGAGGAGGGGGTACTTCTTCATGTCTACTTTCTGTAGGCTTCTTGCTTCATGGTTCATGTGAGCATCCCACCAGCACACTTCACCCTGGTGCAGAAGGGCCTTCTTTTAGCAGGAGCTGCATCCACTTGGCAATTTTCTGATATTTGAAGAACCAGCTTTATTGTACCCCACTTCAGAACACCAGTGCCAGCTCACTAATACCCCTTCTCAGAGGTATGGGTTTAAGCTCTAAGGGGTTCCTCTTCTAAGTTTCTCAGTTTTAATAATTCCATTCTCTTTCTTTTACTGTCTGTAAGTGAGGCAGAACATCTTTTTATTTGCTTATTACCTTCCTTTTCTGAGATTGCCTATTTATATCCTTTGCTTATTTTTCTTTTGTCATTCTCTTCTTGATGTTTATGATGAGTCCTTTAAATGTTCTAAGTACAAATTCTCATTTGCATTGCAAACATATTCTCAAAGTTTGTGACTTGCTCCCTTTTTTAAAATTTTAATTATTTTTTAAGTTTCAAAAGACAGCTACTCAGCTCCTGCCATGTTCCAGATACTCGGGAAAGTAAGCACTCTTTGACCTGACATTTTTCACTGGTTTTATTTTATGATAGTAGCAGTGTATTTCCATCTTAATAGACTAATACACCAGGAATGCTATTCTGATGGTTTTTAAGCTTCCAGTCAAAACCATTAAAGACAAATAAATTTACTGGGTCTCAATCAGCATTTTTAAAAATGAAATAGAATGGAACAGAAAATGTCAGAGTGCATCACACCAGCAAGGAATGAATGGAGAGAAGGACAGAAAAAGCTTCAGGCAATTTAGGTATAACTCAGTGTTAAAGTTTGTATTACAATCTCGTGGCAAGAGAAGGGGCTTCTTCCTGGACAATTCAACAAGTGTCTGTTGACAAGGACAATGAAGAGGAAAAGAGAATGGTTAGATAACCATTGTTAGACTGGATATGAGAGGGAAAAGTTCAGGTTAAGGGTTATTAGATTTACTGAAAGATAGCTAAAGGCCATTGGGCCCCTCCCAAAGTTGATATTAGCTGAGTTCATAGATAACTGGTTTCACAGAGGTCTTATTTCATCAAAATTTATCAGAAAATTGCTTAAGCATTTTATCAGAAATATAATTAATTCTTAAGAACAAGTTTGTGGATTATATTCCCTAAATGTCCCTGACCCAGATCAAGTATGGGACAATATTTTCTTCTACAGAATAAAAGTATGTTTTAGGAACATACTTTTGTTTCAGTACATGCATACTCTAGCTTGATGTAAACTTTATTTTCAGTACATACATACTCTAGCTTGATGTAAACTTTATTTTTTTATTGTGAACCACTGTCAAAGAGTTTTGCAAAATGTTGTAGTGTATTTTAGAGCTGAGATCTGATCAAGGCTTAGGGAATTTCAGAGGTCTTGAAACCTCCCCTGCATGAAACCTCTCTATCTTTGCAGACACCTAGGGGAGATTCTCCTGGATGTCTTCACATCATAAACTTCATATCTGTTAGATTCAGAGGGCTGATCAGAGCTTTGTCCATCTTAGAGCAAGGTCTTTTTTTTGGTCTGATAATGAGATTTCATTTGGAAAAGGGACTCAATGCTAAAATAAAATCTTTGAAATTCATTAATCTAGTCTAACCCTTTGTTTTATTTAACGAGGAAACTGAGGCTCAGACTGTTAACAGCTTGTCAGTCACATGGCTCTTAGCCCACCTGAAATGGCACTGCTCTCACCAGTCTAACAAAGATTTCACCACTGGAAACTCATGCATTTAGTTGTCAGTGGCCTGAAAACATTCCCCCAGGAGAGAAGGTTTATGTAATAAAATTGCACTTTAGTGTGTCTTCTTTATTGATCAGATTCCTTTGCCAGATCCAGAGCCACTTCAGCCATTAGGGACAATAGACTATAAATGTAGGGCCTATGAGCTTTTTTTAAAGGACCTGCAAAAATGGTTATACTTATAAAATTCGTTGGCTTCAAAACGCAAAAAGAAAAAAATGAAATTGAAATGAGTTGGTGCCAACATGGACAAATTGTGATATTCATGGTATGATATGGATCAGGATCTCCAAAAATAAGGCTGTCTAAGGCCTACGAAAGTCTTAAAATGGCTCTGCCAAAATAACTATAAAACGATCTCTGGGCTCTGGTGAGACTTTGGGGTTGGGCTTCCCTCCAGCAGTGGTAAGACTGATAAACTTAGCATAGCATTTGGCCAGGGCACCTAGGTATCAGTTTCCTTTGTTTCCCTTTTTCCCTCCTGTGACCAGACAACATATTTTTTTCCCATTGACTGAGAAATTAGACCTCAGATAAGTTAATTCAGATCTCTAGACTTCACTGCCCCTACTGTAAAATGAAATGTTTGAATTAATCTCTAGATCTGTGATTCCCAAAGTGAGGAATACAGACACTGCTGGTGTGCAAGATGATTTTAGGAGGTATGGAAATATTTTTTATTTTGATAGTTAAATATTTATTCAGCATGTATTGGGAAAATATACAACTAGTCCTCAAATTTATAATTTCACCAATATTTTACTTAGGCTATAGTGGGCATTTAAAAATGTTTTAGTGAATTGATTTAAATAAAAATTAAAAATTGGCCTTTAAATGTGGTCAAATGTTTGAAGGTGATATGGTATACACTGAATGAAGTTTGGGAAACTGGAGTACTAATTTAGTAAATTAAATTAATGTTTTGTGAACTCCAGAAGAAAACCTAGGGCAGTGACATCAATTCAGTGGATTGCAATCAGAATTTTTTTAATTGACAACATAAGGTAGAAAAATAGAATATATTAGAGTACGCACACATAGTAAAGGTAGGAGTTGCTTTGTGAAACCTTTGTGTATAGTCACATTGTGAAATATATTAACATTGGGAGTCACTGTCAGAAAAGTTGGAAAAAGTATATGTCTGAGGTTTCCCATTTATAAGCCCCCTGAGTCAGTGACCATCCCTACATTTGGGACATAACAGACATTGGACAGCAGGGGTCAGAAAATCCCTACACAACAGGAAAGACTGATCCTTGGATAAGCAGAAACCTAGGGGGAGTGCCAAGCAGGACAGAGGCCTGAGGTCAGGCCTAAGATGACAGTTGTTAACGGAAAGTCCAGTTCATTTGCCTGCAGGAGTGACAGCTTTTAAGAGAGAGGCACTTTCCAGATGGCTTCGCTGTAGCCACTTTCCATTCTCCATCCCCAGATTGGATTCTTGTCTCTGGACTTTCAAAACACCCTCGGGATGCTTCAGGTGTCTTGTTTTTCTCAGACCAAGTCCTGTGATTCAGGATTGGGCCCTAACCATGTTCATCTTGGGAAATCAAAGCATCTTCATGTGTTATCCCACCTTGATTTAGGGAGGACTCGTGTTTCACAGTCCCTTCCAAAAGGAGCTTTGATATCTGAGAGCGGTGAACCTGCATTGAGCACCCACTCTCCCCTGGACACTGTTCAAATCATTCCACATGTTCTAACTCATGCGTTCCTCACAGCTAGATGAGGTAGGTCAGGACTCTACTGTAGAGTGGAGGTAAGTGACTTACCCAAGGATGCCAGCTAGGAAGAAGTGGAGCTAGGATAAAAACCCAGGCTGGCTCTCAACCACTAGCTTCTGCAGTATGAGAGGAATAGATGTCTATTCCTCTAGTAGTGTATCTATTTCAAAGAATAGTGAGGGTGTATTGTGTTCAGGAGAAATCTTGGAGGACCATCAGAAAAACGGGACATTCAAACCCATGATAGAAGGACAAGGTGGGCACCACTTCCTTCTGCCATCTGAAGGGCTGTTTTTGTCAGAGGAAGCCTCAAGAGTAGAACTAGAATCAGAGGGTAAAAGCTACATGGGGATGCATTTGGGTCCATAGCAGGAAGAATTTTTTAAATTTATTATAACATCTACAAACATAGAATGCCCAGCCCCATTGAAATCCCAACTCTATGCCACATCTGTGTCAGCTCTCCAAGGAAAGCTTTCTAACAGTTGAGCCAGTCCCATGATGGACTAGGCTGCCTGCCTGCCGCACAGTGCTGAACACTGCCTTCCTGAGCAAGAACAGATGGAAGCTGGACAACCACTTGGGAAGAGATGCCTGCAAGGTCCCAGGAAGTCTGAGGTTTGACAGGGGGAGAAGAAGGAAGTGAGAGGTCCATGAGACACCTCTCCCACTCCTGCTCCCTTGCCTAAGTCAACAAAACGTTTCATCTTCCCTGTTCCCAAACTGGAGTCCCTTTTCCTCACCCCACCCCTGCCCCACTCCTAAGCTATATTCCTTCTTATTTTATTCTCTCCCAGACTTCCTCAAAGGGCTGTCAGTACTCACTGCTTAAACTAGCGCATCCTGGTAGTCTTCCTACTCTTGCAGCCTAGCTGTACCAAATCTGTCCTTCCCAGTATCGATTCCTGCTATTCCCAGTGTCAAATCCAGTGGCTTCTCTTCAGTCTCCATCCTCCCTGACCCTTCTGTAGCATTTGACACTGAGAACCATCCCCTCCTTGAAATTTCCTCCTCCATTGGGTGTCCGTGAGCCTGCATGCTCTGGCCCAGTCTCCTTTCACTATGTCCTGTCCTCCTCCCAAATCCTGCAAATGTTGGTGGTCCCCAGAATTATTTCCCCACCTCCTCTTCTTATTTCATACACTGTACCCCAGCACTCACAGTGCCAACTGCTGCCTACATGCTGATGTCTCTCCCACCTGGACCTCCCTCCTGAGCACCAGACCTTCCTGGCCTGGACATCTTATTTTTCATGCCCTAGATTCATCTTCTTTTCAAAGCATCCAAAACTGGCCCATGTGCCTCCTGTCCCCTACTCCCCACCATAACTTTGGCCATATTCCCTCACACTTCCACCTGCTGTTCCTCAGTGAATAATGCTGTCTGCTCACTTGCCTGGTAGGAATAGCCATTATTTTTTACTTCTTTCTCACAATTACTACCCCTATAGAAGTTGGTCCAGTGGTTCTATCTGCTTTGTCTCTTGAAACCAGCCTATGCCTCTTGCCCTAATTGAGAGTCTTATTATCTCTCTGCCTGGTCTCCTTTCCTGTCTTCTGATCCATGTCCAAAATGCTACTAAAATTAAGTTCCCCAAATGTTTCACTATTTCCTTCTCCCTTCCTCAAGAATTTTAGTGCTTCTGCACCTCCTACACTACCCCTAGCCTGGCTTTCAATTCTCTGGCATCATTTTCCACAAGGCTCCTCCAGGCACTGCTCCAGCCCACATCCTGCTTGTGCCCACTCCTGAATAGCGCACTTTCTGTGACCTGATTTCACGTTAGCTGGGACTTCCAACTCTACTCCCAGGAAGAACAGGCGGAGGAGAGCATAGAAATGGGTGAAACCAAAAAAAGCTGGAGGATCTAGTCTTCTGTGAGAATGGCACACCAGGTGTGACTTGTCCATTGTCCTCATCTGATCCAGTGGGCACTTCTGGTTGAGAGTGTGGCCCAGTCAAGCGTATTCGTGTACAGGGCCTGGATCTAGTCCTGAGACCTTTAACTCAAGGCAAGAACCTGGCTGTGATGCAAGACATGCTGTAATTTCCTGGAACCTAGGAGCCAGCGTCATGACCAGGCCTGGCTTTCTGCCACCTCTCTGCTCTCATCCCTGTCACTGCCCCACCACCGACTCCTTTTCCACCTTGCTGGCCTTCATGCTAATCCTTAAATATGCCAAGTTAATTCCTGCCTCAGGGTCTTTGCACTTTCCATGTATGCTGCCTAGAATGTCCTTCTCCAGATTTTAATGGTTTTCCTCTTCACATCATTTAGATGTTAAATCAGATATTGATTTTACTGATTAAATACCCCTTCCACTTCTCCCACCTTCATCACCCTTATCCCCTAACTCTTATTTTCTGTTTCTTTAGTGTGAATTTATTTTATTCATCACTTGTTTATTTTCCTTTTTCCCTACTGGAAGGGCAAGGACTTTGACTTGTTTGTCACTATATCTCACAAAACCTGTAATAATACCTAGCACAGAGCAGGTGTGCAATAAGTGTTTGTGGTGGTAGCAAATGAAGAAGAAATGGCCAAGGTGAATTTTTAGAACCCTCAGCAGTTTAGACTCAAACTCAGACTGGCACCGCACTCTCTACATCAGTCCAAGCAGGACTGGCTGGCACAGAGCCCAGGTCATTGGCAGGCCCATGGGTGAAAAGCTGGGGGAAGCCGAGGTGGACTCCAGTGCTTGCTCCTGGCCCTCTGTTGTTTCTTCTGTCAGGTAGAATTCTTCTCCATTTCTACCTTCCCAAGGAGCCTTCCCTGGTCCTCCTAAGCCCACTTCCTGGATGTTCTCACTCCCCCACACTGCAGCCTCTTTTCACAGCACTCATGTGATCGCTCCTTGAATTATTTTTCCTTGTTTACTCCTGTCTCTCCATTAAATTGAAAGCACATCAAGGGGAAGGACTATGATAAAGCCTCTTTGTGTCCAGTAACTATGCATGAACCAAATGAACAAGATTAAGTTTGTCTGGACACAGGCATGGTCACTGAATGTTCTTGGTCCCTGTAAGGCAGGGCATCCCCTGGCAGTAAGCAGGGCAGGCACAAGGGACGTAGCTTCTCTGGAGCACCATTAAGGGCACTTTGGAAAGCCAGACAGGCTTTGAATAAAGACAGCATTGTTTGGTGACACATGTTCATATACTACATGATCTTTTTCCTTTATTCTTTTCATTCACCCACAATTTACTGAGTTCTCACTCACTGCCAGCTTCCCCCCACTAGGAGTGAGGGGAAGACATAGAACTGGATAATTCGAGTTCAGAATCAGATCTGTGTCTCCTGTTGAGGCAGGTCAGCAGGGGTGACCCCACGATTCTGCCTACCTTTGCCTTCAGTCTGTTCTAAATTGTCTTTACCCTGTAATGCTCCAGATGGGAGTCCAGACTTCAGCTGGCTTAAACCGATTGCTGTGCTTGCAAATAGCAAGACACTTCACAGCCTAAAAAAAAACATGTTACCCTTTTTCTTAAATGAGAACCTAATTCTACCTTATCTGTTCAGTTTGGCTCCTTGAGATATGACATTGGAGTGACTCAGTGGACATCATCCAGACTCTCCGGGGCTGCCATCACAAGATGGCCAGGTGGGCAGGCTCAGTTGAGACTGTCTCTGCTCTAGTCTGAGGTCTGCGGATTAGGCTTCTTGGTTAGAGTTCCAGACAGGGAGTGGCAGGGCACATCCCTTGGGAAGACAGGAGAGTCTGTATGGCTACAGGAATCAAGGACCACCATTCACCCATGAGGGTGGGCCGGCTAGGCATCCAGACAGCTACTTTGTGTAATTATTAATTTTCATAAATAGTTTTGTGCTCATTTACACATATCATAAAGATCTTTAAATGTTTTTTAGTCTTCATATTCCCTATTAAAAAAAATATTCATGGTGCCATACTGTAGCATATTGGACATAACATAGCACTACACTCATCATTTTTTATGTACAAACCTGTCATTTATTCATTAAATTATTTCTTTGCAACACATTCCCAGGAATGGAATTACCACGTAAAAAGAGATGAACATTTTAATAGCACTGGAGCCATATTGCCCAATTTCTTCTCTAAAAAGTCCTGCTAATTTACAGGGCCACTGACTGTGTTTTAAGCTGGTTTTACCACAACCTCAGCAACACGAGATGTTATTGTTTTGTTAATGCATGCTAATTTAGTAGGTGTAAAATGGCAGGTCAAGGAAGGAGGTGGTGGTGCAGGACAGCAGCAATGACCTACGAGGTTCTGAAGCTTGTGAACTGAGGATTCTGGGAAACATGGCAGAGTGAGAGATGTCCTCAGATCTCTCCCCTGGAAACAACAATAAGCCGAACATCTAAAACTGATCAAAAACCACACACCAGCATGTCTAAGCGTGGGATCTGCACATAAGTATTACCACAGATCAGAACCCGAGCGTCGAGTGTCGGGCGGTGGACTGGAGAAAAAGGAAGCTGCCTCTCACAGCCTCTGGAGCTGCTTTCAGGAGGAGGGAAGGGTGGAAGTGCAACGACTTCCCTGAACGATCCTGCCTGGAAGAGCTGGGACTTCTATGCAGCCGGTAGCAAGGCCCAGTCATCGGGGCAGAAAGCAGAGAGAAGCGGGATAGGACCACAGAGGAACAACAGTTGTTTTTTACCAGCCCCGGTTGCAAAACCGAGTCTGAGCTGCAGACCCCAAACCCCGACCCAGAGGACCCCTCCCCCATACCCTCCGAGACCAAACACCACGGATCCCCAGGGAATCTGAGCAAACACTACGGAAACTGTTTGCTAACACTGACAGCCTGAAATTGAGAGTAATGAGTGTGATTAAATTTCTACGAGAAAATAAAAAAAAACAAAACAAAACATTATTTAGGCTGTATATAAAGCAAGGATCCAAGAGGTTTACGCACCACCTACCGGAAACCAAAAGAAAAATGCCTTCTCTTCAGCCAGCTAAAGAGACCTTTATATAATAAATCTTTCTGGAAAAACAGCAGAATACATTTCCAGTAATACCCAGGTAGAGAAATAGTCCATTAAACACCATGAACAACAAACGTGACAAAGACATTTCAGAAAGAAAAAGAAAAATCTCCAGAAAATAAGCTTACAGACTTAGAAATATGTGACTTAAATGACAGAGAATTCAGGATGGTACTCCTGAAAGAACTCAACAATTTCAGGAATTCAGAAAAAACAACTAGGTGAACAGAGCAAGGAGATTCAAACCCTCAAGAAGAACAGAATAGATCTTTTGGAAATTAAAAAAAACACACACACTGCAAGAGTTGAAAAATGAAATAGCAAGCTTGGGAAATAGAATCGACCAAATGGAGGAAAGATCAGTGATATCGAAGACAGAAATCTAGAAATAACTCAGAAGGAAGAAGAGAGAAACTGAAGAATGAAAAATAATGAAAGAGAAATACAAGATTCAGCTGATACTGTCAGGAGAGGAAACATAAGAATAATGGGCATTATTGAAAGCGAGGAAAAGGAGCAGGGACTAGAAAGCATTTTCAGACAAATAGTGGACAAGAATTTCCCAAATCTAAGGAATGAGCTGAAGCTTGGAATTCAAGAAATCAACAGAACACCTAATTATCTCAACCCAAAAAGGCCTTCACCAGGACGCATTGTATTAAAGTTATCAAAAATCAATGACAAAGAATTCTCAGGGCAGCCAGGGAGAAGAAAACGGTAACTTGTAAAGGAAAACCCATTAAATTATCCTCAGACTTCTCAATGCAGACCTTACAAGCCAGAAAGGAATGGAATCAAATATTTAAACTATTAAGTGAAAGGAACTACCAGCCAATAATAATGTATCTAAGCTCTCCTTTAGATATGAAGGAGAAATTAAGACCTTTCCAGGCATACAAAAATTGAGGGAATTCTCCACTATGAGGCCTGCACTACAGGAAATACTGAAAGGGTCAGCTCACCTAAAACAGAATAACAACAACAACAAAAATACATAATTAGGAGTAAAGTGACTATCAGGCAAATAGAAGCAGAGGAGTGCAATCCTTACTACGAATAGAGCATTATAAGCTTAAATAATAAGAGAATTGCTATAGCAAGATAGTAATGAACATTAGTACATGACAAATTGAGATAACAATGATTGAAAAGGGGAGGAGTCAAACATCCAGATTCGCAAAGGGGAGTGGAGATAAAGCACACGCAGAAGAAAATGGACAACTGTATATATCTCTCTCTATATATATATCTCATAGTTAAAATGACCATATTACCTAAAACATTATACAGATTTAATGCAATCCCCATCAAAATCCCATTGGCTTTTTTAAAAAAGAAATAGAACAAAAAAATCATCAGATTTGTATGGAAGGACAAAAGACCTGACTTGCCAAAGCCATCCTGAGAAAAAAGAATGAGGCTGGAGGCATCACTCTGCCCAACTTCAAATTATACTACAAAGCGACAGTAATCAAAACTGCATGGTATTGGCAGCAAAACAGACACACGGACCAGTGGAACAGAATCGAGAGTCCAGAAGTAAACTCACATTTATATGGGCAAATAATTTTAACAAAAAAGCCAAAAACATACAGTGGAGAAAGGAAGGCCTCTTCAATAAATGGTGCTGGGAAAATTGGAAGGCCACCTGCAAAAGAATGAAAATAAACTTTGTCTATCTCCAAACACCAAAATTAACTCAAAATGGATTAAGGACCTGAATATAAGACTGGAATCAATAAAATGCATAGAAGAAAACAGGAACGAATCTCATGGACTTTGGACTTAAAGAGGATTTTATGAATTTGACCTCAAAGGCAAGGGAAGTAAAAGCAAAAATAAATGAATGGGACTACAACAAACTAAAAAGCTTTTGCTCAGCAAAAAAACATCGTCAACAAAGTAAAGAGGCAACCATCCAAATGGACAAACATATTTGCAAGCAACGACTCCGATAAGGGCCTAATATCCAAAATGTACAAAGAACTCATACAACTCAATAACAACAACAACAAAAAACAAATGATCCAATCAAAAAATGGGCAGAGGACTGAACAGACACTTCTCCCTAGAGGACATATAAGTGTCCAACAAATACATGAAATGATGTTCAACATTGCTAGCTATTAGGGAAATGTACATTAAGACCACAATGAGATACCATCTCACACCTGTTAGAATAGCTATAATCAACTGAGCAAGTAATAACAAACATTGGAGAGGATGCAGAGAAAAAGGAGCCCTCATACACTGCTGGTGGGATTGCAAATTGGTACAGCCTCTATGTAAAACAGTATGGAGTTTCCTCAAAAAACTAAGAATTGATCCAGCAATACCTCTTCTGGGTATTTACTCCAAAGACTTGAAACCCCATATCCCAAAAGATGTTTGCACACTGATGTTCATAGCAGCAGCATTCACAGTGGCCAGGACATGGAAGCAACCGAAGTGTCCTACGATAGATGAGTGGGCTTAAAGAAGCTTGTGGTTTCATATATATTACAATGAATATTAGCCATAAGAAAAGAGGATGAAAATACTGCCATTTGCGACAACATGGATGGAGCCTTGAGATAATCATGCTAAGTGAAGAAGCAGACAGAAGAAGTTGAAAATCATATGATATCACTTTATGTAGGATGTAAACTAAAAGCAACAAATGAACAGGACAAACAAACAGAGACTCAGGAATGTGGACAATGGACTAGTAGTTACCAGAGGGTAGGGGGTCAAGGAGGAGGGGAGAGGTAGATGGGGTAAAGAGACAAATACAGGGGGGTAGGGCTAGAGTGAAGTGGGTAAAGGGATCAAATATATGGTAGCCGAAGGAAACTGGACTTTGGTGGTAATCCACACAATGAATATATAGATGTCAAATTATAATGTACACCTGAAAATTATATAATTGTATTAACTAATGTTACCCCAATAAACTTAATTTTTAAAAAAGCGGCATATCAGGCTACTGTAATATGCATTTCTCTGATTGCAGCCAGGATGAGCTGATCTAGCTCCTTGGGGTTCATTCTTGGTGATGGTCTCCCTTCCATGCAACACTGGGTCTCATTCTGTCTCTCTCCCTTTCACTGCCTCTTGCTATGTGTTGTCCATCTCTCTCTAAGCCTGCCTGTCTGTCTGTCTGTCTTGGTCTTTCAGCTTCTGATTCCTGTCTTTCTCTGGTTTCTAACTGGGCAGGCACATGGCTGGCTCATGAAAGATCCTGGACAAGCTGCTGGCTAGACCCAGACACTATTGCCACTGGCCTCTAAGGCCTCCCTCCCCTGCTGAACTCAGGGTCCTAACTTGCACCATGGGCTCATCAAAAGACCCTTTCATCTCTCCGCGTGGCCTCATGTGAGCTGACCTCCCAAGAAATGGCTGGAAATGACTGGGCTGTCCCTCAGTGACACCCCTCTAATGAAGTGTTACAGGCTTTCCACCCGCAGGACAAACAAGTTTGCCAGAGGGACCTGCATGTCCTGGTAGTTGGAGATGTATGGTCTGGAGAGCCAGTGAGTAGGGTCCCCAAGTCCAAATGTGCAGACAGCAGAGGGGCGCACAGCGATGTCAGCAGCTCAGACTGTCTCCCTGCTCCAATGAGCCCCTTGCCCAAAGTGGCAGAAGCTCATCTCTCAGGTGGAAAACCCACTTGACCCAGGTGGATAGGGGCACACCAACATCCATGGTGTGGCAAGGACAAAGCGCACTGCCCCACGTCCAGTGGCATTGAAGGTTCCTAAGCCTTGGGAGAATTTCAGAAAGAGGTAACCAAAGGAAGTGCATGCAGATGCTCTTGGGGTGCCCTGTGCTTGGCGAGTTGCTGACTCTGGGCACTGGACTTATTGCTGCTCGTCACTGAGACTGATAGGCCTTGAGAGTTTGGGTCTCTGCTGTCACCTCTCAGACCTATGGACAGTTTCCAGCACATTACAGTCCAGAGATTATAAAAGCTGTATGGGGCTCTGACATCGATTTCTCCCTCTCATTTTATTTACCATTTTAAACTCAGCTCTTTAAAGAATCATTGTTATACAAGTAGTGCAATGCCCATTCCAAAATATTTGGAAAATACAGAAAACAATAAAGAAAAAAATATTAATCCTGTAAATTCACCAAAATAACTGCTTGTTATATTTCCATCTCAACTCCCTGTGGTCATAATATATTTTTATTATCACTGAGATCATACAGCATATGTAATTTTTATCTGTTTTATTGACTTTATGTTATAAGCATTTTAACTTATGTGAAATGTTCTTCATAATTTTTCATGACTGCATAAGAGTGTTTCAAGTGGACAACACTAAATACTTTTACCCAAATGTTGGGCATTTATGTTTTCAGTTTTTCAAGCGCATAAAACACACTAAAGTAAGTATCTTTTAAATATAAATCTTTGTCCACAATTTGATTTTTCTTTAGGTTAGATTTCCTACTCATAGGGTTAAGCATGTTTTAAGACTTCTCATATGTTGTTTCTTATTTTGCTTTTCAGAAGGTTGAACTAATGCATGCCCACGTTATCACACACTACTTGCACCAAGAATATATCATTCTAAAAAAAACAATTGCTGATTTAAAAGGCAGGAAGTCTATTGCTTTTTTTTAGTAGGTAACCTGAAGACTTGGTGAAAAAAAAGGGACATACCTGGGGTCACTCTAGGGTATGTCACCTCATTCCGTCCTCACAACAAATTACAACACTAGTGGAGGAGCTGAAGCACACAGAGGAGGTGACCTGCCTAGACTCACACTCAGTTCTGAAGACAGGGAGCCCGAGTTTTATCACAAAGCAGTCAGACCCCAGGGCCCTGTCCTTATCTCTGTGTAGCTGCTATTTCCAGGTAAGATGCTGAAAGGTGGTTTGGGGCCACGGTGTAAAGGAACTCGAGTTTGGATTTACCCATAGAGTGGCACCATTAATGGGTTCTTAAGTGTTCGAGACTGTGTTTTACAAAGTTGTTTTTCTGGAGGCTAGTGGAGGGGAGACTGGAAACAGACCAGTTGGGGAGGTGTGACGTGCAGATAATAACGAAGAGGACTGCACAGACCACATGCATGCGTGTGGTTTGTGGGCTGTGGGCCAAGGGCAGTCGGGAACATTAGGGCCTGGGGAGGCCTCCCACGCATGTCCTTTTCACTGGGCAAGGGTCATTTTGTTTGCTACACGTCAGGCAAAACCTGTGGCCAACTGCCAAAAAACTTCACCTCAAATCTAGCAAATAAGAGAGAGGACGGTATGGATTACGTTATATTTAAAACAAGCCCACACAATGCCTGTAATTTTTTATTCTGACTCCGTAATTACAGCTCAAGACCAGTCAGATCATAGTTATCCCCACACCGACCTGCTGTTGGGACACATTGAATTAAAGGCCTTGTTGCTCTCAAGATTCTATTTTGGATGCTGAGCACTGGCAGGTAACTGGGCCTTTCACAAGGCTTGTCATGTTGGCGCCCCTCCCAGAGGAGCATGAAGACCGAGTCAGCTCTGGACTTTTGGAAGACTGTAGATGCTTATGAAGTGATTGGGAAGCTTCTACTTTGCCCTCCTGAGCCAGGGGGCCTGGGCAGGGGCCTGGAAAGCTGAGGGGAGCAGGCCAGCCTCCGTCGGTCAGGCTAGTCTCAGACCTCTGTAAACTAGAAGATGCATGCATAGGGTCAGATGGGCCAAGCCCTGGCTGCTGGGTATAAGTGTCACAGATAGGCTGGCGTCACCCAAAGGGGCCTAGTCCAGAAAAGAGGATAAAAAGACAGAGGAGCATGAAGGAGCCAGGCTTACACAGTCAGCCCCCATGACTAACCAGGCCTGGGCCAATTCAGGCCTCTCTCACAGTGGGCTGCACCCCTCCCTGTCCTGGATCCACCAGAGATCATCATGTCTCTGTCCCATGAAGGTGCCCCTGACAAAGCAAGGGTGGGATTGGATTCCTTGCAGACCTAAAACACTACTTCCTCCGCGTGGCCTTCCACACCCAGTCCTGCTCCTGGTAGCCCACAGTGGAGATTGAACAGCTCCCCATTTATCGATAAACTGCTGGAGACCCGTCACATGCATCATCTCATTTATGTCCACTGGCTGCCAAGTAGATGTGACTAGTGTAACGATGTACACTTAGGCATGAGCAAATGGAGCTCAGAAGGTGAAGTATGGAGGCTCAAGGCCACCCAGAACATAACATGAGGGACTGGGAGCTAGACCCAGTTGTCCAAAGGTCCCTAGAGCACACAGCTCATCCACAGACAATTGGCCTGAAACAACTGCCCATTCCTGCTGCTGTGTTTGGCAGGCCCAAGCCCCTGGGAAGGCTCAAGCAATTGGCAACTAAGAAAGCCGAATCTCAGTACCTATCAGCGCAGCTCTGCTGCCACAACTCCCTGGGCAAGCCAGCTAGCTTCTTGTACAGACCCTTGCTCTCATGTCCCCACAATAGAATGGATGGTTCCTTCATCTGGCCTCTGATGCATCTTGCACAAACTTCAGTTTTAACAGTTAAGACATTGTTATCACCATTCACATTATTCTCCTATCAGACTTCTCAAGGCAGAGTCTGTGTCCTGTGTTAACTAGTTTGACACTGGGTTACTTATTGTTTATATGAAAGTCTGAAAAAATTGTATTCATCCTCCAAAGCTCTGCTTAGAATAGATTCCTGGGAAGCCTTCTGCTTGACAACAGACTGAGTGTAACCCTGTCGCCTCCTATATAATCTGTAGGAGGATTATTTACACCTTGGAGGTCAAGGACAGGACCCGATTGCTCTCTGTGTTCCCCATCTCGGCAGACCAGGAATCTAGCAGCATCAGTAACATATGAATTGAATGCTCTTGGCTTTGGAGACCCAGATCAAGGTAACCATGACCAGAAACCAGCCAGCTCCCTTGTCACCAGGCCTGAAAACCACAATAGCCTGGCATGCCAAGAGTGTTTGCTGAGGAAGGGAACACTGAAATAAACCTAACTGTAAAAAAAACACATGCAATATGTGTTCTATTTTATATGAAAATCAGCTCCATTTTTAGGTAGCTGCCTTCCTGCCTCACCTTCCTTAAGGTTGGCCCTGCCCTCTCATGGTCCCTCCAAACCTCACCCAATAATCATGACCTCACCTGCTCCCAACCCCTCCCCTGTTTGCTCTCTGGGTTTCCCTCGATTGCAGGGATGAGCTTCCAGGCGCCCCTGAGCCTGGGCCTGGCCCCAGATCCCTCCCTCTCTCCCTGACTTGCCCTTCTAATCCTGGAGCTCCAAAGAGCAGGCCAGAGTCAAGGCATACGGCCCCAGGTTGGGGAGGGCAGCAGGAAGCCAGTCATGACTGAGCAGCCCCTTAACTGAGCAGAGCACAGTAGTCACTGTGGGTGCACTGGACATCGCTTTTGCACCTTCCAGTCTCCTTTAAGCCATCAGGATCCCTCTCCCTATTTAGACAAAACTTGGGGTCCACATGGTACAGTGAAAGAGAACAGGCGTTTGGAGTTAGGCTCATGATCCTGGTCTTGGCTCCACCACAGCTGCTACCATTTAGGCAACTCATTTGCTTCCCTAACCTCTCCAGCCTCAGAGACCCACCTGGCTAAATGGAGGCACACCTGATGCACTGTCCACTTGAGATTCACACCATGAGGCAGGGGAAGCACAGGGCCAGGCACTGTGGCAGTGGGTACTGTGTGTGAAGCCCTGCAGGGTTAGGAATTCGTATTGGAGAGCAGCAGCTCCATGCTGTGTGCTCATCCAGTATCAGCTCCAGGCAACCCAGCCCTGTTAATGAGCCCTTCTCTAGTCTCACGACCTTCACTCTCACCTCCTGCATCAGCTTCCCTTGTCCCAGAGTCCACTGGGGCCTGAAGGAGCAGCCACCCACTCTCTGGCAAGGCCAATTGGGGAGGGGTCCCAGAGACCTCCACATCCTAGTAGCTCCCTCCAACCTGGAACCAAGTTCTGGGAAGAGACCAGCGCAGGCCCAAGGTGGGGACTGGGCCTCAGTGTCCTGGGAAGCTTCTGAGTCTCCCTCACAGCTCAGCATTCAGGCAGGCACCTAACTCAACCACAGCTGTGGTTTCCAGAGAGCCAGAACCTCCCTCTGCAGGGACAGTAAACTGAGAAGCACTGTAGCTATAAATGTAAAGTGGCAAACCGCGGGACACTGCCGCAGCCCATAGCCTCCCAGCCTCCCTGCAAGCTGGCAGGGCCCCCAGCCAAGCCTCTGAAACAGCCCAGACCTGCCTGCAGGGTCCTCCATCTCTGGGCTCTAAGCAAGCCTGTTGGGGACCCCCTGACAGAGCACCCAGGCACTGCACAGCACCACACACAAATAGTCAGTGCCTCCGGTCTTGCCTCATAGGCATATCTTGTTTTATATTCACTTACCCAAGAAGAGGGGGCCCATTTGGAAATTTTAAACTTGAAAACTAAACTTTTCGGAGTTTAGTTTTTCTGTAGGTCTTATTCCTGCCCTGGGTGGTACTAGATCACAGTTTGTAGGCCCATCTGGTGGCTGCCTCAGGCACAATCAGGATGGACCTTGGGCTCCTGTGGTCCTGATGGCCCTCCTCATAGGCACTGCTAAAAAGGAGCCCCAGGTGTGACACCCATGCTGATGAGATAAGAGCAGCCTCCTTCACAAAGTGCCCAATGTGTGTGTGTGCCCAGCCAGAGTTTTTCAGAACCTCGAAAAGGTTATTGTGCCCATTTCCAGGCGAGGGGCCACACTTACAAAGGAGGGTCCAGAGCTAGGCTGTGCCTTGGGTCTCTACATCCACAGTTCAGGCCTGGGCGGGAGTACAGTGCGAGTTGGGGAGCAGGGACCCACCTGAATAAGTCTGTGGATAACGGAGGAAAAGAAGGCCCCTCATTCTCTGTCTTCTCAGAGCCTGCCAAGGAAAGGCCTCTCCTTCAATACACTACTCTACTGAACAAACTGTCCCCTGACACAGGTGCCTCCCTTCAGGCTAAGGAATAGGCCAGGAAGGTTAGATCCTCCTCAGGTTGTGTCACCTGCTGCACAGGAGCACTCATAGATGACCCCTTGGTTCTCTGCAGAGGCCCCGCACAGTGGGACTGTCCTGAGCAATGTCTCTTTAATGTCTCTTGGTTAGAGCCCCTCAGAGAGGAGGATGGGGATGCGCGCCTAGGAAGCACTGTCAGCCAAGGCAGGGGCCCTCCCAGAAGACTGTAAGGAAGAGCTCTGGCTGGGCAATGGGGAACAAGGAGCCTCCAGACATCACTGAAGGCCCCAGGGTCACCCTCCAGAGAAGTCACTGGGGACACTCGCCCCTCTGGCAGCCCATTCCTCATTCCTGTGAGTCAGGCAGTTTCAGTACCCAAGTCCACTAATAGAAAAAGTAAAAAAACAAGTTGGACAAATGTTTACTACAAAAGGCATAAAAGAAAACTTTAATATATGGAGATATCCCATTTTATTATGTAGGATGAATCAATATTGTAAAGATGTCATCTCTCACCTAACACAATCTACAATCTCACTCATTCATTCATTCATTCAATATTTATTGAGCATTTACTATGTGCCAGATGTGTCCTAGACATAGGGGATACAGGATTGAACAAAACAGATAAAAGTCCCTGCCCTCATGGGACTTCCACTCTTAAATATGGGGACAGACAAACAAAATTTAAAAAAACCAAAGGAATAAATTGTTTCGTATATTAGAAGATGAAAGTTGCAATAGGGAAAAATCAGGGACAGTATAGAGAGTGGGGGTGGGTAGGGAAGTTACAATTTAAAACAGTCTGAGAAGTGATATTCAAGCAGAGATCGAAAAGAGGTGAGGGAGCAGGAATGTCCTTTGCATGTTCTAGGAACATTAAAGAGAACCGTGTAGCTAGATCAGAGTGAATCAGTGGTTTCTCAGACATTTAGCAATGCCTGGAGACAGCTGGGGGTGGGGGTGCAGGGCTGCTATTAACATCTGGTGAATAGAATCCGAGAGTGCTGACTATCCCACAGTGCACGGAACAGCTCCCTGCACACAAAGAATTATTTGGTACAATTGCCAGCAGTGCTGAAGTCAAGAAACCCTGGAGAGAGAAAACAGTAGTAGGAGAGTTAGCCAGAGAAGTACCTGCCAATCACGTTTTTTGGGGAACTAGAGAAGCTGATTCGGAAATTCTTATGGAAAAGTATGGAGAATAAGCTGGGGGGAATATTGAAAGAATAAATAGTAACTAGTTTCACCAGATCTTATAAGTACTATAAATATTCCTATGACGAATGACTAATTTCCTCAATATATAAAGAGTTCTTACAAATGAATAAGAAAAGACTTTTACAAAACTTTAAAAAATGAAAAAAGACTGGGAATTTACAAAAAAAGATACACAAATGGATTATAAATTTTGTGAAAAAATGTTAAATGTTACTATGCAATATAGAAGTAATGAAATCATTAGTTGTTTTTTAACAATTGGATTAGCAAAAATTGAGAAATTTTGATTACACACAGAGTTGCTCAGAGTGGTGTGAATAGTAAGGTCTCATGTACAGTTCTTGAGAAAATATATTGGCACTGCTCTTTGGAAGTAATTTGGCAATATCTGTCCCATATTTAAATACACATATTCCCTGATCCAACATTACCATTCTAGGAAAGTTCTTACATAGGTGCCCAAAGATGTAAGCACAGATGTGTTTATTACAGTATTAGCAAAAGACTGGAAAGAACCCAATGCTCACCATTAGGGGACTTCTTTATTATATGGTATATAACTTACAATGGAATGTTATGCAGCTCTTAAAAAGGCTGAGGCTTACTCCTAGGCATACATTCAAAAGAAAGGAAAACATATGTTCACAAAAAGATTTGCACAGAGAATTTTAAAAACAGCTTTATCCATAATAGCCCCCAAACTGAAACAACCCAAATGTCCATCAAAGGCGAATAAACAAATTGGCATGTTCATAAAATGGAACACTAACAAAAGGAATGAATGGATATAACACAACAAACGGATGAATTTCAAAAGCATTTTGTTAAGTAAAAAAATCAGACACAAAAGAGTATGTACTGTAAAGACTCTGTTTATATGAAGTTTAACAGGCAAAACTAACCTATGGTGACAGAAATCAGAACAGTGGTTTGCCTAGAGAAGGTGCAGATTCCTGGAAGGGGCAGGAGAGTGTTCGGGGAGGAAAGGGAAATGGGGTGTGCTGACACGGGTGTACAGTTGTCTAAATCATTGAATTGTACACTTAAGATCCATGCTATTCACCGAATTTAATTTTACCTCAATTTAAAAACAAAATTATTGAATTAAAAAAAAAAACACCTCGGCAAACTTAGTATGTCCTGAAAATGGAATGATCTCCAAATAAATTTAGCAAGGGTGGAGAGAGGGGTGGGTGCGGAAACAAGGACAGAATATGTGTATAGTATGCTCCCATATGTAATAAAGAGTATATATATCTTATTTGTGAAACTCGTAATATCTTTCTGGAAATACATGTAAGGAACTGTTGACGTGGTTTGTCTTTCTGGAGGGGGATGGAGGTTTCAGGTCTAAGTGAGAGGGACACAACTCAATACATTTTTGTTGGAATTTCTTGTACTGTGTTCATATTGTTTTTTTTAATATAAAATTAGTTAAAAATTTCTTGATTAGATAACAGGGTGCTCTGAAATTGAATTTTAGTGTTTCTTTACCCTTGATAGCTGGAAGCAGTAACATAATGCTGTTTCTAAAATTGTCAACAGTGGGTGTCCTGTGTCTCTGAGGGTGGAAGTGGCATTTGGACAGGCAGATCACAGACATACCTGGGGCAGGGAAGTGAGAACCTGAGCTCAGGCTCAGGACATCAGGGGAAATAAACTAAATATCTGATTGCAAGGATTTCAGCCTGAAATGATAAGCTTTCTGTTAAGGAATGTACAAACCTCTCCCATGGTGTGGAAGATTTATCTTTGATGGAAAAAAAAAAATTGTTTTTTTTTTTAATGTGACAACAAGCTTCCCTGGTGGTTCGGGAGACTGAGCTTTTCAGAGGCTGTGGAACTAGAGGGATAGAGTGCCTGGAAGAAGGAGTTTTGAGCTAAGAGTGTGGTGGCCAGGTACAATTTTTAAACTGGACAATCCAACATATGGTCTTTATTTCACAAACGAGGACATGTCATCAATACCTGAGAATGTCTGTATTCATTTTGAGAATTGGACTCTGTGCTACTGACATGATTCCCTGCTTGGGGTCTAACACAAAAGCTTCACCATTCATTATTTTTGTTAGTATTAAGGAGGTGAATGGGAGGAGAGAGGACTTCCTGCAGCCCAGGAGATGCCCTGTTCACTGGTCCTGCCGAAGGAGGCGGCCCAGGCCTTTCCCTAAGGAAATTCTCAACTCAGAGAGGCAGGGAAGGGTTCCGGTTCTGGCATCAGAGGGTAAAGAACCCCAGGGGCCAGACCTTTGGAATGCACTGGGATCCTTGTGCAGCCATAAAGTCCTGGCAAAACAGTTGAGAGAGCAGTCCTGGTCAGGAATTTGTGTTCAGCTAACCTCGGGCCTAAATGTCTCATCCAGATGCTAAGAGGAAAGAACTCCAGAGTCTTGGTTAGAACCTCTTTATAGAATGTAAGAAGCAGAAGTATGGATGGGGAAAAGGTCATAGAATGGCTAAGACCCAGATAGGGACAGGGCGTGGGCCGTTGTAATAGACTCCAAGAGAGACAGAGTGGAGACTGGGGATAGGGACTGCGTCTGGCCCCATCTTTTTAGAAGGATCTGGTGGGGTAATGGAATTCATGACTCTGGGGATCTGACCCTTAGAGATCTTCTAGTCCAGCCCCTCCTAATGGAAACTCAGGCCCAGAGAGTGGACTGGCTCGTTCAGTGTCAGATGTCAGGACTGAGCGTGGTTCATGACTCAGACTCTAGCCTCCCAATCCAGCAGTCTCTTGGAAGAGGCCTGGCCTTTAGGAAATAGAAGCAGAGCTGACGCCTTTGACCAGACAATGATATACTCTCGGCCTACTTTGGGACATATTTCTACTGAATTCCATGGAAAGGGAGCCACTCAAGTAGCCTGGAATGAGGGCAGCCCTCTGAAAGTGTCATAACACCAGACCCTGTTTATCAACTACCCAACAGCTCCCCACTCTTCTGTCCTACCAGAATTGGATTTTGTTGCGGGTAGATATCTCTTCATTTCAGGAAACATAGGCCAATTCCCAGGCTCAAGAGATGAGGTCTAATTGGTCTCAGTAGTATTCCAAAAGTATTTTCAATTACTCTTTGTCAATGATTGGCCTAAGGATGTGGCATATAACCTAGTTTCTGGCCAATGAGACATAAAGGGAAGTCTGAGGGGCTTCGGAAAAAGGTTTTGCTTTCCTTATAAAAGAGAAAGATGAAGCAGGCTTTGTCATGCCCCTGCCCACACCCCTTTCTTCCTTCCTCAATGCAGTTGTGTATGCAGCATGAGGGTCAAGCATGAGAGTAAAGAAATGCAAGCTACCCTTGGGATGGCAGAGTGGATGGTAGAGCCCAAGTCCTTGTGGCCTGAGTGAGCTGTTGGACCAGTACCAGCAGCTGTCTACCTCCACACTTCTTTTAATTAGACATTAAAATCCCCTTATGGTTTAAGCTCCTGTTAGCTGGGTTTTCTCTTACTGGCAGTTAAAAGCAATCCTGGCCAAAATATTAGTGCAACTCCAGCCAACTTCAAGAGAAATTGTATACAAACAGCCTTTGGTCAGCCTCTTCACTGTGGAATCTGCTCTCCTGAAGCCTCCACCTTTTGTCAGCCCTCAACCAGATGGAGTCTGGTAGAGTCCTCTATCCACCCCATCGCATTCTCTCTCATCAGCCTGGCAGTCCTGCTCATCTTTCAATGTCCACCTTGGATGACCTTCACTGACCTTTAGGTGTGTGCATCTGATTCAGCGGCCCAACCTTTTTGGGTACCAGGGACTTGGTGCTCCTATGAGAGTCTAACGCCTGATGATCTGAGGTAGAGCTGAGGCGGTGATGGTAGGACTGGGGGAGTGGCTGCAAATCAGATGAAGCGTCACTCGCTTACCCGCCACTTACCTCCTGCTGTGTTGGCCTGGTTCTAGCAGGCTACGGACCAGTACCGGCCTGTGGCCTGGGGTTGGCGACCCCTGATCTAATTGACCACACTGATCACTTTTTTCTTTACTAGTCACACTCGTCCTGCTCTATGTCATAGTGCTGGCATGGGACCCAACAAGCAGTGCAAGTCCTGGGGAACCCTCAGACTGGTGTGGCAGACACATTCACAGCAGCAGTATGGAGAGCAGTAATAGAAAGGTGGGTCGGTTTTATCTTGGGGGGGGCATGTAGCCATTTTTATACTTCTCCACCAAATGCTTTGCTTCTTCAGGCAAAAGATCAGCTCCAACACTGTCCTGAGCTCATCTCAGAGGAGGCAGCCAAAAGGGACTCTTGTTTGATGATCTTTCCTGAGCAAACAGGGCCTTGGGGAGGACTCACTCTTGGCCACACACTTTTCCCTGTAGGCCTGTAGGTCCCATAAGGCCAAGGCCCTTAAGGAGGAAGGGGAAGTGGACATGGAGGTGGAAGATCTGGATCAGAACCCTAAATGTTACTAACTTGATATGTGACTTTGGACACATGACTTGGCCTCTCTGAGCCTCGTGTTCTTGAAAGGCAAACAAGGATAATAATACCTGTCTATCTCACAGGTGTGCTGCAAAGATCAAATAAGATAAGTAATGGATGTACCAGGTACAGGGAGGCTGGCACACAGGAGGTGGGCAGTAAGTGTTCATTCACCCACTGCCTCTGCCCCTCACACATGGCAGAAAGCTGAACAGTCAGCACAGTGCACCCTTCCATGGGAGGAGACAGGGTGGTCAAAAATTCTCTCCCCCCAAGGAACCAGGTTACTTGCTCTGTTTTTGAGGGGGTTTCCTTGGTTTCTCATACTTTCTCCTGCTTGAAAAATGCCATCGATGGACCTCTTATATCTGCTACTGCCTCTTCCAGAGCAGCTAAGAGGGAGAGAAAATGGGGTTGGTGGGCAAAAGGGTAGGTGTCTTCTCATGTCTCTCTCACAGGGATTCTGAGGATTCCCACAGCCACCCTGGGGTCTTTACTCCATCTGCTTCAGGTAGATTTCATTCATGGGCAGGGGCTTTCTGCTCAGGGACCAGCAGGCATTCTCGTTCTCAGCAATGCTCTGTCACCACCCGGCATGGCCACGAAGGCCAGCCAGTGAAGGGAAGGCTTTCCCCAAGGGAGCTTGAACTCTGGTGGGACAGACTAATTCTGAAGGGACCCTGCTCTTGGCAATTAGCAGCTCTGTCCACTCTGGGCCTACAGGTGAGGGAGGACCTAGATACCCACCTGTAGCCCCAGAGGATCTGTCACTTCCCTTACTTGGAGTGTGATCCCAGCTGTGTGGGTGGCAGGAAAAGCATCTTCCAGAAGAGCCAAACTGACCTGCCTGTGAGAAGGGTATGAGGGGGCCCCAGGCCAGGGGATCACAGAAAACATCGGTTCAGACAAAAAAGGGGGCCCTAGGAGTTGAAGAAGGTGTACTGGGGAGCTGGGAAAGGGGTCCAAATTGTCAGTTAAAATGGAGCACGGTAAGGAGGGGAGCAGGTTCTCCCGCTGGTGTGCTGTAGGTGGTATCGTCCAGAAGTTATTCATTCATATTCTTCATCCTTTGGTGGGGACACTATACTGCTAGTGGTTCCAGGAGGCTCTGATTTCCACTCTTACTCCAGCAGTGGGAAGCTGCCAGGACCAGACATTCTGTCCCTGGCCCGGGTTGTCCCTTCCAAGTGCCAGGAGTGATCTGAGACAGCCCAAGGTCACCTGCAAGAGGCACTGGCTCTGGAGAGTAGTTTTCTCACCTCCTAAGCTGGGATTTGAATCCCATTTAGATGACCTTGGGACTCAGTAGGTAGATGCCAGAGCCCAGTGTGGGGCCAACTGGAGGCCGAATGGGGTTAGGAGCATGCATGCTGGTCCCTCGGCAGCCTGCCTGTCTCAGAGTTGATAACAGGGCTCTGGAAAGATGGATGCCAGCAGCCTCTTGGGAGGCTCCCTTAACTTCTGTGTCTGCCCTCCAGCTTCCATCCCAGCTATGACCCGGGCCTGGGTCTCTGTGGGTATGGGCATCAGTGGGTATAAACTCCAAAGCTCTGCTGTAACGTGTGCCAGAAGGTTCAGGAGTCCTCAGGAAGGCAGAGGCTGTCATGGTCTTGTAGCTTTTCCTAAGTCTCAATATGCGTCACATTGGCCCAGTCAGGGAAATGATCAAGTCAAAATGACCCGTCCCCAGGTGTTGACTGCCAGAAATACACAGAACAGTCCAATTATGTTCATCACTAGTCCTGTTTTTCACCTGGAAAAAAAGAGGGCCAGAATCAGTATCCTTGGGTCAGCAGGGCTGTCAAAACAAAAGTGAATGGGACACTAGGAAATAATGTGCTCAGAGAAGGGGACAATGGCTGGTTTGCTGGCCCCACAGTGCTGAGCCATGCTCTGTCCTCACCCCACCCCCAGAAAAAGCAACTTCCTGTCCAGTAAGTATCATCAGTGTTCAAATCATCCCTAGAAAACAGGCAGGACAGTGGGTTCTTTGTGCTCACTTGAGCATTTGGAAAATGGCCTCAGGAGAGGCAACCTGAGGCAATCTTCCAAGACACTTGGGGAGTTACTGGGGGAGCATGGCCTGACTCTAGGTCCTCTGCTCATCCAGCACCTTTACTGTCCCACAAGCACCTGCTGGCTTCCCAAGCACCTCTCCTGGCTTTTTCTGATGCCTGCTCTGCATTCTTTCCTCATGCTCATCGACCACTGCTTTCAGCCCTGTTGTAGATTTTTCACTGTGGATTGGAATTGAGTTTGCAGTCCATGGTTTCTGGAATCTACCCTCTTTGTGATAATGCTCCATGGAATCTCAAGATACCCGGAGGAGGATCTGAGATACATAACACCTGATTGGACTGAGATAGGGACCTTCATTTCTAGCCTCCCCTCTCACACATTTGCTTCTCCCCTTCCAAGGGCTGCAAAGCTGCCCTCCTTCTCCTGTCAGAGGTGCTAAAGCCAGAGCAGAACTCAAGAGTTTCTCCAAGGCATCTTCTATTCCAAGCAATGGTTTTCTTTCTCTCTCTCGTTCTCTCTCTCTCTCTCTCTCCTCTCTCTCTCTTCTCTCGCCCCTTCCCTGCTTCTACATCTGCAGACGCCTCTGTCAATCTACCAATGTACCTCCTCCGTCTCAGCTTTGGGAGTATGATGAAATTTGAGATTGTTTCCAAAAAGGGAGAAAGCTGCATATAAATGTAAATAATGAGGTTAAGTCTGGACATTCGGTGGTGTTCCAAAATCATATGACATCACATGTCATTAATAAAGGGACATCTGTTACAACAAAAGCATCAAAAAGCTGATAGGAATAAAGAAAAGTAGCTGCATTACCATGTCAGAAACCTTGAGATGTCCATAGGCAAAACACGATGGCGTTAGGTGGGTGGCCACGGGCAACATGAAGGCAAAAAGATGCACTCAGGGTTACAGGGGAGCATGACGTACAGCGGATGAGGCCAATGGAACGGACTGGGGAAACACAGCACTGCAGCATCACAGATATGGAAAACAACAGCTTCTGGACCATCATTCTGAAAAAACATTCCTCTAACGTGTTGTGCATGTTCCCACTCTCTGTGCCTTTGTCCTTCTGGGTCCTCTGCCCTTTGCCATGTCTCAGGTGATGTAATTCTGCTGGACCCCAAGAGCTGAGCTCAGAGCATCTCCCTGGAAGGCCTTTCTGAACCCCCTCAATTCATTCAACATATATTTTTGGGCACCTACTGTGTGCCAGGACCATGCTGGCCACTGAGACTGCAATGAATCTTTCAGTGTTCCTGCAGTCTATGTGTGCACATTATCTGTCTATCCTGCCACAGACTGAGAGAGCCTAGAGGGTAGGAACCACGTCCTCTCACCTGTGGATACATCTATGTGTGTATGTCCTTTTGTACACATTTGAGATTATTAAATATAGAATTTGGTATCTATCTTTTTATTCTACAGCTTAAAATTCAGCCACATGTAACAGCACCTAGCACGAAGTAGACAGACACTCATTAAATATGTTGTTGAATGAATGACTATCATGATATAATTCATAACACCTGTCCATATCTATCAAAATTAATAATCTAGCATGCAGATTTACATGCACATGAGGGCAGACACATATGCAAAGATCTTCATTGCAACGTTATAACAGCAAAACACATAGGAAAAGACCTGACAGCCATCAACAGCAGGATGGTTAAATAAAATACATACATACAAGCTATGAAATAGTTTGCAGATGTAAAGAAGAATCGAAGAGGTTTTATGTGCTAACATGGAAAGATCTCCAAGATCTATTGTTAGATTTTAAAATTAAGGGCAGAAGCATAGAATAATTACAAAATACCTTTTGTTTAAAAAGAGTCTTGTTTGTGTATGTGTGTGTATGTGTGTGTGTGTGTGATACATCCAGAAAGATACTTAAGAAATTTATAACATAAGTTGTCTCTAGGGAGGATGCTAGAGGGTTAGGGCCTAAACTCCTTGGTATTATTTAGATATTTTAGCCCACATGAATGTATTACATTCTCAACTTCCAAAAATTATACATGTTTCCATTTTATTAAGTACCTTTAAAAACTCTGATTTTTAAAACATGATTTGATAGTAATACATTATATGAATATATGATAACCTATTTCATCAATTCTCTTACTATTATGGAAATATGTTATAATAAATAATTTTGTGATGTGAGTCTTTGTAATACAGATTGACCATTGAACAACATGGATTTAAACTGTTCAGGTCCAATTATACACATTTTTTTCAATAAATGTACTGTCAGCCCTCCATATCCCCAGGTTTCCCATCTGCAAATTCAACCAACTACAGATTGAAAACATTATTTTTCCATTTGCAGTTGGGAATCCGCAAATGGGGAGGGCCAACTATATGCATTATTCTGTGCCATTTTATATAAGGCCTTGAGCATCTGCAGATTTGGGTATCTGAGGAAGGTCCTAGAACCAATCACTCATGGATACTAAAGGACTATAGTTAAGTTCTGGGGGAGTCAAAAGTTATACATGGATTTTTTATTGTGGAGGGAGTCGGTGCCCCTTACCCCCGCTTTGTTCAAGGGTCAACTGTATATACTTGTAGGCATATCCAATGATTTCCTAAGACATATTCCAAGACATGAAATTGCTGGGTCAAAGGGTATGAACAGGTTTTAGGTTAAGCTTTCTGTGGGTAGACAGGTCTCTGAAAAGCTGAACCAAGTTACACTCCCTCTGGGAATACCTGAGAGGACCCAGGCAGGAGCACAGTGTTTCCTGGTTCTTTCATGTGTCCTGGTCTTGGGTATGCATGATGCGTACACCCTGTGTGGCTCTGTGACCTAGCTAAGGGGTCACCACCTTTCCCTTTGCCGCAGGTGGGCGCTGAGGCAGGAGTGTGAGTGGGCTTGGAAATAGCACGGGAAATCCTGCTTGGAGGCTTCTTGTTCTAGAAAAGCTGGTTTTCGAAGGGCCTGGCCACCTGTTGGGTTAAGACCTCCATTTGTTTGGCTTGGGGCCCTCGGGGCTCACTGCTGGGGCTGGAGGTGACAAAACAAGGTCTTTGCTGGAGTGGAGAGAGCCTCACCACATGCCCATCACCAGAAGATGTCCTCTGCATCTGAGTGGGTAGTCTGCTTAGGGAAAAGGAGGTGCAGCCACCTTGCTATTGCTTAAACTTTCAACCTCACTTGGACTGGAAGGAGAAAACCTCTTGAGTTTGCTTTTTATACACATGGAACCCCAGCAGCCAAGTGGAAATTTACCAACTGCAATATTGTGTTCAGGTTTTGATAAATCTGTCTCCCAATTCTAGAATGACAACCACAGCCTCTCTCTGGCTAGTTTTGCGGTTTCTTGACCCTCAACATAAGTGTAGGAGGAAAGAATTTAAGTGATATGCTCAAAGATCCCACAACTGGGTCTCAGGCTTTCTGACTCCAAGCCTAGGGCTTTTCCAGTGCCACCTTGAGGTCAGTACCGCTATGTGATGAGTGACAGAAAGAAATGCAAGAAAAAAATCACAGCAAATTTCCCCCATAAGCTCTGCCTTCTTCTAAGTCCAACTCCAAAACATGCTTGCTCATAAAATAAAGCTCCTTAGCCCAGTACTCAGCATCCCCTCCACCACGACTCACTACTGATCCCTGATCCCACACAAGGCTTCTGGGAGTCTTCTGTCATGTACCCATTTCTTTTACTTGGGCTCTCCATCTCCTCAGAACATCCTCTCCCCCCAAACCATTCCCAAGCCCTACCTTCCCCAAGAACTCTTCCTGGTGGGTCCTAGCCGGCAGTATCTCCCTGCTTTGCAGTCTTCCTACATACCCATACTACATACTCTGAAACCCTCTATCATTCCCCATTTCTTTTGTTTGCTCCTCCTTGGTGCAAGTCCTGTCTTCTCATCTGGCGAAGTAGTCAGTTACATTTATAAATTTTGAGCACCTGGTTCATGCTTAGTACTTTGGCCAGCAGAGAGGTCACAAAGAAGAACTAACAAAACATTGAGGGCAGGCTCAGGGTCATCAAAGGCACACAAGTCCCATCAGAGCCAAAGCCAGACCCAGGTCTCCAAAGGCTGGTTGGGCTCTGGACCCTGATTTGATAGCTTCCTATGAATTGATGGTAAGGGCCCACCACCTGCAGAGTTACTTACCATGGAAGCAAAAATGGCAGGAACAGGGTGGTGGTGGCCACGTTGCTTGTGCACTCAGTGAACATAGCAAACAAGCAAGGACAAGATCAAGGTGATGGCTATCGGAGGCACAGCATGCAAGGGCTCCATCTGCTTTCCCATCCATTCAGATAGTCCTGAGACCTGGAAAGCACCAGAAAGGCTACAATTCCTCCAGGGCCAGTAGAGACCCTCATCTTTCTCTAGGGAGCTCAACCCATCCCCCACTTCTGATTTTGTATGTTTACATTCCATAGGTGATCTCATCCATGCCCAAAATTTCAATCATTATCCTCACTCTGTGTCTCCTAAATCTGTGTTTCCAACCCAACTGGTCTACTCTTCAGAATTTAAACGTCCATACTCCTAGAAATTTCTAGCGAAATGTCTCATGAGCATGTCAGACTCAACATAGCCCAACCTGAATTCATCTTCTTAAGCTCAGAGTCGACTGCTCCCCCTGGGCTCCCCAGCTTGGTGAATGGACTCACCATCTACCTACTGTCCAACCCAGAAGACTGAGAGTTGTCATAGGGGTCTCTGCTCCCCTCATTTCTTCCATTCAATCAGTCACCAAGTCACCCAAAACATCTCATGTCCATTGTCTCCTCTCAGTCTCCCACAGTTCTTGAAGCTCAGGATAATGATTTGAGCTAGAAATTGGGGATCTTGATTTGGTTCTTTGGGCTGAGAGGAGATTGTCAAGGGAGAGAATGAAAAGTGAACAAAGAAGAGGCCAAGGACAGAGCCTTGAGGAACAATCATACTTAAGGGAGAACAGAGGGAAAGTCAGCAAAGGAAGCTAAACAGAAACAGTCAGAGTTGGAAGGAAACAAAGATTAAATGGTGTCTTGAGGGCCAAAAAGGGACTTTCAAGAAGAAGAGAATGGTCCATGGAGTCCAGCGTTCTGAGACTTAGTTGGATGAAGGCTATAGAGTGTCTCCTGAGTCTCCCTCAACCCTTACCCTGCCCAGGCCTCCACTTCAGACATCAGAGTGATTTTTCCCCAAGTGCAGGTCTGACCAAGTTGCCCTCTGCCTCAATCCTTCAGTGGCTGGCCACTGTCTTCAAAATAAAGTCCACACTCCCTATCTTGAATTCAAGACCCTCTACTAAGTCTTTTCTGTGAGCCTCGCCAGCTTCAACTTCTGTTCCTCAGCTAGATACCACACACTTATTCCTTTACTCATGTATCACTTCTTCTTGAAATGTTCTTCCAAATATGTCCCCCCTCTCTAGGTTGTGAAGTCCTCAAAGGACAGGGGATAATTTCAATCTCTTCTGTAATTCCCATGCCTAGACTAATATGAACATAATAGAAATGTTTCATGAATGAATGAATGATAGATGAATGGAGGACTGGATGGAGAAGTGACTAGATGGATGGATTTGTTCATCTAAAAAATATTTATGCACCCACTATGCAGGAGGCTCTACCTTAGATGCTGAAGACACAGTGATAACAAGATAAATCAAGTCTTTCTATTTATTACATTCTATCCTGGATGGATGGGCAGATGGATGAATAAACAGATAGGTAAATGGATGGATGGAGGAAAGCAGCACCATGCTGGCTCATCTATTCTCTGGCTCATTTCTTCTTTGTCAGAAGTAAGAAAGTTACATATTGGGTGTTTTCCCCCAAAAGGTGTTCCTCTCCTACACTGCTGTATACTTAGCTAGAGAAGAATTTTTAGATGGCAGCCATATCAATGAAGAGTTCAGCAAGTAAAAAATCAAAGGTAATGGTGAAAATAGTCACAAGGACTTGAAAGAAAGATTTCCCTAGGATAAATCAGAGTAAAGATCCTTATTACCAAATCCCAAAGGAGACCTCACATCATCCTCTGCCTCTCTTGGCTAACCAGGGTCACTTAAATTCACTCATTTCTGTAATCACACAGAGAATGTTCTCTATTCCAGGCACTATTCGTGGTGCAGGGTGCCTAGATAACAAGAAAGAGTGCCTGTCCTCAAGAAATATGCAGTTAATGAAGGGGCCTGGCAGAGAACCAGCCCAGGGGTACAGAGGTGGAAGGACGTAGTAGGTTTTTGGCTGCCCTCTTGGTGAAAGAATGGGGCCCCAGGCAACCCACAGCTGAAGAAGTTACCTCGCATCCTTTAGCCAGAGCAAATCCGCCCCCAGTAGCAGCACAATGCCCCAGGGAACTTTCTCTTGGGTCACCTTCCAATTCAGCAGTGCAGGAGGATAAAATGGAGTTTTCCTTTCTGAGAAGAAACAATAAAGCACACATATACACAACCCAGAACAGCATTTGAAAGCAAAAGAGATCTAATGAAGGGGACTAAAAACCTGTAAGAACAGTGAGTACCATCTCATATCTGTAAATTAGCTAAAATTTACAGTAATTACTACACCGATTGCTGGTGAAGACATGGTAAAACAATTACACACTCCTGGTGGCATTATAAATTGGTACAATGTTTTTGAAAAGTAATTTGGCAATACATTTAAGAGCCATTAAGACATACATACTCTTTTATTCCAGCATCATCAGTCCTAGAAATTCATCCGAAAGAAGAAACACCCTCCAAGAAAAAGCTACGTATGTGAATACATTAATTTATAATAATGAAAAATTCAAAAACAGATTGTTTCATACCAGGAGATGGTTATAGTTCCTTAATGCAATATAATGCTGTTATTCGAGAAGATAAATTTGAAGATTGTAGCAATAACAGGAAATACTTATGTAACCTCAAGTAAACATATGAAAACAAATACAACAAAGTAACAATATTCAAATTGTGTGTTTTAATTATACCCATATAATATATGTGTATGTTAATAAAGACTAGGAGGAAGAGAGAAACTCAAAAGTACTGCTGGCATTATGAAAAATGTGAAACGTGTTTCTGTTTCTTTTATAATATTAGTAAGATTTCAAATGTTTGAAAAGCAAAGAAGAGATTTTGAACTAAACAATACAGAGAAGGCTTGAAAAACTCTCTCTGTCCATACTTTGTAACCTCACCAGTCCTTTTCCATAGGGGGCGAATTTCTCCTTCCTGAGCCCAGGGACTCCAACAGAGAAACTTTGTGGGCCAGGGCCCCAACCCTGATGAATGAAAGGCCAGGACAGGAGTCTTACCTTCCTTAGTCTGGCTGCAGAAGTTGAACTTGGGCATCTGAGAAGGCACAACGAATAGCAATATGGCCACGAAGATAGCCACAGTGCCATCAGAGGCGTACCTAGGCAGGGGAGAGAGTGGGATGAGCCAGCTCAGCTGCAATGGCAGTCATGCAACAAACCTGTACCATGCCTAACTGCTCCTCCATGAAGGAACAGGCTCGGCTGGGTATGGAACCTGGAATCCCATAGACCAAGATTAGGAGTGGTGTGGTAGACTGATTCTGGCTGGAAACCAAGACACCCCACTCTTGCCCAGGCTCTGAAGAAAGAAAGATAGAAGAGCAGAACTCTGGGGGTCCCACTCTAGCCCAACGAATCTTTCTTGATCACAGCCCTGGTCACCCCTTCCCGGCCAAGTATTTCTGCTCAGCCTGATGAAGCAGGAGGGTCACAGGAACACGTCCATGAGCTGGTCATGAAGCTTGGTGAGGAAAAATGAGTCACGAAAGCAACAGAGTGATCCAGAACTCAACCACAGAACACAGGAATGCCATGGAGGGTGCTGTAGAAGAAATGACGTACTTCGTCTTGCCCTCCTCCCAGGCGACCGACAGCCAGCCGGGCATGAAGCCAGGGTCCCGGGAGAACCACAGGATGACCAGCAGGAGGAAGCAGAGCAGGACGTTGACCTCGGCGAAGGATAAAGGACCCAGCTTCCTGTACTCCTCCTGCAGTACCTTGTAAGCAGCTTTCTCATTATTCCTCCTCTCCGACCCACAGCCGCAGGACTTTTTAAAACTAGAGGACGTGAAGACAAGAGAACAGCAATGCGAGTTGGTTAGCTCAGGGGCTGGTCCGATGGAAGCCTCAATATTGGTCAGGCCTTTGGTGCTGCCTGTCACCTGTGGGGGCCTTGAGCAAGTCCCTTTCCTGCTCCTCGTTTCTGTCTTCTGCCTCCCCTCCTCACAGGGCATAGTGGGGAAAGTCTCTGTTATGTGTGCCCAGCACATGCCCCAAGGTGCCCCCAGAACTGAAGTGTACTCCCAGAGAAGGCCGGAAATGGCACCAGTGAGGCGGCCAGTTCTGGGTCAAGTCTCAGGGACAATGAAGGCAGGAAAGGAGAGGGCATCCAGGAAGGTGGGAGGCTGAGAAGAATGGGGGAGGATGGAGGGGTCGGGCAGGAGCATCAGAGACAGAAATAAGCAGGTGGCAAATGTGACCAAGCAGGTGCCCATTTGCCTGGAGACCAGCTGTTCCCATCATCTGGGGGAAGGACATGAGTCCTGGAGCTGGCTCACGGTGGGGGCAGGGCTCTGTCACATGCTTCCTGAGTCTTCCTCCTTCCACCACTGCCTGGAGCTGCCTTCTATGGTCCTGGGATGCCAGCCCCATCATCAGGGTGGCTCAAGAGGACACAAGGAACAACCAGAGTAGGCCAAGCAGGAGCAGGGTAGGTGCCTACATTCTGAGGAGCTGGAGGTGTAAGATTCAGGATCCAAGAGCCTCTGGAGCTAGCAGCAGGCATGGCTATGGCAGGAAGGAAGCCAGCCCTTGGCCCTGCTCTTGGATGGGCTCCCTATGGACTGGTGCCCATTGGCCAACAAAGCCTGCCCAGGGTTCTCTGCAAGACCTCCCCAAGAGGGGTACCAGCATGAGAGGGCAGAAAGGAGGGATTCTTGGAGGAGGTGCAAAGGGGACCTCAGTGGTAGGGAGGAGCTAACTGAGGCCACTGGGGCCCAGGACGCAGGCCTTGAGGAACTCCCTGAAGATTCCATACATGCATTCCAGCCCCTGTTGGCCAGAAAGTGGCGGGCCAAGCCAAGAGGATTTTTCCTAGAGAGCCCACCCTGTGGACATCTTTCCTGGGGCCCTGAGAGAAACTTCCTAGGAGAGCAGTAGGTATTAGATGGGTGCCAAGGTGCCGATTCCTGAAGTCAGGGCTGGATGTGAACCACCTGTGACAGGGTGAAGGCCATGCTGGTGATAGGGCAGGGCCTGGAGCGTGGGACACAGGATGTTAGAACATTGTCTCCCAAGGTGCTCAAGGGTTGGGAAAGGAAGTGACAGCAATGGGGCCTCAGTTCTGCACAGCCTGCCAGGATCTCATGCTGAACAAAGAGCAAGGCCACGAATCCCAAATATCACCGGCTGGAGACACCCTCCAGATTGCCCGACTTAAGGACGGCTGTGCTGGCATGGGAGGCGGCCGTGCCCGCTTGGTGTGAGAGTCAGTGTTCTACCAGGCACCCATCTGCTGCACCTGTGGTTCTCTAGCCTCTAAGGCTGGGCCAGAGGCTTCAGGTTTCCAGGGTGAGGGCTGACTCTGGTACTACAGCTACAGAGCCTGTGTCAGGTGCTGCTGACAAGTCCTGATACCACAGTGGTTACAGACTCTGGGGGCTGCTATGCACACACTGTCATCCAGAGCTGGCCCGCACAGTGGTGCTGCCAAGCCTTCAAGACCCTCTTACACTAAGCAGTTTCACCATCATCTCTGGGTTAATCCCATCTAGTGACCACTGGCCTAGCACGAGATGCGGGCAAATTGATCCAGTTTGCCTGTGGGAGTCCGGGGGTGAGGTGGGTGCCAATTGTCCTTCTATAGTAGAATAGCCTTAAGGATGATGCAGATCAACTGGGTGAATATGCTGAAGAGCCAAAGAGAGGCAAAGGAATCCCTGAGTCTCTGAGGACTGCCTCTGCTATGGCAGGTGTCCAGAAGAGCCCTCACCCAGGGGTCAGCCTAGTTAGGAAAGTTGGGCATAAGCCATCAGTGATACCCAATTAGTCCTGGGGAGTCCTGGTGGGGGTCTGTGACCCCCTTGGGTGGAGGTGGTTGAGAGGTCACCCATAAATTTAGGAAGATACAGTTTATATGGACTAGGCCAAAGGCCATAGCTCTGACATTGCTCTCCATGACCCTACATATGAGAAAGTCAAGCGAAGATGCTTTCCACAGCTGAGACAGGTGTGTTGCCTTGCCTCAGGTGAGGTGGTCCAGGAGGCATGGGGGCAGGAATCCTGAAACAGGTCCCGGTATATGTCAGGACATGACCTGGGCTGGAAAACATCTCCTATTGTCCTGTCTTTCAAGCTGATTGTAAAAAGCTGTCCAAAGGAGGCTGCCTGTGAGCCACCCCCTGCCCACTACACTCCACGTCCAGTCGGCGAGGGCTACTGAGCTGGAGCCGCGTGCCAGAAAGGGGTGGAATAGGCAGCAGCCCTGACCCAACCAGAGGTAGACTCCAGAAGTCTCTAGGCTCCCTGCCAGTCAAGAAGAGATGACTGAGGCCACATCAGGCCAGGTGAACCACAGCTCTGGTCCTTGGCTGTGAGTTTCCAGGGGCATGGTGTCCACTTCTAGAGGCTGGTGGTTCCTTGTGGTCTGGAGGCCAACCTGGCTCCCCCGTGCTTGTCTGCCAGGGAACTGCATAGGCCTCAGGACTTCAAGGCCCCCAACCCCAGCGTGAGGGGTGGCCACAACTGGAGTCTCTGACACCCAGCTGTACCTAGGCCTCAAGGCAGTCGAGGGCAGCGACCCTCAGCCTCCCCAAGTAGGGACTGTTATAAACTGAACTGTGCCCCCGGAAATTCATATGCTGAAGCCCTAACCCCCAATGAGGTAGTATGAGGAGGTGGACTTTTAGAGATAACTAGGATTATATACGGTCACGAGAGTAGGGCCCAATGACTAGGACCTGCACCCTTATAAGAAGAGGAAGGCAGCCAAGCTCTCTCTGTGTGTCTCTCTCTGTCTCTCTCCCCCACCACACCCACCCATGTACGGACACAGTGTGAAGGTGACCTTCGGCAAGCCAGGAAGAAAGCTCTTACCAGGAACCAAATCGACGGCACCTTGATTTTGACCTTCCAGCCTGCAAAACTGCGAGGAATAAATGTCTGTGGTTTAAGCCACCCGGTCTGGTATTTTGTTATGGCAGCCCGAGCTGGCTGAGACAGGGATGTAGAGTAGTGGGCACAGGCTCTGGAGCCAAACCTGCCTGGGTTCAAATCTCAGTCCCACGCCTTCCAAGTTATACAACTCTGCATAGGCCATTTACCCTCTCCATGCCTCCGCTGCCTTATCTGTAAGTTGGGAATAACAAAAGTACCTACTTCACAGATTGATGTGAAGATTAATTAATATATGTAGTGCTTAAAATCTTGTCTGGCACTTAATAAGCATTCAATAGATGTGGGCCGCTATTATTACTGCTGCCCCTTGAAGAGACACACACACTCACTTGCAGCCTGCAACAGGTTTGGGGCAGGTCTCCGGAGGCCCACTGATGGGCGTGAGAGCTTTCGTCCTGAAGCAGGTGTGAGAAGCAGAGCAAAGATCTTCAATCAGAATCAAGCTGGATCTAAGCACCTGTGGGAGCGGCTGCCCTCTCACGTGAGGTCTGCACATGAGGGTGGCATATGAGGGTGCTACTACTGTTACGTAGTTGCTCTGATTATGTATAGGGATTTTTTTTTTACTGGCGGTTTTCAAAATAGCTCCTTCTTCAGAAGAAAACTTATAAAGCTGCCCCATTTCCCCATTGACTCACAGGTTTTTGTGGGCACTTTTGCCTCTCATCTCTGAGATCTCCTCCCTCTGGCCACAAAGGCCCGTGTCTTTAATTTGGCTCCAGCTGCCTGTGAATTAAGGCACAGCTAAGGACTTTCCATCCCAGTGTAAGAAGGCCACTTTTGAGCCACAGATAAATTTGTGTGTTTTAAAATCACAACAGCTTTTTTAGATGTTTGACAGCCACACATTGTGGTTTCTGTCCAAAGTCTGGCTGCTGTCAAGGTCGACTCTTGGTGAAATTGTCACTGTGCTGGGAAGAGGAAGGTAAACTTTCCAGAACCTACACACTACTAGGAACATTGTGGGCATTCAGTAAAGGGCTGGGTTTGGATTGTTTGGACATTATCAGGTGGTCTGCTGTGACCTGACCTAATGAACACATACAGCCAAGTGGAAGTTTGTCCAGCAGTATCGATTTCCACACGGGAACAAGATTCCCTTGAATTGCTTTGACTCACATTGATGACACACTCTTTCTCCCTGGGCCAAGAGCCGGGATAGGTGCAAGGGATAGTGAGGACTTACCATAGGCCCCAGAGGAGCTCAGGTCAGGGGGCAGAGGTGGCACTGGAACATGACTACAGGTACCAAGGGACAGGGCACCTCATAGCCCAGAGGAGCCGAAAGAGCAAGCAAGAAATTCTTCCACGATGGAATGAGGGTGGAGAAAAGTCAGGAATGGTGTCCCTGAGGAGGCAGCATTTGAACTGGCCTTGAAGGCTGAGGAGATTAGCAGGTAGGAAGATAGGGAAGGGCATTCCAGGAAGAGGGAACAGCCTGTGCAAAGACGCAGTGAGCAGGCTGAGGTGGACAAAATGGGAGGGCAGACTAGCAGGTTATGGGGCTGGGGAAGTAGTTGGGCTGGACAGGAAAAACTTTCTGGACTTGTCTACTAAGTCTGAGGGTTCTTCCACAGGTGCATTGCAGATTAGACTCTTTATTCAGGAAGTAGCTCAAACTTACTTGAATCTCATATAAATACACTGGAGCCACAACCAGGCGAACAGCAGCATCAACACCATATTGGGAAAGGCAAATCCAAACCAAGAGGCGAAGTTCACGGTATCTTTACTTTCGGGAAACAATCTGAAGGGAGAAACACCGGTCCACATCTCTACCAGATGCTGAGCCATAGACCCCGAGAGATGGTCTGGAGCAGAGGCCTCATCTTCCTGAGGTCCAGCCACCCAAGCCTGCCACTCGGTATTACCCGAGTCAAGTGGGGGCCTCAGAACATGGTGACCAACCGACCCTGATGAAAATATCATAAAAGTCATGGTCCCTCCAGAAAAATACACCTTTCTACATGCATAATTTGGCAGCTTCAGGGGGTCTATGGATGCCTCAGAACCCTCGTTCTGTGGGCTTCTGCAAAGGAAGAGCCCCCTTAGGAAAGCAAATCTCAAAGTTCTCCAGGGTGGGACTTCACTCCAGGCCCCGCCTTCTGCCCCCAGGCATTGCTTTCTATGGCCCAAGGGTGTCAAAGTAAACACAGAGCTTTCTGCACTCAGCTGGACAGCTGCCATTCTCAAAGGAACTCCAGGGAGAACTGTAAGGCTATCATTACAGAAAACATGCACAGGATCCGAATAGTCTGCCTGTTGGATCTCAACTGTGCCAGCCAGGTTCCAGGCCTGTCTTTCCTACCTCCTAACTGCCCTCCTCGCCTGTCCAGGACTCGTGTATGCGCAGAACGAGAAACATCATACTTAAGTTTCTTCCCTCCGTGCCCACTGCAGTTTGCACTTACCTTCATTAATGCATTTACATGACCCACCTAGAACTCTCCAGGCAACCACTACCCTCAGCCAACTAAAACTATCCCTCTGACAAGGCCGAGGTTTCCCTCATTTCTGTGATCCCAGCCTCACTGGCACAATGCCAGGCACAGACCTGGGTCCTCAAGGCCTATGTCCCTTCATGGCCAACGAAAGTTCCAGACCACCCCTGTGGTCCACCTGGGGCCTCACAAGGGCACCAGTCACCTCAAGGACAATTAGAGGAGCTATAGTGAATAAGCTGGTGCAGCAATGAGCGCTCTAACCTCTAACCCTTTATGCCAACTCTAGATCCCCGATATCGTAAGACCATCACCATTCCCCGCCCAGGTCAGTGGGCCGGGTTTAAGGGGACCATCTGTAGGGGTGTCTATTTTCTGCAAGTGTTAACCAAGGACCTGACATCTGAAAGTATATTGTTGTTTTTTTTTTCATGACTTTAGTGCAGAGTTCAATCACATGACCTGTCTGAGCAAGAATCCTGAGCCCAGAGAGAAAAGGTGAGACTCATCCCAGGACAGAAAGCAACCAGGCCTGAGGACTGTCATCAGCTCCCACCCACAATGGGTCCTAAGCAAGTGCAGCCATGCTGGGACCCAGAGGCTGATGGGGCATAGCCTCCCACCCCAGCAAGGTCCTAGCTCCAGGAATCAGCTAAGGAAGAGGGAGAGGGGATGGGTCCCTCCAACCCCAGGGCCCACGTTGTTGTCCCCACAAGGCATGGCCAGTGACTCACTCATGCATCTGGCCCAGGAGCACCACGTTGGGTCCTGTCCCGGTCAGGGTGGCAGTGCCTCCGATGCTGGCCGCGTAGCACACACACAGGGTCATGGCCTTGCACATGCTCTTCCTGTCACAATTCTCCCGCTGCCTCATAGCAGGGCCTTCAAAACTCACTTGGCTCCCTGCAGTGACACACCGCCATGAGCTGAGCCAGTCCTGGGGCCTCCTGCTCAGCTGCCGCTTTGAACTCTGCTGCTGCTCTGAGGGCGGGGACATGACAACTATGCCGGTTTCCTTCTCAAGTTGTCCTCAGCCTCCAGCCCAAAGCTGTAGTCTGGTCCTGTCTGCCTTCCCCAAGTCACTTCCCATGGCTTCCTCAAGGCTCCCTGATGCCCTGTGCAAAATGAGCAACTTCAGACACACGCCCTTCTGTTTTGCCTTCTTGCCGTTACTCTAGCTGTCCCTCCATCTAGGGGGTTGTCCAAATCCATCTCAGATGTCTTCTCCCAGCAAGGCCTCTCCCGTGTCTGGGCTCCCTCAGTATCTGGCTTGTGGCATCCTGTAGTTTCCCCCAAGTCAGAGGAACTGTACAAGGGGCCCTATTTCCCCACCCCTTGGGCTCCATGAGTCCAGTATGAGTGTGTCTGCTTCGTCTCGGCAACCCAAGTTCCTGGCCCAGGGTCTGGCAATCAGGCCATCACCTGGGTCAAGCCCACTGCGCTGGGCCCTGGCAACGGGGTAGCAAACAACACAGAGACTAAAACAGGCACCATCTGACTTCCCTGAGCTCAGCACATAGTGGGAAAGCACCCCACGACCTGTGAAAGCAGAGAGCGGGGAGCGGGGGTTGACCTGTTCAGGGGAGGCCTCCTCCCTAAGGATGAATAGGAGAAGGAAGGGGTAAAGGGAACCCAATAGGTGCTCAAAATATGACCAAATGAATAACCAAATGAACATATGTTGATTTCTGTGATTGGCAAGAACTGATGTGGGAACTTGCTATCGGATCTAACTTTCATGCAATGATTATATTCCTAAAACTTAGGAAACAGCATTTTCTAACTATTTCCCTGTACGCTCGTTTAAATGTGGGTTTCAGGAGTCCAGGAGGTGGCCAAAGCTTTTGGCGACAGAGAGGAAGGCTGCCCCTGGGAACCCTGGCAGCACCCTGGTGGGGGCTTACCTGGCAGCTCGCTGGCCTTGCCTTTGTCCGCCAGCTCCAGGCTGGCCTCGGTGGCTGTGCTTGCAGCCTCCAACTGCTGCAGCACGGCCTCCACAATGGGCACCATCATGGCGGTGGTGGCCGTGTTGCTGATCCACATGGACAGGAAGGCCGTGACACCCATGAAGCCCAGCATCAGCCTGCAGAGGAGGAGCAGGAAGGGGAGCAGGAGAATCCCACCCTGCCCCCCCGAGCCTTTAGAAAGTTAACATGGAGGCTAGGTCCCCCTGCAAGGGTGCAGAGGGAGTCCCGGAGAGGACTGCAGTGCTAATGCCTCCCTTCCTCTCTACCGCCCTCTTTTCCTTCCTCTTCCCTTCTTTCTTTCTTTCCTCCCTCCTACCTCTCTCGGCAAACATTACTGATGTCGACTATACTGGCTACCAGGGTCGCCAAGAGGTCACCAAGGGTCATCTTAGATCCGTAATGGTTCTAAGAAGCTTCCATCTGGCAGGGCAGCACAGGCATCCGGGTGTGGAGAGTTGGCCCTAGTATGACGTAGGAGTGTGCCGAAGCAGTCCTATGTGCAAGTAGCCTCAACACCTCACTTCTATCTAGAAGATTCCCGCACTCCCCAGACCCCGCTCCACCTCTCATGAATTCAGAAGGGCTGTGCGGAGTAGCCTTCAGGAGTAGGGTGAGCCTGGACGGGGTCCAGGGAAGCAGGAGCTCCCTCATGGCTGACCCCCCACCCCACCACCCCTCTCTGCATACACACTTTGTGCCCCCTCCACTCTGCAATGGACTAGATCAAACTAACAGTATTCGGAAAACATATTCCCTTAATTTATAACACCTGTCTTCTACCTGTTTCATCTTTCTCATCTGCCTAGAACACACCTCATGGTCCTTCAGAACCTGTCCCTTCTCGGTAGCCTCTCTCCCAGCTCACACCAGAGAGGGCTGAACATGTCTCCTCCATCCTCCCTCCAACACTAAGCACTGGCTGGATTCGGAGAACCTGTTTCCATGTCTGCTCCTTCTTTGGATGGTGAGCAGGGGGCGGGTCTGATTCTTCTCCATGGCTTCCATGCACCCTGGCACAAAGCCAGGAATGGAAGGTGCTCAGGGAGGGCTGGCTGAATGGAGCACATCTGCTCTTGGTCTCCATGCCCCTCTGAAGTCAGTCTTCTCCCCAGGGCCACTAATTGGCCTGAAGAAAGGGTCTAGGGGCTGTACTGCACCAAGGTCCAAGCTGGTGTTCATGCAGGTTGGCCTCGTGGACCCACAAGAACAAAGGCTGAGAGGTAGGCTGGGAGCCAGGCTGGGATGAAAGTCAAAAAGTGTGTGAATTGAGGCTTTGACATGATGCTTCAAGGCACCAACGGGGCCTCATCATACAGGTCTACCCCCAGGGCAGGCAGTGTCATGGACAGCTGGACGCCAAGCTCAGAGGAGAAGCCTGGTGGCAGGAAGGAGAAGCATCTGTAAACTTCCTGGATTTGGGAGCAAAAGTTCTTCAGCACTCTCATAATGAGGCCCACCTGCTGATGGAGAAAAGCTAGCCACTCAAAAGGATCCTGACCTGTCACATTTCTAGAAAATGCAATGGTTTTTGATGTGACCCTGTAAATCAATCACTGGTGGTTTCGACACCATGAAGGGTAACAGAGATCACGGAGTCACAAAGCTTTCTGCTCAGGAGAGCCCGAGGCACCAAGGAAGCCAGGCATCATCTCCTAGAGGGCATACCAGAGTCTGTGCGCTCAGGGCCCAGCAAAGTCCCTGACACATGAACATCTCGGGGAGAATTCGCTGTGAACTAAACAACTGCTGCCTTCCCAGGGCTATCTGGGGCATGCCATCATTTAAGGAGCACATTGCCTCAAAAGAAAGGTACGCCCTGAGTTCTCGACGAGAGGGGGCAAGGCCTCATCAGACAGGCCAGGTCCAATCCCCATGTGACCCTTTTCTGTCTCAAATTTCTTGTCTACAGAACTTGGTGGTGGGAATAATACCCAACTCTTAGAGTTGTGGTGAGAGTTAAATAGGGAAATATATAAGCTCCCAGCGTCATGCCTGGTGCATTGCAGATGCTTGATATATGCAGGTCATTCCGATTACATCAACTCCATGGGCTGGTTGGAAATGGCTTGTTATTGGTGAGGGAAGATCTTGCAGAAGAGGGAGAAGCTGAGGTTCTAAGTGATGTGGAGGGAAATGAGGTAAGAAGCTTCTTTACGGAAGGAACAGACGTGCCAGCTTTGGAAGGATGACCTTTCTGCCTTCCCCTGAGCTGGGTGGTTGAGCCACCGCTGGCCTGCTTCTCCCACAAATGCCCTATCTGGCAACGGCTGATTCAGCCTCCCCCTACCTCGTACCCTATGGAACCCCACGGCCCCTTCTCCAGGAAGTCCTCTAAACACACAGGGACCCTTGCTGACCCGTCTCTTCTGGATTCAGAGAACCTTTACCAACTGCTGCTCACCACTGGTCCCCACCACTGCCCATGCATCTAGTGTCTCCTGCTAAGGTTGTCATATGTCCCACCCAGGGATCTACCTGCCTGCCAAGCCCAGGTAATCCCATGGCCCCTCGCCTGTGAGTGATCTGGTTTGTGCTACAGCTCTTCCCCAGCCCTGGGGCCCCGTGAAGCCCCGTGGCAAGAAAGAGAAGGTATAATTACTGTGCAGGCTTGGCCCCCACACAGAGAAGTGTGCGCAGGGCGATCCTCTTATGCAGGTTCCAGTGCTCCACAGCCACGGCCACGATGAGGCCACCCAGAAACAGCATGTTAGTGTCCTTCATGTACTGGACACACACCTGGAGGGTGGTATGAAGGCCCCATCAGGGTTGCCTCCTGGCCACATACTTCTTGTGCCCACAACCACCCAAGTCCCCAGAGACAGGTGAGCAGACCAGATGCTGACTTCAGGGGCAGCTTAGCGTGGGGGGAGGGTCAGGTGGTATGTCTTCGTGGCAAAGAGTATCCATAATGGGGGCCGAGGCATCTCAGAGAGGGGCTAGGAGAATAAGCTGATGAGAGAAGCAGGAAGCTACCAGGATCCCCTGGGTCAGCTCACCTGGTTGGAGTCCATAATCTTCAACAGTGGGAAAAGCAAGGCAGGCATGAGGGAGGTGACAGCCAGAGGGATGACTTCCGTGCACCAGTAAATGGCCATGAGGATGATGACATAAGCGCACCTGACAAACTGAAGAGACAGCCCAGAGGCCTCAGCATGCGGCTGCTGCCCTCAGTCTCATCATCTGCTAAAATGTGGGTAATAATACCCACTTCCCTAGGTTGTTGAGTGTCTCATCAGCACGTTCATAACTATTTTTAACCATCCAGACTCTGCCCTCTCCCTCATCCCAACCCAGCCAATTAAATCAGCCACCAAGATTGGAGCTTCCAGCCTTTATTCTCTGGCCTCTTCTCCCTCCCACCTTCACTCCAGGGCCACTGCCTTTGCTCAGACCACATCTCCCGTGGCCTGGATGGCTGTCACTATCTTCTAATTTGATCATTCCACCTGTACCATTCCACACTGCTGCTCCCTCTTTATCTTTTGCAAATCTGATCGTGCCACTCCCTGTTTAAAAGCTCTCTCTTGCCTTCAAGACAAAACCCAAATGCTTTAGCATGACTTAGGAGATGCTCTGCAACAGAGCAGGGCCTACAGACCCCTCCAGCCCCATCTCCTTGCACACTCACAACCCAAGTTCCAGCCACCCCCGAGCACTGGCAGTAACTGAGGCTCCTACTCTTACACGCCACCCCTCATGACTCAGCTCAGCATTTCTCCTTTGGCACCTTCCCCCAGCTCCCTGACGGTTTTGGTCTGTGCCTGCCTCTGTGTCTTTCCCCCAGGCCCCAGCAATTCACACACTGAGTTGTCATTGTTTGTTTTCTCAAGGGGCTCCACCACCACCAAACAGTGAGCACCTTGAGGGCAGAGCCAGTGTTTGTGGATTCACTCTGTCCTCAGTACCCAGCATGGGCCTGACACTCAGAAGACCCTTGGTAAGTGCCTATTAGAGGAATGGAGCAGCAGAGCAGGAACTATAACAACATTGCTGTCAAGATATACCTGTACACTATCACTACTTAAGTACATGAGCACGTATTAAGTACATGAAGAACTGCAGCATGACTTAGCAATTCTTTGTTGGAATTGTGTTATCAGTCATAACACAATCTTCCCTCAGCATCCATGAGCACGGCAGACACCTCCCTCCTGTCTAATGCAGGGCTTCTCAGCCTCGGCACTACATTTTTAGCTGGATGATTCTTTGTTTGGGAAGGGGCTGTCCTGTGCATCATAGGGTGTGTAGCAGCATCCTCGGCCTCCACCTCACTAGATGCCAGTAGTACTTTCTCCAGCTGTGACAACAAAAAATGTCTCCAAGCTTTGCCAGATGTCCCCTGCTTGGGGGGTCGCAGGTATCAATGCTGCTTCAAGCCACCAGACTCAAGGCAGTAGTGTAATTAGAAGCCCGGGTGCTGACACCAGGCAGACCTGATCAGTATCCACTGTCTGCCATTGTCTGGTCTTCAGCTGTCACTCAACAATGTCATTGATAAAATATTCTCACCCCACTTTTTCATGACATCACCTATAAACTGAGGATTTAATATGTATTTTTAATGTATGGCACACAGAAAGTGCTCAGTGAAATTTTGTTAGCCAAACTTAGAAGCAGTAGGTGGCACATGTAACCAATTTTCACAGCACAGTTCCTGGAGGAACCAATCATAACTAATATAAAAGACTCAAGGCTGACGACTCCCTCACCTCCACGCCACTCTCAGGAGGCCTAGAAGATGCCCCAGCCTGAAGCAAATTTGACCCTCCTTGTCTAGAATGCTCCCACAGCATCAGTGGAGAGAGCAGAATAGGATGGGCAATGTTAGCAAGTCTGAGGAGGGGATGGTAACTGTGCAGAATGAGATGGATTCTACCTGCAGAGAGGAGGCTGGCTCCCTGTGGGTGAGGTCATAGTGCTTTCCTGCAGATGGGATGTGGCTGGAAAAGCTCTTAAAGCTGAGTCAAAAATGAACAGTGGGATTTAAAAGTCAGCACCCAGCACATGCCTAGCACATAGTGGGGCTCGATAAATACATGTTAGATGCACAACTGAATAAAAGCATGTCTAATTATTAACAAGTAAGGATGTCCACAACATGTTGCTTAATGGAAAAAATGTAGTTAAGAGAACATGCTGTGTGTGTGTGTGTGTGTGTGTGTGTGTGTGTGTGTGTGTGTGTATAGAGAGAGAGAGAGAGAGAGAAGAGATTAATTGATTGGTTTCTGGAAAGAAGGTCACCAAAATATTAATAAGTTATGGGAATTGAGGGTATTTTCATTTTTACTTTATATGTTAAGACTTTAAAGATAAGATTTTAAAATAATTTTAATAAAATAAATGATGCAGTCAACATATCATTTATTAAAAAGCTATTTTTTAAAAAAAGGACCCAGAGAAAGGGCAGAAAAAGTGGAGAGAGATGAAGCCAGAAAGAAAACAAAGTGAAGGAAAGGAAGAAAAGAAGGAAGCCTGCAGGAGAGGGGCCAGGGCCCTGGCTGAGGGCGGCATGCACTCGGAGTCACCACTCCACTTGACAGTATCTGCCAAGTCCTCCCTGGCTTCCTGGCCTCTCTGCCCTATGCCAGTACCTCTGGGTTTTCTTGCACAATGGCGTGGCCGTGGGGTGGGGGAGGGGGAACGAGCAGGGAGCTCTTCAGTGGTGACTAAAACAGAGGCACAAAGGGAGAAAACACCAAGATGGGAGTCCAGGCTTCCAGTCTCCTGCCCTGGTGAGAGGAACACCACGTGAAGGCCCCCTTTGGAAAGACTTTCACTGATGTCTCATCTTCTCTCACCTGATTCTCACTCCCAGGGCAGGTTAATGGCATATATACACACACTGAGTTGGGTGTTCCATCTCAAGGCCACCTGTGTGTGAAAGTGGAGGGGACAGGGTAGAAGTGGGTTCTCAGTCATAGTCTCCCAGAGCAGGAAAGTCAGCCAAGCTACTATAGTCCAGGGAACATCACTCATCAAAGCAGAGCTAAAATCACAGCTCTCCTGCCTGGCTTCTCCTGGGGATGATGATAACATCTCCAAATCTCTTTCTACAGAGGGTATACGGCTGCTCATGGTTGGTATGGCAACTGAAGGGCCATCACAGTTGGTTCTGCTAACCTTGGTCTATCCAGGGCCTGTGCTCAACCCACCCAAAGGTTCCTCACAGTCTCCCCCTCCTCCATCCTAGGAACTGGCATAATTCCTTTGGGCACCCAAGCCATAAGTGTCAGAACCAAACTACCTTGCCCAATTGTACAGATGAGAACACCAAGGCCCAGAAAACCCAGGGGCTTAGCTAAAATCCCAAGGATGACTGAATGGAGGAAGTCCGGTTTTCTTGCCGAGCTGGCTTTCTGACGTACCAGTACAGCCCCACTCTCCAGGACTGTCTCCAGAGTATCCCCTAAAGAGTTCCTCTGTTTCTCAAACCTGCCTGGAAGGGGTGAGGGTGGGGGGAAGCTGGGGATTTCCTGTCTGGGCTGCCAGTAAAAGGGCTGAAAGAGGGAATGAGGAAGAAGCAGCCAGCAGCCACAAAAGGCTTCAAAGGGCTCGGGCCTCTGCCAAACAGGCTTCGCACAGCCCAGCACAGCCTGGGCAAGGGCTCCCAGCACCGCCCCCACCCTGTGGCCAAGACCATTCATTCTCTGCCCGCCTCCCAGGAACACTAGGAGGCCAGGGCATGGGAGGCCGTTTCCCTGCAACCCTGGGTCCTGCCACCCAAGGTGTGAGCTCTGGGAACATGTCTGCCTCCTGCCAGAGCCACAGCCACAGCCACAGCCACAGACACAGCCACAGCCAGGGCAGGCAGCACGCTAAGCAGGCCAATCCTGATCCGCATTTCAGCCTGAGCAGGATTTTGACTTAGCTGTGGCTTCCCAGGTTTCAGAGCTGGAAAGAAATGTGTATTACAGATAGGGAAACTGAGGCTTAAGAAGGGCCAGAGAGTGGCAAAGACAGCACTTAGGATCTACTTAGTTGATGATCTTTTCCTGTAGGTCCCTATGGCTGGGAATTCCCCCTTCACTAAGAGACAGGAGTGGGAAGATGGGAAAGACAAAGGCCCAGGCTCCTTGTCAGCACGGGTGGTATTGGGACTAGGGGGAAGGAATGAGGTTATGCACTCTAGGGAGATTCTGCACCCTGGGCTGAGCCTATGGATGTGCTGTGTGGCCGAGACCTAAGCTAACTTCTAGGATTCCGTGCTTATTGGGACGGTTCTTGCGCCCTGGGATCTGTGAACCCCAAAGTGGGTGCGCCTCGGGGTCTCCGTGCCCCTCGGAATTCTTTATAGAGCACCTCCCATCTGGCATCCGGAGCTCCCGAGTGTGCGCGCCCCAGGGGGAGTGTGCCTGCCCGGGAGTCCGTGCGCTCCAACTCAGTACTCCCGGGTTCGGTGCCCGCTGCTGGGACCCGGCGCCTGGAGTCCGCGGGGCTGCCGGGAGATGCAACTGACCTTGGCGGGCATCAGAATGATGAGTGGCAGCAGCAGTAGCGGGGTGAAGAACAAGATCACGAAGGACTTGAACTTGGAGACATAGCTCAGTGCCGAGGCCATCGCGCGAGAGGGAAGCGGACGCGAGAGGCGAGTGAGGGGCAGCCCGAGGCTCCGCGGGCTTAAGAAGGGGCCACAGTCCCCGGGGGGGGGGGAGCGGTAGCAACTCCGCCCCCACGGTGGGGCCTCCCCGCGGCCCCGGGGCGGGGTCGGTGGGGTGCGCCTGCCCCCAACTCTGCCACCCGGCGGCGGCAGGAGGAGCCTGCGGACTCCAGCGCTTCAGACACCTCCTACCGGAGCGACTGGAGCCCGGGCACCTAAAGACTCTCCGAGCCATTCCTAGCTGTCCTGGATAGAGGCAGGCCCCGGGGCTGCCAGGCGGGATGTGATGGGTCATCCGTTCTGCCAGCTTTGGAGAGCGGCTTCCCTTCTGCGTTCGCACCTGTCGTTCCCGGGCCCCGCGGGGATCCCAGATGAAAGTCCCCACAGGCCTCTGGGTCTTTCAAATCTATCTCCCCAATCTCTCGCTGCCTTTCACCTCTTTACTTCTGCGCCTCGCACTGGCATCCCGGAGGGATCTCTTGCAGAGGTGGTGACGGCGCCTGGCACTCTCGGAATCGGAGACCTCCCCTTCCCGCGGCACCCCTTGCTTCCCTGCCTTGTCGGTGCTGCTCTGGGCACAGGACCCCTTTCCCCCGCCCGCGCCCTCTCCCACCCAGCGCCGGGCGCTCTTCGGCGATCGCAGAGGAGGCGAGGTCACTGTCCTCCGCAGCCTGGGCGCCTTCGGCTCTCCAGTGGACACCCACGCACCTGCCGTTGTGCACAATTACTTTGGTGGGAATTAGAAGTCCGTTTGGGAGGCTGACTGAGCCCCAGGAGCCACTGCTCGCCTGACCCAAGCCGCTACTACCATTTTACCGAGGGAAACTGAGGAGACTGAGGGTCCTCAGCGAGGATGAGACGGAGCCATGGCTACACAGAGGGTCATTCATTCATGCAGCAGGCCGCCTGCCAACAAGTACTGAGAACCTACTCCGTGCCAAGCCCTGTTTTAGGTGCTGGAGATACAAAGATACAGATACTATCACCTTTATCACTTTGCTCCTTTCTCCTCCTCTGCCTGCCTGTCATCTATTCTGCAGCTTTCTTTTGGGGAGTCATACCGCTGCTTGGGGTTTAACCACAGCCTGCTCCTTAGTAATTACCGCCCTGTCTTCAGCCCAGCCATGATGCAGGCGTCCGGACTCCATATTTTCCAACCTTTGCCAGCTTAGCTGCGCCTCAGGCCCTGAAACTCAACACCTCCTAAATCAAGCTCATAACTCTCTTCCTGCGACCTCCACCAAAGACACATATTCCCCATACCTTTCCTGCATCTGCCTGCCTTAAACCCTCCCCCTATTTATTTTCATTCATCTAGCCTTGGGCTCCTCTCCCTCATCCCAGGACACTCAGCACTATTTGTACCTATATATTTACTGGTGTGATTTTTCTTTAATGTCTGTTTTATTTAACACCGTATGTTCCACCAGCACCTTTTGCAGTTCCTGATCCAGTGGGTGCACACGAATTTTTTTTCCTCTGGGATGTAAGAATGAATGCATGTATACAATTTCCATACAATAATACAACTGCTTGAAAGGGAGTATGATGTGGTCAGAACAAGGGTTCTGGAGACAGGCTGCCTGGACCCATATCCTGGCCCTATCTAATCCTGGCTGTGTGCCTTAGACAAGTTGCCCTCTCTGAGCTTATTTTTTCCTAAATGGAGATAATAATAACACCAACTACGATTTCAAATGGTTGCTTTGAAGATTATATGAGTTAATGCTCAGAGAGTGCTTAACACAGTGCTATGGCATATAGTAAGCATCAGTAAATATTTGCTCCTGCAATTATATGCAAAACACTCGTAGTTGCAGGAAGAATGGAGGAGAGCTTCACCATGGCGGTGGCATTTGAACTGAGACTTCGAGGCTAAGTAAAAATTTGTTAGGCAGCAATGGAGGCTAGTCAAAATCACCGATGAATGAGATCATATTAAAATTGCTGAGAAAAATCCCAAGATAATTAAGGAATACTGGAGACTAAAGTGCAACAACAACAAAAATAGCTAAATAAATGGAGAGATTATGCCAAGTTTATTGGTAGGAAGACCAAACATTGTAAAGATAGTCATTCCTTGCAAGTTAATCTATACATTCATTTTAATTCCAGTTAAAGTCACAACAGAATTTTTATTTGACAAGCTAAATCTAAAATTCAAATGTTTGCAAGGAGCCAAAAATAATTAAGATATTTCTGGAGAACTGGAGAGAAATTACCTATCAGAATTCAAGATTCACAAATTTATAATAATTAATATAATCATTAAATTTTGGCATGAGATAGAAAAATAGATCAGTAGCATAGAATAAAGAGTCATGAAATAGCATAGAAATAGCCCCATGCTTACGTGGAAACTTAAGAGCGAGAGCATGAACTATTTGATGCTATTGGCAGCTGCTGGGCCAATTAGTTTTTAGGAGTGGAGACACTTTCCTTTCACTAAATATGTTAAACACATAAGAAAAGTTTGATCGTATATGTAATAAATTAATAAAGTTATTTCTGATTTTTTATGTATAAGTCATTGAATTACTTGCAAAAGCTGAGAGTTCAATTTATGCATACAAATTTATTTACCAAAGAAATGCTCTGCTTTTTATCACACTCCCAACTTTACAAATAACTTATAATTTTAGCCACATATTATATGATAACAAATTAAGTATGAAAAAGAGCATATCAATTTACATCTTGTATTGATGACATCATAAAACAAATTAATTAAGTTAGGGGCCAATCATTTTATCTCATGTGGCTACTTTTAGGAACTTATCTCAGGATGTGTTCTATATTTTATTTCTTGGATTTTTAAAATAATATTCCTCAAAATGTGAATCCAAATAATAGAATGTATATTTTGAACATAAAAAGAAACAATTCCCTAACTAAAAATAGAGATGTACATAAAATCAAAATTATTTTGGAATATTTAGTTATAATGATATGTAATTGTGTGATGCTACTCTTACCCCATCTGAATAATTTAATAGAATTTTCATCTTAAAACTGAGGTGGTCAAAGTCTACTTTTGGATATAAAAAATTTTTGCTTTGGTGTGTTTTATCAACTTGACCTCACTTTCAATATGCAGTTACTACTTTCTGGTCAGAATTAACTAGCATTATATACAATTTAAATTTTTGAAAATTCACCAGTCTATGGATACATTTCTAATAAATAGAAGATGGGAATGTTGAAGAAAATAGCAATGAAAATTTTGGGGGGATACAGTAAGATGAAAGATGCAATTTTTCAATAAAACAGACTCCAGACATGATACAAATATAGAAAGTTTTTCAACTCCACAAAATCCAAGAACAACCAAATCATTAGTGCTGAGTTCAGGATGCCATCTCTCTAGCAAAAACATTGATTTACAAAACCATCTATTGAGCAAAAGCATCAATTTGCAAAACAGTCAGCCTCTAAAAATACACCAATAATTTTTTGTTGAGATCTAATTAGCATATAACATTAGTTTTAGGTGTACAATGTAATGAGTCTATATTTGTATATATTGTAAAATGATTAATGCAAGTCCAGTTATCATCCATCAACATACAGTCACAAAATTTTTTTTCCTTGTGATAAGAACTTACAAGGTTATCTCTCTTGGAAACTTTCAATATATAATTCAGTATTATTTACTATAGTCACCATGCATTTATTACTCTCCTTGACTTCTTTGGAAGTTTGTACCTTGACGCCCTTAACCTATTTTGCCACCTTCCCACCCCTGCCTCTAGCAACCACTAATCTGTTCTCTGTAACTAGGAGTTCAGTTTTTTTTTTATTCCACATATAAGTAAGGTCATATGATATTTTCCTTCCTCTGTCTGACTTATTTCACTAAGCATAGTACCCTTGAGGTCTATCCATGTTGTCACAAATAGCAAGATTTCCTTCTTTATCCTTTTATCTATCAATGAACACTGACACTAAGTTGCTTCCATATCTTGGCTATTGTAAATAACACTGCAATAAGTTTAGGGGTGCATATATCTTTTTGAATTAGTGTTTTCATTTTCTTCAGATAGATACCCAGAAGTTACATTGCTGGATCATGTGACAGTTCTATTTTTAATTTTTTGAGGAAATTTCAAACCGTTTTTCATAGTGGCTGTCCTAATTTACATTCCCACCAACAGTGCACATGGATTCCCTTTCTCCACATCCTCACCAATACTTATTATTTCTTTTCTTTTTGATAATAGCCACTCTGACAGGTATGAGGTGATATCTCGTTGTGGTTTTGATTTGCATTTCCCTGATTGATATTGAGCACCTTTTCATGTACCTGCTGGCCATCCTCTTTGGGAAAATGTCTATTTAGATCCTCTGCCCATTTTTTAATTGGTTTTTTTTTGTTATTGTTATTCCATTGTATGAATTCTTTATATAATTTGGATATTAATCCCTTATCAGATATATGATTTGCAAATATCTTCTCTCATTCAGTAAGTTGCCTTTTTACTTGCTGATGGTTTCCTTTGCTGTACTAAAGCTTTTTTAGTTTGACATAGTCCCATTTGTTTGTTTTACTTTTGTTGTCCTTGCCTTTGGAGTCAGGCCCCAAAAAAATCATTGCCAAGATCAATGTCAAGGGGCTTATCACCTGTTTTGTTTTAGGAGTTTTATGGGTTCAGGTCTTACATCGAAGTCTTTATTTTGTATATATGGTGTGAGATAGTGGTTCAATTTCATTCTTTTGCATGTGACTGTCTAGTTTTCCCAGCACCATATATTGGAGAGATTTTCCTTTCCTCGTGTACGTTCTTACATCCTTTGTTGTATGTTAATATATCACACATCTGTGAGTTTGTTTCTGGACTCTCTATTCTATTCCATTGATCTATATGTCTGTTTTTATGCCAATACCATGCCATTTTGATTACTATAGCTTTGCAATACATTTACAATCAAAGAGTGTGATGCCTCCAGCTTGTTCTTCCTTCTCAAGATTGCTTACACTTGCTAACTTTTTTTTGTGAGAAAAGCTGAGAATATTAATAAGAATGTTAAGGAAGCTTAAAATTTTCACACAGTCATCAAAGTCAACTTTGGAAAACATATAGAATAGTGCAAAGACTAAAAAATCATAGATTACTCTTTAAAATATTCATGGCTGATACACTGTTGGTTCTAAATAGTTGTTGAATGTCAGGTTAATTTCTTCAATTAAATCTATTTCCTTAGCAGACACCACTGCACTCCATAGAGAGAATGAAGAGGGGGAAGACATTGTTGAGCAAATTTTGTCATAAATTGCAGTACATATGCACACCTACTAGAATGGCTAAAATAAAAAATACTGACCAGGTACTGATGAGGATGTGTAGCAACTGGATTTCTTGTACAGTTTTGATGAGAAAGAAAATAGTACGGACACTCTGAAAATCAGTTTGACAGTTTCTTATACAGTTAAGCATATACTTGCCATACAGCCCATTATCATATTCTTGGATATTTATCCTAGAGAAATGAAAACTGATGTTCACACAAAAACCTGTATATAAAAGTTCACAGTAATTTTATTTATAATAGCCCCAAGCTGGAAACAATCCGCATGTCTTTCAACAGGTGAGTATATAAACAGTCTAAAGTCCATCCACACAGTGGAATACTACTCAGCAGTTTAAAAAAAAAATACTTGGATGGATCCCAAAGGCATTATGCTGAGTGAGAAAAGTCATTCTCAAAAGGTTACATATGGCATTATTCCATTTATAAAACATTTTGTGAGTGAAAAAATTAGAGGGAGGCAGAACAGACCAGTGGTTGCCAGGGGTTAGGGTGGGGAGAACGCGACTATAAAAAGGTGACTGAACAGGTTTATATCCTAATCGTAATGATGGATACATTAATCTGCACATGTGATATCATTTGAGAAAATTACACAAAGGGAGACACACATCCACACACAAACTATGCACATAAAAATCATTAAATCCAAGTAAAGTCTGTAGCTGAGTTGGTAGTATTGTACCAATGTCGGTTTTCAGTTTTAGTAATGCTCTACTGTTATGTAGAATGTTATATAAGGGTGTTCTGGAGAACTAGTATTTGGGAACTCTCTGTACTATTTTTACAACTCCTCCAAGTCAAACTATGCTGAACAAATCAACTTTTAAATTGCAATAAATAAAAATATACTTTAGACTGATGACTCTGTCCCCCCCAGCTCATATTTTATGGCTGATAGTAAAGAAAATGATATTACTGATGAAATGGTGACATGCATAAGGTATGCCTAAGAATGCAGCTGGTAAATAAATTTCTTAAACTTTGGATACTTTTATTTGAATCTTTTCGTGCATATTTGGGCAGGGTGTGTATTTCTATAAATAGGTTTGCTCTAAAGACCAGTCACCAAACCGATGTCATTTGTTTCCTCTTTAATTTGGGAACACTTTTATTTGTAAACAAGTTTTGCTTGCCAAAAAGTCAGGGCCTGATTTGCTCAGAGTATTGGGTGTTAACCATTCGAAGAGAGCATTGGTCAACTTTAATTAGGTTAGGCTTGCAACGACAAATATTTACTCCCAGCTGCAGGTCGTTTGGGAGAATGGTTTTGCAACTCTGCTCCTGGCTGTGGGTAGACTGTGGGCAACTCCATAGTCTTCTCATTCTGGACTGTGGGTCTGCTTCACATGCTCTCCCATTCCAAGACCCAGACTAAGGAAGTAGACACCCTCAGGACATGCTCTTCTGGTGATGAGCAGGAACAAGAGGGCTGGTGGAACCTTATAGCACCTCTAAAGCTTCTGCTCAGGTACAGCCTGTGGCACAACATTCACCTTCTACTAGCCAAAGCACATTTCATGATCGAGTCCAAAGTCAATGGGATGAGGAAATGTACTTTGTCTATGGAGAAGGATTGCAAAGGTGGAGAGGGAATAAATATCTGTGCAAATAATATGACTTACCCACAATGAAAAATATTATTAAAGTCCAGGCCAAATACACTTAACTTTTAAAGTATATATGTGTGGAACGGTATCAACTTTATGTGAATTATATGAGCTTGGATTTGACTTACATGAATTCAGAAGTGAGATGTTGTTACAGGGATGCAAATTACCACAGATATTTACTTTGGAAATTGAAATCAGACTTTTTAAACAAGAAGTAAGGCTGATTTTGGATGATTAATTGTCAATTTAATAAAGACTGGCTTTGCTTTTGTTTGTTTTTGTTGCTTTTTTTGTTTGGTGCTTGTTTTTTCCATTTGACTTATTTCACTTTGTTATTCTCAAGATCTATCCATGTTGTTTGTAAATGGCAATACTTCATCTTTTTGTGGATGTGTGGTATTCCATGTGTGTGTGTGTGTGTGTGTGTGTGTGTGTCTTTATCCATCCTCTATCAAAGGATGCTTAGGTTGTTTCCAATGTCTTGGCTATTGTGAATAACGTTGCAATGAATATAAGAGTACATATACTATTGTTACCCTGATAAATTTAAAAAAATTTTAAGACTCACTTTGCCAGTTAGGTTATACAGAGAATGCTTCCCATAAGCCAACTGAGCTCAGTTTGTAGCTCCAAGATTTTGACAAGTACTTGTTTAAAGCACATGATAACAGAAGATAATTTTCTATTTTATCGGATGTATTGAAATTGTAAGATGTATCGAAATTAACAGTATTTTTATTTTCCCAAATCGTTCCAAGTCTATCAGTTCTTTAATAATGCCTCTACATGAAATAGATATTTAATTATCACTTGAAAATCCTAATAAAAACTTTTTGGTGTACATCTTGAAAGTTGAACAAGGAAATGACCCTAAATTCTCAACGACAAATGTATTTCCAAGTTAGGTTATTTCCAATTCTTTGCTGTCAACCAAATTGAGTGAGAATCTAATCAAGCTGTCAATCTTTACAACATCAAAAACAACTTTCCATGATAGAGTATTACATAATTTTTGTTGAATTTGGTGTAATTTGAAAAAAGGTCATAGAATTAAGAGAAACATCTTCTATTCCTATCTATTCACTCATATGAGCAAAGTTGCTCAGAGATCACATCTATAACAGAAAATAAGAACAGAATTGATGTTGAATCCTGCTTTACCCAAGTAAATAAGTAACATCCTTGGCTAACTAATAACGAAAAATAAGGCTCTACAACCTTATTGCACTGCCTTTCCCATCAAATTTCGCTTTGATGTATAATAATTATTAAAATCTATGTTACGTTTATGTTTCCTTGGTCAAATATGTACTAATAATTGTCATAACTCAAAGCAGATGAAGATTTTAACACTTAGTCTTATTGTCATAAGAAACTTTAAAACATGAGTTTTTCAATTTATACAAACATTTTTTCCTGTTTTTCACTTTTTAATTTGTAATAATATTGACATTTGAGTGCATTAATCTAAAATTGTTTCATCACCGTCATATGGAAAAGAGGACATCGTTTCTTAAGAAGTTGTCACAGTTTTGTGGCATAGTGGGCTTAACTTTTTTTTTTTGCATTATTTTTTCATCTTTATTGAAATATAATAGACATTTAGTTGCTTGTGTTTACACTGTACAATTCAATGAATTTTTTTCAATTATAGTTTGCATATAATAACATACCAGTCTCAGTTGTATAGCATAGTGATCAGAGATCCATATAACTCACAAAGCGATCACCCCACTAAATCTAGTACCCCCATTCCCCTTATATATTTATTACATTATTGACCATCTTCCCCATGCTACACTCTACATCTCCATGTCTATTCTGCAACTATCCATTTGTACCTCCTAATCCCTTTGCTTTTTTCCCGCTGCAACCTCCCTCCCATCTAGTATCCCTCTCAATATTCTCTGTATCTATGAGTTTATTTCCACTTTTGTTGTTGTTGATTCTGTTCCTTAGATTCCACATGTATGTGAAATCATGTGATGTTTGTCTTTCTCTATCTGATTCATTTCATTCAGCGCAATTCCCTCTAGATCCATCAAGGCAATATCTTTTTTCCATCCCTTTCCTTTTAGCCTATGTGTGTCTTTTAATCTGAAGTGAGTCTCTTGTAGGCAGCATATGTAGGAGTCTTATTTTCTTATCCTTTCAGGCACTCTATCTTTTGGTTGGAGCACTTAATTCTTTTCCATTGGAAGTTCTTGTTGCTAAGAATGAAGTTATTAGCATTCTTTATTCCTGTTTTTTATACATGATTTTTCTTCTTAAAGAAGTCCCTCCAACATTTCCTGTAATACTGCCTTAGTGTTGATACATTCATTCAGCTTATTTTTGTCTGGGAAGCTCTTATCTGTCCTTCAACTCTGAATACAGCTTTGCTGGATAAAGTTCTTTTGGTTGATCCTGGGTTTTCATCACATCGAATGTTTTGTGCCGAGCCCTTCTGTCCTGAAAAGTTTCTTTTGAGAAATCAGCTGCCAGTTTTATGGGTGCTGCCTTGTAGATAACGAACTGCTTTTCTCTTGCTGCTTTTAAGATTCTCTATTTATATTTAACCTTTGGCATTTTAATTATGATGTGTCTTGGTGTGGACCTCTTTGGGTTTTCGGTTTTTGAGACTCTCTGAGTTTCCTGGGGTTTTATGTCCGTTTCCTTCACCAAGTTAGGGAAGTTTTCCATCATTATTTCTTCAAATGGCTCTTCAACATCTTGTGTACCCCTATGACATATACGTCTTTACCTTTAATAGTGTCCCATAAGCTCCTTAAATTATTATTATAGTCTTGGCTTCTTTTTTCTTGCCATCTGATTGAGTGTCTTTGGCTTTCCCAGGTCATTTGATCCTCTTCTTTATTCACTTTGTTTATTTCTTTGTTTGTTCCATTTAATATACTTATCTCAGATCATGTGTTCTTTACGATTTTTTATTTCTCCCCCTAGTTGTAGGGCTTATTTATCTGGGTCCCAGGTGATTTTCCTTGCTGTTTCTTCCTTGTTTCTTTCACAACTTTGATTTGGTCATCAGAGGGATAAACAGTGCCTCTATCTTCTATGCCATTTTTTATATACACATTTTTATTGCAGAAAATATGTGACTGGGTCTATGGCCATATCACCCTGAACAAGCCCGATCCCATCTGATCTTGGAAGTTAAGCAGGGTCAGGCCTAGTTAGTACTTGGATGGGAGACCACCTAGGAAGACCAGGTGCAATAGGCATAAAAAAATAAATGAGTAATTAAAAATAAGGGATTGTAAGCTGACAAGGTCCTTGCAATCTGTGAGGCAAACCAAGGGTTGCCTCACCTAAAAAAAATGTGATTAAGAGAACAATAGAAGACTTCAAATGAAAAATATGTTGATATTTTATGAGCTAAATGGACTGGAAATATAAGATACATGGAAAAAATAACTACATAAATTTTGGTCTGTCAAGAAAGAGTTTATTTAAATATTTTTAAAGTAAATAATAGCAAGAATCAAGTTACTATGTTATTTAAATTCCATTGGATACATCTTGAAGAGTAAAGTAGCGGTTTTATTTTTAAATGATATTTATTAATAACCAGACATGACATTCTTTACAACCATTAATTTGAACCATAAGAAATTATTAATATGGAACCATTTCAACCTATAAATATGGCATCCATATGGTTCAAATTAATATTAAACTTATGATTAAAAATTTTAGATGCCAACTTAAAAATGTAGAAAGAGATACATAATTTTTCCAAAATTATTTTAGGGAGCACGTGAGCCAAGAAATTCAAAGACCACTGTCCTAAAATAAATAAAGCCTCCTGCATATGTGTACAAGAAGATATATAAAAGGAAGTTAGGGTAATTGTGTTTGCAAGAACAAAAATTTGGAAACATCCAATAACAGGAGCATGAATAAATAAATTGGGGTAGGTTTCCAGTCAAGATGGCAAAGTAGGTAAACGCTGTGCTTGCCTCCTCTCACAACCACATCAAATTACAACTAAACTACAGCACAGCCATTATTGGGAGTTGCCTGAAGTCTAGCTGAACAGAAGTCCTACAATTGGGGACATACAGAAGAGGCCAACTCAACCAGATAGAAAGGGCAGAGACACGAATTGGACTGGTCCCACACTCGTGCGTGGCGATTGAAAATCAGGAAGGATGTCTTGGCTGCAGAGGTCCCCCAGGAATAGTGAGGGCTCCTGGCCCTGCACTGGACTCCCTAGCCCAGGGATCCAGTGCCAGGAAGAGGAGTTCCCACAACTTCCGGCTATGAAAACCAAAAGAGATGGTCGTCGTGTGAGGCAGAGGACAGCTAGGGTAGACGTTCCTCTTAAGAGGCCTGTACATAGATTTAGTGACATAGTCACTTGCTCTTGACTCTAGCACTGGAGCAGCAGATTGAAAGGTACCAAGGTACATACATACAGGGAGGAAGTGAGTTGTCTGGCTTCAGGGTGAAAGCTGGAGGAGCAGAAGAGTTAGTGGAAGCTACTATGCCTTTGTTGAGCCCTCCCCACTCTCATTGTGCAGACTCAGGCGGCTGCCATATCTGCATCTTCATTAACCTACCTAACACTGGTCAGCCTGCCCTACTGATTCCTTGAGACCCTGCCCCAACCAATTTGCAAGCCTGCACAAGCCACTTCCAGTGGCTTTTCCATAAAAATGGCCTGTCTTGGCTCATACTGCAGACTTTCCTGAAATTTCTCAAAGGCTCACAAAATCCAAACAAGCAGCATCTGGCCCCGTACCTCTCACTGAACAGCCCCAAGTCTGGCATTAGTGGTAGCTGGCCTCAATTTAAAGTCTGGGCTCTTAAGGGACCTCCAAGCCAGGTGGCCCTGGCAGGGCACCGGCTTTGGCTGAACTTGGCCTGCAGTGAGGCCCCTCCCAGGAGGCCCCTGTGCCAGCACACCCAGTGGCAGACTTCAGACCAAGCCAGAGCACGATCCAGGGCTGAATCTGAGGATGACACACCAAAAAAGCAGCTGGGCAGGCACAGGGGCCCCACTAAAGCGAATCTCGCTCTGTATGGTCAGACTCTCACCTGCCAGTCCTCAAAATCAATCAGCCTGAGGGTCAATCCCTCCCTATGATGGGCAAACAGCAACCAAAGCTCAACTACAATAAAAGAACCCACATAACCATTCAAGAGACACAACTGAAGCACCCAGCTCAGATGACCAGGGAAGGCTGCGCCACTGGCCCTAACAAAGAGATAGAAGACAAAAAAGAACCAGTCAGAAACGAAGAATCCAGTACCCGAAACGAAGCATATATTAGAAAGAATCAACACTAGATTAGATGAAACGGAGGATCGAATCAGCGATTTAGAAGATAAGGTAGCAGAAAACATCCATATGAATAGCAACAAGAAAAAATAATCCAAAAAAGTGAGGATAGTTTAAGGGACCTCTGGGGCAACATCAAATGTAAAAACATTCACATCACAGCGGTGCCAGAAAAAGAAGAGAGCAAGGAACTGAAAACCTGTTTGAAGAAATAATCACAGGCAACTTCCCTAACCCAGTGAAGGAAAAGGACATATAATCCCAGGAAGTGCAGAGAGTCCTAAACAAGATGAACCCAAAGAGGCCCACACCAAGACCCATCATAATTAAAATGCCAAAGAGAGAATCTTAAAAGCAGCAAGAGGAGAGCATCTAGAGCATCAGAGCTCCCAGACGGTTTCTCAACAGGAAATTTGCAGGCTGGAAGGAATTAGCAGGAAATATTCAAAGTGATGAAAAACAAGGACCTACAACCAAGATTACTCTACCCAGCAAAGCTAGCATTTAGAATCAAAGGACAAACAAGAGGTTCCCAGACAAGAAAAAGCTACAGGAGTTCATCACCACCAAACTAACATTGCAAGAAATGTTAGAGAGGCTTCTTTAAGAAGTCTTCTTCTTTAAGAAGAAGAACGAAGAGGAGGAAGAGGTGCAAGATTAAAAATATGAAAAATAAGATGACAATAACTACATATTTATTAACAATTATTTTGAATGTCAATGAGTTAAATGCTCAAATCAAAAGACATAGGGTAGCTGAATGGATAAGAAAACAAGCCCCTCACATATGCTGCCTACAGGAGACTCGCTTCAGATTGAAAGACACATACAGACTAAAAGTAAATGGATGGGGAAAGATATTTCATAAAAACAAAAACAAACAAAAAAATCTGGGGTAGCAATACTTACAATGGACAAAATAGACTTTAAGAAAAAAGGCTATAAAAAGAGACAAAAAGGGATCCAGTAATCCCACTTCTGGGTATCTATCTAATCAAACCCAAAACACTACTTCAAAGGGACATGTGAATCCATATGTTCATTGCAGCATTATTCACAATAGCCAAGATATGGAGGATACCTGGGTGTTCATCAATAGGTGAACGGATAAAGAAGAGGTGGTACATATATACAATGGAATATTACTTAGCCACAAAAAATAATGGAATCTTTCTATCTGCAATGACATGAATGGGCCTAGAGGGCATTGTGCTAAGTGAAGTAAATCAGACAGAGAAAGATAAATGCCATATGGTTTCACTTACAGGTAGAATCTAAAGAACAAAAAACAAACAAAACAGAAATAAACTCATAGATGCAGAGAACATTTTGATGGTTGCTAATGAGAGAGATTAAGGAAGTTGGGTGAAAAGGGGAAAGGGTTAAGAAATACAAATTGGTAGTTACAAAATTGTCATGGGGATGTAAAGTGTAGCATAAGGAACATAGTCAATAATATCGTAATAATGATGTATGGTGTTGGATGGGTACTAGATTTATTGGGGTGATCATCTTGTAAGTTATATAAATGTCTAATCACCATGTTGCACACCTGAAATTAATATAATATTGTATGCCAATCATAACTAAAAAATAAAAAATATTTTTAAAAATTAAAGTGAATTAAATTAACAAAAATAATTTGGGGTTTTTCGTGCCAAATTTTTATACAGCAAGAAAAATGAAGGAATTAGAGGTATTCATAAGCATGAATATACTATATTTTGCTTAAGAATACAAATGAAGTGGTAAAAGTAAAATTAATATCAATATAAGTAAACACAGAATTTACTTGTTTTAAGCTGGTGGGGAAGGGGCCTGTAATTAGAGAGGGAGCTTCAATTGATTCTGAAATTTTATTATTTTAACTGGATATGGATACAGAGATGTTTATCATATTATCTAAAATGTTTATAACATTTTTAAAGGGGCCTACATACATTTAACGCCAGAAAAACTGTAGTGAGACTCAGGTATAAGGTAAAGGACAAATATTTCAGACAAAATAAGAAGAGCTAATATCTCACTTGCTGAAAATTTAGTCCCTTCTAAAAGTCATCATTGTGGGGTGAGGGTGGGGGAGTGGAGCAGTTCAAGACCGAGAGAGAGCAGCACAGAATGAAAAGCCTGTAGTGTTTTTTTAAGTTAGGCAAGTTTCTTTTGATCACTGTATATGTAAATGATGTCTGAATTAAATGTGAACTTTAATCCCTTTTCTAAATTGATGCTGGGTCCAAAGTTTTGTGTCATGAAATAATAATAATGGTCTTAACAGTCTGTAAACCTGAAACTGCAGATTCCTTTGGGCTGAGTGAGGATTCAAATTTTCCCCTTTGCTCTAATTATTCTCCTGTCACCTTATTGTGAACATTTTCAGACAAATGGAAAAGTTGAAAGAGTAGAGATAAGCCCAATCTTATGCACATTGCTCCTGAAAATAGAAAAATACAGTATTTTACGAGGTTGACATAACCTCAACACCAGAATCAGGGAAGTGCAGTTTGTAAAATAAAAAGTAAAAGCCTAGCTGACTGAAGAACATGTACACATGTCCTAAAGAAATTACTACAAAATTCAATCCAGCAGAGCATCAGAAATGTCTATGCTACACCCATCCTTAATTGTTCGGTTGGATATAGAGTTCTATGTTCAAAATTACTTTCTCTCATAAATTTAAAGGCATTTTTCTATTTTCTTTTAATGTCCAGAGTCACTATTAAAAGGTCTAAATCCATTCTTGCTTTTGGTTTTTTAAAAGAAAATCTGTATTTTTTTTCCCCCTCTCTGGAAATTCAGAGGATCTTCTCTTTGTCCTGTGTCCTGAAATTTCATATTAAATGCCTTTTTCTCAGGATGTTGACTTTTCTTGTGCTGAGCACTTGGAAGATTCCGCAAACTGATATCAAACTGGATCTGGGAAATTTATTAAATCCTTTCTTTGATTATTTCTTCCTCTTCATTTTTTCTATTCTCTTTCTGGAACTCCTATTATTTGGATGTTGGATCTCCTGGTACTCTAATTTTCTTATCATTTCTCAACTACTCTTTTTTCTGTCTGTCTTTTTGTTTTATTTGGGGGAGTTTTCTCAATTTTACCTTCCAAGATTTCTATTGAGCTGCTTTTTAAAAATTTTCTGCTATTACATTTTTAATTTCCAAGGGCGCCCTTTTGTTCTGTGAATAGTTTTTTTTAATAGCATTCTCTTGTTTCAAAAAGCATCTTTTAAAAAATCTTTCTAAGTATGTTAATGTCAGTTCCTTTGAAGCCTTTTCATTATGATATTGTTTCTAATGACAGAAAACTAGAAAGTTATAAATCCGAAATGGTTTAACAACTTGTGCATAGTCAGACAATTAGACACTTTCAGAAATTAAAATAAATAAACTAGAGTGACATGTCTGAATGTGGATAAATCTCAGAAATATAAGGCTGACAGAAGTAAGCTGTAGAAATCTGTATACATTTTAACTTCATTTAAAATATACATACACATTTTAACAGTATGCAAGAACAATATTATATATTGCTTATGGTCCATGCTTATGTAGCAGATGTCTAAAAGCCATGCAAGGGAACAATAAACTCCAAATTCAAGAGAGTAGCTACACATGGGGAGGCAGGGAAACAGAATTGGGGTACATAACAGACTTCAACTGCTATTTCTAATATTTTCTTCCTTAAAGTCAGTAGTAGATTAACAGATATTCATAGTCTAATTTTGATATTTTATAATATTCTTAATAATTTTTATTTACACAAAAACAGTGAAAAAATTAGTTCAAAAAAATAAACTTAAAGTTTATAGAGAGATCAAATTTTATTTAAAATGGAAATAGGGAAATTCAGGTCTCTGTTTAGAAATATTAGCAAAAAAGAAAATACGTCAGCGAAAATATCAACAAAGCCCCAGCTGTTTTACAAGACACGAGTAAGTAAATAATCTAGTTTTTCTTGATTTCAACCAAAAAGGGACAGTTCTCTTCACATGACTGTACAAAAAAGACAATCAAGTAGAAATTGCAACAGAAAGGAAATTGTGCAAGGAGATGGACAGTTTCTTAGCACACTAAAATGACTTCCCTTAGTATAATTCCAGAAGGATGGATATATGAATCTAATCTGGAATTGATATGTATGGTACTCTTTATCTGCCCTGGGGATAGTTCAGAGACCCTGGAAGTATAGGTGGAGGAAGGAGACGGAGAGGCAGAACCTTAGATTGTATATAAATGTGAGTGTTCTCCCAACAACATGCTCTAGAATTTCTTGATTACTCTGAACTCTGGTGTTTCTTCTCACTAACAGACTGCTGTCAAGGTGAAATAAGCCAGTGCAATCTGACCAACATTGTCTGACTTGCTTTTCCCATCAGCATTCCTATATGCAAGTGTCCCCAGAATAAAAGATGACAAGTGTTCATTCTCCTAGAAACATTTTTAATCTGGCCATTAACAGCCATCATCATTGTGGCAGCCTGTTATCTCTTCTGCTCCCCTGCCCTCTGGTACCACTAGACAGGGTTCAGATGGCCCCAAGAAGGAACTAAAGCAAGATGCTCAACAGCATTAAACAAATTAATTACCCTGCCTACCCCATCTCTATCCATTTCCCAGGGGCACACACTTACAAAAGTACCTCCAGCACTTTCTTCCAGTATTTACCTCCATATTTTTAAACAAAATACTTACACTGCTATTTTGTAACTTCCCAATTTTAGAAACTATTTATTGACTTTCTAAAATAAAAAGATAAGTATTCGGCCCACAAATCTTAACACAATGCACCCACCCATTTCTCTTTTTGCTTCCCCATATCTTCTCAATATAGTATGTCAACATTTTGGCTAAATCGGTATTTAAATTATTCAGACAATGAAATGTTTCCAAACAAGCTGAGTAAAAGGTGGAAATGGAATGAATAACTTGAATTTCTAGTTAAATATGGTGAATCGAATGTGGACATTTAATTCTGTGTCTTCCTCAAATCCTATCAAAATGATAGAAATACAACACAATACAAAAATGGTATGAACCCACAAATAGGAGTGGAGAAGAAAAAGCAAAGTAATGTTGAATAATGAATAAGTAGCTGGCTTGGCAGAGAGGAAAATGCAGAAACAAAATGTTTGCATGTGGGATAATGATGAGAGCATATACTCATTCAACCATTCATTTAGTGAGTATTTATTGAGTGCCTAGTATGTCTGAAGCAATGTTCTAATTACTAGAGTTATAGTAGTGAACAAAACAGACAAAAATTTTTTCCCTCATGGAGCTATAGTCTAGTTGAGTTAAGATATATAAAGAATAAATCAAATATACAGTGTAATGGGGGGGGGACAAAGCACGAAAGTGAAATATGAAATGTCATGGAATGGAGCAAAAAATGTCATATGGGGTGGCCTGGAAAGGCCTTCCTGAGACATGTCTTTTGAGAAAAGACCTGAAGGAAGTGAAGAAGCTGATTCCTGGGATAAGAGACTTCCAGACTTCCGTTAGTGAACAACTGATGCAAATATCCACCTGTAGTGTAGGCATGCATGGTTTTAGTTCATTGAACAGCAAGGAGACCAGTGTGCCTGGAATGCAGCGAGCAAGTGCGACGGTAATGGGGTATGAATGAGGAAGACAACACTATGGAGACCTCGAGATGAACGCAGAGGAGTTTCCACTTCCCTGTGGCCAACTAATCTCTTTATAGGACTGACATTCTTATATATAATAACTGTTAAGTTCTGGGGAAAATACTTTTCCACCCCCCCCCTAGAAAAACATCTACCCAAAGGCACTGAAGAGGGGAAAAGCAGCATTACCCAACACTTGGGAAATGCTTGACATTAGCTAACACTTGAGGGAAGAGAAATTGGTGAGTTTCCATTTTCATAGCTTTTAGTATAAAAGCAAGCTACCTAGAGTTTAATAGAAAATCCTCATTTTTTCAGGTCTGAAATTCGACCAGAGAGCCACCACAGCATTTGGAAAGTGATGGGTAAATCTCAGGGGGGAAAAAAGTGTCATAGAGAGGGAGACTTAAATTTTTATAAATTCTTCCCAAATCCCTGGATGACCCCTAAATCACACATATATGATGCAGATCTAAACAACCTAGCTACAGATAAAAATCTGAACTGATATTTGAGATTCAGTCTGCATTTGTGCGCAATAAGTTATTGCCTGCTTAAAAAACAACTCAATGATTTTCAGAGGACTATTGCAGAACCCAGAATCTCTACAACATAATATTCACAATGTCTAAGACTCAATCTCGTATTGTTTGATGAGCCAAAAAAACAAAAAAACAAAAAAACAGAACAGATAAATGGAACCCATTCTCAAAAGAAAATACAACAATAGAATCCAACTCTGAGATAATCCTTACACTGTAATTAATAGAAAAAGATTTAAAAAGTTATTGTAACCATGCTCAATGACATAAAGAAAAATTTGTTTGTAATGAATTAAAAGGAAATCTCAGCAGATAAATAAAAACTATAAAAATAAATCTAGTAGAAATTCTAAAATTGAAAACTACAATATCTGAAATTAAATATTTACAGCACATAGAAGATAGCAGAGGAAAGTGTCAGTGAACTTAAAACTAGACCAATAGAAATTATCCAATCTGAAGAACACAGAAAAGATATAAAAAATAGAACAGACCCTCAGGGACTTGTGGGAAAATATCAAAACATTTAATCAGGACTGTAGAAGAAGAGAAATAATGGGGCATAAAAATCTCTCTCTCTCAGACTGAGAAAATCTCAGTCTTCCAGCCTCTAGAACTGTGAGAAAACAAACTTCTGTTGTTTATGCCACGTAGTCTATGGTAGTTTGTTATGGCAGCCCAAGCTGACTAAAACATGTAGGGTTTATGAAGTATGTAGATACAATATTAATAACTCTAGTATACCGGATGGGGGATCAGGGCACAGTAAGTGGTCCTATATAGTTGCAATGTTTATACATTTTACATAAAGTGGTATAATTTTAACCCAACTTAGTCCAAGAAAAATTAAGAATGTATACTGTAATCGTATCAGTTTCCTATGGCTGTAGTGCAAATTACTACAAAAGTCAGTGGTTTAAAACTACATACATTTATTGTCTTACAGTTCTGGAGGTCAGAAGTCCCAAATCAGTTTCACTGGGCAGAAACCAAGGTGTGGGCTCAGCTGAGTTCCCTCAAGAGGCTCTAGGAGAAAATCCGTTTCCTTGCCTTGTCCAGCTTCCAGAGCAAGATTCCTTGGCTCACTGCCCCTTCGTTTACCTTCAAAGTCAACAGCATTGCATCCTCAAATTTCTCTCTGCTTTGTCATCACATTACCTTCTCCTGTACTGTCTCTCTAGTCAAATCTCCCTGTGCCTCCCCCTCTTTTAAGGACACTTGTGATTACATTTAGGGCCCACCAGGATCCAGGTTAACCTCCCCATCTCAAGACCCCTAATTTAATCACATCTGCAGGATCTTTTCTGCCATACAACACAACACTCACAGGTTCCAGGGATTCAAACCAAAATGACATGGGGGACAAGGGTCAGTTTTCAGTCTACCACAGTCATCTCTAGAGCAACAACTTTAAAAAGATGCAAAGAGATACAGCTGAAAAGCCAAGGATAAATTAAAACAGAATTCTAAAAAATATTCGAACAATCCAAATATGGCGAGAAAGAGGGTGAAAAGAACAAAAACAGGAGGCATTAAAAAAATGACAATACTGTAGCTAACCTAAATTTAACCATATCAATAATTATATTACGTGTTAATGTACTAAGCATTCTTATTAAAATATGGAAGCAGAGCCTCTCAACCTCTTGCTTTCCGGGGAAGAGAAATAGATTATCCCTTCCCAGTGCTTGCTATGCCTACACGGAATGATAGGTGTGTACCTACCCAAGTGTAATGTGCTATTCCACTCCCACATACTCACCAGCAGTCTATATGTCACCGCACCCTCACTCTAGTATACACACACACACACTCACACTCATACTCCTTTGGGTCTCACCTTTCCATGATGGTAATCTGACAAGACCATCCCCACTACCCAGCTGAAATGGATCAAATCCCCCAATTGCCAACATGGGCAAGATTATCTCTTGATAATTATGAAGTTCAACTGGATTCATTTCTTTCCAAGCTAGCTTCACTTCTCTAGTCTGTGAGCTCTCTAGGAGCAGAGACTTTATTTGTGATTGTGGTCCCCTGAGCCAGGTGTATATAGGCCATTTGGTTGTTAAATACATTAATTAATATACATAATAAAGTAGAAAATAGGGTAGGCTATACTCTACCTACTATATCTTGGAATAACAAACTTGGATAAGGGAATAATCCAGATCATGCCCTCTGCTTTGTAAAATAATATCCTGCCCACTTGGCATATTGCCTTATTTTTTCCTGACCAATATTGACATATTGGGTCAAATATATTAACAGTTCTTCTTTGGTTCATTTTTTTTGGAGGAAATAAAGTTCACATGTCGGTGAAAAAACTGATGCTTATAAACTCTCCTCTGAATGAAATTTTACATTTTCATGATAAAATTAAGGAACGATAAATTTTCTTTCACTTTGTCTTTTTTCTTTTCAGTGATCTATCTCAACCTACCTCTGACCTTCCTCACAGAGTCCTTGGCATGTTACTGAGATAGAAAAGCAGTGGTGAGCTACAGATTCAACAACCAGCCCTCTGGGTGGGGGAAGGCCCTGATTTGTAGTGTTTACCAATTTCTGTGGTGTAAATACTCCTGCCATGGCTAATTTCAAGCTACCCATATGACCTCATGAATGAAAAATAAAGAAGAGTTGGAGCCAGTACAAGCCATTTTAATAAAGCTCCAGCACACTATTGTAAGAAAAACCACATGATATCAAGGACATGGTAGAAAGAAACACTCAGACTCAAGAAGGGTGTTTTGATTCAAGATGTAAATATAAGTTTCCATTTAAAAAAAAATGTAAGACACTCCTTACTTACTAAAATGAGGCCTGAGTAGCTGCTCATCACCACAATTTACTCATGTACAGTAAGTTCGCCCCTATTTCTGATAATAAAAAGATGCTCAGGATCCGAATTTTTACCTCTGTCACTCTCCCAAAAAATTACAACAAAAGATTTGATGTACATGGTCATTTGTTCTGCATCCCATGAGATGTGGCAGCAACTATGGTGACCATACCATTATCTCAAATATCACCTGGGAAGAAAGAGAAGGCCCCTGATCACTGTCCTTCAAATATCCCTTTGAAACACTGGGGAGATGTCCATTTGGGGACAGAGAGGGGAGTTGTGACTGCTGATTGAACGGGAATGGGTGGAGAGAGTTAGTGAGGTGGGGCTTTACCCAGCTGAGAATGTGTGGAAACAGACCTTTGACAGAGGAAGGGAAGGGACAAGTACTTGGGACCACAAATGCAGACCAAAGGTCACGAAGCTGCTGCTTCTTGCCCATGAGTGTAATGACAAGGTTACTCCTCTTTGCATGCCAGCTAAGCAAGAGCCAGCAGGGCATCCCCTGACTTTGCCACCCAGCCTGGCCTGGAGTCCGCCCCAAACACAATCACAGATATCCCCAGGCTTGAATCCCATCCAGAGACTAGTCATTTGATGCAATTGCAGATGGTCTGAAAAACAAACTCCCACCCAAACATGTTGTACTTGGGGAGACTGCAATCTCTATGATCACGTCTCCCAGGATTACGGGCCACTCTGACCACAGGATCCTTCTAAAGGCATGACCAGCCGCCAGAAGTGGGCACAATTCCACCATGTAATTTTTGTCTGGAAAGTGAAATACCTCTGTCATTACATCATTTTCCTTAGCACAGCAACCCCTTGAGAGAATAAAGCCTAACTAAGATCCCTTGTCAAAGGCAACTATTGAAACGACCTTCTTTTAATATTCTCTCACATCGTCATGACCTTGTTCAGCTTTCATGCAGTTTCTGGTTTCATCCTCAAAATCACGCATTGAGGTGTGTATTATAATTCCTGCTCCCTGGTCCAATCCAGAGTGGTTGCTTGCCCTTTCCCTCCTCCCAGTGAAAGGTAACTTTGAGCAGCCTGGCCAAATCAGTCTGAGGGAATGGTTCCCTGTGACAACCCTTACCCCCCTCTCCTGACCCACAGGCCTGAACAAAGAGACTGCCAGAAACTCCTGACAGCTGCCAAGTGGGTAGCCGCAGCATCCTGGAGAGGAATTCTAAGCTCACAACAGAGCATTTCTCATCTAGTTTTTATAGGATTGGGTTTGGGGAGGGGTTGGGGACCGGCCAAAGACGGGTGGCAGAATGATGAAATCATGCAAGCCCACAACTCTGATTCTATGGTGATGGGAATGGGGACAGGCTTTTGTGCCAACCAGAATGTGCCTGGTTACACACTCCAGTTAAAAATAGTAACGGCTTAGGAGCAGCATGGTCATCAAAAAGAAATTTTACTTTATCTGTAATATTCTAATTTTTTAAAAGAAAGTATATTCATGCGTTAGTTATAAAATCATAAGTTGTCTTTAAAATTCAGAAGAAAATGGCCATCGCTGCTGCTTTGAGAGCCCTCGGGTTCTGGGGTAGGGAGGGGTCAGGGGAGATTTCTAACTTCTGCTCTAATTATCTCAGACGCACATCTTTCACATTCATTCAGGTCAGCCAACATTTGATGACCCAGTACTGCAAAGCATGGAGTTTCACTGTCTGCTAGGTACAAAGCACGCGGGACTCTCTGGCAGAAGGTGATGAATCTCAAATCAGCTACACCCGTGATTGGCTGGGGCAAGTTGAGGCAACAGACAGACAAGCAACTAACCATAATTAGAGACGAAGAGGTAGGTCCTGTAGTAGTGATAATATCGGAGTGGGCCCTGAAGAACTGGGGGAGTTTTTGATTGTACGGCGGTGGCGGTGGCGGAGGGGCAGAAAAGTCTGTAAAGAGGAAATATTTTGGAAGCAAATTAGGATGTAGATGAAAAAACTCATGGTCATTTCCATTTCCACCCCCATCACTGATTCCTGTCTTCTGGGATGTCTCGCTGTTGCACCCCACTTTACATCTCTACCACCCCCTTCATTCCAGGGGATCTCATCAGGAGAAAACATGTGCAAAAGCTCAGTTTTTTCACTAATGTTGATATTCACAAGACTGCCAGAGGGAAACAGGAGTGGGAAGCAAAGGTCAGAGAGATTAAGGAATTTGCCTCCATGATGAGGAGGGGAATCAGGATGCTAACCCTGTCTCCCCCTACCACCAGCTGTCAAATAAGATGAATGGTGTCTTGCTTAGGTCTGCAGACTCCTGACTCAGATCAACCTGGTTTTAGTCCCAGCTCTGACATCTGCTGTGTGACCTTGAACAAAGTATGTAACCTCTTGTGTCTTCATGTCTGGAAGTGTAAAATGGGATTAATAATTCTTACACCAGAGCTGTTATGCAGATTAAAAAAAAGATAATACCTGTGAAATGCTTAGTATAATGTCTGGAACACAGAAAATGTTGAAGCATTCATTTGTTATTACCTCCTATCATTGTCATCATTGTTATTACCTCACACTGTCTTTCATTCAGTACTTGAATTTTTGAGTCTGGCAGGAGGCTGGAGGCCATGTCGGAGCCTCTTTTCTTAATCTTGTTATCCTCCTCAGAAAAACTGCTCCCACCCCATTTGCAGACTTCACAAGAATTCTCAGCTTGTGCCACTGCTCAGTACATGGTTGGAATCTGTCTGTTAGCACAGCTGTTTCTGGGGTCTGGGGAAATTCTGAGGACCCTATAGGGAATACATACTAGAGTAGATCCATTGAGCAGGCCAAGTAGGCGGCGGGGAGAGATGCAAGCAGCCTCCACATCCTGTTCCCATATCCCAACAGCACCCCGTCCAGCAGACCACCACCACGTCTAAGCTGTGTGCTACCCTGGGCTGGCCCAGAAGAAGAGCTTGTCTGCACCTTGGCTTGGGTGGATTTTCTTTCAAGTTCACCCACAGGGGGACATGAGAGCTGGGGCTCATCAAATCCTAGACTCTCCTAGCCTTACTCCTGGGGCCAGATCCCCTCCATCCCTAACTAGTTCATCTGGGGACAGGGCAATAACCAGGAAGAACCTCGGGGTCTCCTGGGACTTCCACCCACCGATCTCAGCTCTCCCCTCTGCAGCAACCCAGCCCCAGGCTTTCTTCCATGAGCATGAAGTGTCTGTCCCCACACTGCACATCTCCGCTTCCAGAATTTTTGGTGAAATTCATCTGCCCCTCTCCTCTTATTCTTCAGATGGGAAAACCAAGGGTCATGGCTCAAGTCACAGTGCTGGTCCTGGAACTCAGAACCAGCCTTTTCCTTCTACACCAGTTGCTCTCGACTTCTCTGCACATTAGAATCACCTAGAGCCTTTCAAAAACTCCAAAATCCCAGCCACGTGCCAGACCAGTGAAATCATACTCTCTGGAGTTGGGCAGGCATTTGTGGTTTTCTGTAAGTTCACTAAGCAATTCCAATGTGTGGATAAGTTTGGAAGCTACTGTCCTCCCACCCCAGCACCAAGGACCACAATAAATGGCCAGGCTCCAGGCTAAGTGCTTTGAGCAAATACCCATCTTGCCTCAGTGACCCCTACTTGATTTCTGACATTGTGAACATCAGGACAAACTTCTTAATGTATGAGTGAAAATCTGCGATGTGTTTGTCAGCTATTGTAAAGTTATGTACATGATGTGCTCACTAAAGCTGAAATAAATTAAAAATGCTTAGGCAAATGTTCAAAACTACAATCAAAATTCTCTAACTACACACTAGTATCTTCACTGTGTTTATAAACAATAAAGGTGAACGTTGAAGCTAATTAAAGATGGGCTTGATTTTTTATGAATAAAATTCCAGGAAAGAGAAATACGCATTGGATCTCCTAAAATTTTTTAACATAAAGTATATGATACCTAAGTGTTTCTAATGGAGTTACAATTATTTGCAAATTTTTCAGTTCTCACTGAGCAATTAGATAACCTCTTTTACCATTTTTATTTATCTACTAGTTGCACCCTGCTTCTCCCTGTGGAAAGAACTCAAGTAGACAAATAAATGTTCTATATTCCCTCGATTCAATAATGCACATATAATTTTGGACATGTGTTGCTTTTAACAGAACTTGATGTCTTTGACTCTCAGATCTTTGGGTTAATGAGTCTAGTTGTTGATAACTGTCTGGGTCGTGGACTCCCTTTAAGTATCTGCTAAAAACATTGGCTCTTCCTTGGGAACAGGCACATACTCACATCAAAGCAATTTAGCACACAATTTCTGGGAGCCCCTGGACACCTAAAGTCCCTTTGGTCCCCAGTCGAGTCCAAAAAAATGAGGAAACAGAAGCCCAAAAGGCTAAGGTGACTCAAGCTGCCACTTAATAATACTCTCAGGATTCGAATGAACTCCAATCTACCAACCCTATGGCCACTCCAGGATAAACAAGCCAAGGGCCGCTTTGCCTGGCTCAAAGCCTAATTCTACTGCCTATTAGCTATGCAATGGGCAAGCTACATCACCCTCTCAGTCCCTTGGTTTCTTTGTCTGGAGACGGGAACGAAAACAGAATCTTCCTCACTTGCCTGTCACCTTGTTAGTGTTATAGTGGCATTTGCTACAGTTATTTACAAGTGAGGGGGAAAAACGCTGTGATGTGGACCAAAGCCTGTAGTCCTGAGACACGCCACTCTGTATCCCCAGTTCCTCCTGGACCCCGTTTTCAAAGTCATCACCAACCAGGGCTAAGGTAGGACACAGGAAGTTCAGGAGCTAGCTGCTCTCAAAGAACAGTCTTTAAGTTCGACATGGCAAACCACCTCTCTCAGGCAGAGGAAGGACCAGTGACAAGAGTAGGATGGAAGGAGATGGAGAGATTCAGATGCTGTGAAGTCAGCCTGGGAGAGGGGTGGGGCTGCTGCATGGGGAGGCCTGACCTAATTTAGGTCCCACCCTCGGGGTGGTAGAAACAGTTGGTCACTACAGTAAGGGTGACAGTACAGGCCAAGCGAGGAAGCGGGGGAAGGCTGGGCTGGCTGCACTACAGAAGGGCTTTCTGGGAGTGTCCAGCCACAGGAACCTCCAAGCAGCCCTGGCTGAGAGTTCTGAAAAACTCCTCCTTCCCTGAAGCTGTGGGCTGGGCTGTTGGATCACTTTCAGTTTTGTTTCTGCAAGAAACGAAACTTGACAAGAAGACTCCAGAGACCAGAGCATGGAGGGAGCCTTCCAGGTGTGCAGGAACTGGTAAGGAGCTGCTTCTCTAGTGGTGACCTGAGGTTCTCTAGTGAGAGGGGCAGACAGAATATGGCTGTTTCTGAAATGAGAACAGGAGGGACAAGGTGGGTACTGTGGCTCCCTAGGCAGGAAAGGCCTAAACTTAGTAGATCTCTGAGATAATGGAATAAGAAGTGGTTGGCATTACCTTACATCACTGAAACTTGTTCCTTCCACCTGCCCTCCAAGATAGTCTAGATTTTCTGGATAGTCCTAAAGCCAAAAAGCCAGGCTAATTGTACCTGCTGGGCTACTCGTACTTATCAGACCTTGGGTCCTAATTCAGGGTTCTGATCATATGGCCTTCACACCAGTCCAAGACTACTCCCCACTCATCTTGAGAAGGAGCTGTGGGGTGAGGTAAGAGGGATTTAGCAAGGGTCCAAGATCACCCCTTGCTCTCAAAGCTCCCCACCTGTGGGAACCAGGAGACTTCTGCCCAAAGATCTTTGCTCCATTCACACCCTCCTGGCTCTCAGGTGTATGAACCAGCTCAGGAGAAAGAGCTGAGGGGACAGGACAAAGAGAACTGGGAAAGTGATGTGAAAGTGCCTCGTTTCACCTCAATCAGCTCTGCTGCAAGCAAGAGCTGATCAAAGTGAAAGGAGGCATATCTTGGTGGTAAGGAGTGTTAAGAAATACCCTGCCCAGGAACTGGGAGACTCAGAAGCTTGTGTTCCTTGGAGTCTCCAAGAAAGGACCCAGGGCCTCTCTGTGGGATACACAGGTGAGCCTGGAGGCAGGGGATAGGTGGATGGCTTCTCACTCTGAGACATAGAGATTCTGAAAGTTGTCATTGCCTTTACAGGAAGTGTGGGTATGCCGGGGCTGGATTCCCAACCAGCTGTGGGCCAAGCAGAGGAACACTTGAAAACAAGACAAAATGTTTGAAAGAATCTGATATTTGTAATTTCATCTTTTAAACAGCTCTACTGAGGTGTAATTCACATTAATTGCCTTTATGGTACATTTTTAAAGAGTACCCTTTGACATGTGCATATACCCATGAAACCATCACCACAATCAGGATAATGAACCTATCTATCATGCTAAAAAGTTTTCTAGTGCCCCTTTGTAATCTTTCCTTCCTGCTCCTTCTCTCCCACCTCCACTAGCTGGGATAATATAAGAGTGTGATAGAGTATCCTTACACTTATTTTATGATTTTGCATTTCTGATTTGGGATCAACATGGGGAAGGAGGATAGGTGGCATCATCACACATTTTCAGTGCTTGAGGCCTCGAAAGATCTTAACCCAGCAACCCTGGATGTGAATACGGCTCCCACATTTTATACCATGAAATAAGCTGTTTTTTCTTCTCACTTGATCTGCAGCAAAAGAAGTGTGGCCTCTGCCCACGTGGTTCTCCATGAGGCCTATCAGCTGTTTTCTGGTCCTCTGCCCGGAGTGCAAGGAACCCATCTTTCCACTGGGGAAGATGGATGCACTGCGAGAAATGGGCACAAGCAGGTGAGGCAAGCCCAAAGGAGGGACGGAAGTGGGAGCACTGCAAGGCAGGCAGAGTCCGGTCCTTACTGAAACCACTGGCTTGGTTGCCATGGGCAAGTCATTTAGCCTGGGCCCCTTCTGTCAAGCGGAGGTGATAATTCTCACACGAAACTGCCTTTCTCATGCTAAACTGAGTCTACTCCCAGTTTTCTCATTCCCCACTCTTTCCCTACAGGCTTAAGGGTTTGGCCCAGGCAAGGGGTCTGTTTCAGGAAAGGCTAAATGTTCTTTTGAGATGTGTGAAAAGGAGAAGCAGTAAAGAGACCCTCTAGAAGCCAGTCATGGTCAAGGTCAGTCTAAGGCTGACTTTTTTTCCTACTCTTTCATGCAATCCCTTCTTGGGCCCCTCATTTATATTTCTAGAGTTCCTCAAGCTCAGGCATCTGTTTCAACTCAATGGGTCTTTCAAATACTTCTTGAACATGGAGCTGATGCCGCAGGGTGACTAAGGTAACCATACCTGACCGCCGCTTCTAGGAGCTCACAGACCCAAAGCTGCAACGTGCAAACCAAGGCAGACATTGAGGAGGGCCACAGGTGTTTGTTGGGACCCGAGTTTCTCTCTCTGTGTTTAGGTCGGGTGTGCGATGTGCCAGCAGAGCATGCAGAAGCACTTGCTGGAGTCTCATGAGGTGAGAGTTGAGTGCGACTCATCCTTTACAGCCAAGCAGCCAACCTTGGAAGAGAGGGAGGGGAAGGAGCCGCCAATAATATATTTCCACCTGACCTCTCACCTCACCCAAGTAGGTTTGGTGAACTGTGGTGAACTAGCTGACCATGGGGACACAGAGCCTCTTGTCCCCACAGATGCTGGCCAGAAGGGCTTGCCATGGTTCATAGCCCAAGAGAGCTCAAATTCTCTGAAGAGAGTCCCTATTCTGGCCCTTCCCATCTGCTTTCTTATCGGCTTCCATCCCCTAAATAAACAAGCTCATATCCATCCCAACTGGGCTGCAGTGGCTCCCGGCCAGTAACCATGCCCATCCTGCCTGCCTCCCTGCAGGCCACAGAATGCCAGGAGCGCCCTGTGGAGTGTAAGTTCTGTGAGGTGACTGTGCGCCTCAGCATGCTGGAGATCCATGAGCACCACTGTGGCAACCGGATAGAGCTCTGCCCAGACTGTGGCCAGCTCATCAAGCTCCCACTGCTGGCCAAGCACAGAGATGTGTGCCAGAGTGAGCAAGCCCAGCTCAGGAGAGGTGAGCAACACAGGCTGAGGAGGAAAAGGGAAGCCTCAAGGAAAGGGAGCCTCTCCTGTGTGGGATGCAAGGAATGTAGGTGTTCAACAGGACAGATGACATGTGTATGACAGATGCGCAAGTCTCAAAGTCATTTGGCCATTCTAGTTCTAGACCATGTCCTGGAGAGGACTTCTTGTATGTTTGCTATGGGCTTCAAATGGCTAGTCCAGGGAGACCAAGAGGCAGGACGTGGGGGCCTGGGAGCCACACAGATGGGTGCAGAGGCAACAGGGCCCTACACAATAGGAGGCTTCCTTGGAACTCCCCCAGCACAATCCTAGCCTGGCAGAGATCCACCTGTATCCTCTTACAGATGAGAAACACATGCACAGGATAAATCAGAGGTTTGCTAGAGGCAAAAATAAAGAAGGACATCCAAGTTTCCCGACATCAAAGCCAGAGTTTTTTCTACCAGCAGCAGTACACCAAAGGAAATTAGCTGTACCTCCTGACCTTTGGGCTTATGTGGTGGCTCCCTGGTACCATTCATGTTCTCTGGGCCTAGTTGCCTCTTTAAGAGGTGTATTGACAGAAGACACAAGCCATCAATGTAACAGATCTTCTGTTTGACTACACTGATTGTTTTATTAACATGGTAACATGTGAAGAGAGCCTAAAATCCCTTGGACACGAATCTCTCCTAGTAAACAATCGATCCAAAGTCAAAATTGGCAAAGGAAAATCTGGAATGCTTGAGAGTTAAGTACGTTTCCTTTATTCCAGCATGGCTGGGCTTTAGCACAACCCTACTTCAAAATAACTACATCGACACAGTACAACTTCAACAAGACAACACAGCACAATACAATCAACAAAGATACGTACAATAACACCTGATTTGATCCCAGAGCTCAGAAACTTAATGAAGTGAAAGAGCAGTCAGATTGGATGGGATTGACATCTGTGGTAATGGCTCCCTTCTTCTCCTTAGAAACCAGTCCTTCTCCAGGAAAATATTTCTTCATCATGGTCATGTGCTTCCCTGAGTGAACCTCTATGGCCATAAAGGAAATGATGTGGATTATTTGGCCAAAGGTTGCTTATGGGTCCAAGGACATTGTCAGTGCAGGACACTCATGGCCAAGCAGGCTCGGGACAGTTCATACTTACGACTACAGGCCACGTATGCAGTTGTGGGACAGTTGGGCTATTATTGTCAAGGGCAATCATTTTTGGTGTTGTTTCTGTGTTTATTCAGGGAAGAAAATTTCAGCTCCTGAAAGAAATAGCTACTGTCATTATTGCAACCAAATGATCCCAGGAAATAAGTATTTACATCATGTGGTGAGTAGCAATTAGTCATTTTCTAATGGTGCCCATACTTGTCTGTATTCCAAAAAGTGTGGAATGAAAGGTAGATTCAGTTTTACATAGCATAGATATTAGAGGGTCTTGTATTTATTTTTCCTTTGCTCAAATTGTGAATTGCTTTAGGCTAATTTATCATATATAATTGGTCTCCATTTGTCCCAGCTCTTCAAAGAACCTTCCTGACCAGTCCAGCTATCCCTGATCACCTCTGAACATCAACCGTCAGGGCCTGGACATTGCAATTTGGTCCTCGATAGGACCTGCCTTATAATTTTCCGTCTCTTGTCTATTAGACTGTGAGTTCTTCACAAAAGTGAATGACTTTCTCCATCTTCCCATAATAAAGCTGATCTCAGTGCTGGGTACCAAAGGAGAACTCTGTAGAGTGTAATTATGTGATTGGTTGGTTGATTTTGCCTGGGAACACTCACAGACTCTTCCCTCCATAGCTCTAAGCACCTTTTGGTGCTTTAGCTATGCCGAGTCACTTCCGTTTTTTGCAGGATGGAGCATTTTCCCTCTGGGAAAATTTACCAAGGCTTATCTCCAAGGAACTCATCTCCTTCTTGAACAGAGAGCTATTTATCCTTTCTTAATCCCTCAATTCAGAGAACTTTAAATATCAGAACTAAAGAAACCTTAGGCCGATTTAGATCTTTTTGTTTATTGCAGTAAAACACACATAAATTCATCATTAATGATATCTAATACATTCACAAAGTCATGCACCATCACTTCTGTCTAGCTCCAGAACATTTTCACTGTCCCAAAGAGAAACCTGTACCATTAAGCAGTCACTCCCTTCCTCTCCCTCTCTCCAGCCCCTGGCAACCACTACTCTGCTTTCTGTCTCTACGGATTTGGCAATTCTGGACATTTCATATAAGGGGAATCATATAATATGTGGTCTTATGTGATTGGCTTCTCTTAGCATAATGTTTTCAAGATGCATCCACATTGTAGCATGTGTCAGTGGTTCATCCTTGTATGGTCTTTATGGTCATACTACCCTTTGTTTATCTATTTATCTATCAATGGACAATTGGGTTATTTCCACCTTTCAGCTCCTTGCTTTTTGAAATGTGGTCTGTGGGCCAACAGCATCAGCATTACCTGGAGCTTGTTAGAAATACAGAATCTCAGGCTCCCCCCCTAGAAATGCCGAATCAGAAATGCAGTTTCACAACATCCATTGTGATTTGAGTTTGAGAAGCAATGAACCCAGCCAAGTGCTTCTCAGCCTTAGCTGCGCACTGAAATCTCCTGTGTTTTCCTTAATACTGATGCTTATCCTATTACATAAGTATAAGTGGTCCATGTAATAGGATAAGCATCAGTATTAAGGAAAACAGGAGATTTCCTTTGAATCAGAAGATGCTTGGTGAGCATCAAAGCAAGAGTGGAGCTGACTACTCCCCTTCAAAATGTCCAGACTGGACACCTAAACACTTACTTGAAGCTCTAATAAACATTGTACTGGATTTGTGGTCAGAAACCCTGAATTTTAGTTCTGCTCTGCCACTTACTGGCTGTGTAGTTTCCCTGAGCGTCTTTTTCTTTTGAGGAAAATGAAGATAATGATTTGTCTGTTTCCTCATTAAAAGACCACTCATCACCAGGTGTACCTCCATACCAGTACACACACACACTCACACACACACACGCACACGCATGCACACACGCACACTGCTTTCCCACTTGTTAATCATAAAGGAGTTTTCTATGTTCCTTTCTTAATCTGGCTGGTACACTACACCCCATCTTTTCTGCCTACACAAGGTCATTGCTCATTGCTCCAGTAACTCTCCCTTCTCTCTCCTATAACAGGGAGAGGTGAAATGAGCTGCACGTGTAGCAGTGACAGTCTCCAACTGTCCACTCCAGTATGTTCTAGCATTTGGTATGATAAGATTTTAAAGGGGTACTATTAACAAATATTTACATTGATAGTGCAATCTTTGGCCTACATGGAAAACTTTCTCGCTCTCTTTTTTTTTTTTAATTTGCAAATTAGGGACTGAAATCACTTACACCAGATGCTGTTATGGTTCTCAGTCTTTCACTTCATATTAACAAGACCCAAAAACAGGAAAAAAAAAAAACTTCTCTTGCTTTAATTTCCTGCCAGACACCATCTTCTTTCTTTGTTCCCCTTTGCGCTAAGATGTTTGAACAAGTTGTCTCCAGGCACCGTCTTCATTTCTTCTTCGCCCATTCTTACACCCACTCCCATCTGGCTTTTGTGTCTGCATCCCCACTCCCCCCCAAAAATAAAACTGCTCTTGTCAAAATCATTAATGACCTTCACATTGCTCTAAATCAATGGTCAGTTTCCGTCCTCGATTTTTGAGACCACTGTTCATCACTCCCTCTTCTTCAATTCACTGTTCAATCTACTTTTTCAATTCACCTCTTTCTTGGCTTCTAGAATATTATACTATTCTGGTTTCAATTATCTCACTGGTCTCTCCTTCTCGTACTCCCCGACCTCTGGGAGTCCTAGAGTTCATTTTCTGTATTCTTCTCCACCTATACTCACTGCCTCAATTATTTCATCAAATCTCGTGAATTTTAAAAATGCCTTATATAGACAGACACTTCCAAATCTATATCCCATTCTAGACTTTTCTCACAAACTCCAGACTCATCACTGCCTACTCCATAGACTCACTTGAATATTTTATAAACAATCTATTTAAAATTGTTACCCTCTCCCATCCCCCATTTACCATCCCCCTTGCCTTTCTCTACTATTTTCTTCTGCATAGCACTTATCGACTTCTAACACATTATCTAATTTATTTCTTTATTAAGCCCTTGTTAACAGTCTCCTACTGCCTCAGTTAAAGCACAAGCTCCACTGCTCCCCTTCATGCTAACTGCTCCCAAGTCACAAATTCTCTACTTTCTAATTCTTTCAACTATTTCTTCTGGCATTTAGTTCCATTTTTCTAAAGTACGTTCTCATACTGCTAATGCTTTTTTTTCCCTTTCAATTGTTGACATTATCCATTAATTCATGAGGATTTAAGAATATTGATTTTCCTTTATTACACCACTTATCCTACACACACCTCCAAGTTTCTTCTCTCCATCCTCCCAATTTATTGATATCACCCATTTTGGTTAAATTAACAATCAATATTATATTACAATCATGTAAATATTATATTATTATGACCAGGTAAATATTATATATGGCTATGCCGTACAAACTACAGTTACATTTGGTTTCTTCTACAACTTTTTGTTTTCCCTGATGTTTCACTTTCTAGGTACCTATCACTAAGTCATCCCTAAAACTTTCTATAAGATCTGAAAATTCCCCCTTCAGTACAATCAAACACATTAGATATTCTATTCATTTTATTTTGGGGGAATGTGGCTCCCCAGGCCTGATGAGTAGCTGTCATTCTGGAAATTTCTTCCACTATCTCCCATGTTGAGTTGTTCCCTAAATTTTAGGTTCAGATCTTTTTCTTTCTTGTTTTACTTTCTTTGGTGGAATATATCCTTGAATAGTTTCTTGAGAAGTAATGCATGGGAGACTAACTTTTTTAGACCTTATATGTCTGAAAATGATAGCTTGGATGGCTATAGAATCTATCTACCATCTTAATTTTTAAAATGATATAACAAAAATTTTCAACAAATACAAAAGGAGCGAATACTTAAAAATCCTATGTATTCATAATCCAGATATATCAATTATCAAGTTTTCAACATTTGCTTCATCTGTCTTTTTTCCTTTCTTTTTTGTTTTTCCTAAAGTATTTGAACACAAATCGAAGATATCTTGTTCATTCCATTCATCATTCTTTAATATCCATCTTAAAAATAGTCAATTTCTTAACTATAATGCCTTTATTATTCTCAACAGTAGTAACGATAATTCTTTTCTACAATCTTTTTGAGGCCTTCCATTTACCATGCTCATTCATTACTGCTGCTACTACTTTCTCCTCTCTTACCTTCTATTGAATTAAGCAATTTTTCTTCATTTCCTTTCTTCTTTTCTACTCATTTGGCAATTTTTCATTCTATTTCTATATTTACTATCCTTAATTTTAATATGAATACCTGACTTCATAAAGTCTAAAATTAATCATATTCTCTGCCCTCTTACAAACAACACGTGGATTTGAGAATATGTTAATTCTGATCCTCCAGTCCCACCATATATGTAAATAGTGCCAGAATAATTTAGTTTCATCTTGTTTTCATACTCTCCCTCTTTAGTCATTATTACTTTGCTGTCTTATGCAATTCATGCCTGCTTGGATATACTCACATGTTTACCTTTTTCTTTGTTCACATCCTTTCTTGAATCCCAAGCTTGCCTTCTCAGGAAGATTTTTCTCTTCCTGAAATATACTTTTCAGTTCCTTCAGCAAGAAACTGCGAGTAGCAAATCTTTAGTTGCCTGAACATGTACTACTTCTTTCTGCATTCTTGAATCATTTAGTTGGATATCAAGGTATAGGTTAACAGTTACTTTCTCTTAGCATTTTGAAAATTATTCTACTATCTTCTCACCTCTAATTGCTGTTGATAATCTTTCCATGTAATTCTCTGCTTTCTGTGTAATTGCCTCTTTTTTTTGTAGATAACCTTTATCTTTGGTTGATTTCAAGATCCTCTTTGCCTTTGATCATCTGTGATTTCACCACAACGTAGCAAAGGATTTATTTTTTCTCATACTGCTCAGAACGATGTTCTTAAATGTGTTTTTTTCCTCTCTCTCTTTTTCCTCAAGATTTCTCCTGCTGAATCTAAAGATTTATGTTCTTAATCAATTGAGAAAAGTCTCAACTCTAATCCCTTTGGATCCTCATTGTTGCCAACTCTCCTGTGTTCTCCCAATTCTTTCTGTGGAACAGAATGGATGTATATTAGGCCTTCTCATTCTAACTTCATGTCTCCTAGGACGTTTCACGCTTTTTCCATTTCTCTCTCCTATATTCTGGTAATTTCATCCATTGAGTTTTCATTTCTATCTCTATCAGTCATTCAAATTTGCCTACTCTTTGTTCATAGGATCTTATTCTTTTATCTCGTTTTATTCGCTTTTAATTAATTTTACACTCCTATAGTTCTCTTATCTGAACATCTTGGAGACTAATCCTGCTATTGATTGTGTCTATGACTCTTACTCAAGGTAAATTGCTTCCTTGTGTATTTGTAAATTCGAATTGCTATTTTTCTATTTGGTGGGACACTTATCTGTGAGAATCTTATATGGCTAGTTTGAAGTTATGTACCTTCCAGAGGGATTTCGTTATTGCTTCTTCCATACATCCCAATATTTATGTTAATTCTTCTGCTCGAGTATTCTCAGATCATGAGGCTAATGTAAATCTGAGCCCCAGATACAAGAATGGCATAGGCCTGTGATTTTGAGTTTTGGGGAGTGTCAGTTTTTCTTCCCCACACTCAAATTCCAGCTCAAGGTAGACATGCTCCCTTGCCACTTTTCTTTTCAAATTAGCTTATTCTTTTCTTTTAGACACCATACTTTAGTCTTCGTTGTTTTCAGCTTTATGCAGTATGTGAATGGGATTCTTCTATCATCCAAGCCCTTAGTTGCAAGATTAACCACACATCTCCTCCCAAAGTGTCATGTACTTAACAGGTTGGGTCTCTATTCCTGGAACATGGAGCTTGCCTGCTTGCTTGCTTGCTTGCTCACTCGATTGATTGATTGATTGATTGGTTAGTTACTTTCTTAAAAAGTCAGCTATCAACTTAAATTGTTGTTTGTCATACTTTATCAAGCATTTCTAAATGTTTGTAGTGGAAACTTTTCAAGTTATCTAATCTATTGTGTTGTCCAACCATTAAAGCCAAAGTCATTTTTAAATCTGATATATTACTCACAATTGCAGGATAAATGTCGTACAATATCAGAGTCTGCAAAATATCTTCCAGTTGGAGAGCCAAGCATTTCTTCTCCACCCCTTCCAAGTCAGGCTTCTGAAGATCAAACTTTCACAGCAGAAAAAGATGTCCGTCCAAAGATGAAAAATATAAACAGATTTCCTCTTCTTCCTGAAAATTCAACAAAGCAAGCACCAAGTGGCACAAATAAAACCATGCATCTGCCTTTGAAGTCAGAGCACAAGCCTTGGGTCACCTCTACTACAGAAGATGAGGCAGCCTATGACATTCTGAGGAGATGTTCTCAGTGTGGTATCCTGCTTCCCCTGCCGACACTGGACCAGCATCAGGTACCCAGCCTCTGTTCTCTCCTTACCTGGTTGTCGACCATTTGGACAGGGTTTAGAGAAATCCAAGCCCTGCAGGATGTTCCCATACACTGCCACTGGGAAGGTCCTTCCTTATCGCCCCCTTCTCTGTGTGCCCAAATGCACTCTATCGTAACATTTACCACCTAGTTTGTTTGTATAATCTCCCAGAGACTGGGCCACCTTTGAAGGTAGGGCCAGATCTTTCATCCCTGTGTCTTCAGTGCCTGACCCAAGGGTTGACCATAGCAAATGCTCCAAAACTGTCAAGTTAAATGAATGAAGCAGAGGGCATACAGTCTAGCTCTCTCGTGGTAGAGATAAAGCAACTGAGGCCCAGACAACAGAGCCTTGGTCACATCCTAAACCAGTTGGTGTCTCAGCTCCAGCAAATCAAGATGTACTTCCAGCAGATCAGGATTTTCAGCCTCAATATCCTGACTTTTATGCCCCAGATTATTTTCTAGTAATAACAAAATTTAGCATTAGAGGTAGTTAATTATATGCCAATTACAATGCAAAGCTCTTTACAAATGGTTAATCTACATTACAAACAACAGGCAGGTATTTTATCCCTATTTTATAGATAAAGAAAATGTACAGAAAGGCTGACTAGCTTCCCTAGGGTTATACAATTTTGTCACAGAATCCAGCCTGGGATCCACATGTATATAGTTCCAAAGTTAATGCTCTTAAGCTCCAGACAGAATACTTTACTTAAAAAAAAAAAAAAAAAAAAACCTTTTAGTTTTTTTTTGTTTTTCAAAACACAAAAGTACAAGACTTTGTTGTAACTTGTTGATATAATACCATACAAAGAAATATAGAGGCAAAGCTAATCCTCCTCACTCTCACCCTAGCTCCTCTGCAGTCCCATGCCCTGAGATACCAACGTCAGTAGGCTGGTGGGTATCTTTTCAAAACTTTACCTTTGCTCACACAAACCTGAACAAGCTTACACAAGGTTTGAATTTTTTCTTTTCACCACACATTATTTTCCCGTACTCATTACTCTGCCATTTTTTTCACTTAATATATGATGCACACTCCTTACCAAAAAAAAGTAGACCCAAATCTTATTTGTCTAACTTCTTTATACATCTATATATGCACATAATCATATAATTTTACAAGTATGGATGAATTTCATATTTGCTGGGGGTGTTGTTAGAGCCATAAAATCTCTTGCCTCCCATAATTTGTTGTTTTCTTCCACACTTTCCTCTATCCTTATATAAAAGGGTTGATGGGTTTAGCAAATGAAAACATATTACTTAGAGAAGAATAACTACAAACTAACTGCATGGGACACACTTATGCTAAAAAAAAATCTTTGTTTCTCCAAAATTAGCCTTTAACTGAACATTCCTGTATTTCATCTGGCAACCCTACTATATAACCACATACAAACACACACATTTGGAGTCCAGTTATAAACATTTCTTTGCATCTTAATGTTATTTTTTTCCAGGGCGCTAACAATTTCTTTTTCAATTACAGTTGACATTCTATATTATTTTATATTAGTTTCAGGTGTGCGGCATATAGTGGTTAGACATTTACACAATTTGCATCTGAATGTTATGATTCAGCAATACCTGAGGACATCCCTCCAAGTCAAACGATATGGCTCTTTCTTTTTTAACGACTGCATAAGAGTCCTCGGCATGGGTGTTCGCTCATCTGTCCCTCCACCCCGCTGATGATGGCAGGCCTCTAGTAAACACTGTCCCAAGCCCCCCATAGGCCTCTCCTGGCTCACTGGGCTCCATGTGTTTTCTCTGCAATCTGTAGCTCAGTGTTCCTGCCCCTGGAACTGGGGATAGCAATATCCAGAGACTGGCGCTTTTCACTTTAAACTCATCAAAATTTTTATATCCATTTCTTTAGGAGAAATGTCGGTGGTTAACTTCATTTAAAGAAAAACAAATGAGGAACTCCAGCTAGATATGGAAAAGAAAAGGTACTCCAGATTCAGAAATTTTCATTTTAATGCTGGTTTTCCTGCTTACTTTCTGTGGTAGTCCTTACTTGTGAGAAGACATGGGTTTTATTCCTTGGATTTCCTTCTATGGGAGAAAAGGTTTGGATTTAACTGTTTTTCTTTTTTTGGAAGAGAGATGTTGATTTGCTCAAGATCTGCCGATAAACTAGTTGGAGAAAAGCCTCCAGCCCTTCTGCCTGAGAATTCCGATAAAGCATCCGGGGCCCATAGCCTGGACACCTTGGGGACCCCAACTTCATCTATTTTACATTCCCATTGGCAATATATGAGAAATCAAGTTTCCCCACATTCCCTGGCCAGCATTGCTGTTGTCATTGTCATTTTTTCTAACTGTAGCTATTCTAACTGGTATGTGGTCATATCTTACTGTAGTCTCAAATTGTATTTCTCCAAAGTCTAATAATATTGAACATCTTTTCATTTGCTTATTTGTCATCTGAAAGGTCTGTTCACATCTTCTGCCCATTTTCTTAATGGACCATTTGGTTTTTTACTGTTGACTTTTGAGATTATATGTGTAATATATATGGTCCTCAAAGAATAAAAACTATCCTCCCTGGAAGCTTCTCCTTCACCTTTCTTTTAAAGTCCTCACTGGTTTTCTTCCAGAGCAAAGGATGGCAGCAGCTAGGACAGTAGGGTGAGGCAGTGCTCAAGGAAAGAGGAGGGGGAAAAAGGAAGAAAGGGAGGGAAAGAGAGAAGAGAGGCTGGTGACAGGGAAAGAGAGAAGTGAGGCTGGGTGGCAGGCAAAGGCTGCATAAATGTCGCTGGTGTAGGTGTTCTCTAATCTGTCCATCCACAACCCTGATGATGACAAGTCTCTATTAAATCTTGTCCCAAGCCTCCCATAGACCCCTCCTAGCTCACTGGTCAATCCCAAAGGGATGCCTTTGATGACTGTTGGGAGAGCAGCCTGGAGAAGCCTAAAGATGCAACCTGCAAACAATACACCCCTACCTGTCTGCCTGCACAAGCCCCTGCCAGGGATGGAAGGGCCAAGAAAAGTGGGTGAGTTAGGTGCTCTCTATCCTCCCCTAACTGGAAGGGTGGGTCAGTTCTCAAGCTTTGTCACGTTGGGTGAGTCAGGTTTGCTTGTGGGCCCTGTCTAAGGGGAGAGTGGAAGCCAAGACAGGGCATATGACAGAGGATTCTGTTGGGGCAAGCTGGCTCTTTCTGGATGCAACAGGACCCTGAGGCTGGGCCAGGACAGGAAAGGCAGCGCACTGATTGGGCCTAAGCCCCAAGTTCAGGGCAGAACGTCTCCCTTGCACTAAGAGCGAAGAGCAGGAAACGTGCCTATTCTCACCTGCGCAGACTGAGCCTCCTGCCTTCCAGCCCCCAGGCCGGGCGCTTTCCTGGACTGTTTGCGCTGACACCGCTCTGACCCTCTACAGGCACGCTGTACTGACCTGGCAACACCAGGTTTGGGCCCCTAAGCCCAGTGGGGATGAACAGAGCCCCTCAGGTGGCAGCGCGTCACAAAGGCAGCCCGTGGCTTAGCATTTAGCCTCTGCGAGGGTAGGGACGCAGCCCCAGGAGGTCACGGAGTCGGCGTCGGAGCAGAGGCGGCGCAGGCGGAGCAGGCAGGCGCGCTCGCGGTCCCTGCAGCCCAAGCACCCGGCAGCCAGAGCGGGGTGCGGGGTGCAGGTAAGTTTGGCTGGGGAATGCGCCGGGAGCGGCGCAGGTGAGCAGTCCTTCTCCATGAAGCTTCCCTAGGTGGAAGGAAATCCTTAGGTCTCCTTCCCGGTGGGCAGCTCTGATAAGGTAGACCAAGACTAGATTTGAGTTCTTAAAAGTGGGTTCAAATTCACATCCCCACTACTACACTATCTCATTGGGAGACTGTCTTAACCATCTGACGTTTCTGTTTCCGCATTCGTAAAATGGGTGCATTCATACCTCCGGTACAGGGAGGTTGTAGAAGTGCTTTGGCACCAACTTACCGACGGCAGCAAGCACTTACATAGCATTTACTGTGTGCCCTACACTGTTCTGGCGCTTTCCATATCTTAGCTCATTTAGTCCTCCTGACACACAGAGAAAGGTACCGTTAATGCCCCTATTTACATTTGTGGAGACTGAGGTACAAAGAAATTAATTAGCCTAAGGCCACACATAGCCATTGACAGAACCAGGATCCAACCCTCTAAGGATCCAAGCTACACTGCCTCTCACTGGTGAGGTCTTGGGGGAGGGGAGAGTGTTCCCAGAATTTACAGATGACTTTTGGACCACTTGCAACAACCTTCCCAGCATACCACATATGTTCTTTTAAACACACCTATGACCTGAAGTGTCTGATAATTTTTTGACCAGTGACTTTGTTAGGGAGAAAGGCTTCTTTAGCTTTCTAATTGGTTTTGCTTTTCTTGAGTACCTTTTAGGCGCCTTACTTCAGGTTAAGAGCTGTGGAGGCCCCTAGCCTCAGGCAGTCTATATGTGACAACCTATTTGTGAAACTTTGATGTACCTACTCAAAAAAAGAAGGAAGATGGTCCCTAGGAATGTGTGGGCCCCGCGGAAAGAAAGGTTTGGATGCGGATCATAGTAAAGGATCGACAGGGACCTGAGGGAAAAGAGAGGACCAGGCTGAATACTGACGGAGGCAGCGACTCTGGGAAGCCACTGGAGCCTTGCGTCCTGGGTGGGGGCAAGCTGCTGCCAAATCCCTTGTGGAAGACTGTCTGACCTGAGATGGGAGGGCCAGCTGGAGGCAGGGCCCAATTGTTCTGCAGGCGATGATGGGGTAGTGAGGACAAAGGCACAGAAGGTCCCAGAGTCCTCCACCGGGGCTTGCATCATGACGCCCATTGCCACTGGTGGTGGTGGTGGGGGCTGGAGGAGGCTGGGAGCCGTCACAGGGCGAGTGGATAGGAGATAGGCCGGGGCACTCCCCATGACGATCCATTTAGAAAATGAACACAATGGGTGAGCTGTGTACAGAGCGACACGAATGATGCTGACAGATATTAAATATACATTGGGCGAGCACATACACAAACAAAACCCACTGAAGTCATCGACTACGGTGGGGCAATGAAGTCAGACGACGAGTTAAAACGGAATGAATGAATAATAAACCCAAAGAGAGGTCTCGCACAGACCGATGTCTGTCCTGAATTGATTAACTTGTCTCTCAGCACCTGAGGCCTATCACCTAAGAAGGTAAGAAAAAAGTAGAGGAGAAAGAGTCAGAAAGCCCAGGTTTTAGCCTGGGCCCTGTTACTAATTTGTTGTGTAGCGTTAGGCAAGCCCCTTTACCTCTCTGGGTCTCAGTTTCCATTTGTAAAGAAAGCAATTATCAGATTTTTTTTCTGGCTTCGAGTTTTTATGAGCCATGATCAATAATCTTGGGACACTTGGTAAAGCAGCCAATAACAGCCTTAAGAGTGGTAGGGCTTGAACCGTGAAGAATGGGATGTTTGGAAGAGGTTAAGAAGACGAGGAGAGTTTTCTGGCAGGAGAACCATTAAAAGCAAAAAGTCATGAAGATTTCAGCACATGGCAATACAAAATCTGAGGGCTCGGTCTGTCAGGCAGGCCTTGGCATTCCCCAGTTACAAATCATGTCCTCCAAAGAACTCACCACCAACCCCATTCCCATTATGATGCCACCCTAGTCCCAGTTTGAGCCTGGACTCCACTCTGGACCATCCTTCCTCCAGTCCCTGGAATGTACTTCCTATACTTCAGTGCTGACCACATCACTTCCAGACATGTGACCCTTCAACCTTCTGACCCCCTGTGACCTCAGCTGAGGTTCTCCACCCTATTCTGCTGCTATGCCGTTTGAATATCAACACAGCAGCAGCAATGAAGCTCAACACAGTGATTCTCATCCAGAGCAGAGGGCTGGCCATGTCAGGATTCCAAAGTCTTGGGGAATCCCAAGGGAACAGTGGAAATCCCTGCCTTCTGAGACATGACCTTTATTTATCACATCATTCAGGGCCCCTCAGTCCAGCACCTCCTACTGCCCCAGCTCCCATCCCATCACTCCCTTCCCTTTACAAATTAAGCTCCAAACAAGCTGTAGTTCCCTGAATGTGAACACATCACTGTACATTCACAGTTTTGTGGCTTTGCGAACATTATTCCCGCTGGCTGGAATGTATCAGTTCCCCCACCCCCACCACTAGGCCAACCTGGTATGCCTTGCAAATCCTACTCACCCTGCAAAACCCAACTCTGATATCATCTTCTCTGAGCAGTCTTCTCTACTTCTTCCTTACCCAGAAAGAATGAGTCAACTCTAGTTTGTGCTACCCTGCACCATGAATACGCCTGAACCTTTTCACTTCTCCCACCCTATTGTAATTGAGTGCGGGTCTGTGTCCCTGATAGAGCCCTAATGGGCTTGTGACTCCTTGCAGGTGTCGACTATAAGGTGAATTTATTATTGCCCCACCTGCACCAGCAAGCACAGTGTCTATTACACATGGACTCACAGTGCAAATTTATTCAATTAAGTTTAATTTCTGTTTGGCAGGTAATGGCTCTTCCTTTTTACTCCCCACAGAAAAAGAGTGATTACTTTTCTTTCCTCATTTTTGGAAGCCTTGCCTATCACATAGCTGCACTGGACATCCTGGTTCCTTGATGGATGAAGAAAGCCAATTGATCGAGCCCCAAGACCAGAGCTGCTGGGCCACTCTGCCCGATGTGTGCCTGCGTCGTGTTTTCTGGTGGCTGGGAGACAGGGACAGGTCCAGGGCAGCCCTCGTCTGCAGAAAGTGGAACCAGATGATGTATTCGGCTGACCTCTGGCGATACAGGACCATCACGTTCAGTGGGAGACCGTCCAGGGTACATGCGTCTGAATTTGAGTCAGCTCTTTGGTATGTTAAGAAATTTGGTCGTTATCTGGAGTACCTAGAGATCAAATTCATGAATCCTTACAATGCTCTCTTGACCAAGAAGTTCCAGGTCACCATGCGAGGCCTTCTCTCATGTCTCGGCAAGAGTAACAGCCGTCTGAAATCTCTTTCCATTCAGCATCTGGAGCTGGATCGCCTGGTCTGGAGGCACAGCATCAAGAGCTCATTCATCAAAAGCTTGACCTTCTTCTTAAAGAAAATGGGCAAACACCTGGATTATCTCAACCTAAAAGGGGCCAGGGTGACCGTGGAGCAAGGCTGTCATGTTCTGAACTCTCTGAGCTACTTAAGGAATGAGAGTATGGCATCAGAGCTCAACATCGAGGACTTCTTCAGCCACCACCTCGCTGTGTACAGCAGCTCCGAGTTCAACAAGACCATGTCCACATTCCGCAACCTTGCGTCCCTGACCCTCAACTACAACTGCATCTCTGACGAGCTGCTTGAGGACTTGTGTGAGAATAATTCCAGTACCCTCCGGACCATAAACATCAAATGCCACGTTCATGACCCCCACGGGCAGGTCATCTGGGGTATGTCTTGGGCCAAATTGGCCAGGCACACCACCAACTTGAAGGTGAACTTCTTCTTTGAGCGGGTCATGAAGTATGAGCGCTTGGTCCGGATTCTCTTGCAGGAGATCCCAATCAGGAGCATCAGTCTGAGAAGCTGCTATTTCAGTGACCCAGACTGGTCCATGCGGCCCACTCTGCTGGATCTCCTGCCCACCTTCCGGCACACTCTGCAGGTAGGTATGACCTAAGGGTGGGAGGCTTTCAAGGAGTGACCGTCACCCAGGTTACTGGCTTACCCAGTGGAGAGGCCACTGCTGCCTACTCTTGGCTGGGTTTGCATGCACTCAATCTCAAATTGAGGTTCTGGGAAATGTGACCAAATTAAGCCTCCACTGGTTCCCAAGAACACAGCAGACAACATAATTTGCTGCTTATTTCCTACACATGGAAAACAAGGAATTTTCTAGTTTGGCCTGTCAACCAAGGAAAACCTCTATATCCCCCTGGCTCGGAGCTGCATGGCCTGAGCAATAAGGTGCCACTACAGGTGAGCAGCAGGTCTGCAGCCCCTTCCTACCTTTGCAAGCAAGTTTGCAGCAAGCGAGAAACAATGTGACTTCAAACCAAACAAAAAGCCAAATTTGCCCCAAGTCACTGAAGGGCTCAGAGGTGTGGGCTGTTCTATAATCTAGCAGCTCCCCATCTACAAAATCAGGGTCATTTTGTCCCTCCTAAGGACCTCACAGAAGGTTGTGACAATTGACATTAATAGGGTAATACCACTACTAATGGTGACTGACTATGGCGTGTTCAGAGCTCATCCAATACTGAGATACCCCTGAAGTGGCAGGCAGACAGCGCTGTTATTCTTTCATGCTACAGAACTTGAGGTTCGATGGCCTGCCCACAGTCACCCGGCCAGTCCACTGCAGGGCTGGGACCAGCACTGTGGTGTCTGGGACTCCAAGGACATTGCCTCCAAACTCCAAGTTTCACAGACTCAGATAAGATCATCTTCATCCCCAGATCTCTCCCTCTGTGACCTATATGTTCATGGTCACATGTCTCTTATCTAAAGCCCTCAAATGGCCATGCCTATGAGACTCAAAGCCAGGTCATGGAAATATCCTAGAATGATCCAGTTAGTCTCAGCATCTCTGCCCACATACGTCTTCCCCTCTGGTGCTTTTCCAGAAATTAACTTTTGAGTTCAACAACAACCACGAGTCCCTCGACGAAGAGCTGCACCTCCTTATCTTATCCTGCAGGAAGTTGTTTTACTTCAAAATCTGGGCTTTTCTCGATGTTAACTTTGTGGAGCGGATCCTGAAGAGTCAGGAAGAAGGGCAGTGTGCCCTGCGCACGCTCAAGGTAAGAGCCACCTGAGGCAGTCGCACAGGGATCGAACAGGGGCATCCAGGCCCTGGGCTCAGGGGACCAGCCAAGGTGCTTCTGCTCCGGGGTAAAGTCAGCAGTGAGGCAGGGAATGGAGGCAGTCATCTTATCTGAGTCCACCGACTGGAAATTGACAGTTTCATAGACGGGAACCTGGAGTTTCTGCCTTAGTTGCTGGGTTTGGGTTTGTCCTGATTCTGGCAACAATTGTACATATACATCATTCACATTGTTTTCAGTACCTGAGCGATGCAGTCACAGTGTATGCATGAGGGTGTGTTTCTCTGTTGGCACAGGTGAGAATTTATACAAACAGATATGAGACGAATGAAGAGGACAGGACACTGAGGGAAATTTACCGGAAGTTCAGAAAGCTGATCAACTCAGAGCTTAACTATTTTGTCATCGCCTACCCCATGATGTAATGAGCGCTCTCCAGAGGAAGAAGCTAGGAGCACTTTGAAGTTGAAAACCTGGTTCTCACAGAAGAACACTTGGGGCATCCCCTACCCCCACTCCTTTTTCTTCTCTTTCTCCTTTTTTGCCACTTCCACACCAACCTGAATGCCCCAGCAAAAGCTGAGACTGCTGGTGATGTGAAGGCCTCAGGAGACTTTAAAGTGCTATAATTTACCAAACTATCCAGGGGTGATTTCTCGTTTTGTCATTTGGTTTTGATTTTTTTTTGACACCCTTCACTTGGGCCACAGAGCTAAAAAAAAAGCTCAGAGGCACTCAGAGCAGTTTCTTGCCCTGCTAACCTGTGCACCTGAAAAGGTATAACTAACCAAAGCAAATAGAACTCTGACATTATCAGTTCAGAAATGTTTTTTTTTTTTTTATTTTGGCTGACCTTCCTGTCAGAGCCTCCTGACACTGATATTGGCTGGGTCTGATTTCAGATGAATAGAAACCTACCAGCATGTCCTCCAACAAAGCAGGGAAATCTCACTTCTTGGAAGGAGCCTGTTCAGAGCCAGAACTCCCTGCTACAGAAAGACCTCAGCCCCTAATTTATCAGTGTTGTGGACTCAGTTCTCCAGCATCTGCTTTTCTTGTGACTCCTTCATGCTCCCATCCAGGCGGCATGGTGCCCAGTCCTCAGGTGTGGGGCAGAACAGAAAGTAGCCATTACACTCACATTTATGAAGCATTTGTGATGTCGTGGGGAAATGTTCTTAATGCAATGTTAAGTGAAAAAAAAAAAAAAACAGGACACAAGATTGTATATTTAGTGTGCTGTCAACCATGTAAAACACATAAAGGGTTTTTTTGACAGCATAGACGAGATACATGAAATATGTTAACAGTTATCTCTGGGCAGTGAAATTATGGGTGGTTTTAATTTTCCTTTTTGTGTTTTCCCTTATTTCTCAAATTTTCTACAATGACCGTATGTTATTTTTATAATCAGGGAAATCTGGTGTGTTTGAAATTGAGGGTAATTATAAATTCCTAAGCCCATGCCATAGAGATGTATTGCTTCCAGTCTTTTGAGATTTTTGTGCCTATAGTTGTATATAGGATTTTTTCAATAGATGTAAGGTAATAAAATCTCAGAATACTTTTGACAAGTGTCCCATTTCATATTTTGCCTTGTCTTTTACGTGTTGTGTCCATATGTATGCCCAGGTTTTAGGCCTTTGTCAAAGCTCATACATATCCAGCGTGGATAAATTTCAACTTTGTACATTTCAGCCCTTCCACATTCTGTCTCACCTGAACGTCGCTGCAGTGCTGTTGGGTAAATATTGTTCCTGGTTCACTCACTCTCATAAAAGATGGACACTGGTGAAGAGAAGAGGGCCCCACCTGTGGGGGGCTCCTGGGTCTGATGGGAGAAGACACTCCAGAGTACTGTAGCATGCTGAAGCCGGAAAGGCCCTTGGGGGCCAGCTAGTTTCCTATGGACCGGAGGGGAGACAACTTGCTTGATGTGAGAAGGGAGCCTCAGCTGGCAGACCAATTGATTGACGCTGTAATGATTTATTCATAGTGTGGACCAGTTGTGGTTAGTTTCCTTTCATCCTCAAGCACAGGATCTAAGTGTAGAGGCTCTTTTATGGAAAACATGTTCACAAAAATGTCATTTATGTGAACACGTTTTCGTAAAAGAGTCAATTCGTTTTCCAGTTTTGCAAATCTCTTTCATGTCTGGCCTAATAGTAGGCAGCTGGGTTCTCGTCACTGCTTCAGACGATGTAACCTCCAGGAAATTCCAGAGAGGATGAGTGAAAAGAGGATATAACGTCTGGGTATGAATGTTAAAATCATTTTGACCCTGTGGAGCCCTTGAAAAAAGGTCTGAAGGACCTTCATTGATTACTCTAAGCACACAAAGAACTACTGCACAGAATTCCAGTTCCCCAAGGAATGGAGACAGGCCCAAGACCCAGAGAGTGCTCATGGGAAAATGCAGGGCACGTGAGGTTTCCAAACCCATAGATTTTTAAACAAGTATTCGTTTTTAAATACTGCATTCACAAGCTCAGTGGCAGACGGAGACAGCCGACAGAATGGTGACCTGCGTGACAGCTTCTTGTCCATGCCTGTCCTCCCCCAACCCAGAGCAGCAGGCTAGGACAGCTGTTCCCCACATGACCACTGAACGTCCACATAGATCACCCAGTTCTTGGGACAAAAATGGCATAGGAGACCTGCAGCATGTCCTTGTCTGCATTTGTGAGTGGGAAATGTGTTCTGAATCCCTGGTGCTGCCTCTTAGTTGTTGATGGAGCTGATGAAGCCCTGGGACGAAGTGACGGGGGCCCAGCTCCTCTGAATTTCCTGGTGGATAAGGAAAGCAAGGCTGTGACTGTAAACCCTTACTACAGACAAACTGACAATGTTTTGAAGAGACTCTCAGGGATGGAGCTCTGACTCTCTGGGCTGGAAGTGTCCTGAGACCTGGCTAAAGGGAAAGCCTGGGCCGCTCCCTTCGCCCACTAGTGACCTTGGTCCACTCAGGCCACTAATTTGTATGACCCTGAATAAGTTCTTTGCCCTGCTTAGGCCTTAGTTTCTGCTATTTTTAAAATGGGTAAAGCTGAACAACATATCGTTAAGGTTCACGAGACACAAATATGCTGGGATGAGGTTCTAGAGCTGTTGTGGGGATTAAGTGACGCTGAACCCACATGAGAATGGCCTCGTTTCCCAGCCCCAGTGCACCTGGGCTTCCAAGACAGGCTGCCTGGGTTTGAGCCCTAATCTGGCACTTACTTGCCGTGTGTGCTTGGGTATTTAACCTCCCTGAGTGTTAGCTCCTCTGTGTAAACAGAGAAATAATAGCACATCCCACATAGGTCTGTTGGGAAGAATAAATTATCTAATACATTTAATAAAATACATGAGCCTGAACCTTGGGTGTTCAATAAATGTCTTCTATCTTGTTTAATAAATTAGGAAACACACTCAAAAAAGCGAGTTGTCCGGAGTTATATGGCCAGTTAGTGGCAGAACTAATACTATAGTTTCCCAATTCAGAATCCAAAACTCTTTCTTCCACCCAAATGATAAAATGAGAAGAATCCAGTTTCCCTCTATGCCCCTACTTAGTCAATCCATGCCAAACCTCATTAAATGATCACTGGTCGAATATTTACTATGGACTAGGTATAAATTCACATAGTTTCATTTAATCCCCACAACAGCTCTAGAAGGTAGATTGTCGTTCTCTTTCTTTTCAAGATAAGGAAACTGCATCTTAGCAAAATTAACCTGCCAAAGATCACACATTTAGGAAGGGTTGAAAGTGAGCATCAAACCCAACCCAATCATATATCCATTCTCTTAAATGACTGTGCATTACCTACCACAGCAAGATGATTTTGGAGTCAATTATACTGCAGTTTCATTAAGCACAGGAGCATTCAGGCGAATCAATGAAAAAATTTCTGTTTTACTATGTTTGGCTTAGAAGTGCTGCTGTGTATGATGGAACCAAGCATTTCTAGTAAAATAGGAACCAAGCATTTCTAGTAAAATAGTTATAAATACATCTTTATGATGTTTTTAGGATGGCAGATGTATAGTTTCAGGGGAAAAAAGTCACCAACTATAACTTGAAAAAAGCAATTTTTAATAAACGAAATACCCTTCTTTCTTTGGTGAATATTTATCCCTTTGTACATTTTACCCAAATAGCTATTCTAGAGAGAGACCTACAGAAATTTTAATTTGCAATTTGAAGCCACAGATTATTAATTCATTGGCTGAATATCACATATGGTGAGAAATTTGCATGGCTTCCCTGGATAGTGCTTAGAAAATTAATCTGATTCCTATTCCTCTACATTTGCAAAATTACAGATTAAAAATAAAAATGTAGACACATACACACCCACATGCAAAATTTTAAATGCTCAAGTGGAATGTAAGCCCCTTTAGAGCATACACTTTTGCTGTTATTGTATATCCTCAGTGCTTAGAACTCTGCCAGGCAGAGAGGAGGCACTCAATCTTTGTTGAATGATTTAAAATAGGATCTTGTTGACGTGTGATTCAACCTTTCTTTACAGTGAACAATTGTTTCAAAGTAATATGTTGTATTTGTTTTGACCTATCTTACTGTCATAGACAAATATGTCTTTTTTAAAGCGATCAGTAAGAGCACGTCCATGACACTAATAAAACCGTACAATTAATCCAGCCAACCTATCATGTACTTTTAGACCACAGCTGGCAATATAAGGCCTTTTCAACAGGAAGAAACCTTACAAACCACCTCACCAGCCCTTCTCACTACCTCTCCCTATGTCTCTTCTTCACAGATAAAGAAAATGAAGCCTAGGGAAGGGAGGGGGTTCAACTACCATTCCCAGATGAGTTACCAGCAAAACTGGGAATGAAAGCATGTCTAACCCCAAGACCTTTGTGTTTTGTCAGCCAAAGGCATGCCTAAGGAATTTATGCAATCCTCTTCCCTCCAATTTGTCCCTAGGGGACCCTTCTATGTCACAGTCTAACCTTGTCACTCACCTATATAATTTATGACTTGCCTGTGACTGAAGAATAAGACCACCTTAGAGAAATACTGGTTCAAGAAGGACTGACAAAGATGTCCACTGAAGGACCACTAGTAATAGCAGAAAATTATAATCAACTATGAAGTCCACCACCTTGGGAATGGGTGACATAAACCCTGGTAATTCTGTATCATGCAGTAATTTAAAGGCTGAGGTGTATCTTCATGTCTTGGTATGGACACCCTTCGAGGCATACTAAGTGAAAAAAGCAAGTTACAGGGCTCCCCTGGCAGGGGCTGGGGTCCAGACTGGATCCTCCAGCAAGGAAAGGCTCCCAGAGCTGTCTAGAGGACCGGAATCTCGGGCTACTGAGGCCCCACTGGCTCTGGGGCTAGTCCCACTTCTCCCCTCAGCCTCGACCACCTCCTGGCTGCCACAGCCCCGCCCCAGCCAAGACCAGAGCCAGGAAACTATCCTGGCAGGTAGGAGCTAGTATCAGCTGGCCACTTCTTTCAAGGGGCTGGACGCTCACCTGCAGGAAGACCAGGGTTTCGTGGTGGTCGAGGAAACCCAGTGAAGAGCCAATTTCATTTGATGAGGTGGGAGATAGAAGGAACAGGGTGCAGGTGGGCTGGAGAGATCACTGACCGCCTGCTGAGCCCTGCCCTTCCCCCACCCCCAGACTCTGATTGGCTAAAGAGAAAGCCTGGGCCGCTCCCTTCACCAACTTGAGTACTTCAATGAATGGGCTAGAGGACCAGCTCTCCTGCTATCTCCTGGAAATCTCTTCAGGTGGTCCCAGCCACATACACGCCTTTTTCCAGAAGCTGGTTTGAACTTGACAGTGGTCTATAGAGCCTTACATGATTTGACTCCAGTCCACCCGCCGAGCTCAGCGTATACTACTTTCTCCTTTCCTCCAGCCTCACTGGCTTTTTCTCTGTTCACTAAAAAGGTCAGGTGACAGTGTTTTCCTCGGTTACTTATATGACCACCGCCTTCTTGTCTACCTTTATCTCGGTTCAAGTGTCAGCTTATCAGAAAGGCCTTCTCTCACCACACAATCTCAAGTAGCCACCTGCTCTGTCACTCATTTCACATCACCCTATTTCTGTCATAGCACTTTCCACTATCTGAAATGCCTTTGTTGTGTACTGCCTGTCTCTGGATTGAGTGCCAAGAGGACAGGGAGCTCTGTCTAATTCACCTTCCAATCTCAGTGCCTAGCAGAGTCCCTGCACTGTCAAGTGGAGCCCAGCAAGTATTTGTCATGTGATTGAATATATGAATGACCACATACACACACACCCTCCAGTGACACAGGCCTGATGTGCAAATAGATCTGAGTAAACTTTTGTTGACTGGCTGAGGAATCAAACGGTTTCTGTGGAGGGGCCATGGATGGAGGCACTGGGATCTGTATTAACTTCTCTACAGAGAATATAACCACCCAGCTAAAGAACAAGCAACTCCTGCCCAATAAAAGGGAGTAGATCAGATTCTTTCTAATTTTCACATTTATAAAAAGCCTTGCCAAAATCCATGGGTAAATTTTCAGGTAATTGGATCTCAGATCCTGAAACCAGGATCTGTTTGTTGCATCAGCAACTCATTAGCCATGCAACTCCTGGCAAGTAAGTCTGAATCTTATCTATGTGACCCCCTGCAAGCCTCAATCTTCCCACCTGCAAAATGGGGATAACAACAGTTTGTATAAATAACTAACTCATCATAAGCACTCAACACATTAATGATTGTCATCATTGCTGGGATTACCAATGGTATGCCTGTTTTACAAGGCTATCTAATAAGTTCTCCTTGGTTTTACTTTGAGATTGTAACATGCTTTATAGGGGCCCATGCCCAGTTCTCCTAAAAACAGATTTGGCTCTCTGAGACCCTTTGCCTTTCTGTATGCCATGTCACTCCCTGGAAACCCATCAAGATCCCTCTCAGGGGTAACCCCCACTCCCACTCTCCTCTTGGTTAGCCTACTCATCCATTCAAGCAACATGGCTTGTGAGTTACAACTTTCTTGAGTGGCAGTCATGGAAAACCCACTGGGAGTCAGTGAGCAGAAAAGGAAGTGCTGTATGAGTCTCCTAGAACCCGGGGGCCTCAGGAACTGCCTGGAGCCAAGGAAGGGAGAGCTGCAGGGCGTTCTTCCTTCTTTCTTTTGGTGCCTCAGCTCCCCCTTTTTCTCTGAAATTTTTTAAATTGTAGGATTTTCAGGCACATTATGAAGATATGTTTTAAGCCTGAATAGGTTGTTCTGCTTCCTCCTGAAATGGGGGTCCAATATCAGCTGAGATACAGTTAATAAAAATCACTGTCATCACTTCATAACTGACATTGTCCTAGCCAATGGATAAAGATCATCTATATTTGTGTTAACTCCATGTTTGTAGAAACCATATAGTTTTTAATTTGATTGACACGGTCATGACCAATGAATCACATTGCTTGGATTTCAATCCAAGCTTTGTTATAAATTAGCTGTATGACGTTGAAAATATTTCTTACATATTCAATTTCTTCTTCTCTAAAATGAGAATGATAATAGATTCTGTTTTATAAAGTTAAGGATATATCCTGGCCCAGAAACACAGGTGTTCTTCCCCACAAGAACATATGTGCAGGCCAAGCCCCGTTTGTCCTTAACCTAACCCTACCCTCATCCCTCATTATGTGGCTATTATAATAAATTACCATTGTGGTTAACACTGTACCCATCATGCACCTGACACCACAGCAATTCGGTAAGGACAAAAAAGGGTAAGAAAAGGGGTGTCTCCGAAGTTCCGAGAGACCACCCAGACCATGAATGTGTCACCCCCAGTTAAGTCAGTAAAGTCCCCGCCCCACAAGAAAAGCGGGGCAGCTCCCTCTCGTGCTTTCCCACTCTCCCATCTGAGAGTGTACTTTTGTTTTTAATAAACTCGAGCTGGTGCTTCCTCGCCTTCATTGTCTGTCCATGGATTCTTTCTCACGATGTTGACAAGATCCTGGTTACTTGTCTGGTGACAATTTGAATCTGTGGCAGGAATTAGGGTAATTTTTTTCTCTTCCTTTACTGTTACTTAAGTACAAAAACAAAAACAAAAACAAAAACAAACTCTGAATGATGATTAAATGATGATGATTAGTGTTGGTCTGGAAACCAACACCAAACTCATACTCTCTGTTTACATTCAGGAAAGAAAAGGAGATCCGGAAATGCTTCCTGCATGGTGGTGCTAATGGACATGCTCTCCCAGAAGCTGGAAAAACTTAGCTGTGGAGCTCAGAACGTTGCCTCCCTCTCTCCCAGGCTGGCTAGCAGTCCTGAGACTACAGTCCTTGGGATCTGTACACATGCCAAACACCCTCCATAAGCTGCCCCCACCCCTGCCCTGTTGGTGCTGGCACCTCCAGCCTTCCCAGAGTGTCACTCAGAGCTCCTCCTGCCAGAGCCACCCACCCCACAGCTGACATGCAGGCTCCCTGGTTCCCTTCAGCCCCACCCCAACCTGGGAACCAGAGACATCATCCCTCTGTTCCCCCTGATCCCAGGGGACAGCAACCTGGCCCACCTGCTGCTCCTCAAGCCCCACAACTACGTTGAATTTCTACAAGCTGGATGGCCCTTTGGCCCTGCCCTGTCCTCATTTCTCCCAGAAGAAAGAGGTCCAGAGAGACGCGTTCAGGCGTTGAGGAAGGCTTAAGGGGACTCTTGATCGGGGCAACTCCCCTCTCATCTATGTCCTGTAAGACTTGAATAGGCTTCCTGTGGACCAGTCTGGGTCTAAGTCAGCAGTCACACTATTTCCAGGGGAAAAGGAACCTTAAGAGCAGAGAGAAATGTTTGCATCCCCTCCCAAGAGTAAGGTGGGCATGGTCTGAATAAGGGATCCAGTCCAAATACTGCATTAAAATGAATCTGAACTAAAATGTCTTAGACGCCTCCCCCAAAGCCCCAAGTCCTGTGATATTATCAGAATGGCCTGTGTTAATACATGGAATTTAACTGCTAAATAGCAACCACACCAGCCACGCCAGCAGCATAGAGCCTTGCGCACAAATCTCAGCTCCAGAGCAGGTTGGAATCCCGCCCAAGAGGCTGTGGTGGGAGGACTGGAAGTGCTGCCTACCTGAAATGAGAGTTCAGTACTACTGTTTTACGACACGGTTTAATGAGAATCTGAACTATTCCTACTTTTAGCAGACAGCATCAGGGCAGAGGCCCCCAGCCCATTCCCGTGGTCATCCCCATCCCGCAGTGGGATGGACTTCCTCATGGGCATACACAGCACCTCGTCGATGTAGATGGTGTTCTCCTTGACCTGGATCTCCTCCTGCAGGGCAAGCTGTCTGCGATTCAGCCCTTTCAGCTCCACCTGAGCTTGGGCTAATGTTTCATTTAATCTAAGAGAAGAGGAAGAACATAAGGGAATAATGTATCACTTTGCATCGCTTTTTCAGGGGGGTTGGTCGGTGGGGGGGGGGAAGTATTCATGTGTTCAGTGCAGAAGCCAAATTAACATGTCCTTTTCCCTTGCCTTCTCAGGACAGAGATTTGGAATTAGTGGCCATAGGCCGGAGTCACGAGATAGACAGCTCCATAAACTGCCAACATTTAAGACTGTACATTTTAGCTAAATGTCTGCATTTGGACTTCTTCAGAAAAATTTAAACTCTGGCATCCATTTTCTGCATGGTAGCAATTGGCTGGAGTTAGAAAGGAGTCCCTTGACTGTCCTCCAGAAACATTATAGATACAAATGAGCTCAGGCCTAGCGGGCTTCACCCACCATAGAATCTGCCCAGCCCTGTTCACAATCCAGGTTTCAATGGGGTCCCAGTGGTGTTCCACCTACCAGCTGCCAGCCTACCTTGCAACATTATGGGTGATGTCCTGAACCTCCTTGATCAACCTATACTGTGCCATGTCACGACACAGTTCCACATTAGGCCGATATGTCCTGGTCTCCAGGCGTGTATGAGCCACCTTGGCAGGCCCTTCTTGGTCAAGGATGGCTTTTTCAAGAACTGTAACATTCTTCTCTTGGGAAGCAATCTCTTCCATGACCTTACAAAAAGAATTAGAGTAGGTGAGGCCAAGCTGTACTCCTCAAAACTCGACAGCAGGGACTCTTAGGCGGTCTCTTGTGATCATCTAAATTAGGAAAACAGGACCTCAGATTTCTACTTAAGCAGGGCACCAGAATGAGTCTGATCTCTCTTCCCTGTAGCAGTGACTGCTGGTGGGCAAGGCAACTCATCCAACTTTAGAACCTCACAGACGGAATGAACGTGACCAGCCACTGTTGCCTCATCTCCTTCTCAAATAATATGAATTCCCTGAAGAATGCCCTCAGCTAAGGCTGGAAGCTGCCCATTTACCTTGGTACAAAGTACCTTTGTATCATGAACAGAAAGCTGCCTATTTTCTTACCAGCCCACTCACTAGCATCAGTTCTGCTCCCTTAGAAGCCTGAAGAAAGAGTATGAGCAGTTCAATTTGAGTTTTGTTGGTTTCTTAGAAGGTGGCTTTGTTCATAAAAAGATTAGTTAGAAGTTATTTGAGTTATTAGATTAATATTTAACTAGCTTAAAATTTATTTCTTTCTTAAGCTTTAAAAAAAAAATAACTGTACATCATGGAAATTTCCAAACATACACAAAAGTAGCCAGTATAATGAGCCTAAGATACCCATCGTCGATTTAAGAAATGATCACTACATGCCCGAACTTGTTCCTTCTATAACCCCATCTCCATCCCTGCCCACCAGCTTAATTGTTTTAAAGCAAATCCCAGATATTACATCATTTCAGTCTTAAATACTTGAGTATATGTTTCTAAGATATAAGGATTCTTCTATTGTCTTTTAACATAACTATAATCTCTCTCACACACACACACACATACACACACACACACACGCACATGCACACGCACACACACCACAAAAGAATGATTCTTTAATATTACCTAATAGCTAGTGTTCATATTTCCATGACTGTCCCATATTTTCTTGTAAGAGTTAGTTGGTTCAAATAAGAATCCAAATGAAGTCCACACATTGTATTTTAAGCCTTTTCTTAACATTTCTTAAGCGTTTCTTAAGTTCAATTCACAGATATTATAGCATTTTTAAATTTAAGTAATGTTAACAATCACTTTAAATTTATTTTGATTAATAGTTGCTCCCACTTCAAGCTTAGGTAAAATCCTTTGAACATTTATTTAAAGCAGCATTTATAAATTTGATATACAACAAATATATAGCATTTATGAATGTGATAGAAAACTTTTTAGAGATACTTGAATTGTCTTAACAAACGAGGCTTTCTGAAGTTCTCAAAAGAACTTGTCAATCTAGTAAACTAGTAAAAACAATCTTAAATTCTTGTAAATATCTTAAGTCTTCAAACTTAAAATTTCAACTAAAATCATAAGGCTAAATTATTTAATTATATATTTTATTATAACTTTTAAAAAAAAGGCCAAATTCTCTTAAATTTTACAGATACTTAAAATATCCAAAATAGAGATTCCTTAAAATAAAACTACTAATATTATATATGAGATCAGGAATCAGCAAACTATGGCCTATGGGCCAAATCCAATCTGCCACCTGTTTTTGTACAGACTGAAATAAGAATGTTTTTTTGAATTAATAGACTAGATTTTTTAGAGCAGTTTTAGACTTATAGCAAAACTGAGCATGAAGTATAGAGAACCCATATACCCTCTCTTCCCCCACACAGTTTCCCTTATTATGAACATCTTGCGTTAATGTGGCACATTTGTTACAACTGGTGAACCAATTTTGTATACATTATCATAACTAAAGTCTATAGTTTACATTAGGGTTCACTCTTTGTGTTGTCCATTCTATGAGTTTTGACAAATGTATAATTATATACATTTGGTATCCACCAATATAGTATCATACAGAATAGATTTTTATCACCCTAAAAAAAAAACAAACAAACAAACCTGTGCTCCTCCTTTTCATCCCTCCTTCACTCCCCGACCCCCATCTGGAGTTCTGACAATCATTTACTTTTTTACTGTCTCAATAGTTCTGCCTTTTCCAGAATATCCTATAGTTTGAATCATTCAGTATAATTCATACAGTATGAATTTTAGATTAGCTTCTTTCATTTAGCAATATGCATGTAAGATTCCTCCATGTCTTTCTGAGACTTGACAGCTCATTTCTTTTTATCACTGAATAATATTCCATTGTATAGGTATAGCACAGTTCGTGTATTCATTTATCTATCAAAGGACATCTTGATTGCTTCCAACTTTGGCAGTTATGAATACAGCTGCTATAAATATTCATACGGGTTTTTGTGTGGACATGTTTTCAACGCATTTAGATAAACGCCAAGGAGTGAGTTTGCTGAATCATATGTGTATGTTTAGTTTTATAAGAAACTGCCAAACTGTTTTTCAAAGTGGCTGTAACATTTTACATTCCCACCAGCAATAAGAGTTCTCGTTGCTCTACATCCTTGCCAGTATTAGGTGTTGTCAATGTTCTCTACAGGTGTGTAGTGTATCTCGTTGTTTTAATTTGCAATCCCTAATGACATATGACTTTGAGCATCTTTTCACATGTTTAATTGCCATCTGTATATTTTCTTTGGTAAGATATCTGTTCAGATCTTTTGTCTATTTTTTCATTGGCCTGTTTACTTCCTTATTGTTTAGTTTTAAGAGTTCTTTGTATATTTTGGATAACAGTCCTTTATCGGATATGTGTTTTGCAAATATTTTCCCCTAGTCTGTGGCTTGTCTCTTTATTCTCTTTTAAAAGAAAGGTTTTTACATTTTTAAGTAGTTGAAAAATCAAAAGAAGAATAATATTTTGTGTCATGTGAAAAATATATGAAATTCAAATTTTAATTCCCATAAAAAAAGTTTTATTGGAACACAGCCATGCTTATTCATGTATATATGGTAGCTTTTAAATCACAATGGTGGAGTTAAGAAGCTGCAATAGACTGTGTCTAGTACTCTCATTGCTTCGTGTTACTGTCCAGAGTACTAGAAATCCCAATGACACAGTTACCACTTGACAGCTTTCCGAGTGTTATGTGTATCACCATGCAGTGATGTCTTTTTTTTATTACCAGTACATACTCATCACGCTAAAGTAAGAAAAATAGGCTTCATGTGTTGTACTTTTATGGTGTAGGGAAGCGTAGATTTTGTTAATTAGGTAGCAAAATATTGTGGTTATTATGCAATGACACTACAGCTGTGCTGAAAGAATACAACATATGTCATTACCAGACTATGCATCATGACGATAGTCTCAACTCACAGGAGAGCAATAATCAGAAAAATTAGAAATTTAAAACAGAATATCCCATCACCCCAGAATTTCTTCACAAAAATGAAAATGAGGCTGCAATCAAAGTAAGGTTGAAAGTGGCTCCTTTGTTATCCAAGCAAGGAAAGTCGATTACCAAGGGTGAGTTAACTGGATCATGTTCAATCACAGCAGCTGAGGAAGGGTGTCCAGAAAATATAAATTTGTTTAAGATTACTAGTCTTTCTGCAATAATAGTTACCTGAAAAGTTAATAATAGTTACCTGAAAAGTTAAAAATTGGTGGGAACAACATCAATAGTCAATTAAAAAACAAGGCACATGATTTTGGATGGTTTTCTTTTGCTCTTCATGAGTTAGGTGTTCTGATGCTGCTCAGTTGTTTATTCAAGGGGTAAGTGCTGAGTTTGAAGTAGCTAAAGAATCAGTCTCTACAAATGGTACTATGAAATAACTACAGGTGAGGCTATTTTCAAAAAGTTGAGAAAACACTAATTTGATACAAACTGAAATAAATTCTGCTAAGAAGTGTTATAGCTGATAATGGCACAGATATGTGTGGAGCAGAAAAAGGATTAGGTGAACATATTTACAGAGCTTGTGGAAATGCATGCTATTTAAAGCCTCTGGATATTCATAGTATTATTCATCAGAAAGTACTTTGCAGAAAATATTTGGATCCATACTACTGGATACTATTAAACCAGTAGCATCAACAATGAACTTCATTAATTCTCATGGATTTGACCATCATCAGTTCTATGAACATTTGTCAGCAATACAAGCTGAGTCTACAGCCATGCCACCTTGAACAAGGCCAATCCCATCTGATCTCGGAAGCTAAGCAGGGTCAGGCCTGGTTAGTACTTGGATGGTAGACCACCTAGGAAGACCAGGTGCTGTAGGTGTAAAAAATAAAAAAAAAGAGCTTGTACGCTGACAAGGTCCTTGCAATCTGTGAGGTCAACCAAGGGTTGCCTTGCCTAAAAAAAATAAAAAATAATAATAAATAAAAATAAGTAAAATAAATAAAATTTAAAAAAGAAATATAAGCTGAATATCCTGACTTGCTGTAGTGCTCAACAAGTCAATGGTTTAGCAGCAGTCACATTTTCTTATGACTTATTTTTAGCTGAGGGCCAAGAATGAAATTTTTTTGAACAAGAACCACCATCATCAACTACTATTACCAAACACTGAATGGTTTTGGAAATTAACTTCTGATCAGACTTAATATTATTTCTTAATGAATCCAACCTAAAATCACAAGGCAAGACAGCACTTAAAAGCAAAGCTTAAACTGTGGTAAAGTCATTTCCATGAGTAACATGATTTGAATCACAAGTAATGTCAAGCTGCTTTATATACTCCCTGTGCTTTCAAAAGTTAAAACTAGAAGCAAGGCCTCCATTCCCACACATGTTTGCAGCAGATCTATTTTCCAACTTTCAGCAGTGTTTTTTTTTGGACCTCACTGCAAGTGCAAAGGAAATTTCCATATTTCAAAATCCACTTAACTGTGTAATTGAAGAGCTTCTACCTACCCTTCAACTGGAAGTGATTAATCTGAAATGTAATGACATGCTAAAAGGCCAATATCCAAAAGGAGAAGAATCTAACAGAATTCTATAAAGGCCTTCCAAGTGATGAATATGTTCAATTATCATATGTTTATAGACTGTTATCAGTACTTGGCAGTACCTATCTGAATGAAAAGACATTTTCAAAGATGAAATGTATATAAAATCTCATTACAAATTGGCATTAACAAATGAACATTTGCAATAGATTTTGACAGGAAATATTATCACAGAATGACCTTTGATTACATTCTGGCTTGTCCTGCTCATCACATAAGTAAACCTTGTCTGACAACTTGATTCTGGGTTTCAAGAGGGCAAAATATGAATGTAGCAGAGGGACAAGGCTTTGGGAGTTGAGCAGTCCCAGGCTGCCAGCAATGCACCCTGCTACCTGGGGTCCTTTCTGCTCTCTCTGTCTCAATTTCATCATCAGTAAAATGCAAGAGTTGGGTTAGTGTCCCCATGTTATAGGTGAGGCATGAGGCTCCGAGAGTTTGAGGGGTCTGTGTGAGTCACTCAGCTGGTCTGTCATGGGACTGGATTTGGACCCACATCTTTGGTCCAAATCCAGCACTTGTTCTACTAGACTAGACTTCTCAGTGTCCCTGAGTTTAAGCTCTGGGATGGTCATACATGCTCAGGTTCCAGGGGTGTAGGAGGGAGGTATACCGGAGCAGGCTCATGTGGGCTTTGATGGTTAAATACTCAGGAACTTTGTAAGACCGTTGTTAAATGGGTAGCTTGAAATCAACTGTGGTAAAAGTATTTACGCCATGGAAATCTGCAAATTCTACAAATTAGAGTATTTTGTTTTGTTTTGTTTTGTTTTGTTTTGTTTTTGAGAGCCAGTTTACCAGTACACCCCTGGTAACCAGGAAGGACAACCAGCCAGAATCCTGAAGTTGCAGCTGGATTTGGAGAAATTGATTGCATTCAACTCATGGAACTTCAGAGTCATAAATGCTATCTAAGACCATGTAGTCCATCTCCGTATTTCACAAAAAGAGAAACTGAGGACCAGAGGGAGGAGATGGCATACGCTTTGCAGTCATGAGTGACAAAGGAGGCCCAGAGTGGGGCCAAGAACCACCCTGGTCCCTAAAACCCAAAGCCTGCTGCTAAGACGGAGAGATGTGAATGACTCTTATTCCCAAGATCACAAGCACAGCCAGCTGCCTGGCCCTGAGGGTGTTCCAGGTTTCCACGGTGAAACACTTGAATGTGCTCTCCCACATTCCCTGCAGGGAGCTCACCTTGGCCAGATGAACAGCCAGCTTGTCCCTGGCATCCTTGGTCTCCTTCAAGCCATTCTTAAATGCTGTGTCCACCACGTCACATTGCTTGCGCAGGTCGTTGGCCGTCTGGGACAGGATGCGGTCTACCAGGGCCTTCAGGGTCAGGGAGTTGTTTCTCTGCTTGTCAGCCTTCTCCACATTGGTGTTGGAGAAGTCCAACCAGTCTTCTAGACTCACAGAGCTGAAACAGAACCCATGCATTTGTTCACAGCATATCTGGGCTGGGAAGGGGCTATGGGAATTGGACAAACTCCTGGAGGTCTGCTGGAAGCTAAGCCTCCCCACACCACCAGAAGCATGGTCTGTCAGGGGCAATAACTTTCACTTTAGGGAAACCTACTTTGTGCCAGGCACTGGACTGGCACTTTACAGATGTCATCACAATGGCCTAATGAGCTAATTTTTTCAACCCCCATTTTACAGATGAGGAAAATTGAGAAAGATGTAGTAACAATTTGAACATTAAAAATTCAACCCCCATTTTACAGATGAGGAAAATTGAGAAAGATGTAGTAACAATTTGAACATTAAAATAAATGACGGTAGTAACAGATGAATAAAATAGGAAACCTTGAGCCCATACTGATATAAATAAGTGAACAAATTAGTATATAATGCTACTTAATAAGCATAAAAGCAGGCGAAACAAACCTATAATAAGTCAGGAATGTGATTACCTTTGGGGAGGAGAGACAGGTTATCAATCAAGAGGGAACAGGGTGCGGGTTTCTGTGGTGGTGGTAATGTTTCATTTCTTGACCAGGTTGGTGGTTCCATGAGGATTGGTCACTATGATTAGTGCCAGCCTCTGAGATGACCCCCAATGATCTGAGATGACCCCCAATGATCGTTGCCTCTTGGAATTCACATCTTTGTGAAAGCTCCTCCCTTGAGTTATGGGATGAACTTATTGACTCATTTCTCACAAACAGAAGTGATTAGATGCCATTTCTGGGATTAAGTTAAAAGGCAACTGTGACTTTTGTCTTGCTTCTTCTTGGATCACTCACTGTGAGAGAAGATAGTTGCCATGTCCCTAGACAGCCCCGGGGAGAGGCTCACATGGCAGGGCCTGATATAACCACATGAGCTGGCCTAGAAGTGGATTCCCACTCCCACCCAGTCGAGCCTTCAGATAAGACCACAGACCAGCTTGACTACAGCCTCATGGGATGTGAGCCAGAGGCACCTGCTAAGCAATGCCTGGGTTCCTTAGCCACAGAAACTGTGAGATAATATATGTTTATTGTTATAAGCTAAATTTGGGGGTAATTTGCTATATAGCAAAAGATAACTAATATAATAATTCATTAAACTGTATGTATATTATTATTTGTGTATTTTTCTATATGTATGTTTTACCTCAAAAAGAAGGTTTAAAAATTAGAATGAGTTAGGTCTGTGATGTAATGTTAATTGAAAATTATGAGTTAGATGTTACAGAAAAGATACAGAGTATAATCCCATTTTTTGTCAACCAAACAAAATTTGTGTGTGAGTGTACACATATGTTTGTATAAACGTACAGATAGCACTGGTTATTTCAAGGAGTAATAATGGAGGGAAATTATTAACTTGTCCTTTATGTTTTTAGGTTCTTTCACTTATTAACAACACAAATAGGTAAAAGAATAAATTTTAAGTGTTTTAAAGATTTTACATCAGACTTTCTTACAGTGGGGCCTAAGTTGGACAACCAGGGACTCTGCCCTGTCTCAGGGTGGTCAACACTCAGCACCTGCCCTTGCCCAAACCTGCCTCTTCCTAGCTCCCAGCCTGAGGTCAGGATGATGTGCTAGCGCTTGCCTGCCTGTCTGGGAAGCACTGGGACATTATATAGCAGGGAGGAGGACAGCAGTCAGGGACCCACTCACTTTGGTTCAACTCTCACGACATTCTCAGAATATTTGATGTTTGGTGAGTTGTTGTTGAGTGAGAAGCAGACATCATCAATGGTCAGGGCCACAAACTTGTCCTTCAAATCCTTTTCAAGATTGTACTTTGCAGAAGCAGGTTCAGCCTGAAGGGAGAAGGTAAAGGTTCTTCCCTCTGGAATGCCCCATGTGGCAACTACAGTTTCTTGGGAGACCCTGGAAAAATGAAGCTAAAGCTAGGCCTCATAGGATGGCAGCACTCTTCCCCCACCTTCCATCACCACCCCCCCCCCAAACACACACACATATACCATTAGATGCTTGGTGACAAATTTTAAAGTAAGCAAGCCTGGACTTCAAGATTCTCCCTCCAACTGTGACATTTCCTGATGTCACCACTGTGGTACAGTATATGTGAGAGGTCAGCCCTGGCAAAAAGAACAGCTCCAGTATGCTCCAGTTTATAATCAGGGGTGAAACCAGCCCTCCCATCTCAGCCACCGAGGGCGACTGTCATGTATGAGCCGTTGTCGGGGCCTCAGCATGAGCGTTCCAGGCAGCTGCCAGGCATGGAAAGTGCTCATGGCAGTATTGATCCCCATTCTTTCTGTGCACGGAGCCTGGCCTTTGTGGGCGCTGCCTTGTCTAGCTATGTGTAGTGGAGATACGGAGAGTAGCCCCGGACACCAATACCTAATCTGCTCAGTCGTCTCCCAGGGTGCGGGTCAGCAAGGCCATCACCCCCTGGATGATCTCAGCCTCTTTTACCAGTTCCTGCTCCACTTCATCATGCACCAGGTCAATGCCAACTCGCTTCTCCCTGACCAGAGAAAGGCGGCAGATCAGTCCAATGTGTGGAGGGAGGCAATTCGATATCTGCTAACATCTGAACATTTAAAATTATCTGGACAAATGGTTTGAGTAGCGCCCAATCCATCTGGATGATGCGGCCAAGGATGTACACTCGCCGGTGTCTCTGAGCTTGAAAAACTCCAAAACAAATGAAAAAAAATTGATGGGTGACTGATTGATCACTTGGTCTGAAAATGCCAGATGGACGTGTCCCCGCAATCTGGTCATCAATTCTGAGCCTTTTTCTTCTTACCTATTTATTAGAAACATTACTCTTGGCTTAAAACTTCAAAGACATATTTTCCTACCTTGATCCTAGTTCCATTTTTGACTAAGATTTGAATCTATAAAGATGCTTTATAATAATAATACTAATCATAATGCCAACAGTAATATTACCCACCACTGAGCATTTACCATGTGACAGGTATTGTGCTGAGCTTTTCATATGAAACTGAGTTTTGGAGAGGTTAAGTTCAAGGTTACAAAATGGGTATTATGCATGTTTTTAGCCACTATGCGATGTTACTCCTAAAATTGACTGGTCACGCCTGATATTTTGTTCTTTTCTACTTTGTATAAAAGTGCCTGGGAAGAAGGCTCCACCCTCTCACCAGCTGTGTGGCCTGAGGCACATTGTATAATTTACCTATGCCTTGGTTTCCTCTTCTGTGAAATAAGGATATAATTAGTATTTCATAGGGTTGTGGCAAGGAACTGATGAGATATAAAAGCAGAGCACACAGTACCAGGCATCATGTAGTAACATGTACTTGATCAACTTAGCACATCTCCATTCTAATAACCCTTAGGTTTAGATGGGAGCTAACTGGATGCTGGACTCTGATCACCTCTACTTCCCTTTGCTTTAAAAGCTCTCTACATATGGTTAGGGAGCTTGCTGCCTGGTTGCTGCAGAGGGTCCTGGCTAAGCTCATTGAAGGAAAAGGGCTTTCTAGGAAGTGGGAACAGTGTGGCCAAGAGCCATCCTACTGTCAAGGATGAGGTATGGGCCTGGAGAGGTCACTGGGGGCCCAATCACAATGAACCTTGTTTCCTAAGCTAAGAAATTTGAACTTTATCTTGAAGGTATTAGGGTACGAGGTTATAATTAAAGAATTTTTTAAAGCATGGGGGTGACATGTATAAATCACATTTGGAAAAGTTCACTCAACAGCCAGTGTAGAGGATGCACTGGATTGAAGGTGGTCATGCTCGTAGCAAGAAGACCTGTTAGGGCGTGCTATCTAGGACTGCGATAAATCTGGAAGTCAGCATTACCCCAGAGTAGAGACAATCATCCTACTCATAGGACCTTTAGGAAATAAATTCTAATAAAAAGTTATGTTTGCGTATTGCTCTCTAAACACAGTGCTTCTGTGTGCCTCCACGTATCAGAGAGGACTTCTTGTCCGCTAGTAACTGTAATATGCTCTGTCTGCCTAAAATAAAGACCACCATTTCCCAGTTTCTATTGATGTGGCCATGTGATTAAGCTCTGGTCAATATGATGCAAGTAGAAACGGTGAATGCCAAACCTTAATAATTCCTGCTTGCTAGAATGTAGACATAATGGCTTGCACTCTAGCTGCCATCTTGAATCACAAGGTAACCTTAAGAGCAAAAGCCGTGTGCAGTGGAGCAACAGGATACAAAAAGCCTGGAACCCTGACACTACGGCATGCTATGCCAACCCTGAACTATCTCCAGATGCCTTAAATCTGAGAGAGAAAGAAACTGTCTTATTTAAGTTCAGTGTTATTTTGTGGTTTTCTGATTACCCACAGCCAAACCTAGTCCTAACTTATATTTAAGTTAGTCAAGAGCAAAGTTTAGACATGAACCCAGTCCAGTGTTGTTTCCACTGCCCAGCACCACGGGCATGCTGAGATAATTTCAGGCTCTAAATGAACACATGCTCATTTGTCTCATTTTAACCCACCACCCGGCACAGGCAGTTTTTACTACCCAGCATTTCATTTCTCACAACAGATGATTCATTGGAGGAACCTTCCCTCCTACCTATATTCCAGGCACGTCTGAGTGATGTGCAAGGGCTCTTTCAAGCTCTCCAGGGCTTTCTCCAATCTGGTCTTATATGCGAGTAGATCTTCAGTCACATACACAAGCTGCTCAAGTTTGTCATCTAACTCCTTCTTCCAGAACCTGACTTCCTCAAGTCTCTGTTCTGAAACACACAGAGAAGTTACACCAGAGTTAATCTATTCCCACTGCAGCCAACTTTTGGATGAGAAACTTGAATACTTTTGCAAAACTACCTGAGATATGTTCTTTTTAAAGCTGTGCCTCTTGGAGCATCTTTTCATCTTTATAAGCTTTTATTAGCAGGGAGGGAGGAAAGGAGGGAAAATATTTCTTACATTCAACATCAAATTAACCCAAAAATGATTCTACATTCGTTGACTCTAACTCTTCAATGCCTGAACTCCACAATATGCTATCATAAACTTCTTTTCCTGTACAACTTTTTGGTTTTTAAAGGGATTAATAATTATATTTTGCCCTACTCTCTATATATTTATTATTAATTTTTCTTCAACCTTTCTTACAGAACTAAAGGTGGTTTCGCTTTCCAAAATTTTAATTACCCACAGTCAACTGCAGTCTGAAAATATTAAATGAAAAATTCCAGAAATAAACAATCCCTAAGTTTTGAATTATGCACAGTTCTGAGTAGCGTGATGAAATCTCATGCCTTCCTGCTCCGTCCCGCCTGGGACATCCTTTTGTCCAGCACATCCACACTGTATACGCTACCTGATGTTTAGTCACTTAGTAGCCAGCTGGTTTATCAAATCCGCTACTACAGTATTACAGTGCTTGTGTTCAAGTAACCTTTTTTTCTTACTATTGGTCCCAACGTGCAAGAATAGTGATGCTTGCAATTCAGATATGCCCAAGAGAGGCCATGAAGTGCTTCCTTAAAGTGAAAAGGCATACGTGTGTAGGAAAACACATACTATGTATAGAGTTCAGTATTATCCAGTTTCAGGCATCCACTGGTGGTCTTGGAATGTATTCCCTACATATAAGGAGGGAGTACTGTATGAATATCCTCTCAATGTATTCAAACTCAGCAAGTAATTTATTGATTTTGTTTCTTGGATTTCATTTCTTCCTCTTTTTTGGTTGACTCTTTCAATGTGCTGAGGCACATCCTTCAGGAACCTCCTAAGAAATGGATGCACGTGAGGTAAAATTTTTGAAACTGTGCAAGTCTGCAAATGCCTTTATTCTACTCTTATCATTTATTATATTTGGCTTTGTATAAATTTATAAATTATAAATAATTTTCATTTAGAATTTTGGTGGCATTGCTTCATTTCCTTCATTTTCCAGAGTTTCCATTGAGAAGTCTGATGCCATTTCAATTCCAGATTCTTTGTATGTGATCAGAAAACCTTTTAGAAATTTCTTCATTTTCCTAGCATCCTAAAATTTCACACTGACGTCAATCTTATTCAATTTTTATGCCAGACATTAGGCATGCCCTTTTAATCTGAAAACCTAGATCCTTTGGTTCTAAGAAATTTTCTTGTATTCTTTCATGAATAATTTCCTCTCCTCCATTTTCCCTGTGCTCTTTCTGAAATTCCTAGTAGATATTTAGCTTCCCAGATGAATCCTCGAATTTTCTTTTCTCTGTATTTTTGTTTCTACTTCCTGGAAATTCTCCCCAACTTTATCTTTCACCATTTCTTTTGATTTTTAAAAATGTCCTGCTCTCGTATATTTAATTTTTAATTTCCAAGAATACTTTCTTTTTCTCTGAATGTTCTCTTTTTTAAGTCTCATCTTCTTATTCCATGGATATATCTTCTCCAAGTTTTATGATGATCTTATCATGTAATTTTGTTCTTTTGCTCTGTGCACTGCCTGTTCCTTGGGTTTCTGTGTGTTTGGTGTTTGTTTATTTGTGTTGGGTTTGATGTCTGTCGCATTAGTCTTTCCTCAAATGCTTGGTGATCTTCATCTGATTACATTTAAGAATAAGATGCTAAAATGCTAACTGAAAGCTCTGCCTGCAGGGACGGGACTCATCAACCAGAATATTCTATTGCCTAGAGAGATCAGGCAAGGGCCCGGGTGTTTTATTGGAGAATCCACAATATTATTATCTATAGCTCTTTCCTTTCAACCAGTTAGAGTCTCCATGCAGAAATCTTCCAATCTCCTGTCTGAGGATATAAGCCTAGGAACCAGGGACTGAACGAGTTACTGTTTGGCGAGCAGACTTTCATTGACTCCTTTAGCCTTTAGCTTTGTGCTGGCGGAAAGAGAGCCAGAGTAGGGGAAGGGCTCTTCATAAAGATTTTCAACTTATCCTGTTTCCAGTTTTATCCTGAACCTCCAGCTTCAGAGGTAATAGGATGTTTCCAATTTGGAGTATTTTAAGGTTTCTGCAATATGAACCTGTAGTATGAATCAGCTAGCTTTTTATTGTCCTCTACCTATCCAGGCTTTCTGCAGTCCCTAAGTGTGTTACCACTTGATCTTTTGCTTTCTGGTTTCCAAAATATTGTCTTCACCATTTCTATAGTGTTTCTTCTCTCTCTCCCCATGCCTTCCACTCTCTCTCTCTTCCTTTGAACATTGAAATATATCTATATATGTGTGTCTGTATATATATGTATATATACACATATGTGTGTATGTGTATATAAAATCTTTGGTAAATATATTTAAGAATCTCTATTGGGTATATACCTAAAAGTAAAATATCTAGGTCAAAGTGTGTACATATGTTTAGCTTCAGTAGATACTGCCAAAGCTTCCAAAGCAGTTATACTTCCAGTGTTCACAGTATAAATTTTCCAATATCTACTTCCTCCAGTAGGGTACAAGAGTTCCAGTTGCTCCACATCCACTCCAATATTTGGTATTTTTTTTTTTCTTTTCCATCCTCTCATTTAAAAACTCCTCCTCCTCCCCCAGCCCAACTCCTCCTCTTCCTTTTCCTTTTCACCATTCTGGTGGGTGTGTAATGGCATCTCAACTGTTATTTTAATTTGTATACTCTGATGACGAATGAAGTTAAAGCCCTCTTCATATGTTCATTGGCTATTTAGATTTCCTCACTTGTAAGGTGTCAAGTTTTTTCCCCATTTGTCTATTGAGTTGTCTGTCTTTTTCTTCTTTATTTTTAAAAGTTCTTTAAATGTTCTGGGTAAAAATCCTTTGTCGGAAATGTATATTATAAACATCTTGTATAAATATAATATGAATATATATGAATATTCTCTGTGGGTTGCTTTTTAGTATTTTAATGGTCTTTTGATAAACAAAGATTCTTCATTTTAATATAGTCTGATTTATTGTTTTTTCTTTTATGATCAGTTATTTTGTCTCCTGCTTAACAATAAGAAATCTTTGCCTTCCTCAAGTCACAGAGATGTTCTGGACCAAAAGTTTTATTGTTTTATCTTTCCCATTTAGGTATGTGCTTAGATAGGTTTGATTTTATGTATGATGAAATAGGGGTCAGGATATTATTTTGTCCATATTAATATCCAAGTAACCAATTTATTGTAAAGGCCATCCTTTTCCCACTATACTAAAGTATTGTTTTCATCATAAATCAGATAAATGTATATATGTGGGTTTGTTTCTGAACTCTCTATTATGTTCCCTTGGTCAATTTGTCTATCCTTGCCTAAATCTCACTGTCTTAATTACAAAGCTAGATAATGGGTCTTCGAATCTGTAGTGAAAGTTTTTCAGCTTTGTTCTTCTTCAAGATAGCCATACCAACTCTTGACCCTTTGCATTTGCACGTGAATTTTAGAAGTAGTTTGACAATTTTATTTTTTAAAAACCTACTGAGATTTTAATTGGTACTGCATTAAATCTATAGATTAATTTGAGAATTGTCATCTAAAATATTTAGCTTTCCAATCCATAAACTGATATAGCCCTGCACTTATTTAGAATTTAAGTTCTTTCAATCATGGCTTGTAGTTTTCAGTATAGAACTCTTGCACATCTTTTGGTGGGTGACTTCCTAGATATCTTGATATTTTATAATGCCATGCTAAATGGCTGATATTTTTAATCCCTTGATGAATCCATGAAGTTTCAGACCTTAAAAACTTTGTTCTCATGCCTATTGAAACATAATTATTGTAAAAAACAAATGGTGCATCCTCATTTCTAATACCTACCTATTTGAACAATTATTTAGAACAGGCTTGCCTACAGGCTGATATCAGAGGTAAGGATCAACCCACAGGGAGAGGCCTAACATATAACATTACTGACCTAAAGAAGCTTTGGTTTCTTGGAGGTTGGAAAACTAGCCACCCTTAGACCAGGTTTAATTCATATGTGTTTTAGTTTATCCTGTGCAAAGTTATAAATATATTGAATCAGTTACCAACATTTAAAAACTGGGTAAAATTTCAGCTTTCCAGATTTCCTTTTTTTAAAAAAAATCAGACAATCTGGCATAGCAGGCCAATAACCTTTCTTGGAAAAAACTGGTTGAAATTGAGTAGCAGCTGCCCCCTTAGATGGAGCACATGTTCTCCAGGTCACCACCATCCCCACCACTCCCTCTTATCTTAGGGGGTCTTATTCAACCCACTATATTACCTGCCCCACTCTTATAGACATGGGTTGGTGACCTCTGGTTTATCACTCTTTGGCATTTGGGAGGCTTTGTTTGTTTCATTTTATGTTTTTTGTTCGTTTGTTTGTTTGTTCATTTAAGGCCATTGCCTTTTAAGTAGTGTTTTTATGAATTTCGGAATTGTCAAAAGAAAATTACTCTTTCTTTAAGTATTGGCTCAAATATTCCTCTCTAGGAAGTCTTTCCCAATTCTCCTACTGTTGCACCCTTACCCCAGCACCTATATGGTTATATTCTGATTATTAATGTTTGTATCTATCTCTTCCTCAAGCCAGGAGCCCTTAAAAAGTAGAGACTCTGATTGTTCCCTGTGATATTTCTAGTATTTAGTCCATAGATGCTCTTAGATGCTCAATAAATGTGAATCAAATCAATAAACAAATGAATCATAGATGACAGATGGCTAAAATTCAGACTGGATTACTATGTCTCTATCTTAAGGCAGTGAACTTAAACATAGAACCTAGAGAATACACGTTTTCCCCTACTATTTCAAGATAATATATCGCTACTCCTGAACATAAAATGCAAATGACAAAATAGCTAAACCGAAGTTTCATGCAAACATGTTCACAAGTATACCAAGTGCATTGTTTTACCTAGTTTCTTGTTTACATCACTTTGAGATTTTCTTGTAGTCTTTTCAATTTCATCCACAAGCCTCTGGCTTTCTGCCACCAGGCGTTCGGACCGAGACCTTTGGGCCTCTGCTCTGTGGTACTGGTTCTTGTTAGCAATGTGCCACTCTGAGGGCAGGAACTTGGGCGGAGATTGTAGTAGTTTGGCCATTTGAAGTTTCCAAAATCCTGATCAAAGGTAGACATTTTTTAGATTAATGAAAGCAATGTGTCCTTTTTTAAATGTCATTTTTATTATATGATGTACATACTAAAAAGTGCATAACTCATAATCTGTACACAGAATGAACATATCTGTGTAGCCAGCACCCAGATCAAGAAATAAGCATTATCAGCACCTCAGGCTTCTTTCCAGCCACTATTCTCCACCCACACCTCCACGGGGTAACCACTATCCTGACTTTTAATGCTATAAATTAGTTTCTCTATTTTTTAACTTAATATAAATGGAGTCAAACAGTATGTACTCTTTTGTATCTGACTTATGCCTTCTTTCGCTCAATATTATGTTGGTAAGAGACAGCTGTATTGTTCATATAGTTGTACTTTGTTCATCTCATTGCTGTGAGGCAGCAGGTGAAGACTGATTATCAGAAAGACTAAAATTTGCCCCCACCTCATCTGCACGCAGATGACTGTGCAAACCGCCTTCATCAGACAGTACTAAAATCTGCCCCACTCACGTCCCTATCCAAAAATCTGAGCGCCTGCCCTTAGGGCCGTCTGGATCTCTGAAGCCTTCAAACATACAGGGATGGAACCTGGTCAGATCTTGACCAGGCTGAGCACCAGGCTACCCAGCCCTCTTAGACAACATGGAGTCTCCCCATTTCTTCCTAGTCCAGTCTTTTCTATGGCCTCTCCCAAGTTTTCTGGGCTCAAAATTTAACCTAAGACTCCTGGATAAATCTGAGTAGCCTCCAGAGAAATAGAAATTACGGCTAAAGTAGGTCGAAGTTAGGACCTAAATTAGGCCTGATCCAAAAGGCAAAGGTTTTGAGTAGGGCTGAGGGCTTCGGTTAAGGGTTGATGGGGTGGGGCCAGGGTGCACGTACCTCAGCGCCACGAAGAACTACTACACCAGCTCTGGATGGGAGCCTCCTAACCCCAACTGGAACTCCCGACTCTTACTGAAAAGGGAAGTAAACAGCGCAGTCTCCGTGGCAACCAGCAACGCGTCACTTGGGCTCAGGGGGCGGGGTCCTACGCCAAGCCGCCTCGCGGGAAGGCTACGCGCAGGCGCGAATTCTGCGGTCCCCAGCGCGCGAGAGGTAGCGCCAGATTCTCCGTCATCTCAACCTGTTACGAAGACGCTGGACCCTAAGCAAGAGACAGCGGCCAAAAGCCCGAGTTGGGAGTCAGGAGACCTGGGCCTATGCCTGGCCCGGCCATGGGCTAGATCTCCTCGGCCTTGCTGCTCCCGCTCGATCTTGGGCTCCCCAGGTGTACAGTGGGATTGGGCTGGACTGTGCCTCTAGACCCTCGCAGCCGCATGTCGGCCCGAACTAAGCCGCAGACCAGCGCTGCAGGAAAAAATGAGACAGATTTCTGGGGCTGTCACACCGGGACTGGGAAAGGAGGAGGAGGAGGTGGGAGGAGGCGCCGGGACCCAGGGCCCAAGCCTGGCTCCTCGGCGGACAGCCAGCCGTCTGCTGTCGGGCGATGGCCAATCCAGAGCAAGAGTCAGAAGTAGTTTCTCCATCTATAAATGAGCAGAAATAAACAGTTGGGGGAAATGCAGATAGGAAACGCTGACCTGGGTCCTCCACGCAGAATGTTGGTATTCAAATCTCCCGCGTATATGGTAATCTGGTGGACTTTACTCCAGCCAATCGAAGGCAACCTCCCTCTGAGGTCAACCAGTCAGAGGAGGTTTTGCCTCGTGAAGCCCTACCTCTCGCGAGTTGCTGAAACCATCCTGGAGAATCGCCAGGCCTCCTGAATGCTAAACACGCTGCCTGTCCAATAGCGTGAGGAGGAGCTCGTGTTGCATATTCATATCCCCCGTCTCTCAGCCAAGAAGCTACTTAAGGAGCCTGTTTGGCTCGCTCCTACTCTGACCCCCTCGAAGAGTACCCGATTCTTCTTGTCAGCTCGGTGTTCAGGTCGTTGTCCCACCTTGGGAAGGCGAGGGGGCGGAAATGGGCCCCCTCCGCCTCCTCAGCACTGTCTTAGCACCGACACCTAAAGAAGGTTGTCCAGCTCCGGTGGCGCTGGGCTGGCGGCCCGGCTGGAAGGTGCCCGCTGCGGGAGGCGTCCTCTCCCACTCAGGCGAGAAGAGGTGGCTACCTCCTGGCGCGAGCCAACCTTGAATGATCTCTGCGGTTTCCTGAGGAGTCTCGCCTTGGAGGCAGACCCTGGAGTTTCCACCCATTTGCAGAAGAGGAGACTTGGAACTGCTGGAAACGTGATAGAATTATAATTTATCTACATAAATTATAATCGTAGGTCACTATCGTATTTTGTGTCAGTATACAAATTTATCCTCTCTCTCCCATGGAGTGGCGGGGATAGAAAAACTTGAGACCCGTTAGGAAGAACTAAGGCTGATAGCTGAGTTAAATCACCTCTCCAAAGGTGGTATTCTGCCTCTGAAAGCTCAAACTTAGATGGTGTTGCATTTCTTGTTATACTTAAACAAACAACAAACAAACAAGAAACTTCTCCTTAAGCTATTTATTCTGAAGTTTAAGTGTAATTGAATTTGAAAATATTTTCAAAAGGATAACCTTATTTTGCATACACATGCACACGCATGCGCACGCACGCACACACACACATACACGCGCACGCGCGCGCACCAGCAAAGAAATGCGTCCAATAGAGAAAGTGTGAAACAGCTTATTATCAATAATTACTCAGTATCTATCTGGCACCAATATATCAGTGAATGGACTGTAAAGCAGATATCCAGCACAGTGCTTAGAATTTGTTATATAATTAAGAACAACCAAAGCTTTATATTCAAAGTAGAAGTAGTCAAGCAAGGTGCGTTGTAGTTTTTTAAGTGATTTTGAGATTTTTGTTGGCTGGAATAAAGCTATATTTTCTAAATTTTCATTATTCTGGTGCCCATTTCTTAATATTTGACATATCCTTGCACAACCTGTAAAATTATTTTGGTGTTTTTCTTCAAATACACTTATTTTACATATTAGCATAATTGTTTTAAAAGGAGAATTTACATCACTACCATAAATGGAAAATTAGCGTCATTTCCATGATGGAGAGTAACCATAAAAATAAAATGAAACAAAAAATATCATAAAATTTAATATTGCTTTAAAACAATGAGAAAAGTATCAATAAATCTAACCTATTGTTAAAAAAAATCAGATCTCAAAGCAAGTTCCTCAATAAAAAGAATGAACCTATACATATTTGGCTTCATTTGTTAGTTTAAGACTATGGATTTGTTTTTCAGTTTTGGTGTTTATCAGACTAGGGATCTTTACTCAACAGTAAACATATTTAGAAAAATTAAAAGATGCAGTTATTCTTCAAAATTGGTAACTTTTGTCCAGCAGGGAGCTAGGAAGTATAATCCTCCTGTGGGCCCAGAAGGGAGAGGAGAACAAGATATGGTGAACCTCAGGAGTCTCCAGCGATGAAATCCTTTCTCTATCTACCTCACCTCTCCTCCAGATACTTTCTCCCTAGAATTAAAGGGTTTTAATCAGGAAACCAAGCTGATTTTAAATAACTACTATGAGTTTCCTCCAGAGTTAGTATAGGTCTTTTTCTACAACTGGCCTCTTCCTATGTGGGAGACCTGACTGGGCAACTCTTAGTGCAAGTGTGGGAAGGAGGCCTTCAGGCAAACACCTGGGTCATTGTCCACTGGGAGAGGAAAATACCAAAGAAAAATTAAGTCAGAGAGGATAGGTCCAGGAGATTTAATATTTTTCAAGTGGAACTTCCAGAGTGGAGAAAAATAGGAATAGCAAACAAAGATGGAGAAAGAACGTCCTTGAGCTGAAGACTCAAGTCTTTAGATTGAAATACCCACTTGAAATAATAATTATATATATATATGTACATACCTAGTCTAGTAAAGTTTCAAAGAATAAGGAGGAAAGGAATGAGTGGTTATTATCCTTTCATTTATAATACAGGTTACCAGAATGTCTTCAAAATTCTGGAGAAAATGATTTCAAATCTTGAATTCTATAACCAGTAAAAAACCTCATGTGTGAAAGCAAAATATATTTTTGGATATGCTAGTACTCTAATAAGTGTTGAGCATATACTTTTTGGAGAAAAAAATAGAGTAAAAGTGAAAAATCCAGGAAGAGGAGACATTGACTATAAGAAACAGTGGAACCAACTCAGCTGTATGATGAAAAGAAACCTCAGTGTAATAGCTGTATAACTGGAACACATTCAGTTCAAATTATAACTGAAAGTCAGAAGAATTCTTGAAGAATATCTTTAAGAATTACAGAAACTATATGATTCATAACCCATAAGTATAACCACATATTCCTGGTGAGTTGAAATTATATCTCTTTCGATAAAAAAAAAAATAGAAATTCTGAGAAAATTAAGAAGTTGTACAAGAAAGTTATACCTATGAAGAAATTTAAAATTTGATGTCATTTTTTTCAGAGTAATATGTGAAATGTAAGAGGTGATGCAAAATGTCACCAACCCTTTTGCGAAGGCATTGCTGATCACCCCAGCTGAACTTACTCCAAATCATTCATTGATCCAGTCAGTGAAGACTTGTTGACCACTCTGAACTCATTCTCTGAATTTACTCATTCATTAATTTAAATGAATATTTATTGAATATCTACTAAGTACTGGGACTGTGCTTGTCACTGAGGATAGATGACAAGAAGACACAGTCCTTGCCTTTTTATGGAATGTATAATCTAGCTCTATTTTACTCTTGACTCAAATGACAACATCTATCTTGTAAATTTGTTATTTTTACATCATCTTTTCCTAGATAGAAGAGTTGGAGTCTTTTATATCTTTGCATTAACCTAAAAGTAACATGTACAAAACTTTTCCACAATGAGAGATCCATAAATAATTTATTATTATATTATTAATAACTAATATTATCAAAGGTAGAAATGCACATACCATTTGACATGGCAATTCAATTCCATATATAGCAATGTATCCTACAGATACATCTGTACCTGTGCAAAATAATGTTCATAAAGGTTAATTGATGCAACATTATAACAGAAAAAAGTTTTTAAACCTAACTGTCCACTAAGACTGATTTTAAAAATTATGAAAGAGTCATATAGTGGTATACTTTTCAGCTGGAAAATAAATAATTAGGACTCTAATATTTTGTTATGGAATAATCACCAAGATAAATGAAAAAAGTAAGGTTCAGAAGGGCATATATAGTATTCTACCATTGTTATGATAAAAAATGTAATTGTGTTCACATATAATCTCTAGAAAGATTCACATAAAACTGGTGCCTCTGCTAAGGATTCCACATGGCCAGGGATCTGGACGGGGAAGGATTTCACTGAATACTTCTCTGCCATTTGAGAGGTATACGATACATTATCTCTTTTTAAAGGTATAAGAGCTCTTTATAAGAAAATATTTAAGTAAACGGATGACACAAATAGGGCAGCCAGGATAGGAGCTGCTGTGGAAAGAGTTGAGGCAGAAATAAACTATTTTTGAAACTAAAAGAATTCTGGAGGCAGCCTGGTGTAGTGGAAAATTCACTTAGCCAGAAGCCTGAAGCCTAGCTTCATGCCTGAATCTTACCACTTACGGCCTCAGTTTTTTTAACCGTGTTAATACTGTCCTGCTCAGTTTACAACAGTGATAAAAGAGTATTTTATGGATGCAAAAAAAAAATTGCTACCAAAACATCAGATATTATTAATTTCTTGGTTAACTCAACAGTGCCACCATGACCCTTGAACTCTCTCTCTGTAGCATTGCCAGTGGTAAAGAAATCTGTATCAGCTGCCCTCCCCAACTGCACTTGGAAAAGGAAAAAAAAAACAAAACTTCAGCTAAGGGCATTGGTACAATGTGAATTGTTTTCTATCTTAGGTTTCACTGTAGAAAAGAGAATTCATTGATAAGAAATCATCAGGACTTTGGGTGGTAAACACACAATAGAATATATAGATGCCAAATGATAATGTACACCTGAAAATTATATAATTGTATTAATCAGTGTTACCCCAATAAACTTAATAGAAAGAAAGAAAGAAAGAAAGAAAGAAAGAAAGAAAGAAAGAAAGAAAGAAAGAAAGAAAGAAGGAAGGAAGGAAGGAAGGAAGGAAGGAAGGAAGGAAGGAAGGAAGGAAGGAAGGAAGGAAGGAAGAAAGAAAGAAAGAAAGAAAGAAAGAAAGAAAGAAAGAAAGAAAGAGAAACATGACAACTTAAGCGCTTTTCATAGGAATGTCAAACTTCCACTAACATACCAAATAAGAGTTGTGTGCTTTTAAGAGGTCCTTAGAAAGTAAAGATGATATAAATCATGTTTCTTTTGTGAAATAGCATATTTCCAGTGCCAATAAGGACTAAGAGATGCTCTCAACCATCTTTCTTTCATGAAGTCACAGCAAATCCACAAGTCCAGTAGTATTTTCTCAATGTCTATTATGCGTCGTGAATTCCACCGGTTCTTACTGTTCATGCTATTCATGCTATTCATGAAGATGGCTGGCCGTGAAGATAACTGGACTTCATAGGAACTGAACCCAAGACCTAGTACATTCTCTTCACCAAAGTGTGAATTCCTTGAAGGCTGGGACTAAATCTTATGCCCATGGCACCTAGCCTCACTACACATATTGTGTGTGCTGATAAGTGTATATTAAATGAATGTGCTCTAATCAGTTGAGCTCTCTAGCCGTAATGAAAATGAGCAGCACTGACATATGAATCCAGTTCTCCTTAAGGGACAGGGAGATGTCTGAGGAAGTTCTATTGCCTAAATTAGTGTTAATATCAGGAAACAAACTACTCATTAAAAGAAATCAATGTGCTAGCTCTTTTTGATTTGTTATCTTATAGCTGTTTAGTTTTTGTTAAGTACCATTTTTTTTCCATATAAAAAAGGCTATGAGAAACAAATTCTCTTTTTCAGTTTGCTTTTGCTCTCTTACCAAGCCAACTTAATCATGAAGGGCTTTTTAAGATTGTTATATATTTATGAATTCCAATTTTCACAAAACTAAAATACTTCAAGATCTTGGAAAACACAAAATTTGAGTGTAATTTTTGTATTGTTCCTGATTACTATTTTGAGATTGTGAAAAATCAGTAAAAGATGGCATTGCGTTGTTCTTTCATCCTACTACTCCTTTTATTTTGAGGTACATTTCTGATAGCTTAGGTACATCTTAGAGTTCTAGTCTTTAAAACTTTTTAAGCATCTGGTGTATGTAATACTAGAGCTTGTACTCATCTTCATTTCATTTTGTGTGAAAGAACTTGGGAAAGCAATTTTGGTAGTTTTTAAACATATACTTACTATTGAATTTTTGAGATACCATTTTAGAGAATCTGATTCTTGGAATTAAAGAAACTTGAAAGACTTTCTGGTCCAATCTGATATCGAAATCCCCTTTATAGCATTCCTGCCAAATAGTTCTCTAGTGTTTGAACACGCCCAGTGATGGAAACTCATTATCTCCCGGGACAGTCCTTCTTCGGGCTGCTATGCTGGAAAGACCTTCCTGTAATTTCCATCCATGGGCACTAGTTTACATTTGGCCATACAGAATATATATGCTTTTTCTCTACATGAGCAACTTTGGAGTATTTTAAAATACCTGCCCTTCCTCCTTCAAGAATTCTCTCCTCCAGGCCAAATATTTAAGTTCCTTCAATTCTTCTTCATATGACATTTGTAGAACCAAACTAAAATGGAGTCACTTATGTCAGGAACAAAATGGAGACCAGTCAGTGCAGGTGCATAAAGGAGAAAACCTGACCTTGCAGGAATTTATATCTCTTATCAGCAGAGGGAAACCAACAATCCCCAAATGCCAAGTCTGTTCACACCATCTCTGGACTTCTTGTTCCTTTGACTTAGCTACCGTGATCCAAATAAGAAAGAAGATCTCTAGACAACCAATCAGCTGAAAAAGCCAATAATTTCATATTTTTCCCATAAAAAAACCCTTAGTCTATGAGTAACTTGGAACTCATTGTTCTTATAGCCTTGAGTTTCCAGCTTGCAGGTCAAAAGCCTTGCAAAGATAAACTCTTCTTTCTGCTTTGTTTTGTTCAGTGTGTGGAGTTTGTTTTTTTGACATAAGTATCTCTAGCCATCCATCATATCCTGTCCTCTTAATTTGTTTCAGTTTACCTCTAGGCCAAAATTGTATATAATACTCCCATGCCAGGAGGATAATTACTTTAATGGAATAGATTTTATTGGATGACTTCTTAGCATTAAAAAACCCAGAACAAGAGTTTTGATTGTAGCGGCACAGTTGACTTAACCACAGCCCTTTGCAGAGCCTGAAATGAACTGCCTAAGAGAGGTAGGAGCCATGGGTCAGCAGTGCGGAGGCAGGGCCTCTAATCCTGGTTCTGCCACTGACCCCTTAAGCAAGTCACTTTCCTTCTCTGGACCTCATTTCCTCCTTGTAAAGTGTGGAGGGCGCTGTGTAACCCCAGAATTTAGTATTCTGCAGAGAAGTCACAGTGGTTTCACAAATGTTTGACTTTTATTTTAAACTTGTTATTTTTAAAACTGTAATAAAAATACATACAGTCAAATGTCTCACATATTAAAAATGTTGTATGCCCATTTAGCTCATTGGAGCCAACCAACATTTTGTAGACCTCAGACTAAAACCAGCTTTGTCATATTTTTATATTTTTCTACTACATCTAAAAGTGTCTTTGGTCAAGAAGAGTTTATTCAGTAGAGCTTTTTTTAAATCCATGCCTGTGTGTGTCTATTTATATAAAATTATTCTAGTGAGGACATATATACCACCTCTAATCAATGTCAGGCAAGGCTCAGGCCACCTGTTGGGATGCATTCTCTCTCTTGTCATATGCAATGGTGAGGTGTTCAATCACAAAGAGCCCATACTAGCTTTAGTACTCATTAAGTTTAGGATGTTATTTGCCTGACATTTACAGTTATGACAAAGAATGAGTGATATTGTGGGTGTGTCTACTTTGAAACCAAAACTTCCCACTAATTCTTATAAGCTTTAGAATCAGGTTTGGGCTAGAGAATACAATGAATTTGAAAATTTGGAAAATAATATCATTTGCTAATACTTATCTGCAGGATTTCCTCATTATGCAGCTAAATTTCTTAAAGAAAAGTAATAGATGCTGAAATTGATACAGTAGTTAGTGGAATCCCAGCTCCACCTTTTATTAGTTGAGTTGTCTTAGGCAAAAAAAAAAAAAAAAAAAAAAAAAAAAAAAAATCTGAAACTTTAAGGACCTGATGCTAGAGCCTGTAATCTAACCAATGTGCCTATTATCTGAGCACTGCTCTCACTCACTCAAGGGACAGGTCTAGTCATTCTCAAGGTAGTCCAAAGTGAGCTTTTCAATGTACAATGTCAGAGTTTCAACTAAGACCTTTTCTGAATCTGGCAAGACGTCTAGCTCATATTTGCCTTCTAAGTCTGTAACTCAGGGCCATATTATGTCTGTCACTATGTTCTGTACCAGGAAAATTGGGTTACGTGGGTAATACTGTGAAGGCTCCCCATCTGCCTCTGGGGACTCTCCTGTAAGCTGCTTCACCCAGCTGACAACATGCTGGGCAGGAGCCCTGCTTCCAGACTGTCCTACCACAGGGAAGATGGTCTCCTGGATCACAACAGAATAGTGCTTTGGTAATTTGACCTGATAACAAGGAGTCCCTCATCTCTAAAATTGCTTCATAGGACACTACATGGATTGCACAAAATAATATATGCAAAGTGTGTCACATGGTATATACTTAATAAGTATTTTATACCCTTTTTCTTTTAGGTGCTTTGTATCTTCAGAATGTTATTCAGAGGAACAGTCATTTACAAGGTAATATATTGTATTGAGTAAGTCGTACAAACAGCATATCCCATAGGACAGTAGTTCTTAACAAGCAGTTCATATTAACATCAACTGAAACCCTTTTAAAAAATTTCTTAGACCTACTCAGTCAGAATCACCAGGGTAGGGCTAGGGCATATGAATATAGTATGTACTTATCTTCTATTTAAATACGTAATAAATGTTGATGCTTGAAAACATAAATAGTATAAAAGGTATGCAACAAGAGTAAACCTCCCACTCACATTTCTCCAGCCCCTATTCCTCGCATTTTGTCCAAAGATATGGCTTATTTTCCATCAATATTTTAACTCTATGTTCTTCAAATGGAAAATTTATATTCTATCTTCCAGTTCATTGAGTATTTTTTGTCATTTCCATTCTGCTGTAAGCCCATGCAGTGATTTTGTGTTTCTAGTATTGTAATTTCTTAGTTCTAGAAGTCAACCATTTGGTTCTTTTTTAATAATTTATATTTCTATGATGATATTTCTATTTGTTCATTCATTATGAAAAATTTTCTGTCATAACCAGTTCTTATCCCAATGATATGTTTCCCCTTAATTACAAAAACTTTTTTTCCACTTATGTTTAATTCTCAGATGAAGTCCCTGTTTATCTAGAGAATGAAGAATTAGACCCAGCACTCTTCACAGAAAGATTATTACTCTTAAAATCCTTTTAGTCACCTTGTAAGCAATTTTAAATTTGTCTTTACAAAAAAAATGTTTTATTTGAACTGTATCATGTACCTACTGTAAATATAAACAGCACATACTCTACTGATTTGAATAAGAGTACATCAAAACACACTGCCTTTTGAATATTTTTAACTGGAAATATTTTCAGTCTCTCCCCATTGCCTCATTATGAAAGGTGTAGAACTTGCAGGGTATGATCTCAAGGGATCTCAAGGGAGCTTTCAGTGGCAGCAACTAGGACACAAGAACACTTTTGCCACCTGTCCTACAGTTGCTGAATAATGTCCACCCTTGAGCCCACCAGATAAGAGAAAGCAGTTCTCTCCTGGACACTCACTGAATTAGAGGAAAACACATTTCCACTGCAAGACGGAAAAGAAAGCAGAACTTCTGCTAAAATGATGCCCAGGAAAATAATTTTCTTTAATATTAACTATTCCATCTTACATTAGTCATTGGAAAGTATATAACATATACTTCTATTTCCTAATGTTCTAGTTTAAAATACAGTTTAGGATGCTAAGCATATGTTTATGGTTTATAACTACCTATCTGCTGGCATTTATGGGGACCAAGCAAAGTGTGATTCATCCAAATCCAGGAAAATGTAAATATATTTATTCTCCTCTTACTATATTGCCGTGTCCTTGTGCTCCTGAAAGTTTTAAAGTGTATGCTATTGAATCTTGGCAGACATCATCGAGTACTTCTCAGAATGTGGGAGGCCCTCCAATACTCTGCATCAAAACCCTCGGGGGTGCATGTTAAAGTAAGGGTTCCCAGGCGCTGTCACAAACCTGCTGAATCAGAACTTCAGTTTAAGAAACACTGCACCTTAAGGGGTGCCCGGTCTGTACTACCAGTGGTCTTCCCTTGGGTTTCACTTTTCCGCAGAAAACAAAACACAAATCTCAAATTGTCTTTGTACTTGGACCAGTTCCCTTAGCTGATCTGATATAAGAATAGTTTTTTTGTACTGCAACGGTGAGTTTGTTGAATAGATCCCTTGTATTTGAGGAGAAGAAATGTAGTGCCTCCTTGCTCACCATCACTACTGGCCCTGGTAGCTCTGAGGATAAACCAGCTTGGATTTCACCCTGGAGGACTAACATTTTGTAGAGCACATAAAGCCACTTGAAAGTCAAGATGAGGCAGAGTGACGCGTGCACTGAGCTCTGTGTGTGACTAGTTTCTTGTCCTTGGCCATTTGTCAGGCACAGCAGCTGAGGCTGCTGACTTGGGTGAGGTAGCAACACTCAAGAGTCAAACCAGCTGCAAGATGCTCCCCTAGAGGGTGGAGCAAAGGCTGCTGACCCACCTCCTTACCCTCTCACCATTAACTCCACACCTGGGATTGTAAGAGGGGAAAATTTAGCCTTATGTTCAGTATCTGGGGATCTGCAAATTAAACCGACAAAGATTAGCAGGAGAAAAGGCATACAGTTTTCTTGATGTTAATTTTTTTTATATGCACAAGACCTTCACAAAAAATAAGTGAAAACTCAAAGAAGCAGCTAGACTTGGGGACTTATTTACCATTTAAGTAAAGGGCAATAAGTTGTGGGGAAGTGAATAAACAAAAAAAAGGGGATTCGGGCTTCTTGGGGTGATAAATTATGACAAAGTGATTAAGAAATACATGGAGAAACTAATGGAAGATGAGAGTTATTTTAGTAAAGTCTGTTATGCAGAGTCATCTTGGTGCGACCCCCAGTCTCTGGTGATAAGAGTCCGCCTCCTCTTCCTGGTACAGAGGGGTACCTTTCACAAAGGAAAATTTATGCCCTGCTTTTAGGAAGACAGGAGGCAGGCAGAGGACTTTTCCTGGGTCTGTCATTTCTCAATTACTTTCAGCATATCTTGGGGTGGCATGTTCTGATCCCGTTTAGGATCATCAGTACATCCAGCTGGGAAGAAGCTGAACAGGGGCTGGTGCAAAAGGGTGAGTTCAAGCAGTTTCTTTGTGTTCTAACTGCAACCTCTGTGCAGAACAATTGGCCTGTGCCCTGGTGAGACCTGTTCTCCCCACTGCACCAAGAATTGCTGTGGACTAATTTGGAAACAGACCTCCAACCCTAGAGGAACTATACAAGCAGGGTTTATGTGCCTAGGTAGAACAGCTCTGCAGGTAGATAGAATCTTAAACGGTGAAAACAAAGTTTCATAGTCCAAAAGATTGAAAATTTAATAATAAATAATTTAAAAGATTTTTTGTAAAATATGTAGATATGCCATATCTCCAAACGAGCCTAATACTATTAAAAATAACAAATAGGGTCCTACAATTTAAAATCTAAGCAAGGACCTAGACTCAAGGAGATCATTATGCTCCACTAGAGGGCACTGTGGTAACAATCTAGTAACTAGTTTATAAAATAATGGACTAGCAAGAACTGAGGGAGTTTGTGATTCATTTATAAATTTGTGATGAGAACTACTTTGAGCAGAAACAAAAACCAAATACTACTTTTACCATAGGCATTTTATCTATATGACAGAAAAACTGCTCAGGAAGTTGTTTTCTTAAGTTGGAATGACATTTTTAAAAATGCAAGTTGACTGACTAGAACAAAACGGAATGGCTTTCAGTTAGTTGCTATGTTGTCCTGTTGCTATGTGGTCTAGTAGAGGCTACAAACAAAATCGAGGAGATCACATTTCCTCTGCCTCAGCCATTTGAAAAGCTCCATACCCCGAAGAGCCCTCATCTGCAGCTGTGCCCAGAGCAACAAAGTTTGTGTGAGAGTTTAAATTGGGAAAGATAGTAACTATTTTAGCTTGCTTTTTTGAACTCTGAGTGCTAGGTTGGGTGCTTCAAACGTATGATCTTTTTAATCCCCACAGAAGCCCTATGAGTTAAGTACTATTTTTATTTATTATTGTTTTCATCAGACAGATGAGGAAACTAAGGCCCATAAAGGATTTCTTGCTTGCCCACAGGGCATGGCTAATCGATGGCAGAGTTGGGACTCAAACCTGGAGTGATTAAATCTAGATCCCAAATTTGAGCTATTTCTAGGCGAGTAGTGGCAAAGACAGAACCAGAACCCAGATCTCTTTGTTACAAATTAAAGAATAAATTTAAGATTGAAAGAGATGTGTGTGGGCAGGAATGGATAGAAGAAAACTTTAGAAGAGGGCTGAGGGAAAAGATACAAAATTACTCTGTTTGCAAAGAGACAGAGTCATATCAAACAAGAACATTCCAGGCTGAGCTGGGATGTCCCATATATGCCAGTTATGCAGAGTGCCAGAGCTACCAAGACCAGAACGATTTTCCCACTGCTCCTCAAAATCCACAGAGCCCGAGACCCATGGACTGGTGGACTTCCCAGGAGAAGTTTCCAGAAGATAGATTCTAGCTTTGAGGTACAGAATAGGATAGTTAGAAGTTGACCCAAATCTCTAGAGACTTTAAGCAAGTACATTCCAAAATTATAAGAATGATTATAATGGCTACCACTTGAGCACTCAATGTCAGGCACTGTGCTAAGCATTTTACTTGCCTTAGCTCACATGATCATTCTATGAGGTGAGCACCATGTCCACCATCTGAGAATTTGATGGGCTGGCCTCCAGTGTAAGGCATGTGCGTATTATGAATAAGAATGTATGTCCTGCACACAAATTGGGTGTTTTAACAAACCTCCCTTATCTCTGAGCAATACAGCCAATTCTGTTATTAAAATGCAACCCACTTCTGAGGAAGCATAGCAGATTGCTTACTTCCCCCTTCTAAAACCCCACTCAAATGGCAGGAAAAGAATTAATACATATGTGAGAAAATGGGAGGAAAGACAATATGGATAAGAGACTTCCAGAAGCATCTGGAAGACGAAGAGGATGGTAGCTGATTTGGCGGAACTGGGAATCACTACCTGCAGACAAGGAACCAACAAGCAGGTGAAGATTGGCCTTGTAGAACCTTTAAGTCCTGAGGACTTGGGGGCTCAAGATCTACAGAAGGTGGGGATGAGGCATGACACTAAAACCATGGAGAGGAGTGTGCAGGGGGTAGTTGACCCTCCTTCCTCTTCTGCTTACGAGAAGGAGCAGGCATTACAGGCAGACCTCTTCACACGACCATCATGCCCCTCTCACCCCACTGCCAAGATTTGCGTTGTCTCTGGATAACTGAATGGCTCCAAAAACACTCCTAAATTCTGACATTTGGAGTCCCATCCAATTAAAAAGCCAGTTTGTTGCCTAATCACCTTGTAGTAAGTCCTTCCCATTAACAAGCCCCACCCATTCTCTCATGGCTTCCATTCATCTTTTTAGTGAATCAAGTTTAGACAAGAATGGGCAGCCCAGGATCACCCAATATTAAAGGAAAAGCCTCCAACTTGAAAGATAGAGACCCAAAGAAATAGGAAACAGGAATCTAGGGGAAACAGAGATGATGCAGAGAGCGGAAAAAGTGTGAAAGAATAATCCTTTAAATAATTCCTTCATAGAAGTAAAACAAGAGATTATGCTTATTAAACAAGAGTGGATATTATTTTTAAAGGAATTAATGAGAAAATGAGAATGAGATTTTGGAAATATTTTAAAGGAGAGTAAGAATATAAAATAGAACAAAAAATCAAGAGATTTAAAAATAATATAATTGGTCTACAGTCATGTTACCTTGAACAATCCAGATCCCATCTGATCTCGGAAGCTAAGCAGAGTCAGGCCTGGTTAGTACTTAGATGGGAGACCACCTAGGAAACTAAGTGCTATAGGTGTAAAAAATAAAAAATAAAAAAATAAGGGATTGTAAGCTGACAAGGTCCTAGCAAGGTCAACCAAGGGTTACCTCACCTAAAAATAGATAGATAGATAGATAGATAGATAGATAGATAGATAGATAGATAAATTGAAGAAAGATGAGAATGAAGACCAGTCTAGAAAGTCCTTTTTCCAACTAATAGGATTCTATAAAGAAAAAGCTGAGAAAAGGAGAAATGGAAGGAAGGAAATTCTAGCAAAAACAATACCATTTCCCAGAACTGGAGGACACGAGTGTCCAGACTGAAAGACTGCCCACTAAGTGCCTGACACAATAAATAAAAACTCACACCGAAATTCATCATCACAAATTTCAGAATACCCTGCATAAAGAAAAGATTTTCAAAGCTTCGAAAGAGAAAAAATAAATACAAAAGACCAAAACAGCATTAGACTTCTAAACAGCCACACAAAGTTTCCAAAATGATGGAGCAATGCCTTCAAACTTTTGTGTGAAAATGATTTTTAGCCCAATACTTGTAACAAGATAATCAATGAAGTATGAGAGTGGAACAAAACATTTCAGACAGGTAAGTACTCAATTTTACCTCACATGTATATCTCTCAAATAGCTACTACAGGATGCACAACAACCAAATGAAAAAGTAAGCTGAGAAATAAGATGTAGAACTAGGAGTCATGGGCTTCAATAGAAGAAAGCAGTGAAAGGAAATGCCAGGATGACAGCTGATATGGCGTGTTTGAAGATGTAGAAAATAGTATCCAGAACATTGAAGCACTTGGGGTGGGATGGGGGAATTAGCAATTAGTATATAGAATGCTAAGCAAATTAAAAAAAAAAAAAGCAATTATCGGTTCCTGGAAATAAACTTATGCAAAAGGCCTGAAGTAGAAGTAGAAGAGCCTAATACATTCAAGGACTAGAAGGGAGAGTGGGGATGGAGCCAACTGAGATGAGGAGAAGACTATGGGGTGATGTCAGAGAGGTAAGAGGGGCCAGGATGTGAAGCGCCTGTGGGCCATTGTGGGGACTCTGGCTTTCACTCTAAGTGAGATGGGAGCTGCTGCAGGGCTTTGTGCTAAGAAGTAACGTGATCTCACTTACATGTTAGCAGGGTAATTCTTCCTGATGGGTTGAGAATAAACCATGGGGAGAGGGGAAGGTAAAAGCAAGATGCTATGGCAGTTAGAAGGCCATTGCAGTGATCCAGATGAAAGACAATGATGATGGCCCAAGAGGAAGATGGTGGTTTGGATCAGGGTGCTAGCATTGGAAGTGGATTCTAGGTAGACTCCGAAGGGAGAGCCAAAACAAAGTATTTCTTGGCACATTGGATGTGAGGTATCAAAGAAAGAGAGGAGTCAAAAATAGATCCAAGATTTCTGGTCTGAGCAACTGGAAGGATGAAGTTGCAGTCAAATGAGATGGAGAGACCACAGTGGGAACAATCTTCCTTTTTTCTGTTGCTGAACCAATCCAAACTTAGTGGCATAAAAACAACAGTCATTTATTATTATTAGCTCTCATGATTCTGGCAGTTGATTGGGCTCAACTAAACATGTCTCACTTGGTGCTTAGGTGAGGATTATCTAGAAGATTCGACTAGGTAGGGGATGGACTAGCTGGGGCTCCTCGGGCATCTCTCTCTCTCTCTCTCTCCCCACCCTCCCCACCCGCCACCATGGTCTCTCCAGCATGATGATTTCAGAATGGCCAGACTTCTTATATGGTGGCCCAGGGCTCCACAGAGGTGTGCCCAAAACAGAGAGGAAGCCATATCACCTTTTATGACCTAGCATCAGGAGTGACAGAGTGTCATTTCGGCTGCAATCTATTCCTTAGAAACAAGTCACCGTGTCCAAGTGGAAAGAGAACCGGTTTCCCCTTCTAGATAAAGGAGAGTCAAATAATTGGTGAACATGTTTTAAAACCACCACAGTAGGTTTTGGAAAGAAGGTAAGAATTCAGTTGGGGAACACTTTGAGTTGAACACTCTTTGCATAGTCATAATAAACACTAGTCATTACTTTAACCAAAAATTGTGATGTGACCACATTGGGGGGAACTGAGAGGAAGGAAGTGATGGGGTCACGGTGTGGGAGAGTCAGGTTCTCATCCCTCCTTAAATCAATGAGCATAAACAGAGGGAAAATCGAGAAAGAAGAGTAAAACAACGTCAATTAAAAAGACAGGTGTAAGTATAAATGGAAAGACATAGAAGGAGGAACCATAAGGATGGTTCCTTCTAGGGAGCAAGATGGGGTGAAAGTGTAGGAGGGAGAAGGGGGCTAGTGTTTTCAATGTCTTCCAGTACCATTCGGGTTTGGTTTGTTTTTTATTCCTATTACTTTGATAAAAGAGCTAGTTTTAAAAGGATGTAAACTTTGTTTCAGTAAAATTAGTTTTTAAAATGTAAAAAAACAAAACAAAACACCCAATCCATATAGCAAGGGCAATTTTAGAAAATACCCCCAACTCAGTCCCTTTTCCACCTTGTGCCTTCTCCTTCACATCTCTGGCCCAAAGAGTTCTAAGACCTCCAGGGATATAGCACAAACCCAGGGGCACCCTTCACGGGTGCTGTGTCACAGCAATGACCACTGCAGATTTCCAATTCTCTGATCGTCCCCCTCTTCCACCCTTCGGAGTGGGTAAGGCAGGGCTGATATCCATTTGAGGAGAAAAACATGTCTTGGTGAGTTCATATGCTCCTTAAAAGATAGAGTGGAGACTTCAAGCCAGGTCTCCTGGCTTATGGTTTAATGGTCTCTCCATGTTAAGCATGGTGGCTACCATCACCCTAGTAGATTATACAGGCAGGGTAGAATGTGGGTAAGGAGAGAGAAAGAGGATGTTCTTGGAAGAAATGTCTATCCCTCTAAATTAAGTGCATTATTTTTCCTGAATAAAAACGCACCTGTTATGAAATCCACTGTCCCAAAAGATACTTGATACCTCAACTGTGGTGGCCCCTGGCTGAAAATACTCTATTTCCCCTGAGTCACCCTCCTCAGGTCAGTGTAAGCCTACTGGATAAAGTAACAGAAACACACAGATCTCCTTTGGACTGAGATTCCTTGGCCTAGAGGAAAACTGCAGCACGGGGGCAGGCAGCACAGTTCTGGGCAGAACTTGAGCTTTGTCTCTTCGGAATAGGCCCCTGTCTAGGGTGGGCCTGGTGTTCCCAGAGCCTCAACTCTATGTGGGGAGTACAGGCAAACACAGCAGTGTGAGGTAGATCGTTGTAAATCAGTTAACCCCTGCAGACCACGAACCACCACCCGAGCTAACTAACCTACTGATTCCTAGTTAGTTACCCCAAAAACCCGCTCTAGTTATGTCAAAGCCCTTATTAAAGTGATAAAGTGGCCTGGCAAATGACGTCCCCCAAATTTGCCAACGTGCAATGAAACGATGACCATGATAGCGGAGCTGTGTCAACAGGTAGGAAGATGACCCTGCCGTGGTCAGGTCAGCGGAAACTGCTAAGCACCTACCGTGTGCACACTCTGTCGGAAGCCAGGACGGCAGTGGAAACAGACACGGGCAAAGCTCCATTTCTGTCCCTAGGTGTCTCACAGTTGACAGACTCTGAGTGGCTCAGGAAACCTTCCCTTTCCTCGGCAAGTTTGCTCTGTGATTCTGCCATGTGCAGTGTGGTTAATCCAGTTTGCTTAACTACTCTAGGACAGGATCCGATGATTTATTCTGCTGTGGGCAGTGTTTTAGTCATTGAGAAGGGCTGCCCTGTTGATCATCCTGTGGGTCCCAGAGCCAGTGGAGGGGGCTGTGGTCAGCTTTCTCTCACCCGCACTGTTTCCCCCATGAGTGCAGATTTCCCATACGGTCTGTGGCTGGGTTCTGAGCACTTCTCTGCTCTAACCGAATTTGATTTTCTTTTTTTCCCCAATCTCATACTAATCACTGAAGGAGCTCAGGGGTCTCCTTGTGACACTAATTACTACACTTCATCTTGGACAGTGACATTGTACTCTAGGGGCTGAAATCTGAACCTTTTAACCGATGGTGGTTCCAGTCAAGCCTGAAGAAGCTAAGTTATAGCTTGTTACCTTCAGCTTCATTTATCAACATCCACTGAACAACCAAATGCCAACTAGAACGTAACTCTGATGCCGGAGCCACCTCCCACTGCTGCCCAGGAGTGTCTGACAATTGAAATTGAAGCAGTCTTGAATAAGAATCCCATGGGAAAGAAATGAAATGGCACCTGATTAATTCTAAAAGTAAGCACTTTACCTTCAGAAACTTGGGCCGGGTCCATGGGGCCCAGAACTGATTCATTCAGCCAATTCTTCCTGTTTTCACCTGGCACTGGCGACTTGGCCATATTGTCCACTCATTCAAAAAATGCTCATGGAAAACCTACTATGTGTCAGGCCCCAGGGACTCAGCAGAGAACCAAGATCCCTCTCTGCCCTGTGAAACTTATAGTCTAGTGATAGAACAAGCATGGTAAGTAATGGGATAAACTATTGGAGCTCTGGGAAGCTCTGGGAACTGTTAGAAAAATAAATATAAATATGGACTATAGGAAAGCATAGATGAATCCTGTGGTCTTAGATTTATACTGGTGCTATTGATATGCTCAGAAGCATCTATACATGAAATTTCTTAGCTCCACTTATTGAAAAGGCCTAGAAACATAACACCTAGTAGCAATGAACCCATCTTGTTCCTGGATCTTGATTGATAAATATAATTCCCCACAAAAAGAGACCAGGATTTTTTGAAGAAATGACTGATTGCAGGGTTAGTGCAAACAAAGTAAAATGTTGGCCTGGAATAACTTGTGTCAGAAAGCAAGGAAGCAATCAAAGGCAGATGGGGACTTGTCAAAAAGACACAAGAGCTATCTTCTCCGCTGGACAAACTTGGGACAATTTGAACATCAAAAAGAATGACAGTAAGGTGTTACAACACGCTGTGTTAAAAAAAAAAAAAAAGAATCCATGAGTCTTTAGAAATACTCATAAAAAGGAAGTAGGAAGAAGGAAAGACCTCCTTTACAGAGGAATAACAGCTAATAAATATAAAAGAAATTATGGAATTTAAATATCACTATTTTAAATTCCCAATATAATTACAGATTCAGGCAAAAATTATCAGTCGCGAATCCTAAAGACGTTAGGAAACAGGATACTCACATGGTCGCAAGACTTCTTTACCCATAGCTTCTAACTAATTACAGGGGAAAAGAATGCCATAAAGAGTCCTGGAGGACACCCCTTAACAACAATATGGCACCTCCCATGGCCAACAATGGGCAAACCCTCAATATGTGCTCCTGATGTGATGCCATGGAAATATCCATCATCGAGTTGTGCCTGTGCCAAACATGTTTCACCGGAATCTAATTGAGAGGAAAAAAACGAAGTGGGGGTTAGTCTCCAGGGCAACCAGCCTGGGCTCTTCAACAGAGTCAAATGAAAAATAGACAGTAAACAAAAAGGGAGGACTGTACTAGATTAAAAGAGATTAAAGAGACATAACCAAATGTGTGAACTTTGAATGGATCTTGGACTTTAAATTTTTTAACAGCCATAAAAGACATGTGGAAGCAATTACAGAAATTTGTGTATAAACTGTACATTAGATGAATAAATGTTTGATTTCTTAGGTGTGATAACATATTTTGCTTACATAGGAGAATGTCATTTTTCTTCGGAGATATCTGCTGGAGTATTTAGGGGCAAACATCATGATATATGTACGTTGCTTCCAAATAGTTGAGAAAAATGGAGACACAACACAAAAGTGGCAGATTGTTAACAAAGCAAAGAAATATGTGTGTCCATTGAATTCTCCTTTCAACTTTTCTGTAAATTTGCGAATTCTCAAAATAAAACCTTGGGGGAAGCTAATAGCTCTGATGCTTCAGGACACTCAATAGAAATCTTGAGCCTCTGTGGCATGGATTTTGTGAATGCCTAGTTCACAATGCACGAAAGGCAGCAATTGAATTGCTTTGGCAGTAGGTCCACAGTGCCCAGGTACAAGGTGACATCCGGTTCTTTAGCACTGACAATTGGTGACCATACTACTATTCTCTGAGGTTGGAAGTACTGAAGAAAGAGACAGTTTTAGAGGGAGGAGAGGAGTTAAACATTCAATTCAGGCATCCACAGATTCACAAATCCCACGCCAGCCCTAGGTTGTGAACCCCTGATGTAAAAGATGGTGCACAGAGCACAAGACTCAGTACAGAGGAGCGATGGTTAGAAGGAAAGGAAGCCATGATGGAGACTGGAAAGAAACAGCCAGAGCGGGGCGGGGGGGGAGCGCGGGGGGTGGGAGACCCTGGAGAGGTGTGGGTGGAGTCACAGATGCCAGGAAGTGGGGTCCAACGATGTAAATGCCACTGAGATATCACATACAATAAAAACACTTGTAACTGTGATCAAAAATTGGTTTTGTAAAAAAATATATTTTTTACAAAAATCTACATGATGGCACTGGATCAACTGAAGGCACAGGGGTAGAGAGTCTAGATGCACCCAAATGCTGTTTGGCATCTCTCTGGTGCCACCAACTATATTGTTTGCCCTGCTGATTCAAAGCTCCCATCAGCTCTTTATTGCATCCATCGGACCATCTCCCTCCTGCAGAGGCTGCCTGGTTACGCTGGAGAGAGCATCATTCCTGGCCCCATCCTTCCTGGGGTTTTTTTTTTTTCCTTGTACTTTCTAAGGAGGCAGGCAGAGCATTTTTAATGTGTTCTTTCAAAGGATGTTGAAGGCTGTTTGACATCAAAGCAAGTCCAAGAACTGAAAGATAAGAGATCAAAGGCTCTAAAAGCAAGCCCAAACCAAATCTCAAAAGCGAGAGATGATGGATAATAATCATACTGAATACATTTATCATTCAGCAGAAGCCAAAGATTAATGATGATAATGATCATGTAGACGTGAGAGAATAGCTAAGAAAGGAGAAAAAGACAAAACAAGTTGGCCATCTCACCAGGCATAATCAATTCATGAGAATGAGTTGGCCACCTGTCACCAGTTCGAGAAACCCAATCCAGAGTTGATTCTACTGGGTTGATAAGATGTCCCACCCAAAACTGACCAACTTAATTCTTTTTTCTTTTTGTTGTTCTGATTGGGTATATTCTGCTACCTTATCTTCCAGTTCACTGATTTGATCTTCTGCTTTGTCTAATTAATCCTCCTAGTGTATTCTTAATTTGAGTTATTGCATTCTTCATTTCTTTCTGGTTCTTTTTTATGGGTTCTATGTCCTTTTTTATGCTTACTGTCTCTCTGTTGAGGTTCTCGTTGTGCTCATCCATTCTGCCCCTAGGTTTGTTGAGCATCCTTATAACGATTATTTTGAACTCTGTCTCTAGTACGTTGCTTGCCTCCATTTTCTAGAGTTTTCGCCTGTTATTTCATTTGTGGGCTATTTGTTTTCTCATTTTAGTAGCCTCTCTGTGTTCATTTCTATGTGTCAGAAATATTTCTTTTGTCTCTCAGCCTTGGCCAGATGGCTTAATGGGGAAGGTGTCTGTGGCCCAGGGGTGCACTCTCCCTGATCCCCCATGATGGCGGCTCTGGATGTGATCTTTGATCTTGTGGGTTGTGTGCAATCTTCTGTTGTCACCAAGACTTTATTGTTGTTAGCACATCAGTGGATGGGATTAATGCTCAGACTGACTGATTGTGGGAACTGGCTGTGCCCACAGGGTAAGAGTTGCTGTGTGGGGGCTGACCCCACTGAGTGGGATCTGCCCTAGCAGCTTGTTGCACTTGTTGTACTTGTTGCAACTACCCTTTGTGTGTACCACTAACGGGGCTAGTCAGGATTCGCTCTGTTGTGGTCTAGTGCCAGCCTCTGGATGCATTGGTTTCATGGCCCCTTGGGAGGGGCTCTCCCATAGGCCAAGGTCAGCCACTGCTTTTGATTGCTCAGGGCTACCTGGTTGGAGCTACAAAGTGATATGCAGATGTTGTTGCCTATGCTGGATCTATAGCTAAAGGGAAGAGACAACACTGTAGGCAGTGGCAACACTGACCAACTTAATCAGCATTTTTAGTCTGCCATCCGATTGCCTGGAGTCATATAGACCTAGCATGGCAGAAATAAGTCTCTCATGCTCATCTCCTCCGGTTACAGAGTACTGACCACTGCAACTGGGAAAGCTGAGAACTTCTCATCATCGAACACATTTGCGAAACTCATTGGCTTTAACAAACTGTTCCCTGAACACCTGGCCTGTGTGTTCTCCTCTAACCAGCATGTGTTATATCATATTCAGAAAGTGCTTATAAGCTCTCACTTGCCTTGAGAAATATCCATCAGCTGGTGTCAGAGAAGCTAAAACTCATCTTGGCTCTGGTAAAACATTCCCTTCAGGGAAACACACAAGCCAATTTGGTCAGACTTAATAAGTTTTAACAAAATCCAGGTGACGAAATCTATCTGGAAGAGCAAAAGAATCTTACAAGCAGCTCCAAGAAACGACTCTCTCAGGAGAAGGGGAAAAAAACGGGAACACAGTTATACCATGGGAGAAGGCAATTTGAAGTCAAACTTCAGAAATGGGAAACTTTCGTGTGACCCTGATCTAACAGTGTTTTCTAAATGTCCTGAGATACCGCAGCCTTCACGCACTTCCCCGCCCCCCCCATGCCTTAGAACCCTCAGACTTTGTCCTAGAGGTGATCACATTTAAACCCCATCAAATCTACGAGCACTCCCCAAAGACCACAGACAACAATATCATAGAACCTACTTTAAAAATACCTAGTCTGTATTACTCTGATTGTGAGACATGAGGGACACGAGTCCTCAAATTTGAGAACTGTTCCTTATTCCAGCAGGACCTGCTCTATTTTATATGCAGAGGTGCAAGGCCATGTCTGCAATTCAGGAGAGCTCCACTTAACATGTGTGAGTGCTCAGTAACATACAGGCATGATTTTTATAGAGCCCTGGTATTCCCAAATTGGCTTTAAGTTTGAAACCCTAAGCTTCGGTATGAAATAGGAACAGGCACTGTCTTCGCTAATAATAGGGCTCACCTTCCTGAGCCTCCCAGAGATGAGAGCTGGAGAGGGAGCTTTGAGAGCATCCAGAGGACTGAACATGGTACAGCCTGAACAAGCAACCTGCTGAGACCACTACTCCCCACCTGGCAAGCTCTGCCACAGTTCTTCTGTCGCCTGAAAGGGCTCTGTCCCCTCAAAACACAACACAGTAGCTAAGCATGTGAAGGCACCCAGGCGCTGGTGCTCACAGCTGATCGCATGAGCTGGAGACACATATTAGCTCCTTAAAGGGAAGTTCTAGAAGTTAAGGACTAAAACCCAACCCAATTAGAAAGTGGTTTTTGAATAAGAATAAGCTAATGGCTGTAGCTTTATAGAATCTAAAGATGTTCTATTAAAAGCCTACCACCAAACAGCTGTGAAAATAAACCGGCACTCTTGGATGGGCTTCCTCCACGTGCAGGACCACCCCAGAACCTACCATGGGGGACCACTGTCTATCACAGATATTTCAGTCAACATCCAGGGATAGATCTGCAAGAAGGAACTCTGTTCATGCTCCTTCAACAATGGAGATGACCAAACGTGATTTTTCTGGGCAAGTGATTTAGGTACAAAAACAGTTAAGGGGCATTTAAGCAGACGTTGGAAGGTGTGTAAAATTTCTCAGTCACAGGGCCCATGTGTCCCAAACAGAAATAACAAACCACAAGCGAAGTTTGACACATCTTTTTATGTACAAACAGTCAATGGTACAGATGGAGTTACTTTTTATAAATACCTGCAGCAAATCCCCTAAAAAAAAGCTGTGAATAAAAACTACATTTCTACACAAAGGGCCTGTCCGTCCCCAAAAGTGTTAACTGCACAAGCATCTATTCTTAGCCAAACACTTGTGGGGCCTCCTGGGAAGGACAGGAGCACTTTGGGACTAGGAGAGAGACTTCCCATCCTCCTCCTCCCCTGGAGAGCCAAGGTGACTGGAAGGTCATCTGTTGCCCAGGACCTGGGAGTGATTAAACTCTTTCTTCCCAAGACTTTGGTCTTCTTTGTCAAGCTGCTGATTAAGCGGTCTCTCTGTTTCCTGGCAGTGGCCCAGAGGGAGGGAGGAAAGGAACCTACAATAGTGTGAGGAAGTAAAAAACTCTGGGTATTTTGATTAAAAAAACAAAACAAAACAAAACAAAATGCTTGGTAATCAATGTAAGTAACGCTGTGAAATCAATATATCGGATTTACCAGAGGGAAAATTGTGAGTTAGCATTCTGGGATCTACAAACAAGCTATATTTTTAAGGAAGATAATTACTTAGCACCAATTTCTCTCTCTCTCTGTGGTAATTTTTCCTTTTCCTTCAAGCTCCTGGCTGTGATCAACGCAGTCGGAGCACAGCTCAGCGGTGCTTTAATCAGTAACACAGCTGGGCAGGACGGGAGAGCAGTCACACACCACAGGACAAACAGCGCTCACACCAACATGCAACTCTTCTCGGGGCCATCCTGACTTAGGGAACACAAGGGGCCCCACAGTCTCCTCCTGGGGTTGCTGTGTGGCGCTCCAGGCCTGAGGGGCTTCACTCAAAGCGACGCAGGTGGTTGTACAGCGACTGGACGTAAGTGAAGACACACATGGGGTCTGGCTTGCGACCCATCACCATCATATCCTCCACCTCAATGAGGCGCTCGCAGTTGGCCAGGTTCCTGAAACACAGAAGCCCCATCAGAACAAGGGTCCCCACAATCAGCCAGCCCCACAGCTATCATCACCACCCCGAGACAACTCAGCCTGGAGCTGGAGGCTCCCAAGTGGCCTCTAACAGAGGATTTGGATCACCCCAGGAGAACCTTTGGGGTCACTCACTCTAAGAGTGTTTCCCAAACTCCCACATTCGGGACCCACCTATGCAACTCATATTTTGATGTAAGTAGACTCATGGCAGTTTTCAGGAAAATTAAATTTCACTTTGAAATTTCACTAAATTCTAAAAAAGTAACTTAATTAATTTAGTCTTTTATTAGTGCCAATTTCTCTCTTTAAAAATAAAAAAAAATTTAAATTTCACTAAAAAATTCAGTGTATATCAGCAGTATATGGAAAATCAGCATGAACTAGAAAAATGTACAGTAAGTTCTCATTTAACCTCATGGATAGGTTCTGTGTTTAGAGAAATGGCATATAACAAAACCAACTTTACCATAGGCTAATTGATATAAACAAGAATTCTGTTCCTATGTCATCTCAACATTACAACAAAACAATGATCTTCAAGGACCTGATGTAAAGAGAATAAAGCAAAAAATAAATTCACCCATATGCCTCCTAATACAATGTTCCAGGGTTCCCAGTCTTTTTTTCTTATAAGTGCATGACTATCAGAGTTTCCATTCCAGCCCCATCCTTACCAGCTATACGACTTTGAGCAAGAGACTTAACTTCTCCAGGCCTCAGTTTCCCCACCTGAAATAACAGCCACTTCACAGAGCGGTGTGAGGATTAATGAGCTAATCCATGCAAACAAGATGGAACAGTGCTTGGCTTAATAAACGTTAGAGATTATTATTGTCGCTGTTTTTATTATCATGCCTCACTTCAAAAAGCAGCAGAGGGGATCATTGGAGAAAAAGAGGCTCAAATCTGAAATCTAGATAGCTGGGTTCAGATCCTGGCTCCACCAGTTGCTTCACCTTTCTGTGCCATGTCCTTGGCAGAAAATCAGACTCCTGCCTCTGCTCCCCTTCCCAACAGCCCCTCCCCCATTGCTCGTTTTTGGGAGATTGTGTGTCTTCCTGTGCCTTGTACCCCAGAGCTTGTAAAGCAGTTCACATGGTTCATGCAGCATTTTCTACTGGTCCCCACTGACTCCTATTGGGCTTGCATGCTCTAAAGACAAGGACCATGCCATTAGCATAGGGTCCTGTTTCACGGTGCTGGCCTGACACCAGGCCTCCTATCAGAAACCAAATGTCAAGGTGAAATGGAGACATCTGTCCCAGATCCCATCGCCACCTCCCCCTCAGTTTGGAGCAGGCGTCCTGTAAGAGAATCCAACAGCTTTGTGGGGTGGCAAATGGTTTGGCCCAAAGAACGGACATCCCTTGCTCCCCAGGGCTCAGTGTCACGGAAGTCAGCACTCTGACAAGGACAGGCATGCAAAGGTGCTTTGTCAATGGTCAAGGACTGAAAATATGAGTTCTTCTGAGAATCATCCAGGGACCTGAGTTCACCTTCTTCAGCTATCACTTAGCATCTGGTGACTTCCTCCTCACCTAGCACAGAGGGAGCACCGCCCTCCCTCCCAGGGCTGCCGTCAGAGGATCTCAGGTGTTTGAAAGCAGGCTCTGCACATGCCCTCAGGGTAGCACCACTGACAGCTGCAGCCTCAGCAGTCCCCCTCATTAAATGAGGGCAGCATTAGAACCCTGAACCTCAGCGTTGGAGGAGAACTGAAATATCCTTCAAACACCCTCATCGGAAGCGCCAATCCCCTCTGTGAAGGCCCTACCCTGGCATGATCATCTGGAGCAGCCTCCACCACCACTCCCCCTTCTCAGGGAAGGGGCCCTTCATTTCTTTCAAGGGCAATTCAAATCCCTCTGCAAGTGGCACTGGCCATGACAAAGTTTTCCCTTAGTTTCTCATGCTCTTTTCCCTCTCGGTACTTTATACCTATTGGTCTCGCAAGGCTAATTCCACCCCACTCCCCCTACAAAAAAGCCCTTCCCATGTCTTCATATCCATGTCTTGCCCTGCAACTAAATATTTCTGGTTCCTTCTCTGCCCCAGAGGGTACCTGGGCCCCTGTCCACTGAGCTGGTTCTACTTTTTTTCTCGCCTTCTTCACAGAGGGTACCCAGAATTGCTGGTATGTCCCAGGTACTGTCCAACCTGTGCAGGCAGAGCAAGCTGACCCCCTTCTTTATTCTAGGGGCTGCATTTACTCTCCTAGTAATACCAACCCTGCACGGGCAGCGAGTCTTGGAGATCAGGGTGGCAGTCAGGGCTGGCGCTAAGGCCTCATCTTGGTGTCACCCTCTACTACCAGACAGGGGGCCATGGGCAAAGTGCTGGCTTCCCCAGCAAACAACCAGGCGGCTGAGCTGAGCTCACCTGGTCCCCACGCACCCCACTCACCACAACAGTAATGAAAAGATTGTCAGAAGCCACAGACACAGCTCATGAGACAGGGTATGAGAAAAAAATGATGATCAGCACTGACTTTTATAAAAATATTTCCATCTCAAATATGAGGACCAACTGCCTTTTAAATTAAAAAAAAAAACTTTTGTAAAAATGATACGAGTGTGTTTTAAATAATTCAAACAACATGAAATAGTCTAAAAGAGAAAATACAGACCACTTCAACCGTCACCACACAGCAAGAACCAGAGTTAACATCTTTCTGCCTGCCAGGAATTTTAAGTGAATTTACTTAGCCCCACCTTGTTTGGGGTTAAAAAGGGCTTAGAGGGTTTTCTCCTACTCCAGTCTATTGTGATCATCAGCCACCAGAGGGCTGGCCTGTTTGGGAGATGGAGGAGGAGTCTGAGGTGTTATTTTTACTTGCTTAAGCCTTCTCTAAGACTGGGATGCCAGAGCTCGGACTGCAGCCTCCTGTTTGGTTTTAGACAGAGACACATGGGCACTACAAATAGCCTGGAAGTCCCTTCTGCTCAGGGTAACCCGAGAGTAGAGCACATTCCCCACAGGGCAATCGGGAGCCTCAGGCCGAATGTCTGGCTCCATGGGAGATGAGGGAGAAGGGTGCAGGGTGTAAAGTACCCATAAAAGGGGCTGGTCCTCCAGCCTTCCAAGCCTTGAACACCTGTCGGACAAGGGGAGCTCATTTTGCTGTCAACACCACATCTCTCACACAGATCAGGCCACAGGGAATATTTGGGACTGTAAATTACTGGGAGGAGGGGCAGCACAAGCCACTTTTACTCTACAGGTTCCTGATGCATCTCTGTGCTTTTAAGGCACTTGCGCGCAGAAGGATCTGGAAACTTTTCTTTCCTAATGTGAGGTGGACCCAGTGTTTGGAGGCCCCGTGCATGTCCTCCCTCCCCTTCCAAAGGCCGTGCCTTCACCGGAACCCAGGCTCCTCTCCCCCCGCACTGCCTACTCCCAAACTGCCTTTCTGAGCGCCATCCTGCTACCTGCATGGCTCTTGGTGGCTTCTAACAGCCCTGTGTGTCTGCTCGGCTTTGGCCAGCAACCCTAAGGAACGCATGCAAAGACGCTGGTAGCCAGTACCCTCAAGCAGATGTCCCTGGGCTTTCTTTCCAGCTTCTCTAACCAGCTTATTGTCCAAGTAACTGGGTGATCCACGTTGCTGTCCTCCCAAGAGGCCTTGGAAACACAGGCCCACCTCCCCAGCCCTCTCCCCTGAGTACCTGTGAGATAATCTCCCAGATGACTCATGAGGGGAGGCGCCTTCCCAGACTCTGAGCAAGCTTCCCGACTAGGCCTGCTATGGGTGCCCCTCCCCAACCCCTCGTCAGCAGAAAAGCAAGAATTCATCTTAGGGGCCCGCAGATCATTCTCCCCTCCTCAGCGGGGAGCAGGCGCAGGCCACAGGGAGGCAGGGCCAAGTTTTTTACCCCCACTGTTTGCTCTGGGGAGGCAAAACCTGGAGCAGCCTCCACCACCGCTCCCCTGGGCCGGGAACAGAAGAAACATCTGTTTGTAGTCTGGAGGCTCTGTGAGCTCAAACCGCGTGCTGGGAAAGCAGAACCTTGAATCTCTCTGGCTCTGGCTGCCAAGGGAAGCTGTGTTCCCTGCGAGCTGGGGCGCAGGGCTGCCACCCCGTGGCCCAGGGCCTCCCTCGCCCTCTACAACCCAGCCTGGTCCAGGGCTGAGAGTGACCAAGGCGACAAGGGCATGAGCTGGCACTGCCGGGCCCACTGGACTGATGGAAAAGAACTCTGTAAGCCAAGTGTGGCCTCACCCAGCCAGGGTGGGTCTCAGGGCGCCCACGGCAGTGCCCCAGCCCTGCAGACTCTGACAGTCTGAATTTTGACAGTCCCCATTTCTAGGCTTCAGGCAGCTGGGCCTCATCCTGGGGAGGCACCCCTCCCCAGCATCGGGCGCTTGGCTCTACTTCACCATCGTCTGGATCCAGTTGCATAACACACTCCGTCCAAAGCTGTTTCTGCAATTAAGATGACAGCTAATCCCAAGCAGCCAAGAAAAAGAAGGCTTTTAAAGTATACAAGGAGTTCTTATGACCCCAAGGGGGCCGAGTCCAAGCGCGTCATCCGAGACAACACAACAGGGGCAATACTCATGTTCCAACGACTTGGGCCAAGTAGCCTGGAGCCAGGTCTCCATTCTGCCCCCAGAGCAAGAGCCGCTGCGCAGAGAGGGGAGGCTGCCTGGGCTCCAGGTGAGACCTACGAGACCAAGTGCAAGTCTCGTCACCTGCGGTGTTGACTCCTTCCCTGGCCAGGCTCGGGTGGGCGTGGGGGCTGGGGTAAGGCTGGGAGGTTGGGCCGGGAATGGAGTCAGGAGGCCAGGCAAGGCCTTGGGTGAGGGCTCCTCCAACCCGACAAGCAAATGAGAGCACCTCCTGGACACAGGCACTGGGATGCGGACAAGAAACAAAGGTGGTCAGGCACAGACGGACAGCAGAGGCTTACGTCACAGGCGCAAAGGCAGGCAAGCGGGCAAGGAAAAACGAGAAACGTTCCCTCCAGGAAACTTAGCTTGAGGAGTCTTTCCTTCCCTCTGACCTTCCTCCCCTTATTTCCATGAAGCTTAGCATCAGGCAGCCCTGAACACTATCATCTGTGCCCCTGGCTGCCTGGGGCCTCGATGGACCATAACAATAGCTCCCCTGGCCTCTGTCTTCAGCTTGTGTTCAGCCAACAGAATGCCTTAGAGTTTGGGCAGAAGAAAGGTGAAGGCAGAGCATTCATCCCTGCAGCTTCCCCCCTGCCAGGTCACTGTGAACTGGTGACATCTGCTGCCCAAAGCACAGTTCCTATCAGCCGACCCTCTGCACACAGCTATGCTCCTCAGTTCCTGTAACTTCAGGCTGATTAGCTCGAGGGTCCTGCACTGTGCCTCATTCCTGCCTACACCTTTGTAAGGAGTCCCTCGCTGACTCAGTATGATGCACCCCGCCAGAGTCCTGGCAGATACATCCCACCCCCTGAGCTTCTGATGCTCGGGGGGTTGCCCTCAGACAGCAACCAAATCCCCAGCTGGCTTCCCAAGGACCTTCTGATCTCAGAATTACCCCACCCAATCTTCTGTAAGAGTAGGTTTTAAGGAGATAAGCAATTTCATATGAAACACTAGAACAACGTTTAGGGAAGCAAAATCTTACTGGAGATATTTTAATGTCCCCTAGGCAGATATATTCATATATATTTAATTTCCTACTGTGGCTACCCAGGCAACTGCCTCTGTCTATTAGCCCAGGGAGAACAGACCAATGCTGTTGGGTCCCTATCACACTGCCCATCACGCCCTGTCTGTGGCTGATTTCCCAGACTGCCCACCGAAGTCCAGGCACCCAGCAAAGAGAGTAGGTGCATCAAAAAGAGAACCCAGCTCTACCGCCCAGTGCTGGGGACCCAGGCAGATCCCTGCCTCCAGGCTTCTGTCACTCCATCTGTACAGCAGGCAGACAGACTGGATGGACGCAAGGTCCTCGGCTCTGCAGACGGCTGTCCCCCATCCTGCCCGCCCCTGTTCCACCCGGGCAGAAGTCGGGCTCAAGGACTGTGGGGGCTGGTAGGCAGAGGGGCTGCCATACTCACTCAGCCATGGTGAAGGCCAGCTCGAAATTCTTCTGCCGCTGCGTGGGGCTCAGGGCGCTATAGTCAAAAGCATCGGGGAAGAATGAGTGCACCAGGGCACAGAATGCCATCCCATCGCTCCAGCTGGAGGAGAAGTTCTGCAGGTCCACGTGCTGCGAGCAAGGCAAGGGGCACCGAGGGACGTGAGGGGGTACGGGCCCCACTGCCACTCCCCACCCAATTCAACCCCACAAGCAGATTCTACCAGCCCCTTCCCAGGTCCACCATCCACCCAGCTCAGCCACGAGCTGCAGTTGCCACACCTCACCCCGTAAGGTGCACAGCCCAGTCTGCTCGGGTCCAGATACAAGACTTCTGGGGTTTCTAAGCATATGCTACAGGCGGCTGGGGACCAACTAGGGAAACAATTTCTCCATCTCTTACCCTCCACCCTAGCCTGAGGTTCTTGCCCTGGCCAAGGTAACAAGAGTGGGGGTAACAATGCTCAGTTAAGCCTCTGGCTGGGGTTCCCAGGGGCTGGGGGGGACCCTGGGCTTACCTGGTAGCCAAGAGTCTTATTGCGGCACCACTCGAGCAAGATCTGCTTGATGCTGCTGGCGCTGGCCACCCCGAAGCTCTGGGACCGCTTCAGCTTGGCCCGGGCCTCACCTTTCCCCTGCGGAGAGAGTGCAGGCCTACTGTGGGGGCCACCCGTCAGCTGCCATCTCCTCTGAGAGGCAGGGGAGTCCTCAGCCATTCCCATACCACCTGGAAGATGCCCCCACCTGCTCTGCTCACCCAGGGACACCACTCTGTCAGCATGCATATGGACCCCTCAAGTCATATCCAGGTGTGAGTCCTGCATATCAGCTACACAGCCACCCTTGGTGGTATCCGCTAGATCATTTCCCCCACTTCCAGCTTCCAAGTGCCCAATTCCTGCACTTGGAATCAAGGGTCACCTTGGGACAGAGGACCTAAGCCTGCATGGCCCTCTGCTCCCTATCCCACCCTCCTCAGGAGCTCCCCTCTGAGGCTGCCCATGCTGATGGTTCTCTCCTGGCCTAGAAGGATGGTGTCCTCCTCTGGGCCCCAAGGACATCCCCTAATGGCTGAGATGAGTTTTTCCGGGCCGGTGGAGACACTCCTTGGGTCTGTCTCCCTCACTAGAGTTAAAGCCTCAGGAGCCAGTAACGGGTCCTTTCACTGTCACAGGCCCGGGAGCCTCTTGTAAGCAACAGGTATCATTACCATGAACTGACAGGGGGCCAGACAAATGTGGATCCCACTCTAATGGGTGGGAGTGGACCGGTAGGCACTTGGTCCTGTGTGTCTCTTTCCAGCTCTGCCAGGAATCCCAATCAACTGCCCTTCTGGTCTTTCCACTCACACCCAAACAAAAGGGGCTACAATCACGCAGCGGTGCGGCAGCCCTGGGGCCCTCTGGAATGGGGGAGAGGAGGGGCTTTTATAAGGTCTTGCCTAGCTCCCTGACCCCCGGCCTGCCTGTGGCCCAGCCCTGACCTTGTGTCTTGCCTGAGAGGTCAGTCACATCTTGGGAAAGGACCCCTGGGGAGCAGGACAGGGCCAGTTTTGCTGTGCTGTGCCTTCCTGACCCAATTCTGGGTCGGGTTCTACTCTGGGGACCTGGGTGTGGTCTGGGGACGAGTGTCCATACTTGCCCACTGTATCCTGTTCCCACTTCTCAAACAAGGCCTTCCGGGACTGCGCACTCGACGTGCGGGGCAGCGTCTGCGACCTCACCAGCTCCCGGCGGCGCTCCCCCTGTCGATGGGCCTGAGCGGTGGCTGGGGGCTGCGAGGATGGGGGCGACTGGGGTGGCGTCACCAGACTGGGCTGAGGAGAGAACCGCGGAGTCAGGAACAGAGGTCCAGCCATCGCTAACTCACACAGGCCCCAGGCTGGTCCCCCAGGCTGGTCCCCCCCACTACGCGAAGTGAGGCAGGAATGGGGGCCATGGTGGCAGGCAGAAAGCAAGCACCCCTTGCTCCAGTCTCTGACCGGTTAGGCAGGTTTTCTGAACTGAGCTGCTGTCTGAAGCAGGCCTGACCAGCACACCCAGCTCAGGGAGGGGGTATGGGCCCCCTTACCTAGATGAGGGTGTCAGTTCCCTGGGGCAGGGAGGGGGCATCCTCCTAGGCAGGAGGTTCACCCAGAAGCAGTCCCACCAGGTCCAGACTCCCTCCTCCACCACCACTAGATAAGACCCCCTTTGTTTCACCCCCCAGACAGTCTGCCAGAAAGTCACAATTCTTTTATTATTAAAAGAAAAAGAAAGCCAAGCCAGTCCCCCATCCCCACTCCCAGCTCCAGTCACAGTCCAGCTGGCCTGAGGGAACATGGGCACATCATAGGCCAGGAGGGCCCACACCACAAGGAAGCCCCTGCAGGCCTGCCCCAGCCCACGGCTCTTCAGGTACTTCCACAGTCCACGGGCAGGGAGCACCCCAGCTCTGAGGGACCCCAGTCAGGATGGATGGATGAAGAGGACAGTGGGAAAGCCCCCTGGCCTCCTTCCTCCAGAGGAACTACAGACTTGTTTCAAGGGTCCCCAAAGAGACCAGCCTCTCTCCCAACAAAACTCTAAGGGGTAGATTTGGAGCATGACAGTGCTCCAAATGAGGAGCCCCACTCCCTCATTTCCCCTGCTCCAACCCTATCCAGCAACCCCTTGGAGGCCCCAAGCCAAGGAACATGCCTCCTCCTGGGGTCAGCACAAGGAACTCCCTGCAGATGGCCTGGGCACCCTGGGTCCAAAGCAAAGCCCAGATGACTCCTGGGAAGCAATGACCCATGGGAACACGGGCCCTGACTCACCTGTCATTGTTCCTGCCTGCTGTCACTGCCCCATAGCCAGAGCCCAATGCAGACCGTGAGAGAGAAGAATTCTTCTCTGTGGGACAAAGGGAGAGAGAGAAATAACAAGCCCTGGTCTCAGGGAGGGCCAGCCCCTGCCTGCCTTCCTCCTCTGACCCAACCCTGCACCCTTTCCCCAACATCACTCCACCGACAGGCAGGACCCCAGGCTAAGCTGGCCCCACCTCAGCCAACAGTTAAAGAGAAAAGAGGCTGGGAACATAAAAGAGGTCTTTTAAAGTGTCCCCACCTGTTTTTGAGAGCCTAGGGCCCAGGGCTCCTGTGCTACACATCTAGAAAACACTCTGTTCCCAAACCCTCATTTTAGAAGCCCATACAGCCCCACCCCAGGTCTACCACTGACAGGCCTAGGGGTAAGGGGGATTATGCCAAAAAGTGCAGAGTAAGAGGCCACCTCTTAACCACACCCTCTACCTGTAATAAAAGACACATTTGTCACTCATGACAGGTAATGCTATTTCATGACATCTCTGGGAAGAGAGTCAGGCAAGGACGGGCCCCATTGGAGAGAGCAGACCGACTAGAGAAGGGAGTCACAGTGACAGACAGAGGAGGTGTTGAGGCTTGGCCCCAGGTTTTCTGAGTCTCTTGCTAACCCCCAAAGCCCTGCTCCTACCACTAGGACTGGGAGTCCAGGGTGTGGTGGCCTCGCTGGGGCTCGGGCTGAGGACGGTGGCAGACGTGGGCGAGAGAGCCGTGGCTGAGGTCTCCCCAGAGAACCTCTCAGAGACGCGTGTGACGGCTGTGACCGGCTGGTGGGGCAGCCGCAAGGAGAGGCTCACGGGGCGAGGTCTGGGGGGTTCAGGTGCTGGGAAGGTTTCAGCAGCCTCAGGGGGTCCATCACCTGGACCTGGAACATGTGACCAGTGGAAGGGGTAGGTGTCAGCCATGGTATCTGCAGGAGGACTCCAGCCTCCCTGAATCCTCCTCCCAGCTCTTTTAAGAAGGCCCCCTTGACCACTCCGGCCTCCCTGACCTCCCCTAATAGGGACTTCCCACTGCTCCAACCAGAGCTGATAACAGCTCCAACTTCTCCTCATTGCCAGATCAATGAAAACTAGTTGGCTTGTCAGTCTACTCTCTACTCAGTTCAGTGCTTGGACAATTCCTCAGCCCCTGCTTGCATTCCTCCAGAAAAGGGAAGCTTGCCACCTTCCAAGATTTCCCATTTTCCTGTGTTGAAAAAGTCTACTGCACACAGAATGAGGCTGCTCTCCTGGTGGCTTCTCCGCGTGTTAGGGTCCGGGCTCAAGTCCCCCTCTCAGCCAAAGGATGGCCTGGCACAACTGCATGACCACCAAGGCCCTAACCCCCAAAGCTAGCCATCTACCCCTCCTCTGTGGTCGGCCCCTACCTGTCCCCGGTTGGTGTCCATTCTCAGTGATGCACGAGTTTGAGGTCCTTTTCATCTCCGACTCAATGAATTCATCATGATGATCCACACTCTACAGAGACAAAAACACCATGGAGGCCCAGTCAGCCAGGGCCTGCTGCCTACTCCCAAAACTGCTCCCCAATCCCGTCCTTGTTCTGGCAGGGCAAACACTCAGGTGTGAGAGAGATAGCCCCAGGACGTACTGTGTTGGGCCAAGGATACACACAAGCTGGGGTGGACTCAGCCCCAGCTGCTGAGCACCTGAGATCTTACAAGGCAAATGCCTCCACTGGGCTCATACAGAGCCTCAAAATGCTAGGGACAAAAGTCAAGACAAAGAGTTGCAAACTAATGTTCAAGGAAGCCCCACTCATCACCCCAGGTTGGACCAGATGACCAGGGTCAGGGGCCCAGCTCCAGCTCACTCCAGGGCAGGCTGGCGTGGCTGAGCAGCTAAAATCCAGAGACATACATAAGGTTCTTCTGAGCCAACGATGGGTGCTGGAGCCCTCATGCTGAGGCCTTTTCGTTGGGTGCAGTGTTAACAAAAATTTGCCAGGATGTCCAGAGCACAGGGGCCTTATTAGCTCCATGTGGCCCCTCCATCCACTCTAGGCTGCAGCAGTGGTAGAGGGGTGCAGAGAGAGCCAAGGCCAAGAACCAGCGGGGAGGCCTGGCACCTTGACTGTGACACCAACCACCAGGTGACCTGAGTCAAGTCGTGCCCCCTCTGGGTCTCAGTTCGTTTCAGATATGGGCAGGCTATGCAAGTGCCATCTGAGCATCCACCAAGGGGCAGGCTCTTTTTCTGAGCATGCCACTTAGACCAACTTGCTTCTGTCCACCCAGGTAGGTGCTACCAGCCCATTTTACAGGTGCAACTCGAGAGCTCAGAGAGGGGGTGTGCACAGTCCCAGGTTACACAGTGAGAAAGAACCACAATTCGTGACCAGGAGGGACATTCTTCTCAACCATGGTCCTGCCCTCTCACTGTGAGGGAGGAAGAGAGGGCTCAGAGTGTCTTAAGGCTGCTGGGGTCTGCTGGCAGGCAAGAGGGGGGCCTAAGGCAGACCTCTACCGTGGATTCTACTAAAAACCTACAATGGATGCCTAAGAGGCTGACTGTACCTCTCCCTAGATGCCTCCAGGCTGGCCCCTTATCTATAAGGTTCCAAGGTGACAAAAGCCCATCTCTGGTCCCAGATGGCTCTGCTACTTCTTCTACAAAAGGTGGCCACCCTGCCATGGAAGAATTAGTCTGGTGGAGAAACCAGACCTCAACGAATGGCGGCACCAAGGCAGCATGAGGGTTTGTGCCTAAGACAGACTTCATCTAGCCCAGGGGGCCAGTGATGCCTGAGCCAAGTTTAGAGTAAGCCAGGCGGACAAGGAGGAAAGGCCATTCGAAGCAAAGTGACTAGTACCTGCAAAAGCTGAGACACCAAGGTACAAAGCATCCTGATCCAGTGGCTACAGAAGCACCACGCAGCCCAAGATTCCAGTCCCGAGAGCTTGGACTTAACTCCTTGCACAAAAAAGGAGTTGAAGGTCATCGACTCTGTGTTTTAGGAACATCCTTCAGAAGGCAGCAGGAGTGTGGCATGGCAAGCGGAACCCGGATGGCCAGCTACCTCACTAGTCCCAGGTGGGATCGTGGGGTGGGGAGATGGGGCAGCAGGAAAGCGAAGGGCAAGAAGGACTCAAGAGTTTTGGGGAGAGTGAGTGGACGTGGAGGGAGAGGAAGATGCCATGGCGGCTCTTCCAAGCCTGGGCTTCAGGCCTGAGTGACGTGGCAGGAAGGGAGGGGGTGCTGGGGGGAAACGACTTCAGTTTGAGACATGACTAGGGTAAGGTGCCCTGGGGCATCAGGGAGTTGAGGCCAGGAAGTCGCTGGATATTTGATGTGAAGTATAGGAGGAAAGACAGACAAACAGTGGAGAAACAGGAGTCTTGTATCCAGAGCACAACAGAGGAAGAGCCGGCTCGGGGCTGGCAGGGCCGGCGACAGAGCACCACATTTGAAGAGCAGAAGTGGCATCTACAGATGAGAATGAGAAAGGAGCAGCAGGGCAGGTAGGTAGGAAACCAGAAGCATGTTGAGAAAAACAAGTAGAAGTATATCAAGAAGGCAAGCATGTCAGCCGCATCCAAAGGTAGCCTCAGATCACGGGAAAGGTCAAGATGAGATCTAAAAAGTATCCATTGAGTTCAGCAAAAGAGAGGTCACGGTTTAGGAACTGAATCAGCGGCAAGCGTAGGAGAGAGGAGATGGCCTAGGGGAGAAGCTGGGGAGAAATGGAGACCACACAGTAACTGTAGCCATGAGAAGAGAAGGGGTAAGAGGTTTAACCCCAGATGGAAGGGGTAGGACAACGCTTACAGGTTGAGAGAAAGGATCCAGCAGGGTGAGGGGACTTTCTGTGGAGGGGGTGGGATCTCTGGGGAAAAGACAGAGGACGAGAATCAGAGCCTAGCCTTGGAGAGGTGACCCCTCAACTTCTGATTCAGGAGGACAGAAGGGAAGGGCCCAGGCCTACTCACAGGAACCATGGAGAAGGGTGGGGGGCATTTCCGGGCACCCCGGAGTGGGGAGGGTACCCCAAGAGCCACACACTGCTAGCTTGAAGCCAACTCAGCAGTGGGTGGAGAAACAGCCAGTCCATCCTGAACCCCAGACCCCATCTGTCACCAAGTTCCACCCAGCTCTGGGGTCTCCATGTCCCCCCACCCACCTTGCTCTGGTCCAACAGGTTCCACAGGTCCAGGCAGGGGCCTGGAGGGACAAGCCGATGGTGAAACCATTTTCCCAGGAATGTGGGTCTTTAGGAGTGGCAGGGGTGGGGGGGAGGGGGGGTAGTGTGGGGGGAGGGCACAGACATCTGCCCCTGCACGTTGCAGACCCACAAACCCCATGATGCCCCAGGGGACCAGACACCACAACCAGAGAGGAAGAAGGTTCTGGACCAGCAGGATTCCTGCCAAGGGGTCTCCACAAAGCAGAGGGGAAGGGGATAGAAAAGACTCATGCTGGGGGCTGGACTACAGCTGGCTGGGGGCCGAGCCCTAACTCCCAGGTTCTCCTGTCCCTCGCTCACCCATCACCGAGACTGGAGCCACTCCTCACCCAAGGAGGGCTCTTCTCACACTCATGCAAGGGGCTACTCAGGGACCACCCTTCCCTGTGGAAGGGCCACTCCTGACCTTACACCTAGACTAAAGGCACTAGCAGAGTCAAGGCTTGGGACTTGGGTCTCGTCCCCCAACCCAGGGCTCTGCCCACAAAGCACTCCGGCCTTCCAGCAGGCAGAGAGAACAATTCAAGACAAACTTGGCTTCCAGGACCTGGGGCAGGGTGAGCCCTGACCCCACCGTCTTAGCTGGATGAAGGAGAGGTAAAGGGGTGTGAGCGGGGTAACCACCCCAGCAGGACCTGAGCCCTTAAACCAGGAACCAGGCTGGGCTGGAGCAAGCACTGCTCCTGCTCCGGGTCCCAGGCCATCCATAGAGGCCTCGAGCACTGTCTCCCCATAGTCTTCCTTTGGTGGAGGCAGCCTGCCCGGCCCCCAGAGAAGGGAACCAGGGACATAGCTCTGGGTGCTGGGTACACATCTAGAGAGCCTTGGGGACAGGAACCGATCCTGTTGAGCTGGCTCTAACACCCCCAAGACCCTCATCTGTGCTTCATTTGAAGAAGGGGAGTCTCCCTGTGAGGGAGCCCGGGCCTAGGAATGTTAGAGGTCAAGGCAGGGGATGCAATAAGCCTGATTTCAAGGACCCTCTCACTGGGGAAGTTTTGAAACATTTTTGTGAGGGCAGGAATGATATTGAAGCTCTTGGTGCAGGCTGACCCCACACGGGTTGATGTGTGGACACAGGAGCCCACGCATGTGCCCAGCACAGTCCACGTTTGACCAGAACCCCCACCCTAAGCCAGTTAACACGATGTCCCACCCTCCTCCTCACTCACACCATGGTTTTAAAGACTCAATTCAAACTTCTCCCCAAAGCATTTAGCTCCGTTATCACACAGTGTGTCTGGGAAAGGAAGGCAGATAAGGCGAGTCTGGTTTCTTTCACAGCCAGGGCTGACACCGCGCTCCTGGCAGTAGTTCCTGAGGGACTCCACTGCCTCAGTCATGGGGACCCAGCAGCTCCAGCTCAGCCAAGAGGACATTTCTAAGGAACAACTATGGCCCAGCCTCCAGGACCTGGCCTGGCCTCAGGTTGCTGTCATTCACTGCAGCCCCTCAACCAGCTCCCCCAGAGAGCTGTGGCTCTGTGGACACTTCTGTGAATGGACTGGGCTGATGTCACTGTTGTAACTACCCAGTTGCTCAGCCTGAGAGGCCAGACTGGACTGTGCCAATCCCCCTTGGTTTAGATACAAGGACACTGAGACCCAGCTGGGAGGAGGTGCCCACAAGGCCACACTGCAAATGTGCCAAAACCAGCTCCTGCTTGCTACAGAGCCTCCTTCTGGGAGTCTTCCCTGGTTACTCCCACCCCACTGTCCTGCCCTCTCCCTCCTCCCAAGCCTCCTTGGATACTTCTGTCTCCTCACAATCTGTTCCTGAGCAAGGTCCTTAGCAAGGTCAAGGTTTGTGTACTCAGAAGTGGATTACTTGATCAACCCTTTCTGCATTGAGTTCAGGGCACATCAATATACTGAGTATGACCCACCACCAACTCCCACAGCAGGACACAAAAGGGCCTCCCAATACCATTGCTTGTTACAGAGGGGTGGTGTAACACCAGCCTCCACAATGCCTGACCACAGCCACCACTGGCTAACATGTGTAGGCGAGACCCTTACACCCAGACCCCAGCTCCTGTGACACAGACTTGGGGGTATAAGAGGCCAGAGAAGTAGCAGCCCTGGCACCCAACCATGACCCTGTCCAGTCTTGCCCTAGGCCCTGATTCCTTGTTGTGACCCAGCATCTGATCACACACTACCAGTCACAGCATACGAGGAGGAACATGTGGCATGGCTCCACATACTCCCAGAAAACGGCTAGGAGCCTGTGTCAGCACTCCGGAGAGGTGGGATGCAAGATAAGTAGGGACCTATGCTTCTAGTCCTGTGGGGAAGCTGCCTCAGGCCCAGGAAGCCATGCTAAGGAGGCTGCAAAGCCTTGGACCCCACTGGAGGCTCTGACCATCCTCCACCCATGGTGCTCAGCTGTGCTTGCTGTTCAGCCTCACCCCAGGCCTTTCTCAGGTCCCAACCGTGCCGCCATCCTTTTTCACCAGCCACTACAGCATCCCTGCTGACCTCCAACCCCTTCTTTCAGAAGACTCCCCTCTCTCCATTCCTAAGAGTGGGCTCTTCAGGGCCTCCTAGCTCCCTGACAGCTCCTCTGCCTCTGACCAGGGCTTCTAGCCACCCTCTCCTTTGTACAACTGCCCGAAGATTTCACCCACTCTAGGGCTTCCAACTACCAGCTCGCCCTTTTATTTCATTAATCTTAAGCCTTGACAACTTGGCACACCAGATCCGTGACTCCACCTACTCTGGGACAGCTTCACTCTGGACGTCCCACAGACCCCCATGCTCAGCACAACTCAAATGGAACCTGGCATCTTCACCAGATCTGTGACCCAGTAGTCCCCCAGGCAGGGCTCTTCTCTCTGCCTCCCTGCTCACATCCAAAGACTATCTCACCCTGCTGATTCCCCCTCTGAGACCCCTCTCTAAGGTAGCCCCAGCTCTCCATCCACCCACCACTGCCCCTGCGATGACCATCCTCTCTCCTTGGACCATCACAATTAAGTTAGTCTGTCTCCAGCCACCTTCCAACCTGCCACGATCTATCCTTGAAAGAGCTTGCCAGATACAAGACCCTGTCCCCCCGCCTGCCCAGTGCCCCTCACCCACCACCCCCATAACCAAGAAGACCAGCTCACATCATGGCGAACTCCTATTGAAACAGTTAGATGACTGGAGAGCATCCTCTCACGTGTGTATGTGTATACATGTACATATATTCATATTCATATATATATGACCTGAGAGTATTTTGTTAAAACTTGGTCAGATGCTTCCATGAGCAGACTTAGCAAATGAGTGTTAAAATAAAACCTTGGAAACAGCTGATGACACAGTTTATTAGGTACATGTGAGCCGACAACGGTCACTTTATACCATGGAGATTCAGTGTGTCATGCTCACAGGACAGAATTAAGTGTGTCCATGTTTGCAGACACTTCACACAGAGCACTAGAACACCGGGGGGCTCTGCCACCAGCACATATTTAACTACCTCTCACACTCGAGGAACAAAGCCCAGGTCCCTTGCCCAGCATCCACGGGTCCTTCACAACTTGTTCATCCGCTCAAAGCCACCAGGCTCCTCTGGCCAGAGAGTCCTTTTAGTCTAAGGTTGCACGCACAGTCCCCCACAGCACTCCCATCTACACTAGCAGCAACAAGCCCTAGGCCTTCAGCAAAAAGCCTTCCTGGGACACCCACTGGGAAGGGATGATAGTATTTGGAGCAGAACAACTGCTCTGGCTGCCTGCACGGGTGGTACTGCTTCATCTAGGGCCACCTCCCACCCAGAATGAAACCTCTAGGGGCAAGGGCTAATCTGATTCCCTCCCTCTGGTCTCCTGAGGTGCAGCCCAGCCTACACAGGAGACCTTTATGCCTGATGGATTGAACCAAGGAGGGGCAGCAGGTGCAGACTACCCAAGGCCTGGAAACCCAATCCCAGAGCACATACCTGAGCAGAGTGGAAAATCCTACCTAAAGGCCACTGCACACACCATGGAAACATTCTAACTAGCCACTCCAAGAGGCTTCGTGCTCAGTAAAGTGCCTGGTCCACACTGGCCTCTGCCCCACCCCCACGGAGGTGTGGGGCCTCTGGCCAGTCACTGAGCCCAGGAATCTAGAGACTGGTTAAGGCTGGTTTCTCTCTCTCTTTTCATGGTATGGGATTTGCCCCCTGCAATGCAAGTGCCCAAACAGGGCTGGGCTGGGAACAGATTGCGTCCTCCCTCCCCACCCCCCAACGCAGGGGCTTAAGTTCTCAATCTGGGTTAATCAGTAACGAAACCGTCAGGCCTCAGTGAAGCGGCAACCGTGGGGGGTGCGTGAATGGAGGTGGGGGAGTAGGGGGTGCTGACCATTCCAACACGCCAGCGATGCCCCGGGTGGTATGGAGCAGGACCTCAGCACCCAAGCCCTTAAAGTCATAGGACAGCAGGGAGAGGGAGACAGAACTCGGAGTAAACAGAGTCCGGCTCCAAGAAGGGAGGGGGTCCGAGACAGGTGCAGCAGGCCGGCTAAGACAGTGCTTCTCTGCCTTCTCCAACTCTGAAGTGGCGGCCGGACTCCCATCACCAAGTCCTAGAGGCCGGTGGAGGCACAGCCCCCAACCCAGGAGATGCAAGCACTCGGGGCGGGAGCGGGGTGCGGGGCGCGAGGCAAGGAGGCGGCACCTGCCGAGCCCCACTTCCCCAGAGCACGCGCTGGAGGCTCACCTGGCTGCGGCCGGACAGCGAGAAGGTGGTGTGGCTGGCGAAGCGTGCGGAGCCCAGGCGGGGGCGCGCGGTCCCGGACACCAGGCGCGGGCGGAGGACTGGGCGTGCCAGGTGTGCCGGGCGCAGGGGACAGCCCGGTCGCCAAGCCCAGTGCCTCCACCTGGCGCGTCAAGCGCTCGAGCTGCGCCTGCAGCCTCTGGTTGTCGCGCTGCAGCTCGGCCACCGTGCGCGCCAGCGGGCCGGCCAGACGCAGCGCCTCGGCCACGCGCCGCTCCACGCCGCGCTGCAGCCCCTGCATGTCCTCGTGCAGCGCGCGTACCGCGCCCTCCAGCGCCGCTTCGTAGCGACCCAGCGCCTCACTCACTGCACGCGCCTCCGCGGCGTCGGGGCTCGGCTCCATGGCCGAGCGGGGCACGCTGGCCTGCGAGCGGGCCTGGCAACAAGAGAAGAAAGCTGCTCAGCTCCGGGCCGCGACTGGCCACCCCAAGCTGGGCTCGCGGGAGCGGCTGCAGGAGAGGGGCGGGCGGGGCGGGGCGGACCCCGAGAGCCCGGGGAATGGTCGCCGTGCGGGGGCGGGGCCTCGGAGCGGGGGCGGGGCCTGCTCGGGGACAGCCCCCGCCCCCTAAGACCCGCGGTTGGTGCTGGGTGGGGGTCCCGGAGACACCGAAGGAGAAGAGCTCGCCCCGCCTGTCTGCTCACATGGTGCGAGCCGTGGGAGAAGCGCTGAGTTCGAGACCCCTGACCCTGGAAGAGCGGCATGCGGCCTGGGGAGGGGCTGCGGGCCCACAGGAAAAAGGCGTTGACCCTTAAGTGGACTTTTCTTTGGAGACCGCAGACGCAGGTTATGCATTCCCTAGGTGCTCTAGTCCTCAGGGCCCGGGTCCGCCTGGGAGTGGGGACTTCCCTTCTGCTCAGGGAGACCAGAGAGCAGCAGCAGCAGTCCCCAGAACTACCACCTGACCCTCACCCTATGTCCGGCTGTCCTCTCTATGCTGTGAGCACATCTCACGAGCACATACTCACCTGTAGGACTTTTGCCTGGATTTTGTTGCACCTGTTCTAAGACCTAAGCGAGGAGACAGGTGCCTAGGTTCCCTCCCTGTTTCTGCAATTATGCCTTCTCCCCTCCCAGCTCCAATCTTTGTGCCCTCCCGCCAGTGGTCACTAGGGACTCCAGGCTCACCAAGGGGCTCCTGTTAGGAGATCAAGAGAGGCTGAGGTCAGACAGAGAGGAAAGGGTGTGCTCAGGGCCTAATCTCCAAATCCTGGCATGGAGGACTTTGGGACTAATCACCCCCTCCCTCCATCAAAGTCTTGGTCACTGGCCTCTATTCACAGGCGGAGGCTCCCACCTCTCTTCCCTCTCAATGCTCCTTTTAGGAATATCTGCCTAAACCTAGATATTCCTCCTTTCCAACATTCCTGCCCCACCCCCAAGATCATAAGAAAGGGAAGAATAGAAACACTTATTCGCTCAGGATGATACGATGATGGGCGAGATACTGTAAGTTTCCTAGTATACTGTATTGTAAAGCTGACTTAAAAATGGGCACATCCCATCTTTCTGTGTACAAAAAACCTTTCCTGATTAGCCTTCTTCCCTGATGGAGGCCCTGTGACTGGGCAGGCACAGCCAGATGGCTGCAGAATGAGAGACCTGAAAGGCTTGTTCCTGTCACATTAGGCTTCCAAAGATGTTTGGAGCCACAGACCTCCCGGACTGGCCTGAGCTGCCCCAAAGGAGCTGGATCAGCCTAACAGATGCTGAGTGCTGATCCCCCTTCCTCTTCCACGATGGGGACAGGAAGGAACGCTGGGTTACCTAATCCAAGCAGCCTTCCAGCAATTATTTCATGAGAAAGTCAAGTGCCAAAAGGCGTGCATGTTGCATGTGTGTGTGCGTGTGTGTGTGTTCCAAGTGGCTGTCTGGACAGGGTGAGCCAAACCGCTCCCTGCATTCTTTCTCTGGGGAGAATCTTTGATAGAGACCGTGAGAGACAGTGCTGCTGCAGCTTCCACCCTAGATAACATTTATAGCCCCTACAGGTCTGGGTATGGGAGCCGAGAGTTGAGAGGCCAGAAAAGCCCTGTCCTTTCCTTTGCAAGACCCAAAGAAAGGACCATGCGGGGATGTCTTAGGAGGGACTGGACAGCTTGACCCCTGGCCCTATAGCCAATGTGCGCCTAGACATGTACCTGGACCAGCAGCATAGATAGCGGGTAGGGGTGGCAGGGGTCCAGGCTTCTCTCCCATTCTCCAGAGGAAGGAAGGCCAGCCAGTCTCTGGGGTGAGAACCCTGCTTGCGAGAAAGAGGTGAGAGACTATAGCTTCTGGCTGCCCAGGATCCATCCACACTCTCCCATCTGATGTAGGTTACCTGGATTCTCCTGACCTACCATGGGAATATCTAGGAGGGGCTGCTTGGGGATAGGGCAGGGCTCCATCTTTGGGTTCTAGGAAGGCAGACAGTAGAAGAAGCAAAATCATCCCCTTGGCTCCTCTCTCTCAGCAGTCAGTGCACTGAGTCAGTAGCCGAAGATGAACCTAGGAGATAAAGAGAGATGAACCAGAAACATGAGGAAGAGGGACAAAGGGGCAGAGGGGCAGGGATGGAAGGAGGGAGGGAAGGGGGATTTGGGGATGGAGTGGAACTTGAAGACCAGTGCCACCCAAGAGCTGGCTCCATGCCAGGTGGGAGGAGGCTGCTCCAGGCCTCTTCCTCCCTGCCTCTCCAGCTCAGCTCCTGCCCAGTACCAGGCTGTGAGGGAGGTAAGAACTGATGAACCTGGCTGCACTCCCTCCACATTCACCAGCCCTGATGTCAGTGAGCCAGGGAGACTGACCTCCTACAGAGTCCTGGGGGCTCTGGCGCCTACCCTCCCAGCTCCCCCTCACCTGGCTCTGACCCCTCCGCTGCCTCATGGTCCCTGATCTGCTCTGCTCCCAGGCTGGAAGCAGGATGTGAGACAAGTCTTCCTGAGTCCCCCTGCCAGTCCCCTCAGGAGATCAAATCCTTGCCAGACCAAAACCATGAAGTCAAGGAAGCTAGTGTCATGGGCCTGAGATGGGGAAATTGAGGCCCTGAGAGGGACAGGTACTGGCTCTAGGCCACACGGCAAGGCATAAAAGACCAGACTGGAACACTGGGTCCTGGCCCCAAATTCGAGACACTACCTGTGTGCTGGTCCCAAGGTACCTCCCAGGGCAACACTGAAATTCAGCCAAGTCCGGGCAGCACCTCCCTGCTCCCAGGTTGGTTGGAGGCTCAACTCCCCTGGAATTGCCCCTCAGAGGTCTCCAGTACCCCTACCCCATGGTGCTCTGGAAGTAGCCCCTGAGAACTTCTCCCCCTCCTCCTCTCTCCAGACTCCCTTCTCACCTTCTCGCTTTTTTGTCCCTAGGACTTCCTGAGTGACTCTTCTTTTGCTCCTTTTTAACGGGGTAATCCCCAGGGCTCTGAGCTAGGCCTTTCCCCTTTTCACCCACAGGCCGAACAGGGTGAGGAAAGGATATAAGAAGTGTCATGGTTCAGTCCTCTGCAGACCTCTGTCCACCCGCCTGGTACCGCCCTCCACCCTCTGCACCAGGTCCGCGTGCACGGGTGCAGAACACACACCCTTGCGTGCACATGTCAGACCCGATCCTTTGAGAGCAGGGGCTGTCTGTCTCCACTGGTCATCGATCCTGACACCTGGAGCAACTGACTTTAGAAAGTAGGTGATCGAATGCCTGGGAAAAGGGGACCATTGGAGAGCCAGTAGAACCAAGAGGACTGGAGATGGATGGACAATGGGGAGAGAAAAGGGGGAGAGGAAAGGATAGCTCCCAAATACCGGCTTGGGTATCTAGGGGCTGTGAGAGTGCCAGTCACTAAGACAAGTCACAGAGAGGGTACATTAGAGGTCATGGGAGTCATGGGGGGCTCGTAGTTGCTGCACAGAGCTGTCTCCAAGGTCACATCAGCTTTTGCACTGGGTGAAAGGCAGCTGCCAACCTCACTGGTCACCTCACCCCTCCAAGCCCCTTCACCAGGTTAAAGGGTAATGGGCCAGGCCAGACCCGTTATTTGTTGGCCCCAGTCGGCCCTGCCACGTTGTCCATGCAGCTCTCAGCTTGCTGGGGCAGCTACGAGGCCTGGCAACCAAGCTTTGTAAATGGCAAGGTACGTGAAAGAAGCCAAATCCCACTCCTCGTGGCCCACAGCTGCAAGCACCCAAAGGAGCAAGCTAACAAGGACTCGGCGGAAAAGTACATTCCAGGACTGGACCCCATGGGAAACATACCACCTCCCCCCCCTACTCCTCCCAAATCCTGAAATGCAGCCTCTGCCCTGGAAACCATTGCCTTGTTATGAGATCCATAGGGGTGGGGACACAGGGCTTGTATTTATCTTTTCCTGCCAGGTTGCTGGACTTAGGAGCCAAGAAGAGTGCTAAGCAGGGAGGCGGGAGCCATGGTGGAGGTTGTGCAGGAGCAGAAGCCCTGGAAGGGCAAGTGTCGGAGCCCCCAGGCCTTATTTCCACCCAGGAGAGGGGCACGTGGGGCTCTTTCCTCTGCCCCACAGCTCTGCCTGCCTGAAATGGAGCCCACGATGATCCTGGGCCCCTGGGCCCCCCAGGGGGTCCAGAAGACTCCCGCCCCTGGATCAATCCAATTCCCCTCTACCAAACCCTTCTTTAAACTTCATCCCTCCATCCCAGGGACGCTGTGCAGAGCACATGTGTAAACTTATAACGTTCATCCTTTTCCTGTGTCTCTGAGAGTGTGTCTGTGCACATATCATGCTTGCACGTACATGTGTGAGTGTGTCCGTGTAGAGGAACGATGTGGGAGTTACAGTCTCCAAGACCCATGCACATATCTGCACACATGTATGGTATGTGAGGTGTATGCACATTTGCAAGTACCCATGTTTCTAAAAAATGTTTATGCATTTGCTTGTAGGTAGTGGACGTGTTTATAGACACACATGTGTACGCATGCCCGCAGTACACATGCCAACATAAACATCAGGATGTGTCCTATGCCCCTGCTATTATGCACATGCCTGTTTACATGTTACATGTCTGCATGTACTTACATATGTCCATGTCTATGTGGGTTTCATTGTGCGAGTGTGATCACACGTGTCACATGCCCCATCTCATGCTGACTCTTTAACCAGAGCTAGAAGTCTGTTTCTAGAAGGTATAGTATAGATCCTGAGATGGTATAGTAGAGATCCTAGGTGTGTACGTTTCTACAGAGGACTCTTGCATATAAAATTCGAAGGACGGCAACTGATCAAGGGAGGTGGGGATGGAGGAAGAGCTTCCTGCCCTCCTAGACCAAATTAGGTCTTGTTGGTCCCGGTGGAGGAAGAATTTACCACAGGCCTCTGCTGAGGCCCAGGCTAGCCAGAGAACAGACAGCGTGTACCCCTGAATGGAGAGGCCTGCGGCCCTCCCCTCAGGGGTGGGGGTTGCAGAGGGTGTGGAGTGGAGACAGCTGCTTCCAGCTCAGATAAGGCTGTTTGGCTCACATTTTCCATTTCCAGGATCCTCTACCTCGGGTCCCAGCCCCTAAGCTTTGGCCATATGGCCTCCAAAGGTCTCCAATGACTCACCCAAGCCCCCCACCCCCACCCTGAGAACTACAGAGTCAAGAGGGGAAATTAAAGTCAGGGAAAAGCGTGCACCCTGCCGAAGCCACTGGGACTGGGGAGGTGGCCTCTAGGGTAGGATGGGCCCAGCCTGGGGCCCTTGCATCTAATATCCTGACCTTTGGGGCTCCAGAAACTGCCCAGAGATGGGAGGAAGGAGGACAGCCCCTCCTCTTACAACAACATTCCCTGCAGGGAGGCTCCTTCTGCCCTGCAGAGCCTGGCTGCCCAGCACAGAGGACCCTGAAACATGGAAGGGCAAGCAGTTGTCTGGGGAAAGAACTGGGCTCGAACTCTGGGCTCCTTCTCCCTTTCCCCACCCCCTCCACAACTGCCCACCCAAAGGCCTGGCCCCTCCAGCCCTGCCTGACCTGCCCCACCTCCCGTTCCTGGGCTATTTATAGGGCCTGGCTCAGTGGCCTCCAGGACAAGAGAAGCCAGAGCTCCAGGGCTGCAACTCATGGGGCCTTCCCCAGGGGCCCCCACAGGCTGCGCAGTGTCTGCTTTCAGCCTAGCAGAAGGCCTCCTCACTCAGAGTGAGCAGTGAGGGTGGAGGCCAGGCTAAGGCAGGGGCTGGGCTGAGGCCTAATCCAGGGGCCCGCTGGAAACTTTTGCAGTCCATAGACAAGCTGGGTTTCCTCAAAGCACTTTGGAGACTCTCTGGGGTTGGGGCTTGTACAGAAGGTCTGCAGCGGCAGCGGGGTGGGAGGCGGGGGAGTGGCTCGGGACACCAGCCCCTCCTTGGGAATGCCTGGAGGGCAGAGATTAGCATCAGGGCTCCCCAGGCAGCCACCCCCCTGCAAGCCCCCAGAGTCACCTTTCTCCAACGAAATGGGCCCTATGACCCATGGATCACCTCCACCAATAGAGGAATGCCTGAGGGTGCTAGTCAAGTTCCAGCAGAATGCACATGAAACTCACTTCTGCAATTGCGCCTGCACTGGCACCTCAGCCTGAAGAGTCTCTTGCACTTGGCATCCCGCCAAGATCCTGCTCATTTTTCAGCTTTTCAGGGCCCAGTTTTAGTGCTGCCTCCTCTAGGAAGCCGTTCCTGATGAAGCCATCACCATTCCTCACCTCCACTCCCTGCCCCACCATGCCCACTTCCCTCCTGTCCTTCCTTGTGGCCCTCGTACAGTGTGGGGCCTGTGCCTCTCTTGAAAGTGATCTCTGTTTGGATGTGTCTGTGAAGCTCCCGGCCCCCTCAGGCTAAGAGCTCCAGGAAGACAGGACCCTGTCTTAGTCATCCCTCTGCCCCATCGCTCAGTCCCCAGCTCCATCGGCCAAAGCTTGTTGAATGAGCGAATGAAAGGCGAGTGAAGGGAAGAAGGGTGCTGAATGAATGAGTGCATGAACTAATGACTGAACAGTGAATGGAGGTTGAGAGGACAAGGCAGGGAAGGAAAGCAGAAAAGACCCCTTCTGTGTCTCCTGAGCCCCAGAATAACTGCCTGGTGTCCCAGTGGGTGAGAAGGTGGCAGGGCAGCCCAGGCCAAGGCTCAATGGCATGGCTTGGTCCTGGGAAGCAGCCAGATCGGTCACTCTCATTCTTTCCAGATCAAAGTTCCTCCAGGGAGCAGCCTGGAACCTGACACTAGTTGGGGCTGGGGGCAGGTGGGGGGGGGGGGCAAGGCGGGGCGGACAGCTGGCCCAGTTCAGGAGGAGGGCAAGGAGAAGCAAGACACCTGTCCCAAGCTCCAGGGACACCAGGCCAGCAGCCCAAGGAGGACACTAGCCACATATACGCACACTTACTTCAGCCCCAGCCCCAGCTCCTCCCTCAGATAAAGGGCCACATGGGTAGATAGGAACCCCTGGCTCTAGGCCCTACAGTTCCAGACTCCCCAAGCCCTCCAGGGCCCCAGGTGCTCAGCTTCTTGCATTTCACCCTCCATGTCAGTTGTGACTCACCCTATGCCCCATCTCTCAGCAGCTTCCATCTCAGACACCCTCCAGGTTCATCTTTTTCTGTCCCAGTCACTATGTCTGTTTCTCTGTCTTTGCACCTTTTCAGCTCAGCACTCCATATTTCTGTATTTTTGATCCCCTTGGTCCTTGTATCTTGTCTCTTTCCATCTCTGTTTCTCCCTACACATGAAAAATAACGATGGAGTGATATGCTAGTCCTTGCTTCTAAGAAGTAGCTGTTTTACATCTCTCCCCTCTTCCCAGCCCCTGGTCCCTACAGTCTGCAGTGAAGGTTTTTTCTTCATGGTGGGACATGGGTGGGAGAGAATGGGAGAGGACAGACTCATCGCCCCTGCCTCAGCCAGGCCCCCTTTGTACCGACAGGCTATGTCTAAGCCAGACATAGCCAGCCCCATAGCACGTGAGCAGGCAGGGAAGAAGTGGGCAGAGCTTGTCTGGGGCAGGAGGCCCATGTCAGTGGGTCAGGTCCCTGAGTCTGTTTTTCTTCCTCATTCTACTGCAAGCTATGGAAAGTCATACCATGGCCAAAGTTTGACTTCATGCCCCCCACCCCTATGTGCAAACCAGCATGCAAGCACACACACACAAAACAGGGGGCGTGGCAAAGAGCATAGGACTTCAAATCTCCGTCACGGCTCACCACTCTTTGCATCTCAGCTGTCTTACCTGTGAAACAAGGTTTATAATAATAGTATCTGCATCCTGGGATTAGTTCATATTTGGGAGGCCCGTACAAACAAAAGCCTTTATGTCTGGCAGATAATGAGCACCATATATAGATATATAAAATATATATAATAAATTTAGTAAATATGCATACATGATTCAAACTCAACTCTCAAAAACTATAGGTTGTTTCGCTTTTATCCTGTTGCCTGAGGGTGAGCCAGACCCTGGTCACCAACAGGTCCAAACAAGCCTGATGTGAGCAGCTGTAATTTAAGTCAAAGAATAACATACAGTTCTGTGTGTGTACATTTCTATAGATCTGCTTGTGAAACAACATCTAGTTAACATCTACAGACCAGTGGCTCTATCGCATGTGGAGAAGTCGCATTTCTTCCAGTTAAAGATAGTTGAAACCATCTCCTTCTGCTCTAAACATAGACATGAGATTTTTAAAAATTAATCATCACATAATGCAATCAATAACTCGAGAGGGACATATTTGTAGATAAGAAATGGAGACTTCTCCTTAAAAGAAAGGCAGTCCCTGGGAACTGCAGTGAGGCTGGGTGAATGTGTCAGGTGTGGGCCACAATGTAAATGCTAAGCCAGGCTAAGGCCTGAGCCCAATTGGTGTTGGGACCTGTACTGCCAGTTGATGAACATAAACCAGGGCAGCTACAGCCACCCTTTATGATCATGGCAAAACCCAAAGCCACAGGCCTGTGGTTGGGCCGTCAGCAGAGCCACCAAGCTCAAAGGGACTGTCCCAGAAATGCATCACTCATGTGAAGTGGAGCCCACAGTGGACACTTCTGAGAAAACCCTGGTCTGGAGCCCAGCCAGATACAGACCAAGCTGAGGCCACTAGCAGATGGCCTTGGGCTTTACAGAATCTCCAAATAACCTCACAACCAGGAATAGAGCACTGAGGAGGCAAACAAATGCAGCAAATGGAAGAACTGACAGCTGAGAAAATAAAGTTTTAGAGCAATGAGAAATAAAGTTTTAGAGCAATTTAAAGTATGTATCTTTAAACTTCTCAGTGAAATCAAAGGGATAGCAACCGCAAAACAACAAGAGGAAGTCATGAAATAAGAGGACAAATGACAAAGATTCCACTAGATATATATGGGAAATTAAAATTACAGGAAAAAAAACTATCAAGGTGAGCTGAATGCCTGACTGCATACAGCTGGAGAGAGACATAATGAACTAGAAGATTGAACCGAGGAAATCTCTAAGAACACACCTAAGAGATCAGAGATAGAAAATATGAAAGAAAAAAATTAGACACAAGGGATAGAAATAGATGTATCCAGAACTGATAGGTATAAGAGTGATGGAGAGATTACTAAAGAGGTGATGGTTGAGCATTTTCCAGAAATAAAAAAAAAAAACATAAATCCTTACATTGGGAAAAATGTTCACCACATGCTAAGTATGATAAACAAAAAATCCATACTAGTTTCACATTTTGGTAAAACTTCAGCACATCAAGCATCAAGAAAAAAAAATCCTAGTGTCAGCAAAAAAGGCACCTTATCTAGAAGCAAAGAACAAGAATCTGACAACAGAGTCCTCAACAGCAATGCTGGAAGCTAGAAGACAATAAAATAATATTTTTAAAGGAATAAAGGAAAATAAACTTGAGCCTCGAACTGTGGACACAGCAATACCATCCTTTAAGAGTAATGGCAAATTAAATACATTTTCAGACATCATTTAAAATAAAATTTAAAAAATGAACCTAGAAAAAAAGTTGTGGTTTGCAATAAGCAATAATGAGCAAATCAGCTCAACATACTGCCAAATCTAAATAACCATCATTAATTTTATTATGTTTAGTTTCTAGTACTAAAATTTTGGATCATGAGAACCTGGAGTTGGGAGAACAGAGTATGGGGGGGTCAAGAACATCACATATCAGATGCCACTGATGTGCTCCTCACATACGCCCAGGCTCACCTCCAATTTCAGCCAAAGTTTTTCCTAGGGGCTCAGGATGACAGGCTCTCATTTCAAGTGTGTTTCTCTTCTGCTCTGGGACTTCCAGAGTAATGCCTCCAGAGGCATCCCTCAGTGCTGGGGTAAGTGCTTCTCCCCCTGGTTCCTCATGAGAACAATTTGAGAAAGTTTCAATAGGCTACTCAGAAAATCCCCACTGGAACTGAGCCCAAATTGCCCACATAAGACCTCAAAACACACCCATGGTGGCTTCCCCTCCATCTCCCACTTTCCCAGTCCCTCTCTCCAGCTTCTTGCCATTACCTCCCAGATCAACTTCTAACACACAAGCCCTCATCGCAGGCTTTGCTTTCAAGAGGACTCTGAGCTAAGACACCAAGGTTCTTAACTTCTTCAGAGGATCGTAGAGACACAAATTGTTTGTCTGTCTGGCTGTCTGTTTGTTTGTTTTTATTGAGATACAGTTTACCACCATTAAATGGATTTTATGAATGTCAAGTCAGTCGTTTTTAGTATATCCATAAGATGTGCATCACCCCCATCTAATTCCAAAACGTTTCACCATTCCAAGCAGAAATTCTGTACCCAATAGCAGTCGCACCCCAATTCCACCACTATTCTGCTTTCTGTCTCTATGGATTTGCCTATTCTGGAAGTTTATGTAAATGGCGTCATAAAACATGTGATCTTAAGTAACTGGCTTCCTTCACTCAGCATAGTTTCCAAGGTTCAGCCGTGCTGCAGTACGTATCACAGTCCTTCACACATTCTTGCGTCTGAATGATGTTCCATTGTATATCAGAGCAAAATAGGGAAACTGCATGTTAACAGTTTAACAATCAGGAAATAGCAACACATACGTGTTATTTAGAAACACAGCAGTATTTTTTAAAATCAGCGAAAAAGAAATAAGAAAGACTGCCTGTGGGAAAGAGGAAGCAGGAAGAAAGGAATAACGTACAGATATTTTTCCAAACAACCTTGAAGGAAACTATCTAATTCTTTAAACTATGTGCATATGTAACGAATGGAAATGAAAAGTAGAATTTTTTTAAAAAGGAGAAAATCATGGTAAATAGAAAATACCAAAATAAGACAGCAAAATAAGTCCAAATGTACCCACTACAATACATTTAAAGGGCTTAAATTCACTTATTAAGAAAACTAAGCCTTTCAAAATAGATAAAATCCAACTAAATTCTATTAGCAAGAGACGTGCCTAAAAAACTACAATACATAAAGATGGAAATGTGAAGGCAGCACAAAATATCCTTCCCAGGCAACTACTAAAGGAAAAGGAAAGCTGATGTGACAATAGTGAGGTTGGACGAAAAAGAATTCCGGACAGAAGGCTTAAGATTAAGATGGATATGTCATACTCATAAAATGAACAATCCACCAATAAGGTTCAGCAGTCGTGACTGTATCAATCACATCCTCTTTATTGCGGTAAAAAAACCAAAAACACACATAACATAAAATTTACCATCTTAATCATTTCTAAGGGTACAGTTGAGTAGCCTTAAGCTCATTCACGTTGTTATGCAGCCATCACCGCCCTCCTCTCCAGAACTTTTTCATTTGGCAAAGCTGAAACACTATACCCATCAAACAACGATTCCCCATTCCCCCTCCTCCAAGTCCCTGGCAACCACCATTCTATTTTCTGTCTATGAGTTTGTCTCTTAAGTACCTCATATAAGTGGTATCATACAGTGTTTGTTATTTTTCGACGGGCTTATTTCACTCAGCATGATCTCCTCAAGGTTCATCCATGCCATAGCCATAGCATATGTCAGAGTTTCCTTCTTTTTAAAAGCTGAATAATATTCCATTGTATGGATATACCACTTTTGGTCATCTATGTATCCATTGATGAACATTGGGGTTGTTTCCACACCTGGGCTATTGTGAATAATGCTTCTATGGACATGGATATGAATGGGTGTGTCGATCACCAGTCATTTATTGAACACTGTCTTCTGGGCACGGCTCCAGGTGCAGGAAATACAACAGCAAACAAGACAGGGCCCAGCCTTCAGGAGCTGATGTTCTCATGGGGGCAGTCAATATGCACACAAATGGCACAGTCACATGACGGCAGGTGCTGGTCAGTGCCAGAAGGAACATGAGCTCAGGCCTATGGGTCACAGCCGCTGGCGATGTGGAGACTGCTTTACCCAGGATGGTCTGAGAAGGCCTGTCAAAAAAAGTGAAATCTGAGTTGAGATGTGAAAAGTAAAAAGGTAGCCAAGACCTGTGTGGTAAAGAACATTCCAGGCAGAAGCATGGCAAAAGCAACAGCCTGAGCCTGGACCCAGTTTGGAGTGTTAAAAAGCAGAGAGGATGGGGAATGACTTGAGGGGTGCACAGAGGGGACAGGAGACTTGAGGACAGAGAGGGAGGAGGGACCAGGTCGGTGGTGTGGCCATGTGAAGGGCAGGGCCTGTTAAGGGGTGGGGCTAAGAGAGGGGTGTCTTTGAGAATGATGGTGCAAAGTATGGGAGTTTTGAAAAGTTTCTAGCAAGGGGAGGACATGATTTGCTTCAACGTCATGGGGAGGGTAGATTTTAATGGGACCAAAGTGGAGGCAGGAATTCCAGTGAGGCATGCACATAATTTATCCCTGACGTGGAGTAACGCCAAACTGGTAGAACTACAAGGAGAAGTTGAGAAACCTATTAATCATATTGGGGAGTTTTATCTCTAGATAAAGGAGCCCCTCTCTGTTGCCGTATAGTTCCCAAGTCCTCTGGGCCATCCCTCCCCATGCCTCACTCCCACTTCTTACCATTACCTCCCTTATCTTCCCAGAAGTTCTAGCTCCTCCCAGTCCCTACATGTCACTGCCAGTTCCTCCAGCCCCAGACCAGACCCTAACGTCTTTCCAGTGGTCTCCCCGACTTTCCAGCCTCTTCCAGTCTTTTTCCATTCACCTCTTTCCTTCAACATCCCCCACTCACCTCCCCTCAGTCTCTCTTACTCCATCCCATTTGAAATTTCTGCTCCTTGCATCTCGCTAGTTACTTCCATTCCTAGTCCCCTGTAGCAACTCAAAATCCCACAGTCATTCCCAGTTCTATTTCATCCAACTCCCCAGCCCCTTGCTAACCCTTCTAGACACTTCAGTCTTTTTATCTCCAGGTGCTCACATCTGCCAGCTTCCTCCCATTTCCCACAACCCCTCCTGGTCCCCCCAGACGTGCTTTAGTCCCTCTGTTCTCCTCTGATTAGAGATTCATTTTCTGGTTCCTCATGTGGGACCAGCAGATCATTTTTCCCACTTCCCACATGGGCCATTACACTGAGATCCTTGGTTGGCCAGAAAGGAGTAAAACACAAACAAGGTTTAATGCCACCTCCAGATGACCCTAGACCCAATGAGGAGGAAAGGGCCCCTTCAATTCCACTCCAGGCTGCTGACCATAAGGTGGGCAGAGCCCCTCTTGTCAGCCAGTGAGCTCCAGCTCCAGCCAGAGGAGGTTCCCAGTAGCTGTCACTACGCAGACCCTGGGGCAGAGCATAGGGCCTGCTGAAGCAAGTGGTCATGGAGCGGGGACCAGAGGGCTGTGTTTTTGGAGGGCCTACGATTTACCAGTATGGCCAGCCTTGTGCCATCGCCTTCCGTCTATCTCATCACTCAGTTCCTTCAAACTCCTGTGGGCTCCTCCAGGCCCTTCCCAGGCCCCAGGCCCTCTTAGCCCCGCCCACCCTCCTAGTGCTTCCAGCCCTCCAGGGGCCTCCCTAACCTCCCCTCTACCCAGCCCTTCCCACTCCCCCTCCGCCCCCCCCCCCCCCCCGTCTCTGCCTGCCTCCTAGCCCCCCATATTCCAGGAAAGAGGCTAGGCACAAGGAAGCGATGGCTTAAAATTTTCTCTGTATATAATAGAAAGTCGAATAGATGCTACCAGGGGCTGGGAGTAAGGGGAGTTATTGTTTCGTGGGTTTCTATTTGGGAAGATGAGGAAGTTCTGGAGACAAATTGGAGGGGGTGTTGCACAACGTTCTGAATGTACTTAATGCCACAAAACTGTACAATTCAAAATGCTCAGAGTGGTAAATTTTATGTATATTTTACCATAATAAGAGAAATTTTTTTAAAATTTTTTCCTTATACAACAAGCAGCTGCTGGTCACTCTCAAGCCCAGCCAGTCTCTACAGCTCCCCTAGTTGCCATTTTGCTTCCTCTCTTTCTTCACGTCTTCCCTGCCCCAAACTGGCTAAGTCGTCTCCTTTCTCCCAGTCCTTCTAGCCTTCCAGGCAACCCCATCCCTCTTATTTTCTCTGTTCCTTCCATGATCTCCAGCCTCTCTGCACCCGCCTACCTGCCCTAATCCTACCACTGTCTCCAGTCCCCCTAGATCCTGTCAGTTTCTTTCAGCCCCCAATAGTCCCTCAGGTGCACTCCATTCCCCATCCCCGTCATACCCACCCCCTTATCCAACAGAATCTTGTCACTCCCCTACCCCAGTTCCACTCACTTGCCAAAATTAGGTCAAACTTATCTGTGCTTCAGGAACTATTTTTCCTCTCAGGACTTGTATTGTTAGGTTGTCACAGAAACTGCCTGCAGTTTTAAATAACTGTAACAGGATATAAGAATGGAGGTCATCTTGTCTCAGTTTTGACTAAGACCCCAGGACAACAGGGACCAATGATCGCTACATTGCAGAGTGGGGTAAGACCACCAAAGCTGAACAGGAAAAGGAAGTGGTTGAGAACCAGTTTTGTGACCCTTAGCTGAACGCCCTTAAGCTCATGAAAAAAGTTAGAGAGGCTAAGAGGGGTTAAAAAATTTGAGGTAGCATTTCTTTGGAGATATCTATACAGTGATTCTCGCTACTAACACTCCCCCAGCAATGGCAAAGGGGTGGGGTATGTTTGCCCCTCACTGTAGGTCTAAGGAAAAGGGCTTCAATAGAACCACTCAAAAAGCTCGATATGCATCAGTCAGTCAACCAATAAGCTGTTGACCTTTCCAGGAACTGGGGATACAGCCAGGGATGAAATAGGGGTGGGGTCCTCAGTAGCTTACAGAACATAGTAGACTGGTCTCTGATTCATGCCTCAAAAATCTAATAAGGGGGACTTCCACATTTGCTTCTGAAGGATTAACTGCCTCAGAAATTGTCCCCTCCTCTTGTAAACAATTAGAAATCTGGAGAAAAAATGTAAAACATATTTTCAAACTGAACAACTAGTAGCACAGGCCTGGGATCCCTAAAAGAAGAGAAACAAATGATGTGAAGCTCAAAGCCTAGAGGCAGTTTCTGGGCCTCAGTATGGAAAGGGGATCCTAATCAGAGCTGAGTAGTCCCACTGAGTTGAAGAGGCAAAGCCTGGAGTTCAGAGGTCAAGACAATTAGAATGTTCAGCGCAAAGTACTGATGAGGAACGGGTTTCCTAGAGATACAGCACCAAATGTATTCAAATGGAGTTTTGGACAAAGAATTAATATGTTCATGTGTGAGAGAAAACTGCCCAGGACAAGGGGAATGGTCATCAGAAAATAGTAAACCAAACAATCTCTGAAGCTCACACAGAAATGGGCATAGTCCAGACACCAAACACTGCAGCATTGTTCACAGAGCCAAGATATGGAAACGACCTAATTGTTCAATAGATTAATAGATAAAGAGAATGCACGTGCGCATATATAAACAGACCAGAACTGATAGAGATGATGGAATTAGTAGATACTTTAAAACCACTATTTTAACTTTACAAATATCATCAAAGAAAATTTAGACACGATAAGGGAAATAGAAGATTTAAAAAGAGACTCATTCTAGAGCTTAAATATATAATATTCAAAATTAAAAATACACTGCCTGGGATTAAGATCAGATGAGATACTACAGAAGAAAAAAAAAACAAACAGAAAACTTTGAAGAAATTGCAATAAGCTACCCAAGATGAAGCACTAAAAGAAAAGACACCGAAAAAGCAATAAACAGTCATAGTATAGGCTGTAAGACAATATCGAGCAGCCTAACATATGTGTAATTGGAATCCTAGACAGAGAGGTGAAAATGGGGAGATTAAAGATATATATTTGAATAAATGATGGCCTACATTTTTCCACATTAGATGTAAGATAGATCTAAGAATATAGATCTAAGAATCAAATAAAATCCAAGCAAAGACACAAATGAACAAAAAACCATACCAAGGCACATAATAATGAAATTGCTAAAAAAAAAAACAAAAAAAAAACAAAAAAAACCAAAAAACTAAACTAAAGATAAAAAGAAAATCTCAAAAGGAGCTAGAGAGATTCCACTTCCAGCCAAGATGGAATAACAAGGACTGGATTTACCCTATTATTGAAACAATCTAAAAACAGACAAAACATCAAATAACAGTTTTTAAGACCGTGATATCAAGCAACAAAGGACAAGGATCTCTGAAAGATGGAAAACAAATTAGATGAGCTCTAAAATTGTGCCATCTTACTGCTTTGTGTATACATGCAATGGTATAATATCACCATTATAAAGGTGATGAAGAACTATGATAATTAAAGATGTCTCCTATAAACCTTGAACGAACTAGTAAATAACAAAACAAAAAACTATAGCCAACAAAGTAACAAAGGAGGCAGAAATGGAAACAAATAATATTCAATTGATCCAAAATAAGTCAGAAAAGGGGGATAAAGGGAGTGAGTGAAGACTGAAGTAAGCAGAAGAAAATAATAAATATAAGATCAGGATGTAATTAAGTGAAAACCAGAAAATCGGTAAAGTTAATTATATTAGAAGTTAATCCAAAGCTGATGCTTTGAAATGACCTATAAAATTGGGAGGTGGGAGGCTGTAGAAGGACTGATAAGGGAAAAAAGAGAAGACACAAATGATCAGGAATGAAAAAGAGGACATTACTACAGATCCTACAAACATCAAAGGATAATAAGGGAATATTATGAACACTTTGTGTCAATAAACTTGACTTAGATAAAATATATAAATTTCTGCAAATACACAAACTAACAAAGTTTGCTCAAAAAGAATAGCTAACCCTTCCTAAAAGAAAAACTCTAGGCACAAATGACTTTACCGATGAATTTACCAAGCATTTAAGAACTAAATAATGAAAATCATGCATGACTCTAGAAATTTGTTGAGAAAAATACTTCCCAACTTATTCTATGAGCCCAGAGTTATCCTGATATCAAAACCAGATAAAAATATTACAATAAACCTACAAAACAAAATCCTTTATGCACATAGATACAAAATTCTTAACAGAATAAATCAAATCCAGTAGTATATAATACGATAATGTAACATGACCATAAGGGATTTGTCCCAGGAATGCAATCTTGGTTTAACATTTCAAAATTAATTGCCTACATGTAAAAATAAAATGAACCTTCACCTGCACCTCACACCATACCCCAAATTAACTCAAAATAAATCTTAGACCTAACTGTAAAAGCTAAACTATAACACTTCTAGAAGGAAACATAGAACAAAAATCTTTGTGACCTTGGGGTAGGCAAGGATTTCTTGGGTAGGAAACAAAGACAAAATGATAACTAGAACTTTACCAAAAATAAAAAATATTGATCTTCAAAAGATGCCATTAAGAAAACAAAAAGAGAAGCCACAAACATAGAGAAAACATATTTGCAAAACACGTTTATCCAGTAAAGGACTTGTATTTAGAATGTACAAGGTTTTCCTTGGCGGGGGGGGGGGGGGGGGGGGGAGTAGGAGAAAATGTACAAGGAATTCTTAAAACTCAATAATAATACTTTATTTCTTTAATGGGCAAATGATTTGAAAAGATATTTCACCAAAAAAGATATATAAACAGAAAATAAGCAAATAAAATGATAGCCAACATCATTAGACATTAGGGAAATGCAAATTAAAACCACAATAAGATACCTCTACACATATGCACACACTAGAGTGGCTAAAGGCAAACGTATACGGACAGAAATTCCAAAACAGTTCCTTAGCTAAAGGCAAACAAATATAAAGTGACGGAAATCAGATTGGCATTTGCTAAGGGTCAAAAATAAGAAGTAAGGCACAAGGGGCACAAGGAAACTTTTTGGATGATAAAACTGTTCTTTCTCTTGATTGCGGTATTGGTAAGTAGCTATATACATCAAAATCGGTGAATTTTACCTTATGTAAATTATACCTCGATAAATCTGATTTTTAAAATAGAATGCATGACATTATTTGCTAGCCCATAGTGGTTTTAATAAAGTGAAGACAATTTGCTGCATTGGAAACTGGAACCCTTAAAATCCATTGGAGGCAGAGAGAATACGTGACTTCCAAGTACCAGGTGTGAGCCATGAAGGAGGAAAGACCTGCACAGAGCCGTATTAAAACCTGTCCGAGGGCGCCACCTGGAGGAAAGACGAAACCTTGGCAGCAAGAAGCCTGAGCTGCCTGAGAGCCTAGGAGACGTCAGGACCAGTCCACACGGAGGGACTCACCTGTGAGTGAAACACCCCAATAATAGTGTGTGCTAGACAGTTTGGGAAAAACTTACAAAAGAGCCCCACTAGATGAGGGGTCATATTTATACACATACCATGCTGAGAAGATTGTGTGGCAGCTCACAAGTACTAATCAGAATAAAACTATTCTTGCTCGTTTCCTCCTCTCACTCCCACACTTCTTCATCTTTGGAGGAGCAAAACACAGCCTAGCACATAAGAAAGAGAATCTCAGGGTGTACAGCAGTAAGGAGGGGAAACTGAGCAGAGTTAATCAGATAATGTACACATTCTCTCTCTCTCTCTCTCTCTCTCTCTCTCTCTCTCTCTCTCTCTCTCACACACACACACACACACACACGCACACACACACGCCCTTTTCCCTGTTGCATGCTGCCTACCCAAAATAGACCAAGAAGATGAAAGGGAGAAGTTTTTACCTTAAATGAACTTTAAAAATTTTTTTGCTTGTTTTATTTTGCGTTTTTTATTGTGATAAAATAACATAACATAGAATTTACCACTTTAACACAATTCTGTGGTACCAAGTAAACTCACATTGTTGTACACCCATCTCAAGAACCTTTTCATCACCCCCAACTGAAACCTCTGCCTACCAAACAGTAACCCCCCACTACCCACTCCATTGGCCCGGCAACCACTATTCATGATTTGACCACTCCATATTGTTTTTAAAATTGCAGTTACTGAAATGAGACTTTTATAATTTGAAGGCCCAGGAACTTTTTACCAACAGAAAGTGTCCAGAAAAGACATGGTTTGCCCTATATTCGATGCAAAGGGTGCAATGAACCATCACCACAGAACAAGCTTGGAGACAGAGATAAAAATAAAATTGCCTTGTGATGGCACCCTGTGAGTCCTGTTCAATCTCACACTTCACAAATATGGGGCTTATTTTTCTCATGAGGTAAGAAACCTAAAGATATATAGTCCAGGGCTTACAGCTGGTTGAAATGTCATCAAAGTGCAGGCTCCTCTTAGCTCCTTACTTCGCCATCCTTGGTGTAGGACCCTCCACCTCCATGTCTAGGTAGAGTCTGATCCCAGGCAGGAAGAAAGAGAAAAGACAAAGCCTTTTGAAAGAATTGGGAAAATTGTCACTCAATCATTTTCTGTGTTCTTCATTCAGTTCAGAAAGTGACCTGGTTGACAAAATCTGCTCTAAAAGATCAGTACAGTCCAACCATATTTTTAGCCACTTAGTGCCTGCCTGCTTTGCATACCTGGCAAAACTGCCCAACATCTGCTGGCCACAGGTAAGACAAACCCCAAGCCACTGCTGCCCTTCAAGAGTTTTCTGACCGAGAGACTTCCCTCCTCATCTAGACATGTAAACCCAGTCTCTGAGTCCTTTCTCCTCCAAGAGGTTCCTTGCCCATTCCCCTTCTGGGTGGTGGCCTGGCCTCACTATTCCAAGAAGGTCTTCTGCTACGGGACGTCCCTTCCAAGCAGCCCTGACCAAGTACCACCTAAAAACAGCTCACTGCACGCTACTGCCACCTTGTGGTCATGTGTTTTTTTCTTGATCAGCCCCCAAATCTTGCCACTCACCAGGACTCAACACAATAGGGGGAGGCGGGGGCAGGGTGAGAGGAATAATTCCCCAGTAGAAAATCTGGATGTAATTAGGAAAGAAAATAGAGATTAAATAGCTGAAAACCTGGCAAACCACTATGTCAGTAATGTCTAAGATAAATAAGGCTCTCAGCAGGAGGATAGGACTGGTGTCCAAGGGCAACTGGAACACTTTTGACAAAAGATACGAGCGGTGCATAAAGCACTAGATGATGCCAAGAAGGGGCACCAGAGGTGCTTCCTGATTCAGACCTTCTGCTTTAGAAATACCCAGGAAAGAAATTGACCAATGACCTCTTACTGGAGGTGAAACCCCTCCCCCCATTCTAAGTCTAGGTCTAAAACACACTCTGCCTGGGAGCCAGCAGGATCAGGAGAGCACGTATGTCCCCTTGTCCTCTAGATTTCTAGGGCCTTTGAGCCAGTGTCAATGTGCTGCTTCTACCTAGCACCTTTTAAGCACATATGCTGAATGCTGCCCTCCAGGGCCTCCTAGATATATGTGCATGTGTCTGTGTTAGTTGTAGGCAAAAGCCACGCTTCTGCCTGAGTTAAATATAAGATAAATTTATGAAAGGTGTGTGACCCAGAAGGCAGATGGCAGTGGGCTTTTTGAGAACTGGCTCAAGGCCTATGCAGCCAGCACAGATGCCCAAAATCATGCTGTGGAAATGTTGGGGAGACACTGCTGTTTCTGCCTCATCTGGGCACCAGATGCCACAGCGTGTACCCTGACACTGAACATTAGATGCCGTGTGGCCGTAACTCTGAGGCAAGATTGTGAAGGTGTTGCTATCCTTACCAGGGAAAAACAAAGGACTTCTGGATTCTCTGCTTGTTGGGACAGAGAATAAAGCATTTAGCAGCTGCAATTCGACTTACCTCTTATTACTATGGTTGACCCTTGAACAACATGAATTTGAACTGCATGGGTCCACTTACATGCAGTTTTTTAAACTATATTATTTTTAACTGTATTTTCAATCGGTGGTTGGGAATCTGCATATGTGGAGGGCCAACTTAAGTTCTATGTAGAGTTTTGACTGTACAGGAGTGGTGGGTTGGCACCCCAAACCCCTGCATTGGTCAAGGGTCAACTGTATCTCTACTCCAATTTTCCAAGATCCATCTGTCTTCTGCATTATGCAAAGCCCTAAAGTAAGTTGAAATATGATAGGATTCAGTATCCCTTCATCTTTTAAGTCTTTAATGGTAGCATTCATCTTTGTAATTCCTCCAAGGATGCAGTATTGATTTTGGTTTACTATTCTGCTTATAGAGCAGATACTCCGGAGGCATTCACTTAGCTCTTGACACAGTAAAGTCTCTTACCCTATGAATCTGAGAAACAATGTAAAGATTATGAGTCGCAGAGTTTATTTATTCCAACCGCATACTCAGAAAGTGTGGAAGTAGCCGTAGGAGGAGTGAGGAATTCCACCCAACCTACAAATTTCCCTTTGTCACCTAACTATTGTAAGTCCCCATTCTAACTAGTGGACCACAGGGGCATTCAGAAATTATTAGCTTAGAGCTAGCATCCAATAATCCCTAAAATGTATGGGTATTTCTCTTTCATGAATGCACAATTGTCCTAGCAAATGGTACATACTCATTCTAATACAGATAAATGCACCTGTGACGGTATTGGTATAAGCGGCAATTCTCAAACCTGGCTACAGATTGGAATCACCTGGGTAGCTTTAAAAACTATTGCAATGACTGAATCTCTTCCAGAGATATTGACACCATTGCTGTGCGACTGGAGTGGGGCAGCACAGTGGTCTTGTTTTTTAATCACCAGTAGTAATTCCAGCTGCAGAAATTACTGGTTGGGGCTAGATAAGGCAGTGGTTCTCAGCCTTGGCTGCACATTGAAAACAGCTGGGAAGAATTAAGAAAAATACCAATGGATCTCCAACCTAAAGATTCTGATTTAATTATTTAATTACCTGCGTGGGTAGTAGGATTGTTAAAGCTCACCAGGTGAATCTAATCTGCAGGGCCATTAGGCTAAGAGAATAAATAAATAATGAAATGAGGGAATGGATGAATCTATAGTCCTACACTTTAGACTTAGAGCCACCCTGTGAGGGTGCGTGTGCATGTGTGTGTTTGCGGGGCTGGGGATTATCCATCATTTTAGCATTGTGATATTGAGGCTCATACAACAGAGAGCATGGAACTCATGTATTTTGGAGGTGTCCTCTCTGTACCAGGCACTGGCCTAAATGCTTTAAATGTATTTTCTTGTTATTCATAACCTCTAAAAATAAGATGTTCCACACTTTTTACGGAATTGAAATCAAGACTCCCAGAGGTTAAATGACTTGCCTGCAGACACAAAGTGATTCAGTGGCAGATACTAAACCAGACTCAGGTGTCCTGAAGCAAATGCCATTCCCAACTCCTGCTGAAAAGTCTGCTCCATCTGCTCTTGCAGACACCTTGGCCTGACCACCGTTCATCCCAGAAGCCTGTCTGATGTCTAATTGGAGGTGAGCTAACGGATATCTTTTGGGGTGTAAGGCAGTGCCATCCAGGCCCAGAGCTGCAGGAGTGAGAAGAACCACATAGGAGAGGCCTTCATGACCCCATCGGTGGAAATCTTGGTCCCAAAGAGCTTGTCAGGGCACACTAACATCAGAGGGATGTTGGGACAGGGGACAAAGAATCATGTCTGCTGGACAGAGGGAGCCAGAGTCGAGCCCAGAAGCCAGGCTGAGGAAGAAGCAGGATATGGGGCAGCACAATCACTAAAGGTTCCCGACTGCCTTGCTCAGGAAGGAAGGTCTGGCCTTCATCCTGAGACTACAACCTTCCCGCATTGTGTTCACAGGAACTGAAATCAACTTATTTGTATGGAATGAGAAGAGATGGTAATTGCAACCCACCCCCCCGCCCTTGGCAAAATAAAAGGCGGCAACCTATGTTGGTATCTCTATTTGGTCTGTTTGTTGGTTTTTGTTTTGGGTCCATATCATCAGAAAATCTGGAAACCAAGGATTTCTCTGGGGGTTAGGGGATAGAAATCAACTTGTGGAGGGCTGTGGGGGAAAAACAGGAAAAAGAAAGTGGAGACAGCAGGTGTAGACAACGATTATTGTAGATCGATGCTACTTAAAGTCTGGTTCCAAGACTGGTGGCAGCAGCGTCACCTGGAGCTAGAAAAGCAAATTCTTGGTCCCTACCCCAAACCTATAAATTCAGACTCTCTGGGAATGGAGCCTGGCAACCTTTTAATAAGCTATTTAGGTGATTCCAATGCACAGCTAGAGAGAACCACCACTCTAGCTGCTCGCGAAGAGGCCAAGAGAAAGGGAAGTGGCTGGAGAGCCCAGTGGATTAAAAATGATTTTTGTGGTGGTTGTTCTAATATGGAAAATACTTAAGCTTCTTTTAAAGCTTTTTATTGAAATACCATACACCTATAGAAAAGTGCACACGTCAGAAATGTACAGCTGAATGCATTTTCACAATCGGCACACTCGTAACCAACACAGGATTAGGAAACAGAACATTGTCAGCATCCAGAAGCCCTCTCATGACTCTTCCCACTACCTGACTTCTAATGGCAGAGACTAGTTTTACCAGTTCTTGTACTTTATATAAATGGAAGCAAAAATATGTACTCTTTGGTGCCTGGCTTTTTTCATTCATCAGTGTGTTTGTAAGCTCTATCTATGTTATGGCATACAATTGCATATCTTTCATTCTCACGCTGCAGAGTATTCCACTGTGTGATTGCACTACTCACTCTACTGAAATGGGTGTGTGGGCATTTTCCAATTTGGAACTGTTCCAATTAGTGCTGATAGAGCATTCTAGGACAGCAATCCCCAACCTTTCTGGCACCAGGGACCGGTGCTCCTATGAGAATCTAATGCCTAATGATCTAAGGCGGAGCTGAGGTGGTGATGCTAGCGCTGGGGAGGAGCTGCAAATGCAGATGAAGCTTTGCTCCAGCTTGCCTGACGTTCTCCTCCTGCTGAGTGGCCTGGTTCCTAACAGGCCACGGATTGGTGTATCGGTACTGATCCCTGGCCCAGGGTTGGGGACCCCTGTTCTAGGATATCTGTTAGGCACATACTTAAGAGAGGAATTTCTAAGGACTTGACCATGTTTAACAGCTGAGAAGAAAGCAGTAGAGAAGAAGTGAAGCTACAGAAAGAAGGAGTCATTAAGATAGCGAAGTCCGGAGGAGTTGGCCAGAACTAAAGGCAGGGAGTGGCTTTTCTATTGCACCAGATGGGAAGGACAGAGCAATGTGGAACATAGGTTTGTAGTTGGGGGTGGATACAGGGAGCTCCTTGCATCAACCTTGATTTGTCCATGTGACATAGGAGGCAAGGTTGTTCAGGGGAGAGGAGCAGAAGAAGGTCGGAAGTAGTCATAGCAGTCAGCAGAAAGATAACCAGAGAAAGAATGAGACTGGAGTCCATAATTTGTCCTGCAGTACACTCTTTTGTGTTCTATGATTTTGCCACAGAACAGGTCCTAGTGAATCCTAGAGAGGGAAGAAATTTGGAAACTCGTGGTTTCCAGACAGTGGCTCCCTGAGAGGTCTGTGGCGCCACCTGCTGGATAAGAGCCACATGATGTGTCTTCACCACTAGTTGCTCCCCAGATAAATCCAGACCCCTGGAGGGGCCTCAGGCTGAGCTTTAATTCTAAGAGACCAGACACCTCCACATCACATGCTGAGCCCTGATCTAAGCAACAATGCAACCATAGTTCCAATTCAAGCTCTACTTTCCCTAGATTGGGGTCCTGAACAGGCCAGGGGCTCCAGGGGCTGCATCCTCTAAAGAGAGGGAGCCAGCAAGCATCCTGAGTCCCAGGACCTACAACTGTAGGTCGTACGCTGGGCTCTTCCTACCTCCCTGAGCTGAGTCCCCTACCATGAGACTCTCTGGGCCCTGGGCCCTAATGGGACAGGCTCACTTGCAACCTCCCTGGTCCCATGACCTGCCCAAACCTGTTCTAGATTCCACACCACCCCTCCCCAAGGCTGTCTCCACCGCCCTGGCTCAGGCAGGGCCTCCTGAGACTCAGCTGGGAAGGCTGGCAGGCAGGAGGGTACCACAGGGCCATGGAAGCCAAAGCAGGCCCGGTGCTCTACCAGAAGCTGCTGCTCTCGGAGCAGAGCTTGGAGTCTGAGGAAGAAGGGGAGATTTCAGAGCCACTTGTTCATGACCCCTGGAGGCCCCAGGACTCTTCTGGGTGAGTCAGGGAGGGGTCTGGGCACCCAGGAACTCAGGCCTGAGGCTGGTAAGTCCCTCCCTCTGGGGCAGCTAAGGGGGGCCAGACAACCCTGTGCTTGGCTCAGCTCCAGGAACTTTCTGGTTAAATAGGGAGAACCAGGGCTGCAGCCCCAGTCCTGGCCTGGACCGGTCAATCCAAGGTCTGTGTGTCTGAGGGAAAATTTGTACCAAGCCAGCCTTGCCAGCTGCTCTGTCAAAGGTTCCCAACCCCCATCCCTTTGTGCAGGAGGCACCTGCTGAGCTGGTTGGGGCCTGACTGCACCTGGCTGGGCCCTGCTTCTCAAGCCTGCCAAGATCCCGTCAGGCCTGCCTACCAAATGGCTCAACCCTGCCTCTCCAGCCTTCTCTCCAGAGACTCTGTTCCTATCCTTAACTGTCCTCAGTTTCCTAATCTTTACGTCTCTGTCCACACTGCACTATCTTCCAGGAGGCCTTTTTCCTTGGCAAACTTTTACTCCTCTTGCAAGCAAGATCAATCTTTGGGGAAATATTCCCTGGGTTTTCCTGGGGCTCTTGGGTGTCCACCTGTCCGGCCCTGGCTCAGGATACCAATATCTACAGAAAAGACACTGGTGCTCGGCCCGGGGTCTGGGCCCAACTAGTCGCCTCCCTGCTGCTACTGGCTGTTGGCTTCTCCCTGGCCACATGGCAACTCCACACCAGGAGTAGCTCTACAGAAACCGTGGTCTCTGTGGCCCCTCCACCCCATGGGCACTCCCACCACCCCGGCGTATACCACCATGGTGCCATCATCAGCCCTGCAGGTCAGTGATGGGAGCAGCTCAGGAGAAGGGAGGGTATAGGGTCACTGGTTCCAGGCTGCTCCACGTAACAGCCCTTCCTTGCTGCAGCCACGTGCTCCCACCTGGGACAAGAGCTGCTTGTCGCTGGGGGCAATGTTGTGGATGCCGGAGTTGGAGCAGCTTTGTGTCTGGCAGTGGTGCATCCTCATGCCACAGGTCTAGGTCAGTGACCCATGACCCCAGACAGTGACCCCAACCCTGGGTGTGATTGGTGACCTGGACCCTAGGCAGTCAGTGGCCCTGACCCCAGTGGCTGGTTAGTGAGCAGGACCTAAGACTTGACCAGTAGCCAAAACCCTAGGCTATGACCCTTGATCCCAGGTCCCTGTGATCTTCACCCCAGGTCAGTCTCCAGGCTTAGTCAGTAACTCTTAACCCCAGGCTAAATCAGTGGCCCTTCACCTAGGGCTACTGAGTGACCCTGACCCTAGTCAGTGCCCTGACCTCTTTGTGACCCCTTTATCTCCCTCAGGTGCCATGTTCTGGGGCCTCTTCCACAATAGCTCCTCGGGCATTTCAACTGCCCTGACGTCAGGCCCAGCCCAGACTCTGGCCCCTGGCCTCGGACTGCCCTCAGCTCTACCTACCCTGCGCTTGCTGCACACACACTTCGGCCGCCTGCCCTGGCCACGTCTGCTGGTGGGCCCCACCACTCTGGCTCAAAAGGGTTTCCTGGTAGACACACCCTTGGCCAAAGCTCTGGCAGCCCAAGGCACAAAGGGACTCTGTCCATTACTTTGCCACACTGATGGGACCCCCCTGGGCCTTGGGGCCCGAGCCACCAATCCAAAACTGGCAGATGTGCTACACAAGGCAGCACTTGCCCCGACCCCAAACCTTGTTGGGGATGCCCTACTGAGTCTGCTAGCCAGAGACCTGGGGCTCAAGGGACCCTTAGCTGAGCCCATGCCCACTTTGGAGCCAGCACTGCAGCTACCTTTGGCCCAGGGCATCCTGTTCACCACCCCTACCCCCTCAGCTGGGCCAGAACTGCTGACACTGCTGGAGGCAGCCCTACAGTCCAGTGGGCCCCACCCTGACCCATGCCCACAACCCCCACAAGTCACTATGACCCCTGTGAGCAGCGTCCTGGCCACCGTGGACAGCAGCGGCTCTGTGCTCCTTCTCACCTCCTCACTCAACAGCTCCTTTCGGCTCTCGACACCTGTCCCCAAGCACTGGGATTCTACTCAGCAACCTGATAGCCGAGTCTGCAATTAGTACCTGGTCCTCCCCTGTCATCCTTCGTGGTAGCCCAGATGACACGGAGGCCGATGTGTTGGGGCTGGTGGCTTCAGGGACCCCTGAAGTGGCCAAAGTCACAACTCGTGCCCTGCTCAGACACCTAGCTGGGCCCCAAACCCTGACCCAGCACCAAAACCAGAACCAAGCCCAGCAAAGATCAACAGAGAGCCCCAGCACTTGTGGCCAAGAGACTGTGCTCCAGTGGCAGCCCATGCAGAACATGCCCACGTCTCCAGTGTCCCCAATGGCTGCTGCCCCTTTCAGGGGTTCTGAGTGGGCAGGGACAAGAGTAGGCCCAGGCAAGGGCAGAGAGGGCCCAGCAGCAATGAAGGGCATAAAGAGTGTATATCAATTATGTGCTCACTGCTGGCCCTCAAACTCCGGCTTGGTCAGTGACTTAGATTGGCTCTTCTCAGCTAAGGAAACTAAGGATAATCAGAAAAGAGTACCAGGGCTTGGGGCGACCCCTGAGTTCAGATCCAACTCTGGGAAGGAAAGGCGGAAGAATGTTAAACCCCTGCCTAGGCTCTGGGACCCCTGGGCAAGTCAGGCAGAGCTTAGGGTACTACTGGCATCTCTGTCCTCCCCTTCAGGCCCCCTTCTTCTGATCTCCCTCAACGACGTTGGAAACAAAATAAAGATCAAGTCTCCCAGACGCCATGTCCCATTCCTCCTGTTTGGTTAATTTCCCATAAGTCTTTGAGGCACCTGGTGTCAGGGCTTCCCTGATAAGCAGCATAGGAAACTCTCCCCAAGAGACACAGAGCCTGGGCTTGTGTCTTTTGTCTCCTCCCAACTCTGCCTACCTCCTTCCTCCTTAGAGCACCATGTGTACAAGGTAAACCTCTTAATCTCACTTTCTAACACAGAGAGCAGAGCAAGGAAAAGGTTAAGTGTGTGAGTAGGCAGTGCCTCAGGGGCTTGGGTACAAAAGAGGTTAGAGCTGAGTCTCTGGAAATTAAAGGCCAGGTTTAGCTCTGCCCTCCCCAACTCCCCTAGGGCTGGGGCCTCTCTGGACTACAACCCTCCAGAGACAGCTTTTCAGGCCAACAAGCAGAGGGGACCAATAGCATCCCCCCCACACTCACACACATATTGTAAAAGGTATCTCTGATTTAATAGAACTCTTGATCCCACCACCTTCATCTTCTCCTCCAGCAAAGAAAATTCTTCCTCAGCTCAGTGAGTTGGACCACAATCTACCTGCTTACTTTAGCCCCAAATCTGGCATCTCTCTCTTATTTACTCCCTGCGCATGTATCATCAGCTACCAGCCTCAAATTAGCTGGACTCTGTCTACCCTTGTTCTCATAGTACCTTGATCCAATCCACCACTGTCTCTAACTGTTCTTCCTGATTCTACCTCTGCGCTCTTACAACCCATCCTCCACACACAGCTGCAAAATAATCTTTTAAAAATGTAAATAGAAGCAAGGCGTGCCCCTCCATAAAAGCTTCCAATGACCCCATCACATTCAGAATAAAATCTAAACTCTGGATCTCCGAGGGAGAGCGGAGGGCCAGGCCGCCCGCGCGCCCGCGCCCGCGCCCGCCCCCGCCCCCGCCCCCGCGGCCCTCCCGGCTCCGCCCTGCTCAGGCTCCGCCCCGCAGCTGGCCCAATCCAGCGCGCTTGCGCTGCGACCTGACCCGGAAGAGGCTGTCTTCAGAGCCCACGTGTTCCAAGAGCATGGCGGAGATGGACAGCCAGGACGTCAGTGAGCCTATGTCTCTGGGAGAGGAACGAAAAGCAGCGTTCGGCCTGCTGACCGTCATGGCTTGCTGAAGCACAGTCGCGAGTTCTTGGACTTCTTCTGGGACATTGCGAAGCCGCAACAGGAGACGCGTCTTGAGGCCACGGAGAAGCTGCTGGAATATCTGCGCACAAGACCAAAGGTAGGGTGGCGATGCCTGGGGCAGGGTCTGTGTATGTCTCAGCAAAGATGTGGCGGCGGGCACCAGGAATTGGGACTGGGGACACGTGGTCGCGAACTGGATGCTCAGGTGAGCGCGGTCCGAGGGACGGGAGTGGGCGGGCGCGGTGCGGTTCTTGCCACTGTCGTCCCGGAAATGTGCTTGGTTCCACAGGGGTCCGAAATGAAGTACGCCCTGAAGCGCCTAATCACTGGGCTCGGGGTAGGGCGAGAAACCGCTCGGCCCTGCTACAGTCTGGCCCTGGCCCAGGTGAGGTGGTGACTCCTGGAACGAGCCTAGCCACGCTCAAAACGGTGGGGAATGAGAAGGGCAAATGTCTCCGCTGCAAAAAAAGGAGTCAGTGGTCTGAGAGAGAAGTTGGGACTGGGAGAGTGGTATCTGAGTTGACTGGAGGTGTCCCTGGTGAAAGTGGAGAAAGTGAGCAAGGCCTGTCTACAGAGAACCCTCAGCAGGTGGAATGGGAAGTTCAGCAGTTTTCTTTTTGATGCATGGGTTGACTGGCTTCCGAGGTACATTTACTGAGGGTAGTAAACTTTGGAGTGGATCGTCTTTCCTCTGCAAGGTTCAGGACCCTCAGTCTCCAAGGGGCACTCAGCCAGTTATCAGCTACCTCTGAGGAACTTAGACAACTGGAAGGGCAATGAAGATCAGTCCTTTAAGATCAGCCTAGGGGGAGCTCAGAGCAGGCTGTGGGGATAGAGTGTCCAGGAATCTCAGTTGAGCAATCTAGGGGCCAAAGGAGGTACTTGCTGCAGCCCAGGTAGGCAGCGGGCAGAGAGACAAGATTCAGATCCACCTGAGCAGCATGTTCCACCATTAGCACTTCTCAGAAGGAGTGAGCAGCTTCAAAGGCATCCTTGGGGTGGGAGCAGGGGCCCAAGGTTTCTGGGCAGAAGCTGAAGGGAGACATTGGAGGAGGTTGAGGTCTTTTGGGATGTGGCTGGGCCACTTGCCTGAGTCCCTCTCTTCCTCCTGTCATGACTCCTGGCAGTTGTTACAGTCTTTCGAAGACATCCCCTTGTGCAGCATCCTGCAGCAGATACAGGAGAAACATGATCTGCAGAAAGTTAAAAAGGTGAGAGTTAGTGGCCCCAGGGAGGTCAGCAGCCCTAGGGTGGGTAATTCTTGGGCCCTTGGGGAATTCACCGGTTCACGGGTTCCTGGAATTCTTTTCTAGGCTATGATGAGACCTGCTCTCTTTGCAAACCTGTTTGGGGTGCTAGCCCTCTTTCAGTCAGGCAGGCTGGTGAAGGTAAGAGCTTTGGGGGCACAGGAGGTGTGTGGACTGGCTTGGGAGTGGTGGGGAACAGTGGCATGTCCTGCTCATACCCTCTCCCCCTTTGTGGGTACCAGGACTCAGAAGCACTGATGAAGTCAGTGAAGCTGCTGCAAGCCCTTGCCCAGCACTACAACCACTTGCAGGAGCAGCCCCAGAAGGCCCTGGTGGATATCCTCTCGGAGGTACAGGCTTACTGGCTGTGGGCCCCAGGGTAGTGCTGCTCATTACAGATGTGGAAAAGACACAAGTTAACACATGGAAAATAGTTTAGTAACATTTAACTTAACCGATATATCTATTAGGTTGTCAAAATAATGATTTAAAGTATTATTTCAACATGTAATTGGTATAAAAAGCTGTAGAAATAGTTTATGTTCTTGTCATATTAAGTCTCCAAAAGCCAGTACGTATGTGTTTCACACTTACAGCAAATCTTCATTCAGATTAGCACATTTCAAGTGTTCAGTAGCCACATGTGGCCAGTGACTGCCATATTGGGCAGTGCAGTTCTAGAACAGCCCCTGGCATGTGGCAAGTACATTAACATGTTTGCTATTGTTTTGGGCAGAGTTGGCCCCTTAGGAGCCCCCACTGCCCTACTTGGGAATGGAAGTAGGCTAGTACCTGGAACCCTTTGCTGCTGAGGAAAAGGCAGGGACAGCAATGTCCTGGGCCCCAACTTTCTGTATAGCCCTGGCCACAGAGCCAGAAGGACCTGAATTTGAACCTTAGCTCTCCACTTGGTGCTTCTTGTATAAGAAATGGGCTAGTCCTTGAAAAAACCCAAAAGAAAAATAATTAAAACAGTGGCACTTGGTCAATTAGCATCAGTGGGGTGCTTGTTTAAAAACCCAAATTCCTGGAACTTGGGAATTTAAGTTTTTTAACAAATGCTTCTGGTGCTTCTGATGCCTAGCAAAGTGGGTTGTGGCTGTCCCACCTCACACTGGCACTGTGCCAGGGCCTCTTGGGAGCCCATAGGGCTTACTTCAAATAGGGTGCTATGGGGGAGCCACCCTCCCTCAACCTGTCTCCACACCCAGGTCCCGGAGGCCACATTGCAGGAGGTCCTGCCAAAGGTCCTCAAGGCTGACTTGAATTCAGTACTTGGCTCACCTGAGCACCTGGAGCTCTTCCTCTTGGCCCAGCAGAAGGTGCCCGCGAAGCTCGAGAAGCTGATGGGATCAGTCAACCTATTCTCCGATGAGAATATCCCCAGGTGTGAGGGAGGTGGGTGGGTGGACTCCCTGGGGCCAAGGGGCTGCATCTGGCTATCTATAGGTACGTGGTATGGCCCGAGGATGTCCCTGCTGCTCTGGGAATACTGGTCCTTATCTGTTCAGTGGGTAGCCCCTTAGTCATCCCTTCTGCCCTCCACAGATTGGTGATTGTGCTGAAGATGGCTGCCACCTCCGTGAAGAAGGAACGCAAGCTTCCTGCTGTGGCTCTGGACCTGCTCCGCCTGGCACTTCAGGAGGACAAGTTCCCACGGTTCTGGAAGGAAGTCGTGGAACAAGGGCTACTGAAGAAGCAGTTCTGGCCAGCCAGGTATGTGATGCGCTTGTCCGCCCTCCACCCCTCCTGTTAAGCAGTGATGGACCAGTGGTCTCGAAATCCACCCAGGGGAACTGAAGGCTCTGACCAGGTTTATCATGTACCCACTTAGCTACCTGTGTTTCCGCCTGCTGGGTGCGGCCCTGCCCCTGCTATCCAAGGAGCAGCTGCAGCTTGTGATGCGGGGAGACGTCATCAGACATTACGGGGAGCACATGGTTACTGCTAAGGTGGGTGCCACCCACACAGCCCAGCACTGCCAGAAAAGGCCAGGCAATGGGACTGCTTCCTGCCAAGGGGTATGGGCTGCCTCAGGAATCAACCAACTTCTGGAAAAGAAGGCTACTCTTTGTTCCAGTGTTGAGTCTTCCATTCTCTGGTCCTACCTGGGATGGGCAAGCATAGCTGTTGTTGGGAGGGGCCTGGGACCTGGGTGTCCCTTGTCTTTGGGTAAAGCAAGCTATCTGAGCCCCCTGCCCCCTTTTCCCCCTCTGAATGGAGTTTCAACAAGGTCAGCCTGTCTGCCCTCAGGCCCCTCACCAGAGACATGAACAGCCAGCGGTCTATCCAGACTTCCATCCACCCTTGTGTTACAATAAGGAAAGTAGTCCTCATCATCATGTTCTGAGCACCCGTGCATCCTACACTAAGCTAAGCACTCGACAAGAGTGTCAGGTGGTGCTAAGAGCATGGACCAGACTACCAGGTCCCAGTCCTGGCTCCACTGCTCATTAGCTTTGTGACCTTATGTAGTTTGCTTCCCTTCCTTGTGAGACAAGAGGAGCAGTTAATACCCACCAGGCACCTAAAGCAGTGCCCACTGCACAGGACTTGCTCCTGAGCTTGTTCCTCTCACCAGCTCATTTCCCCTTTACAGGCAGCTTTGGAGAGCCATGTTCCTATTAGAGTTCTGGTGAGGGACAAGTCACAAAGTAGAGCGCAGTGAAGAGCACGGCTGCGAGGCCAGGCTGACTGGGTCTGCATCCCAGATGTACCATTTGGAGCCCTGTGACGCTCAGAAATGACTTTTAAGCTTCTTTGTGCCTCACTTTATCTATAAAATGATAAAAGGAGCCTGCTGCAAAGGGCTATTATAAAAGTGAAACAAGCTGCCGCACAGGGACATGTTGCGTGTAGTGCCCAGCACACAGAAAGCATGCAAGAGGGATTAGGTTTTAAGTCCACCGACACAGCTAGGAGTTTACAAAAGTAGGATTTGAACCCAGGTCAGTGTGATGGCCCAGTCTGGACTCTGAACCACTATTCCGCCCTGTCTCAAGCCAGAAAACAGCCTGCCCTGATCTAGTGAGAGGTGGGAAGGAGGGCCTTCTGGGTCAGAGGTGAGGTCAGAGCGGCCTTTATGCCAGCAGAAAGAAGCATTAGGGAGATAGGGTAACTCAGCCTGGCTATTACAAGGGAAGGTGGCTTCCTGGGGTTTGGTTTACCCTGAGTGGGTAATAGGCTGGCAGGGATGTTGGACAATGCTGTGCCTGACTCTTGCAGTTCCCAAACCAGTTCAAGTTTGCTCCAGAGAGATGAATGAGTATTGGGAACCTTCCTGGAAGGCTGCCGGATGACCCTGAGCGGCAGTTGGCTGTGGTCGTGGCCTTCACATCCGTCACCAACCAGGGCCTCCCAGTCGTGCCTACTTTCTGGCGGGTCGTGCGGTTCCTAAGTGCCCCTGCCCTCAGGGCTATGTGGCCTGGCTGCGGGACATGTTTCTCCAGCCTGACCTGGACTCCTTGTGGACTTCAGCACCAGCAACCAGAAGAAAGCCCCAAGATGCTTCACTCCATGGGTGAGTGGTGGCCCAGAGATTGGGATGGGGAGGGGCCTAGGGCTCAGGAGTTGGCTTCCTGGGCCTGCTGAGCCCAAAGACCAGTGTCATGGTTCTATGGAAGGGCAGAAGAGGGGAGGAGTGAGCCTTAGCTCTCAAAGGAGGCTCAGTTTCCTCCCATGTGTTTCACATGCTGGTTGTCAGTGGTAGAGATCTCGGTATTCCAGGCTCCAAAGTGAGTTAAAGGAGTACCATTTTTGCCATCTCTAAATGGCTCTCATAACCTGGCTTCTGCTTTCCAGGCCTGAGCGTGCTGTGTACCGGTTGCGAAAGTGGATCATTCTCCGCCTGGTCAGCATCGTAGACAGCTTGCACTTGGAAAAGGAGGAGGCCTTGATTGAGGAAGTGGCCAGGTGTGAGACATGCTCAAACCTTAACTCCCTATGGGTGGGGCTGCCAAAGAGTTGATCTCTTTCCTAGTCCTAGTTTGGGTCTCCCTGGAGCCAAAAACCTTGGGGTCAAGTTGTCTATGGGAAGCAGGCAAGCCATTCCCGCCCCTTAAGCAGAAGAGAATCTAGGAGAAATTTCTTGAAAGCCTGTAAAAGGAACAAACCCAGGAACTGTGGGGCTGAAGAGGTCTCAAAGGCTCAGGCTATCTCCACAAGCAGCCTCTGTACATCCTCTGACAGTGTCAGGGAAGCCTCAACACCAACCTCATCTGTGCCAGGTGCTCATTCAGCCCTCGGTACAGTCCCAAGAAGGAGCCACCTGTGTTAGCAGAAGTGATGGTGTGACTTGGTTGAGGACACACAGCCTTGTGTCTGGTTCCAAGAGAAGGATGCTGGATCCAGATCTGAGAAATGTCCATTTCTCATCAGGAAGTGTGGCTACCTTGTCCTCCTCTGTCCTTCGGTGGTGCCATCTGAGGAGAGCCTGGTAAAAACAGGTGGCACTAACCTAGGCAACATGAGTTTCTCTGCTCTCCCTAGGTTTTGTTTCTTTCACTCATTCTTTGAAAAAAAGAAGCCCACGTCCCAGATCCCAGAAACGGAGCAGCAGTTCTCCTTCCCTATGGAGGGCCGGGCCCGAGAGGTGGTCAGCAGTGCTTTCTTCAGGTGGGCCGTGGGCAGCGTGGGAGAGGTCTGAGGGTGGGCGAGCAGGGTGGGAAGGTGGCCTTGAGGATGCTTGCTTTCTCCAGTTCTAAGCTGGAAGAAACTTAAAGGCCCAGTGAGTTCTAGTGGGTCAGGGTGTGGGGCTGGAGGAAGATGACCATGTTCACTGACCCAGCCCATGACCCTGACCCCAACCCAGCCTGCTGCAGACCCTTAGTACACAGTTTAGGCAGGCACCGGAGCAGACCCAAGACAGGCAGCCCTGGACCTACCGCCTGGTACAGTTCGCAGACATGTTGTTGAACCACAGCCGCAACGCGGCCCCCTGGCACCCTTCACTACGCAGCAGCGCCAGGCCTGGGACCGGTGAGGGTCAGGACTTCCAGGGAGTGGGCGGGGCACTCTGGGTCTGACACTGACAGCAGTGGCCTGAGAGCATACCCATTTTGCCCAGGATGCTGCAGACTCTGAAGGAACTGGAGGCTCGCTCCTCAGAGGCCAAGGCCGCTGCTTTCCAGCACCTGCTACTCTTGGTGGGCATCCACCTCTTCAAGGTACGGCTGTCCAGAAGGGAAGGAGTTAGAGATCTGGGGTCTGGGGCACAACAGGTTTCCTCTTGAGAGGCTTGAGGGCTTTGCCAGGAAAGGCTCAGGGAAGTTGAACTTGGCAGATATCCTAGGCCAGCTGGTCCTGGATGGAGCTTAGTGCCAGCAACTCTTGACCCTCATGGTTTCTTCCTGACTACATCCTCATTTCTCCAGAGGTTTTCCTCACATCATATGAGGCTCTTACAAGGCTGCTTTGGGTCTTAAGTAGTCTGAGGAGATATTGCTCCCTTCTGGCCTCTTGATTGTGGATCTTGTTCCAGGCCCCAGGCACTCTAGGCCCAGCCCATAAACGAGTTGTGTGGGTAAAGGTTAGCCATGATGCCCCTTCTGCTCCTTGGCATTACGCTTTGGGGCCCTGGGGACACGTTTTGAGCCTGTCCCAGACTCTGGGATATCTGAGCTTGACTTGGACCAAGGGTGTGTCAGACTACTGAATAAAAGGTGCCCAGCCACAGCCAGGAAGCTGGAGAGAGAGATGGCCAGGGTTCTGGGCTCTTATTCTGGCTTTTATTCTATCACTCCTGCCCAAACATTGAAGCCCCTTTCCATATTAAGAGGGAAAAGTCTGCCTTTTTAGTACCAAAATCACAGAGACTGTTTTCAGAGCCTCCCCTTCATCCCCCAAGGGTGGTCGAGGAGGGTGGGTGGCAGAAGTCTGGGTATATACCCAGCAAGAAGGGCTAAATCAGTTTGAATTAGTTAAATTAGTGATTTTTGAGTTATTTGTAATAATGTTGAGCCAGGCGTGGAAGGAAAAATCTAAAATTTCGAATTGTGAGGCCCAGGGCCTGTTGTCTTATGATCTTGACGTGAAGTTGGGCTCCATGTTCCCTGAGGGCTCTCAGACCCAGTGACTGCATGTTAGCTGTCAGGTCATCACCTGGTTCTAGCTGAGGTCTTCTATTCTGAATGGTGTGGGTGGCCGGCTAAGGCAGGTTCTGATGCCAGCCGCTCCCACTTGGCTAGCCCTTCCTTTAGCTCAACAAAGGCTAGAAATGGGGCTTTCTGTCCTACCCATAGTCTCCCACAGAGAGCTGCGACCTCTTAGGTGACATCCAGACCTGCATCAAGAAGGGCCTGGGGGAGAAGACGCGCCGTACGCGCTCCAAGGCCACCAGTAAGTAGGTCATTGTGAGTGGGAAGGCAGGAAGGAGGGAGAAGAGCGTGACCTGGGCACAGAAGGGACCTAGAGTGGGGCAGCTGTGCCCTGCCTAGACTCAGTCCTCTCCCCACTTGCAGACCCCCAGGAGCCACCATGGGTGGAGGTGCTGGTAGAGATCCTCCTGGCCCTCCTAGCCCAGCCTAGCCACCTGATTCGCCAGGTGGCTCGGAGCGTGTTTAGCCACATCTGTTCCCACCTGACTCCACGTGCCCTGCAGCTAATCCTGGATGTAAGTTGGGACCTTTGGGGAAATGGCTCCCGGGATGCGGCTATCCCAAGTACCAGGCTTCACCAGCAGTGTTGTATCAGCTCGTCGTCCTTGCTGTAATCTGCAGAGCAGGGTGGCAGCCTCACTCAAACTCTGCTGCTGTACAAGGCTGTTCAGGGTGTGCTGAGTGTTCATCATGTCTGTCAAGGAGGTGCTGGCCCTGGGCTTTGGAAGATGTGCCCCTTCCTCCTGGGCTTCATTTTTCTCTCTTGACCAAGACTGGAAGGGGCGTGTTCAGGGAAGGCAGTCAAGAGGGCCCAGTGGTCTGAGGATGGTAAAGGGTCAGCTATCTGGGAATACCCGGCAGGTGCTAAACCCAGAGCAGAGCCAGGATGAGGATGACAATGTGGTGGTCATGGACGATTCCGAGAAGCAGCTAGAGGATGAAGAGGTACTTGCCATTGAGGGGCAGGGCAGGGTGGGCATACACACACATGGTGGGCGATGGGGAGGTGCAACTCACTGGCACCCATGGCCACCCACAGGACAAGACCTCGGACAGTGAGGACAACAAAAACTCTGAGAGTGAGGAGGAAAGCAATGAGGAGGAGAGTGATGAGGAAGATCGGGATGGGGATGTGGACCCAGGCTTCCGGGAGCAGCTGATGGCAGTGCTACAGGCAGGGAAGGCACTGGTGAGCAGAAGCTGGGGAGGGGCTCCTGTCCCTGTCTGTGCCTTCTTGTGCCTGCGGGAGACCAGGCTGCTTACTGCGCATCTGTTTCTTAGGGTGGAGTGGACAATGAGGACGATGAGGAAGAGCTGGGGGATGAGGCCATGATGGCTCTGGACCAGAACCTCGCCAGTCTCTTTGCTGAGCAGAAGCTGCGCATTCAGGCCCGGAGGGATGAGAAGAACAAGATACAGAAGGAAAAGGCACTCCGGCGGGACTTTCAGATCAGGGTGAGCCTGTGAACCGGGCTATCACCCTGCCACTCCCCTTCCTCTGCATGCATGCCCACTCCTGGCTGAGACCACCCATCCTGGTCACAGGTCCTGGACCTGATCGAGGTGCTGGTGACCAAGCATCCCGAAAACCCCCTGGTCCTGGAGCTGCTCGACCCACTGCTGAACATCATCCGGCGCAGCATGCGCACCAGCAGCACCAAGCAGGAACAGGACCTCCTGCACAAGACAGCCCGCATTTTCACGTGAGTGTGAGCAGGGGGCAGTCAACATGCCCCAAAACCAGAGGTCAGAGGAGTGCCAGGCCTTTGGGGTTTCCCAAGTAGGAAAGGTAGGAGCCAAGTTTCTAGAGTTGGCCCACTTGGCTCTCAAGGCTCACTGCTCTACCCTGAGATGTGTCACTTACTAATACACACAGCCCTTAATTTATCTATCGGTTCCCTGACACTTAGCAAGCACCAGCTTTCTGCCAGACCCACCATCCTCAGGGGCCCCCAGTCTCTTCTCTGCTCTGAGGGTCACTGCTTTTGGGAAATCGGACTGGACTTTTGGCAGTGACATCCTGGGGCTGTGGTGAGGGTTAAATAGGAGATAGTGGGAGCACAAAGTGGTGGCGGCACTAAACAAGTCTCAAGGTGCCAGAGAAGGCCTCCTGTAAAGATGCCAGCAGTGCTGGGAGCTGTAGAGTTCATTGGGCCCAGGAGCCACAGGCAGGGCAGAAAGGGTTCAGAAGGAAGGTGGTTGGATGCAGCTGGAACATAAGAGGCCTCAGAGGATAACCAGGGGCTGGTTGCCTTTGAGGAAATGGACAGCAGCATGGGCTGCCTTAGAGTAGGGAGCCCCACATGAGGGGTGATGTAGGTGGCAGAGACAGACCTGCCTTCTGAAATGCAGAGGTGCTGGGGGAATTGAAGGCCTAGGGACTTGAGATGCAGAGTGCACAGCATGGAGAGGTCATGGAGAGTGTAACAGACAGTGCACCCCCAACACTTCTCCCTTATGACCTCTAGGCCACGCTTTCTCAGCTAGTTCTCCCCCCACCACCTGCTTGGGCGATGTTGGGCCTGTTCAGTGTCCTGCCTTTCATCCCTACTCTGTTCCAAGCCTTGCGGGGCCACACAGGGTTCTGAGCACACAGACCTTGGTCTTGCTTTACAAAGGGCTTAAAAGCCATTGTCCTACAAGAGATAGATGTAGACAGGAGATGTGGACCATGGTGCAGCCTCAGTTTAGGGAGCCAGTTTCCCCTCTGGCTTGTCCTCAGCAAATCTGCAGGTAGCCTTGGACCTCCCTCTGCGTCCTTAGATCCCTTTTCTTCTCTAGTTGCCTGTTTCCCTATGAAATGGAACTCAGGACCCTATTCTTGGGTTTGGTTCTGCCCGGCAGGGAACAAGGGTGGAAAGAATGTTGTAACCCGTTCTGCCCCTTACTGCCCCACAGACATCACCTGTGCCGCTCCCGGCATTACTGTCATGATGTGGGCAACTGCGTGGAGACTCTGTACACCCAGGTAGAACGTCTGGTGCAGCAGGCTAGTCACCAGGCCGATTCCTCTATCTCCCTCTACTACTTCAACGCCTCTCTCTACCTGCTGCGGGTCTTGAAGGGCAACACTGCTGACAGGTCCATCTGCAAGACCCAGAAGAAGGAGAAAGCAGGCACTGATTCCAGCACTAAGCCTAAGGGCCCCAAGGTGAGCAGGCCCTGGCCCAGGAAGGCTTGGCCTAGAAAGTCCACTGCCAATAGATAGGAGCAAGTACCAGCAGCAGGCCGGGACCATCGCCCATTTCACAGATGGGGAGTTGAGGCAATGGCTTCCAGGAACCCAGCTTTCCAGCCAGGCTCTGTTCCCATACCAGGGACCCCTTCTTCCTGGCATCACACCAGCTCTCTCTCAGGTGGCCCAGGCTACCAGCTGCTTGGATTTAAGCCTCGTGACCCCAGTCTACTCATCAGCACTGAGCTCCTTCCTGACCAAGCGCAATAGCCCACTCACCATTCCCATGTTCCTCAGCCTCTTCTCCCGGCATCCGGTGAGTATAGGGGCTGGCCCACCCCTTGGAGCCCCTGCTCAGCCTTGTCCCCATCTCAACCTGTCATTCCCTCCCTAGGTGCTCTGTAAGAGCCTGCTCCCCGTTGTGGTTCAGCATGTAACAGGCCAAGCGCGGCCCCGCCATCAGGTAAGGGCCTTCCCAAATCCCAGCCCAGGGCCTGTCGAGTTACTCACCTGACTCATTTTTGGATGGGTATTTGTTAGGGCTAGGAGTGCTGCCCTGGTGAAGGTGAGGGTGGGACAGGAGGGCCCAGCCAGGCCCAGCCCAGCCCCTCTGACCTGGCCAGCCCATCCCCTACTGTATAGTTACGGGAGTGGGGGCAACTTTGCTCCTGCTGCTGCCACTTCCCATGTGGCCTGAGCTCTCCGACTCCTTAGCACTCACGCTCTGACCTGCACAGAGGAAGCCCCTGTCTGCTCAGGGTCTGGGCTGATGGGTAGGACCCAGGGTGGGTCAGGGGAGTAGGCGGGGGGGATAAGGGGCCTGGGAAGGCTGGAGGAAGATGATACTGAGAAGAGTCAGATACTGTCTCAATCTGGATTGCCACCTCTGTCCATTTAGGAGCCATTACTTTCCCTTCAGGCCTTCGTTTCCCCACCTACCTAGAAGGTGGGTCAGGAGTAGATGATTACTAAGCTCAGAACTTTTGTGGTAACAGCCCAGGCAGGTTGGACCCAGAGCAGCAAGCATACTGTCACACAGCCTAGAGTTGCCGTGGCCTTAGTAGATGCTCAACAGGCTCCCAGAGCCGTTGGGGTCCCCTATGGTTTCTTAAACCTTGACCAAACACAGCGATGCTTCTGGTGACCACATTTCCCCACCCCAGGCCCAAGCCTGCCTGCTGCTGCAGAAGACTCTACCCATTCGGGAGCTGAGACTATGCTTTGAGGACCCTGAGTGGGAGAAGCTGTTGGCCAGATCCTGGCAAAGGTCACTGAGGTAAGAGCCACGGAACTCCCTCCCACACCATCAGGAGCCAAGGAGCAAGTATTACTGGGACCCTAAGCCTGGGGGTGGGGTTGGGGTTGCCCCAGCAAGCGTCTCTTCCCTTGGGCTGTGGGCTCTGGTATGGGAAATGGCTTCAGGCAGCTCTCCAGAGTGGCTCATCCTGGCCACCTTCTCCCTAGAACCTGCGGGCACTAGGTGAGGCGCAGACCAAGTCAGAGCACCTGAAGGAGCGGTCTTCCTTGGAGCTGCTCAACGCTCTTTTCCGGATTATCAATCATGAGGTGAGCCTTGGGCTCAGGAAGAAAGTCACTGGGCAGGCAGAGGGACCAGTCTCAGCAAAGGCAGGGGGCAGCTGGTGAGTCATGAGGAAGGTTCTGAATGCCAGGGGAGGAAAATGGGCAGTTTTTATTTGGGTGGTTAGAGAGCCATGGACATAGGTGATTGACTTGGGAGGGGAGAGTGCCACAGCTGTGTCCATGCTGTGGTACCCCAGTAAGAAAGCTGAGAAAGGGCTGGGAGGGCTGAGGACCATGGGAGGCAGTAAAGAAGATTCCTGGTTGGCAACTATTAGGAGGGAACCAGGTTTCCAGGCCTGCAGAGAAGGAGCAGGGAGCCATCAGAATTGGGGCCAGAAGGTAGCTGTGATGAGTGTCTGGTTCCCTCCATCTGGCCCAGAGAGAAAGGTTTCAGAGTCCTTACCATAGACACTGGTCAAAAGCCCATGTGCAGGGCAAGCTTTCTGAGAAGTACTAGAGGGAGGAGACAGGGCCTTTGCCAGGGCCTTGCAGAACAGTGGGCAGAACAGAGAAGCAATGCTTGAAGTGGTAGTAAAAGCCCAGGAGAGAGGGGTGTTCTGGAATCCAGTGGGTTTCAGAAATAATCCATTCAGTATGTGGCAGGGAGGGTGAGATAGGAAGAAAGGTTCTGGCCACCTGAGGTCATTGCATGGTGTTCTCAAAAGTGGGTGGGCCAGAGCTGCCAAGGGGAGGACTGAGTGGGTGGTGAGGAATCAGCTGGGGCCTTCTGACTCTGGGAAGAGGGAACAAACATGGCACCTGGGGTTCTTTTTTCCATTTCAAGAGGAACTGATTTACAGGCAGAAGCGGTAGCCATGGGTCAGAAGGGGACGTGGGGTCACTGGAGAGGCAGCAATAACTGAGCTAGGGTAGGAGGACTGGGGACCAAGAGCTGGGAAGAGGCCCTGCTTCCCATCTCCACTGTAGCCACAGCTTTCCCACTCTCTGCAGAAGCTGACTGTGGACCTCACCTGTATCCGGAGCGTGCTGCAGAGCCAGCAGCCGAACCTGCAGCAGAGGGTGCAGCAAGGAGAGCACTCAACCGGGTCTAGCCGCCTCTATGACCTCTACTGGCAGGCCATGAAGATCCTCGGAGTCCAGTAGGTTCAGGGAGGAGGACCCACAACTTGGGGGGAACTGGAGAGACCTTCACACTGCCCACATTGATGTGCATGCGCCACATCACAGGAGCTTTGGGCAGTTTGGGTTACCTGGGACTAGAGTGTAGGTCACTCATGCTCTTGCTGGTCACTGCCTTACTTTGCTCACTCTCAGGCGTCCCAAGTCAGAGAAGAAGGATGCCAAGGAAGTCCCCAGTGCCACGCAGAACCCATTAGCATGAAGCGAAAGAAAAAGGGATTCTTGCCAGAGACCAAGAAGCGCAAGAAACGCAAGTCTGAGGGCACCACACAAGAGGAGAATGCCAAGCCTACATGCATCAGTGGAGACCAGCCCCCCAGCACCGGCAAGAAGAAGAGGAAGAGGAGGAAGGCTAAGGTCGCAGCCCAGGCCCAGGTCAATGGGACTCTTGCTGCCAAGAGTCTTGCCATCAAGAGTTCGGCCCCAAAGCCCACCGCCGCAAACCCCAGCACCCCTGCCAAGACCCCAAAGCTACAGAAGAAAAATCGGAAGCTGTCCCAGGCGAACGGAGCCACCCTAGTGTCCCCCACAGAGCCTGCTAGCGAAAAGCAGCATCAGAAGGAGCTGCCCAAAAAGGGGGTCTCAGGCAAGTCGCCACACTCGGCACTGCCGCAGAAAAAGGCCAGATTGTCTTTGGCCAGCAAGAGCCCGAGCCTCCTCCAGACTGGGGCCAAGAAAAAGAAAGCACAGACGAGGAAGGAGAGAAAGTCCTGAGTGCAGGCCCTGCTCTCAGCCCCTCCCTATCAGCCTGAGAGACTCCTGTTTTTTAATCATGATTTTAATAAACAAGCCACTGTGTGAGGTTCTACCTTCTGGCACTGGGCATGGAGAGGGTTTGCTGTCAGCCTGCCGGGAGGTATTGCTGCAGTAAACACAACCTGAGTCCTTTTCCACATAGTCCCAGGGTGGGTGCAGAGACCTTGGCCCTGGGCTGGGCCCACCTCTGGTCTCTGGCTGACCTGTTTCTCAGCTCAGAACACAACCTGAGCCATATAGGGCTGGGACCTTAGCCCCCGGCGATGTGGGCCAGGTCCAGGGCTCTGGTGGTGAGGCGGACCTGCACAGGTAGACACTGCCAGTGCAGTGCCAGCCACCACACTGGCTGAGCACAGGTGTGACCACTCCTTGTGCCCCCAACCCCTGGGCAGCTTTCCTACAGGAGCCACCAGGGCATGATTTAAATAGGTTTATTTCTTCATTTACAAGAGGAATATATTTGGCTTCTCTCTTTAGACTCAGATTCACAATCAGCAGCTCTAAAAAATAAAGGAGCAGTTTGGCTTCCGGAAGGAAGAGGAGGCAACACTTGGACCTGGTTCTTGTACAACAAGAAAACATTGCTGGGGCCCCAGTTGAGGCTGGGGGGGGTAGGGGCCAGGCTGGTCTTTGGGGGGATCCCCCCTTTTTAGGCCCCCCAGGGTACCCCAGAGCTTGTTGGGGAGTGGGTATTCCACTAGCTTACACACCACTGAAGCCACACCAGCCAGTAACTACAGGGCAAAGAGCATTGTCTAAGCTGGCTCTTAGAGTCTCCTACTGGCCACAAGGGGCCCCCAGAACTGAACCACCTTAATTCCAGCAAATGTGCAGGGAGGGAGTGTGGAACAGAAGGGACATGATAAGCTCCACGCTGGGGCCAGCGATCTGGTGTAAAGTTGGCAGCTGTACCCTGTGTGCGGCTATGAGGATAGCATGGTGTATGCAGACAGGACTACAGGGGTGGTCAGAGGCTGGGGGCAGTAGTGGGCTGTGTGGAAATGCGAGTGAGCAATGGCAGCCAATGTTTCGGTGGAGGTGGCTCTCGCCAGGCTATACCCTGGGTCAGGAAGCTTAGAGGATGGCTGCTTCCTCTGGAAGCCACAGCCGTGGCTACTGCCCCATGGATTCTGGGAATAAATAGTCCCTGGGCCCTGCCCCTGGAAAGGTCCAAGCCTGGGGCTGGCTTCTGTGGGGGCCCCAGGATGAGCTGAACCGCAGAGGTTCTCCAGGGTCTGCAAGGAGCCCTGCAGGGACGGGCAACCCCCAAAGATCTCGGGCCTGGGGGCCCAGATGGTGTATAAGTCACCAGGGCCTTCACCCCTGGTGGTGCCAGTTCTATGTTGGGATGGTCTCCACCTGGAAAACCAGGTGAGATCCAGCCTGAGGCAGCAGAGACAAGTGACCTGCTAGGTTGAAAAATGCCCAGTAACTTGGGTGCCCGGGTCTGCCAGGTTGAGTCCAATGTCCCCGAGGTCACAGCCTCAGCTGAAAGGCTGCAGTCCTCACCTACCAGGCCCTTCAGGGAGCCTCAGAGCCTGAAGTGCCACCCTGAGGCCTGGGCTACCTCTTTGTACAGTCCAGGAGCTGTTGGGTCTTCAAAGTTGCAAACAGTGCCTTGCTGGGCAAGCTGCATGGGGGAGGCCAGTCCACGGGCCCCACGGTCTGGGGAGGGCAAGGACTTGCCCAGGATCACGTAAGCTGGTGATAGGCCAGGCTCTCTCCACATCCCCAATGGAGGGTGTCTTCTCCCTGAGCCCCAAGGGCCCTGCAGCCCAAACCCAGGGCTGGGGGTCTGTCCAGCCATGTGGCCCCAGCATACACAGCTTTCCAGGTTACTTGAGGACATGGCCTCTTCTTGGATCCATGGCCACTCAGTCCCAAACCAGAGAGGGTGGGTGCCCAGCCGTGGGTCACATGGAAAGCTGGACAGCCCAGCAGGGCGGGGAAGCTGTAGGCTACCTCCCAGGCTAGGTGGGAGGGAGGACTCTTCATTGTCCCAGAGGCACCTGGAGAGATGAGAATAAAAGATCAGAAGTGGAGCTTTGGGAGAGGCCAATCTAGAACTTCCCTCCTTTCTTCATTTTCCATGTTTGGAAAGATGCCTTTCTCCGGGCTCTGGGGGCGTGAAAGGGGTATGGGTCTATTGGACCAGGGTGTGTGTGGGGGCGGGGGATGTTATGGTGACCTTGGGTCTTGCATTGCTGGAAGTGCACCCCCAGAGGCTAGGCTCAGAGGAAGGTCAAAGTAGGAGTCAGGGCCCTGGCACCTCTAGGAAGATCAGGGATGTCAGAATCCAGAACAGCACAGTCTTGGCCAGTCCCAGCCCTGATCTCTGCCCTCAGCCCTTCTGAGGAAGGAAGGGGGAGGGTGCTGATTTACTGGAAGAAGGAGCCTGCCCCCCTTCCCATGGATCCTCCAGTCCATTTAGGCAAAATTTCAGGAGGAAGAGCAAAGTGCTGCCCTGAGTGCTCTCTCTTCCCTAACCACCTCTTCCTCTCCCACAAAGAGCCCACCCTCAGGCCCCCTGGCCTGCACTCACCGCCTCAGACTTTCACGGATGCAGGTGGCATCACCAGCTCGTTCACCCTGGGGAAGAGACGGGCGAGGGTCAAGGTGGCGGATCAGCGGGGACCGGGCCCAGGCACTGCTCTGGCACATCGCATCACGGAGGCCGGCTGACCGGACGTGCTGGGCAGGGACCTCGTCAGCCCCAGGGGGAAGTGGGAGAGCCCAGGGGTGGGGAGAGGAGAAAGAAAGAAGAGTAAAGAGGAGAGGAGAAGTCAGAAAATGAGAGGAAAAGGAAGGAAAGGGGTCCCAGCTCCGAAAACATTTAGCTCCAGAGAAAACCCCAAGTCTAGAACCACCAGGAACAGCCTGATCCACCATGGGCTCCCACAGCTCCCAGTCCCTCGCTGGGTATAAGATGGAGACTTTTGAACTGAAGGCAGAATCATAAGGACAGGAAGGTTTGGGGGCTGGTCCAGGACCCTGGGGGAGGGACAGGTGACCCACCCAAATCACTCTCCCACCACCCCAGGCAGGGCTGTGGCAGCAGAAGCAACAGGCCCGACCCACCCCACTCACTGCTGCTCAGCCTTGGCACGGTCACTGAGGAAGAAGAGAGCAGTGGCGAGGAAGAACATGCCACCCAGGACCACGACGAAAGGGCAGAGCATGAGGGCATAGCCCAGACTCAGGAACTCCCAGAGCGGGGAGTCCTTGGTGCTCTGGCGGATCAGGTCAGAGATCTGCGAGGATTGGGGATGGACGTCAGGGCAGGCCCACCTCCCAAATCCCATCACCCACCACAGCCGCTCAGCCCCGGGGAACTCACAAAGCCAATGAGGTAGGGGCTGCCGGCATCCCCCAGCAAGTGAGAAGTGAAGCTCTGCAAGGCCACGGCGGTGGCCCGTCTCGTGGGGATGACCACATACTGTAGAAGAGGCGGCAGGTCAGAGGCCAGAGGAGTCAAGCTCACCCACCTGGCCTCATCCTTGGGGTCAGCACACCTCTGAAGCCCTCACACCCTCAGACCCCTTCTGCCCTGGTGTCTTAACACCTCACTCCCCTGGGCCCTTCCCTCTTCCTACGGCATCCTCCATCCAGCAGGGCTGTCTGCTCATCTCCAGCTCATGAGACCAGGTGCCCTAGGTTCTGCACTGGGCTCTTAGTGGGGAGCCAAGTGCAGTGGTTATAGGAAACTGAAGCCCAGAGGGACACAGATCACACACAAGTCAGGGAGCACCAAGCCCAGAACCCTGACCTCTCAGCCTCTTGCCCTCCCCTTCCCATCTTGGTTCCCTCTCCATGAGAAGCTGGCAAGGCCTAGGTTGGCTGTGGAGGAGGTAGGGAGGAGGACCCTGCCTGGGCACCCACAGTACCAAATGCCAGGGACTTCTGGACCCCAGGATTCCCTATCAAACAGAGCAGGCCCTAACTCCAGGGGCTGCAAGTCCAAAGCTGGGTAGGCCAAGGTCAGCAGAGGAGCAGTGGGACAGGCAGCAGCCAGCTCAGTGGGTGCCCCTAGGCAGCCTCCTGCCTCCAAGCTCCAGCTACCTCATCTAGACAGTTGTGAGAGCAGCCAATACCTACTGAGCACCCAGGGAGTGGGGAGGCGGGGGAGACCTGGATCTGATGGTATTATATGACCCCATTTCCAGTAATAATTAGTCATGTGGCTGTGACACTTAATAAAATGGGACATGATTTCCCTGGGACCCAAACCCTGTCAGCAGCTGGGGCTGCCCCTGGGGACAGAGGCAGGAATGGGGATCCTGCCCTGCAGACAGACTCCTCCTCCCTTTACTCTGGGCTTGGGCAGCGACCCTTCCGCTGGGCCTGGCTCCATGCTGAGGCACATAGCTGAGTCAGACCTCCCCTCCTCTCCCCCCAGCCCGTGGACAAGAGAGAGACAGCCCCAGGTGAAGCAGATATTCAGGGAAGCTCTGGTGGGGAAGGTAGCTTTCCTGAAGGAGAGGAGCTGGCAGAGGCCCCAATGCCTGGCAGACTCTGATCTCCTGAGCTGTCCCATGTTGTGGCACCAAGCCCTGAGTGCCCTGAGGGTCAGCCCATGAGGAGCTCTTTGGCCTCCTGCCCCCAGAGCCTATCCTGGCAGCTCCCAGACAATCTCCCTAACCCCGCCTCCAACCCCACTGGTCTCCTGCACTTCTTTCTCCCAGTCCTCTCCTGACACTGACTTGGAGGATTAGTGAGGGCAGAACCAGGTATCATTCCATCCCCCCCCTCATCACCCACAGCCCCTTCCCAGTTCCTCCCAGGCTGCACCCAACCCCACCCAGGGACACCAGCCCCTGCCACACTCAGACAGCCTTTTGTCCCTAGCTGGCTGGTCTGGAGCCCATTGTTGGCCCTGTGAAGACAGCCTCTGTCCACCCAGCCCCAGCCGCAGGCACTTGGGCAGGCGTGCCTGGGACCCAGGCTGAGCTGGGAGGGCAGAGCCCATGGAAACTCAGACCCTGGGGGGGAGCGCTGGCAGGCAGCACCCCCTTGGTGTCAGCCTGGCACTGCCAGCCTCCAGGCCACAGACCTGAGCCTCCAGACGTCTCCCTCCCCATCCAGGCCCTACATCCAATCCTTCTGCCTGCTCGACCCTCTGATTTAAGGACCCATGCAGGCTCCAACATCTCTGATCTCCCCGCCTGCTGGCTCCCTTCACGCCCACCCACCCCTCCAACCCCCACAAGCCCTGCCAGCTCTTCCACCCCTTCTTTTGTCCTCCCCAGCTGCCCCAAGAGGTCAAGAGGCCTAGTCAGCAAAGGCAACCTCAGCCTGCCTCACCATGAGGATGTCTGCGGTGATGGCCCAATTAGAAAACAGCAGTGTCTCCCCGACAAAGATGCAGATCTGCGCAGGAGAGACCAGAGCAACTGTCAGGAGGCCCTCCACCCACCAGCGGCCCAGGGCTGCTAGGGAGGGAACCCCGAAGCTTCCCACCCCTTCCTGGGGCCTGCATCTCCTGGCAGTCAGGCTTATAAGGAAATTGTGGCTTACCAAGCCATGCCTGTAGCCCTGAAGGACACCAGAGCCCTGGACAGGCCCTGGAAAGAGCAGGGGCAGGCAGATAGCAGCCTCCCCACGGGCAGGGAGGGCCCCACATGTCAGACTGCGCCTCCTGCCGGGCCAGCTCCCACTACCACCCTTGTACCCGGCACTGCACTCACGTAGGCCCCCACGATGCTGCTCTTGGCGGCCACGAAGATGAGGCAGATGAAGATGGCCGAGCCCAGCATGCCCACAGCGCACACCAGAGGGTCAGCCCGCTGGGTCCGTAGGCGGCACCAGCGCGTGACTCCTGCCCCCGTGACCACACCCAGAAAGCCCGTAAAGCAGGTGATGGCCCCGAAGATGAGGCTGTGGGGACAGAGGGCAGTGGGGTGTGGGATGAGAGGAAGCCCAAGGCTGGGGCAGAGGGGCTGGCACTTCTGTCCAATGTCCCTCACCACCCTACTACCCACCGCCCCCACCCCAGCCTGTGCCCACCTGTCCTTGGCCCCACAAGGCGGGCTGCTGCACGTCTCCGCCGTCTTCTGCACTACTTGGGCGCGGTGCAGGTAGAGTGGGATCCACATGCCCAGGGCCCCTGTGGCGAATGACACAGCCGACGTGGCCAGGGAGGAGAAGACGTAGCTACGGCTGGGGAGAGGCCAGGGCAGTGACACTGAGTGGGGCCAAGAGCCCTGCAGCTGGCCCAGAAGGCAGCCTTTTCTCCCCCACTCCACCCCAGGGACAGAAGGCTTCTAATGTCTTCCCTTACGGGTTCCAGGCGTGAGGGCTATGGCTGCAGGAATAATAAAACACTAGTGCCCAAAATGTCACTCCCAGCATTGTGGGCAACAGAGATAGTAGGGAGCCTGGCCGAGGGTGCCAGGTGGGCCGCCTTGCAACGGGTGACCTCTCGCCTCAGCACACCTGCCTCTTCCCACCAGACTTCTCCGACAGTACTCACTTTCGGATCAGGGCCTTCATGTCTCGGAGCCATGAGGTTCGTGCCTTGAGCTGTCCCCCGAGCTGGTCGGCATGTCCTCTCTTAGTGGCCGGGACGAGGACGAGGATGAGCGTTCCTGTGATCATGCCCATGATGGGGGACACCTGAGGGGGCAGGGAGCACCAAGTTAGAATGCCAGGGCAGAATCAGCCTTATCTCTGCTGCACTGGGAAAAGGGGCTCAGGCAAGCTGCACCTTCTCTGGGCTCCGGGTCCCTCCCCTGGATTAGTATCTGCCCATCCTTCCTGATGACTGCTGAGTAAAACCACTGGGAATGAGGTCAGCAAAAAGGGCTTGGCTGATTATACTAGAGTGTCCAGACCAGGGGCAGGATGGGAGAGGGGACTAAAGGAAGAAAGGAGGGAAAGACAGTCAGGTGGATGAGGAGGGAGGACATGGCTGGAGAAATGGACAAAGGGATGGACAGACAGATGGAAAGATGGATGGATGGATGAATTAACTGATGAAAAACAGATATGAAGATGGATAGATGGATCAATAGATCGCTGGATGGACGAATTAACACATGGAGAAACAGGAAGATGGATGATGGATGGATGGATGGAAAAAAGGAAGACAGGTAGATATTGGATGTGTAGAATAATGAGTGAGAGAAGAAAAAGATTTCCTGTAGACAGGGAGCCAGATACCAGATACCTGGGTCTGGGAAAGTTCCTCATGAGAGCTCCTTGCCCTGGGGGACTCTGGGAAGGGACTGGTTGGGCATGAAGACAGCAGACAGATCAAGTAGATTATCATTTGGGAGGGGCCCATTTGGGCCACAGGAGAACAGAGGCTTGGGGACTCCTTTGGGTCTTCCCTGTGTCCAGTCCAGTGTCAAGAATAGACTCTCTGAGGCCCCAGGCCTCTCTCCAGATAGCGGGAGGTGGGGATTGGGGTAGAAACACATCTCGGCAGCCTGGATTCCAAAATAACGTGCTCCTCCATCAGCTCATGAGAACAGAGAACTCTATCCCCACCCCCACCAGGCCTGGGAGCCCATGGGCTGGGGAGTTCCTCTCCATTAGCCAACCCCCACCCCCAACAAGAAATTCCATGGAGGCTGCTTCCTTCCTGCTTTTGAGGAAAAAACACTTTGTCTTAAGCTTCCTCTCCTCTGCGAGACTGGGGATCTCTGTTTCCTCTGATTGCACTGTCCTGGAGCCTTGGCTGGAGACTTGCCTGGAGTCTTCCCAGGGGACAGGAAGTGGCTCCAGACCCAGGGGGCCCCCACACAGAGGTCTTGTCTCTGCCTCACTGTAGTAGTGGCAGGGCTTATAGCAGGAAGCACCACCGTGGACCTGGAATTTCCTGACATGGCGGCAGAGTCTTTTGTCCTCCTAGCCTGGGGGCCCCTGAGGTGGCAGGGCTGAGTCCAGCTCTGCTCATCCCTGGGCTCCTTGACACCACAGTGTGGACTAATCTAGAAGAGCCCAGGCCCATGAGCTGGGAAACCTGGAGTCCAAGCCCGCATTCTAGGCCAGGCTCTGTCCTTGAATTTCTGAGTGACCCTAGGCATGGTCTGATCTGGGGTGTGCTTACCCGCAAGGCCCAGTGCCAGTCTCCAGCTGCCTGCTTCACACTGGAGCCAGTGATGTACCCCAGGCCACTGCAGAGAAGACAGGCAGTCAGGCAGAGACAGGTGGGGGTGGGGATGGTATGTGCAGGGGATGCTTACTGTCTACCAGCAGGTCACCCGCCCGCCCGCCCCAGTCACCCAGCCAGTCATCTGGGGAGCAGGTCTAGGTGTTTTTCCAAGCCTGACCACCCACATGTTTAGGTCACAGAGGGCTGCCTCAAGGAGAAAGAGTGGTCAGAAGTCCAAGGGGACCCTGCCCGGATCCTCACCTGCCCAGCGGGATGGCAAAGTAGAAGACAGACAGCATGAGCGTGCGTGTGTTCTTGGTGAAGAGGTCGCCGATGATGGTGGGCGCAATGGTGGAGTAGCTGGCCTCACCAATGCCCACCAGCCCCCGAGACAGGACCAGCAGCCAGAAGTGCTGTGAGGAAGGTGTGGAGAATGCTGGGAGACTGTCCTGCTCCCCCGACTACTTATTCTTGGTCCCCGCTTTGCTCCCCACCTTCTGCAGGGTCCAGGAGCCGAGGGAGAAAATGAAGCCCAAACCTCTGCCTCGGCAACCACTACACCCCCGGGCACACTGGGCCTCAGTTCCACCGTCCATATAGTGGGTCTGACTGGGCCTGGTTGGTCCAGTGCTGGGATGGCACTGGACTTTCCCAAGTTGAGAATTGTAGGTATGGCCCAGAGGCCCCCTTCATCCCCATAAGCATGGAGGACATAGCCTGTGTTTCTCCCCTCCCCAAATTAGATTTTCTCCTTGGAATCTGGCCCCACTTTGAGTCACTCCCACTCTGTGTCCCACTCTCAGGCAGGGCAGCTGAGCTGACCCTGGCAGCACTGAGGACCTGATGAGAGTGGGGAGTGGTCAGGGCAACCCAGTGAGCTCAGTGCCCCTCCCCAATACACACATCAAAGAGCAAAGCCCCACTGAGCTGGGAAGGGTGGGGCCATGCCAGCTGCCAGCGTTACTACCCCTTTGATGTGGACCAGGCCCCTCCATCCCCCAGCTGCCCAGGGCCTGAGAACCCAGGCTGGTCATCTTTTCCCTGACCACCCATCCAACCAGCATCGCCCACATTCAGCCCTCCTCCAGGCTTCCTGCTTCCCTCTCTCCTTCTGCCCAGCTCTTTCCTGGCCCTCTGTCTGTGTCCTGTCCAGCCATCTCTGTGCCTCTCACTTCTGTAGCTCATTCACTCTCTCTCTCTCTGAGTTTCCCTCTAGCTCCTTGCCTCTGCTTCTTTTCCTGGGAATTAGCAGCCCACAGCCTTTGCCTATTTTTCTGTTGGATCGTTTGTCTTTCTTGCCTTGATTTCTATTAGCTTTTTATATGTCATGGGTATTGATCCTTTATTGCATATGTCACAAACATTTTCTATCATCTTCCTTTCCACTTTTAATATGGGAATTCTACCATAGGAAGCTTTATTTTGTGTTTAATTTGATGATGTCCAATCTGTTGATTTTCCCCTAATGGCTTCTGGATTTCATGTCTTTTTGAGGAAAGCATTCTCCACCCCAAAATGATTTGAAAATATTTTTTAATGTTTTGTTTTTATATTTTAGAGAGAGAGAAGGAGAACGGGAGGGATCTCCTCAATCATTCTCCTCAGCACAGGAGCAGGCAGATAAGAACCCTCTGACAGGGGATCCTGTTGATCCCAATCCTGCACCCAGCACCCACTATATTGTGCATTTGTGCATTTGTTACACATCCAGGTACTAATGAACAACACTTGGTGTCCCCTGTGCTTTGAAGAAATTAACATAAAAGGAAACTTTCCATGCATCTTGTCCCACAACTTGCTTTTTTCACCTCATTTCAGTCTTTTGGTAACCCATTTTCTGCTGGTTAATATAGATCTAGTTCATTCTTTTGCAGTGAAGAGTCTCATAGGATGAAGACACCGCATTTTATCTGGGCATTGCTCTATTGTGGTCGCTTAGATCATTTCCCTTTTTTTTTTTCTACTACAGGAATGCAACAAACATCCTTGCATGCACAGGTCACTATGTGTCCACAAGTCGGAGTTTCTCTTGGGTGTATACCTCGAAGTAGAAGGCTGGGCCATGAAATGTATAGAGCTAGAATTTTACAAAATTCCTCCATTTTGCTCTCCAAAGAGTCTATCAATTTACACTCCCACTAGCAGCTTTAATAACACTTGGTATTGTCAGCCTTTTTAATTGTTGCCAATCTGATGGGTGTGAAATGGTATCTCATTTTATTTGCATTTCCTTGATTACACAAAACCAAACACCATCTCTTCATACTTTTAGTCCCCGTATGGGTATCTGCTCCTGGAATTGCTTGTCAGTATCCTTTGCTCGTTTTTCTCTGGGTTATTTGTCTTTTTATTGTTGATCTATAGTTCTAGATTTTTACAGTTTGCTTTTTACTTTACTTTCACCTATCTGAAATTTATTTTGACGTGTGTTTTAAAATACAGACTAAACTTTCTTTTTCATCTAGATGGATAGTCAATTCTCTCAAAACCATTTAAGATTCAACTTTCATTTTACACTCAATTCCCATAGAAAGGAGGACTTCGTTTCATTGACCTCTTAGTCTATCCCTCTGATGTTGTGGTTAGAATAGCCATATTGTGATAATCAACAGGGCAAAGCCCCTTTCACTGTTATTCTTCACAATGTTCTTGGCTGTTCCTGGGTGTTTTCTCTGCCAAATTAACTTCAGAATCACATTACCAAGGTCCACTCAAAACTCCTGCGGGACTCAGATTGTGATTGCAATGAATTTATACATTAATTGGGGGTAAACTGCCTGTTTCTTTCTCTCCCTCTGCCCATCATCTGTCCCCATCCCTCCCTCCCACATACCTGGAGTGGGGCCCAGCACTGGCATCATGGTCCTGAACTCACTGGTCAATCCCAGAAGTAGCCCAGAGTTCAGAAGACCAGAAGCCTGGCCAGGGGTGAGACAAAGCCCAGAGGGGCCTAGAGGCTTCTGGTCCAGGCCTCATTTTTGACTGTGGGTGTCAGGCTCTACCTGACACTCTGGGCCCAGAACCTTCTTGAGCCTGATCCTCCTCTAAAACTGCCCCATGAAGCAAAGTTGTACCCCTAAACCTGCTGATCCTCCCTGACCTCGTCTCCAACCTACCCACATTCACAGTGTAAATCTGGCTCACCATTACCCTTCTTCAGACTCTTCCAGGGTCCTACACTGCCCTCAGGAGAAAGCCCATGGCCCCCAACCTGGTCCCTGCCTTCCTTCCTTTCCAGCCAAAACACTCTGCTCCTTGATCTCTCAACATACCCCACCATTTCTGTACCCAAATCCATGGGTTTGCTCCCTCTGCCCATGCTACCTTTACCAAAAGGCCAAATCTCCCTGTCCTGCCTGACCAGCTCAAATGCCATCTCCTCCAGGAAGCCTTCCTGACTCATGGATTTTAAGAGATTGCTCGCTCTGCAGTGAAGACTTTCAGCACTTAGCATATCCCGAAGGCTCTGAACGTGGGAGCTCCTGTCACATCTCCCCACCCCTAGCCTGGGTGCTCCCAAGGACAGGGCTAGGGTCTCCTCCTTTGTCCCTTAAACTGAAAACTCCTTAAGGACATATCCTGGTCTTCTCCCCTTCTTCCTCTATCTCTCTCTATGGTAGGCAACAAATCTCAAAGCGACAAATCTCCTTTCTGGAAAAAAATAGAAATAATGATGTGTTGAATACTTGCCATGATCCAGGGCCTGGGCATTAACTCAATTATTTCTCACAATAACCCTTCAAGCTGAGGGCATTATCCCCATTTTAAAAATGAAGAAACTCAGGCTCAGAGAAGTTAAGTAAATTTCTCCAGATCACAAAGCTGAGTGAGCAACAGAGTTGGGATATTCAAACCCAGAATTGTGAGAGACAAGCAAGATATACCTTTCTTCTGTTGAAGTGATGTTTGCCTCACTAGGATTTTGACCCAAGGAGTTAGCTGCTCATTGAATGAAGAATAAACTGTGAGAGGCCCAGAGGGGGTAGCGACTCACCTAGAATCACACAGCAAAATGATGGCAGAGCCAGGACTAGAACCAGAGTCCTGACTCCTAGGCCAGACTAGTTCCCCTTGTTCTTTGCAACCTCCTCAGATCAGAAGCAGCTCAGAAAGAGTCAGAGTACCACACTAGGCTGCAAGTCCTTCAGTTCTGGCCAGCGTGGGGAAGATCCTACTTGCAGGGCCAGTTTATAAAAGTACCCAAAGACCCCCTCCACCCACTGCACTTGGAAGATGCTGTCTGAGGTTCAAGCAAAGGGGCCGGAACTCTGAATCTTAACTAGAACAGGTCAATCAGACTGGTCATACACTGGAGGAATGGATGGGACACACAGGGTTACTGGGCAGTAAGTCCGGACAGGCCTCACCTGCTGGGGGATGAAGGAGCTGGAGAATGTGACTGCTGACCAGAAGAAAATGCCGCAACTGAGGATCACTTTCCTGTTGAAGCGGTCACCCAGGTAGCCAAAGATGGGGGCAGCCACCATGAAGCTGCAGATGAACACTGTGCAGGGAGAGCAGAGCTTGAGGGGCCATGCAGGGTCACCGTGGCTGAGCCCACCTGCCCAGACCACTCCAGCATGAGGCCAAGTGCTCAGAAGGCAGAGCTGGGCCTGGGCCGGGCATCGAAGAAGCGACCCCAGAGAGGACCGCCCTGGCCAGGCCTGGGCCGAGGGGAGGCAGGAAAGGCCCTCCGGGTGAGGGTGACACCATCCTCTTCAATGCAAGTCCACAGTTCGTCCAGTTGCAAGTGAGTCCTTTGGGTACTTTTGAAACAGATTTACTCATTGAAAAGATTTACTCATTGAACAGTTTCTACAGGCCAGGAGCTAAGCTAGGGCTCAGTACAAAGCATCTTGTGTATCTCTCCAACCCATCCCACCTGGCAGATGGGGAGACAAGCTCAGGGAGAAGTTACTTGCCCAAGGCCCCACCAGTAGTAAACATCCCAGTGGGGATGTGACCCCGTCTACCTGACTCTAAAGCCAGTGTTCTTTGTACTTTGCCACACTGCTTTCCTTATTATATTGAGAAAGAGGTTCAGAGAGGGGAAGGGAACTACCCAAGGTCACACAGCAAATCAGGACAGAACTGGGCCTGGAACTCCAGGTCTCATACCTGACATTACATAGCCGCCCTCCCTCCCAACATGCTGCAGAGGCTGCCCTTACATTTGGAAACACTGTCATTTGCCTTTTGCTGAATAGGTGGATGAATGAATGAATGAATGAATGAATGAATGAAAATTCCTGCCCTCTTGGAGCTTTCATTCTACTGAGAACCGGACAATAAAATAAAAAACATAGTATGTCAGATTGGACAAGTGCTAAGGAGGATAAAAGGCAGAAATGAGAGACAGGAAATGTGTAAAGCAGATGTTATAATTTTAAATAGAAGGCTCAGAGAAGGTGACATTTCAGCAAAGACCTGAGAGAAGTGAGGAAACAAATCATGCAAACATTGGGGCAAGAACAGCCAGTACAAAGGGCCTGGGGCAGGAGCATACTTAGCACATTTGAGGAAGAGTGAAGAGGCCCGAGTGGCTGGAACAGAGGGGTTGGGGCCGTGGGGAAGGCCATAAGCGGTAGGGACTTGTGGCCCACTGTGATCCCTGTGGCTTCTGCCGGTGAGAAAGGAAAACACTGGAGGATGCGGAGCAGAGGAGTGTTATGACCTGGTTTTGTTCTTCCAGAACAAGAAGCAGCAGACTCTTAGAGGGCTCAGTGGGGATGCCACTGCCAGTGATGGGAGGAGCTTCAGAGGTCCCAGGTGGAATGAAGAGGCCAGCAAGCCAGGGTAGGGCCAGGGTCATGGCATGGCAGCTCCCCGCCCCCCTCCCTCCCACTGGAAGGCAGTCTTACAGCTGACAGGCAGATGGCCAGACAAAAGCCAGGAGTGGGCAGACAAGGTGGCCAGTGACAGACCTCTGACCACCATGCTGAATGCGCACATGGGCTAGGCTGCTCCCTCACAGACCTGAGTCCCTGGGGAGGAGGACTGGGAGAATAGAAAGATGGAGGCGGGGTGGGGGGGGGTGCGGGAGGTAAACAAGGAAAAGAGAACTGAGCTGGAGGAGTGTGACTGTCTCTCTCTTATCCTAGTGAGAACAGTGAGTGTGTGTGGGTCTGAGGGTGGCTGATAATCCCAACTCTGTGCGGCTGGGACCAAGAGCAGAATCAGCATAGAGGCACACAAATTCGAGCACCCGTGACATGCTGCCTGGGCTCGAATTCATCTTTCTGTCCCTTCCTAGCTGGGTAACCTCGACCAGGTCACAGCCTCTCTGTGCTTCAATTAGTGATGCGCTGATAAATGCCTAACCACTGGCTCTCCTGATGTGTAGTGTTTGCCAGTTTTCATGGTGTAAATATTCCCACCATGGCCGATTTCAAAATACCAACGTGATGTCACTGTTCCACACAGCATTGTTTAGACAATGTTTCTACCAGACAGACGTATGTGAATAACCTTAAGGACATAGATAATAGCAAAATGTAGTAAAATAATTAGGCAGTGATGAATTGTATTTATTACCTTTTTTAAAATATAAGTTGTTTAATTGTAAGTTTACATAATTTAGTTTTTAATAATGGTTGTGTTTAACAAACAGCTCACACAATTCCTGAAAATCTAACAATTTACTCTCAGGAGCAGGTCTAAGCTAGACCCAGCATGCCAACTTCCTCATCTGTAAAATGAAGATAAAAATAGCAACTCTTAGCACTTGGATAAGATAAGACTTGTAAGGTACTTAATGCCACACCCTGCCCAGAGTGGGTCAACCTCAGTCAACACTGGGCTATTGTTTAGATTAATCAAGGCAGAAATTATTTCCTCATATCTAGAAAAAGATATGGGGAAATACGCTGGGCCTGCCTCCTATGATGTGCCTGACATCAGACCAGGATATTATGAGCAGGAAAGAGATTTCAGTTTCATTAGAACTTACACACGTTAGGGGGAAGAGGAAGAATTGTCCCCTCTGTACCTTTCTGTGCTAGGTGAAGAGTGGGCAAAAAATCAGAATAGGAGTTTCCCCCCTGGTTAGGGGCAGACCCCCTCCATAGGTTGCCCATGGTGTTTTAAGGGGTAAAACACCAAGAAACGAGCAAGAAGGGTCAACCCCTGTCAGGACAGTGAAGCTTCATAAAGACAGTGATGTCAGAGCAGGGCATTGAAAGGATGCAGATAGGAGTTTACCATGACGATAAACTTAAAATCAAGAATATATACAAAAATATAAATTATAAATCTTATAAGCTATACCCTATAATGGCTAAAAAGGCACAATGCTCATTGTTAATAATAACCTCAGTTATCATTTATGGAATACTTATTATAGGCAAGGCCCAAGGATGTGCCTTGGATATAAGCACAAGTTATCTCATTTGCTTCTCACTATTATCTTCATCTTACAGAGAGGACAATAGAGGCTGAAAGGAGTGATGTCACACAACTTGTGTGTGGCTGAGCCAAATTTCAACCCCAATTTGACTCCAGAGTGCTTGCTCTAAATCACACTGCAGACTCCCAGGGTGGGAAGGGGGATGGTCCAAGATGTTGTTCCCAAGGCCAGAGAAAGTTCAGGGTATACTGGGGACAGTGAGAAAGCAGGTCAGACTGCAGCATGAGAAGGCCATGGAGGAAGCAGTGAGAGATAAAGCCACATTGGGCCCTAAACACTGAGACCAGGTTTGGTGTTAAGCTAGAGGACAGTGGAGAACCACAGCATGCTCTGTTCTCCCCCTTCAAGGGAGAGCACTGGGCCCCCACTGGGAAGGTAGAGAGGGATCGAAGGAAGTGAACCTGGCCTTGGCCAGACCTCAGCCCTCCTGGTCCATCAGCACCCTCCTGCCTGCAGTGAAGCAGAAGGCAGCTCCTGACTCTTCCACCCCTGCCTATCTGCCTGCTCATCTGGGCGGACAGAGGCATCCTGGACTGCAGTGGGCTCTTGTTGGAGCGGGCGTGCCCCATCCCCACCCCTAGTCCCAGCCTGCTGAAAGTCACCAGGCACCACCCTGAGCTTCACCATGTCTGTCCCATTTTATAGCTGAGGCCACAATATGTGGGAAAACTTACCGAAGATGATACAGTAACCCTCATGACCCTGGACTACCCTGTCCCTCAGTGCCTTCTCCTTGGGAACAAGGGAGTCCAGGGTTGGGTGGGAGACTCGACCCATCTTTGCAACCCTCCCCTCTGCTCTGCTCAGGGCAGACAGGAGGAGAGCTTCTCCTGGACCCAAAGTATGTCACAGGCCAGGGAGGGGCCTGAATGCAATTGAGGTACAGACAGGAGGAATAATGTTGCTGGCAAGAAGGAAGAACACAGACAAAGGCCAGAACATGTGAACCTGTCCCAGACGGGCGCAGAGGACAATCTGGCCAGCAGGCAGCTTTGCTGAAAATAAAGACCAGCTGGACTAGAAGCTTCTCTGGACACCCACCCCCCAACCCATAGTCTTTGTTTGTTTGAGGAGAGCTTTCTGGGCAGCCTGGCTGCCCCACCCCTGATCTCGGTAGGGGTGGCTTTCCCAGCAGCTCCCACATGAGGACATCCTGTGGCTGGGGTGTGGGGAAGCCCTCACTCAGCTCACGTGTGCTGAGCCCACAGGTCTGGGACAATGGAACAGCAGGCAGGGAGCCAGGGCGGGGAGGTGGGGGTGGGCAGGGAGGGAGGAGGGCACAGATGGCAGGGTGGGAGAAGTCAGGGCTCTTGACTCACCATGAGAACCTGGGCTGAGCCTCACTCCCTCCTCTGTGAGACGAGCCATGCCCCTTCCTCCCAGCTGGTGAGAGTCATCAGAAAGACGGGGCTTGGACAACATCCATAAGAACTGTCCAACTCTCATGGTGGTCCAAGGGTTCAGGGTGCTGGCTGATGAGCCCACAGAGAAGCCAGCACCCAGAAGCTCAGAACAGCCCCCTGCTGAGGGCTCTGCACCTAGCAGATAGCCCCAGGCCCCCTGCCAGTGCACACGTGGCCCTGTTTTGACCCCAGAAGGTGGTCCTGAAGTAGGAGTGGGTGAGGTCTGAGCTGGAGAACCCTGGATTCCCACACTGTGGTCTTGAAGCCCTTGTCCAGCCTCCACCTCAGCCTGAGCTGAACCAGGATTATTTTTACAAAGTACAGATCTGGCCGACCTATTATTTGGAAAAGATCTGCCATCCTCCACATCCTGTGGGCAGGGAGAGTACTTGAGCAGGCATGGGGTGGGCAGGGGTCAGATTTTGCCTGACTACCCTTCTGCCCACAGAATGTGGAGAATGGCAGCCCAGGCCAGCCAAGATGATGGAGAGGACCCAGGACAACCTGGCCCCATCAGTGCCTGAAAGCCGCCAGGCCCAGATTTCCTGAAGGAACCACTCCTTTATAGTCTGCTCAGGATATAATCCCTGGGTTGGACCCTCAGGCCTCAGGGAAGACCTGGGGTAACAGCCACAGGGGCCGCCTAGCTTTACCTTCAGAAGCAAGCAGAGGATGTTACTGGGCTGGCCAAAGGAGGGAGGGGAGCAAGGCCAGGAGTCTCAGCCCCAAAGCAGAGGCACTGTCTGGTTTCAGTCTGAGCTGGCTCTTCCTCTGTCCCCATTCTTCCTGCATCCTGGCACTTCCTCATGACCCAACAAACCCCAGCCCTGAGCCACCTTTCAGCCTCCTCTGCCATCCATTGCCACACTGGGCCTCAGAGTAAACATCCTGATACACACATCTTATAGGGACCTGCCCTGCTCTGAAACCCTCTCTGGCTCCCCACTGCTCTGAGACAAAATCCAGATGCCTTTCACAATCAGGCCCTGCCTGTTGTCTGGCCTCCTCTCCTTCCATTCTCCACATGCTCTAGCCCACAGATCACCAGAGCCAGGCAGTATCAGCACCTTCCCTCTCGCTCCCCTTCCCCTGACCTGCATTTATGCTGATTTCCTCAGAAGATCCAACTTTTAACTTGCTCACTTTCTCTTCCACTATGTCTAGTTTACTTGTTAACTCCTCTAATTACTATACTTTTTAATTTTAACACATATTTTTCACTAGTAAAATTTTAAAGTTAGGTCTTTTAAACATCTCCCTGTTTATTTTTAATAAGGTGCTATTCCTGTCTTAAAATTCTACTCTTTCCTGTAGCACTTTAAAAAATAAGTATACCTAATGTTGAAGTCTATTCGGGAATTCTATAGGTCTTCAGCAGTTGGCTTTCCCATTTTCTGGGCCAGCTGACTGTCTCCCACAAAAGCCGGTTTCCTTGTGTGCTCTATTCATTTTGAATCTGAGTTTATATTCAGCAGGATTTATCATCTGTCCCATGCAGGCTCATAATTCACGAAGGCTTCACTAAGGAGCAGTTTGGGATTTACCTCTGCTGGAGCCTCTGGAAACATAAGGCCTACACGGGGAAGGGAGTGGTAGTCTCGGACCTGTACGAAGCAGGGGCTGGACTAAGCTCTCTGCATAAAGCTCCAGGAAGGAGCTGTCCTTTCACAGATGGAAAAGCTGCCCTCCAGCTGGGGAGCACAGCTTGAAATCAGGGGCCTTGCCCTGGGCTCTGAGTGGGAACCAAGTCACCCATGCAACACTAGCACCTAAGCCGGCACTGTGCAACCCTCAGAACAAAGGAAACTCCAAACCTGGAAACTGGGTCAGACTGCTGATACTTTGATGAACCTGGGTGATGGCTATATGAAGGTTCATTATACAATTCTCTACTTTTTATGCATGTTTAAAATTTTTTATCATAAAAAATGTTTACATTAAAAATACTGTAACTATCTTCTAAGACAAATACTGGTCCCCAAACACTGCAGCATTTGGCTTCAATACCAGATCCCACTCCTGTTTTTAAGTTCAATTCTTTGCTTCTGGCACCTGGAAATTTCAAGCTCAACTATAAAATTTAAGTGTTTCTTGGTATATTTTATCCAGCGTGGAGGGAGAAGGAGGGCCTCTCACATCTTCTCAGTCTGACAAACTGATTGGAAGTCCTTTCCCTGAATAAACTCTAACTCATCCTTCAAAGCCCCACTCAAATGCTCTCTCCTCCAGCCACCAAGCAGAGCTAGGTGTGCATTGACTGCCATTTCCCCCAGGGCTCCCACAGCTCACCACCCCCATGACTGGGTGGGGACTGAAGATGTTTTCTGTTCCCATCAACAGAGGGAATTCAAGGACTAAGTCCGTGGCAGAGCCCAGCACAGGACCTGCTGAGCAATAGATCTGGATGTAGCTAGCTCTTTAGGTGTAGGCTATAGGGGCTCCTGATTTCCCAAAATAGCAAGACCCAAGAGCTATAATTCTGCTATAATTCTGGGCTTTTGCAGAGGCTGAGCTATGGCCGCTACAGGAGACTCAGGGCCAGCTCTGAGCTGGCTGCAATCTGCAAGGAGGCTACGGAAAGCAGGCTCTTCCCAAGCCAGTGCTCATGCTCTAGTCCCAAGAGGAAAGAGCAAGGGCAGGCCCAGGCCTAACCTGAAGCCACCCCCCACCCTGTCTCCTGGCCTAGCAGCCCCTGGTGCCCAGAAATAAGCAGACAACCTGGCTCTCAGCCCTGGCCCTTTGATCCAGGCAAGCACCAACACCTGGCTGGCGCCCTCCACCTGGCTCTGACCTTATCAGGGCCTGGGGAAGAGACAGGTGCCTATGGCTCAGGCCAATTAGGTGATTTGCCTGGGTGCCCACTGAGTCACATCTTGGTCTAGCTCACCTAGCTTCCTGGCTCAGACGGCCAAAGAAGTGAGGACACTCTGGGACGCCATCCCAGCTGTGCCAGGGGTAGGTGGATGGGTGAGGGTAAGAGCCAGGGAATAAGGACTTGGGGATCTCTGGGAGTGCTGAGACTCTAACTATGGCCCAGAGGCATCCATTCTGAAAACACTGAGATAGATGTCAGACTCTTAGACACCTGAAACAAGCCTTGCCAATTCAGCGGCCATCTGTGCCCCCTCCCCAAGCCAAAAGGACAGCACACACAGAGTCCCAATTCCGGGCCTGCTACTCTCCTACCATGAGACCTTAAGCAAGTCATTTCTCCACTCTTGGCCTCTGCCCCTGCATCTAGAAAGTGAAGTTGACCAAATAGAACTTGTAGGAGGAAGAATCAAGCACAATGATGCCCGGGGTATTTGGGGGTATTCATCCACTTCTGGCCAGGTCAACAGGGATCAATAGCAACTGCTATGACTTCTCTCAGCCAACTGCGGCAGTGCTATGACCCTCACAGCCCTCCCACACACACCCTGGGCAGCTGCATTGGCCCTGACCTCACTCGTGGGGGAGAGGGGTGGTAATGGAAAAGGCTGAGGTAGAGCCTTACTCCACATCAGTCAGTAAGGCCAAGACCAGGATAGGATGAGGCTCGGCTGGTCCCCCATGTCTCAGGGGCCACAGAGGGAGGGCGCTGGATGGCTAGGCTCTCTCCTGCCCTTCCCTCATCAGCTCAGCAGCTCGCTCCCTTCCACGCTCCCATCTAGCTTGAATTCTCTCTCCCCTGCTCTAAGAGCTGGTCACTGGGAGTGCAGCTGGAGGGACTCGTCCCAGGCCCCAGGGTGGTGGACTTGCTATAGCCCAGCCAGGGAGGCCCAGCAAGGGGGTAGGGACCAGGGGAGGGATTTGGGCTCACATCCTGGGTGAAGATGACATGTGCTTGGCAAGGACCTGGCCACGCTTAGGAGGTGCTGGACCAAGTCCTTGCCCAAGTCCTAGCTTGATCAATTCTCACACATTAGGGCTGAGCCCTGAAACTATTTTATCCTCTCTCTCTGAGGCCCCAGAGACCCCATCTGGGAAATGAGCACAGGCAGCTGGGCTCTATAAACTCATTGTGGAGGCCTGGCATTGTGCATACTGGAATACCACCTGAACAGGTCAGGCAAGTTCCTGGACAGAGCCAACTCACTCTACCCCTCCCTCCCAGGAGAGCTCAGGATGGGGAAGGGGCTCACAGACTGGAAGACAGGCCATGGTCTTCTTCTCACATATCTGACTGTGCCTCACAGCCAGATAGACTCCTGGGCCAAGGGAACCAGGCGAGCCACAGAGCAAGGTTGGGCCAAGTCAGGACCAGCTCAGGACTCAGTGCTGGCTCTGAGTCTCTGTCCATGTCTAAGGGGCTTGCTGAGGGCACGGCCAACATGGCCACGGCTAGTGGGAGGTCCAGGGAGCTCAGAGCTCAGGTCTGCCGGGGCCATATAGTAGGAAGGGAAGGGACAAGGGAGACATAGACCCTGGATGGAGGTCCAGACAGGCTGGGATTACTGCTTAATGACCTGCCACACTGCTCTGGCCCAGGAGTCTGGGGCCCTGCCTCCTCACCAGTCAGGAGGGTGGGCCTCCAGGGAGATAGGGCCAAGAAACTTAGGCCCCATCCTAGCCCAAGACCCAGATCCTCAGGCTCCTGCGCTGAGTCTGAGAATAGCTCTGGGGCTGACCAAGGGCTTGATTCCTAGGCTGATGGCAGTGGAAGGACTTGCAGTTAAGGGAAGATGTGGAAACAGAGTTGACAAGGCTCTGTTGACATTGCCCAAGTTACTGATCTAAGGATTTTCCCTCACCAGCCTCAGAATGGAACCTGGATGCCTGGGTCCTGATGAGGCCCCACGACCCAAAAGAAGGGTAATCTCCAAGGACCTGAATCCTTGGCCTGCATGCTGGTGTATCTCCCATAGCCCCTCAGGGCAGGTATGATTTGTTTTGTTTTACAGGGAGAGCAGAGGCTGAAGAAGTTTGCCTTTTGTGACTGGCAACAGTGGGATTTGGATGCAAAGTCTCTGCTCTTTCCAGTGAGTCAGGACCAGGAAGAGACCCAGCAGGGAATGACCCACCCGAGTGGAAGGGGCCTGAGATGCCGAGACATGGAAGCGGGTGGTGGGCCTCACCTGACTGCAGCAAGCCAGCGCCTCGGTCCTTGACCCCAAAGTGCTTCTGGATGTCCAGAAGGACGCCTAGAAGGAAAGACAGATGATATTTACTGGTAACGTCTGATGCCTGGCACCCTCATTACCCCAGCCCACTGAGGTGACCCCAGTCCCAGCCCAGCCCTCTTTCTACCTTGCAGGGTCCAGCCTGGCCCCATCTACACAACTCTACCCAGCCCAGTTAGCCAGGCCACTGGGGATGTTGGAGTCCAAGTTTCCATCCTGCCCTACTAGGCCTTCTGTGCTCACTCTAGGGGTAGGATCTCACCCCTTCCCTGGCTGCTGCAGGGACCTAAGGCACAGACAGGCCAGATTCCTCCATGGTTACTCAACTCAGTGGAACAGCCAAGCCTTCTATCTGCTACCCTGGGCCTCTGGCCTACCTGTGGCCCGAATCCAGACTGGTTACTGGCACCTGAGGAACAGACACGCGCCCTGTCCTCAGGGAAGACCACCAAGTCTGAAGGCCAGAGAGCAGGTGGTCAGCCCCTGAAAGCTGCAGGGGAAGCCCTCTGGCTGGGAGATGGTTGCAGGGGCTCACGGGCAATGCTCATACCTGCTCACCAGCACATGTGCACAAGCACATGAGCACACACACACAAACACATGTATGTGCTCACTCAGCTGTCCTCAGGATTATAACCAGGACCCCCAATTTTCCAATGCAGGAGTTGAGATGCAGAGGGAAGCAGGCAGGGCTGCATGACTGCTTTCCGGGGGGAAGGGGTTCCCTTCTCCCAAGTCGCAGCCACCTCTGCTCTCCCATTAGGGCTTCGCCTGTCAAAGAAGGGTCAACCAGAACAACCAGAAACCACTCCCACCTGTGGACAGACAGAACCATGTCTATATGGGATTCAACAAGCTCTTGGCCCCTCTCACCTCTTACAGCCCTTGACCAGGGCCCTGACTAAGCACAATTCCCAGCCCTGAGGGCCCGAGGGCCCCCCCTTGGCTTATCTCTGAGAAAAACAGGAGGCTGGGCCACAGGTCCGAGCCCCCTGACCACTGCACATCTGCATTGAGAAGGGAAAAAAAGAGGAGGAGGTGAAAGGGGCTGAATAAAGAGTTCCCTATTCAGGGGACAGAGGAAGGGACTGGGCCCTGCCTTCAGGGGACTCTCAGAGCTCTTTATGATGATGATGACGTCAGCATTTGAAATGATGATGAAATGATGAAATGATAATGGTTTGAATTACTGAGCATTAAGTGCTTTGCTAGTTTAATCCTCATACAATCCTATGAAGCTGATACTATTATGCCACTGACAGATAACGAAAACAGAGGCACAGGAAGTTAAGCCACACGGTTAGTCATACAACAGGAAAGTAGGCAAAAGTGGAATCTCCAAGCCCTATATGAAAACCCCATCTGGTGACTGACAGTGTAGAAGTGGGGAGAGTAGAGTGTCACTGTCCCTCCCAAGATCCAGAGTTGGGATGCTGAATAATTTCCTGGGATGCCGGTCAGATCTTGCTGCTGTCCTAGCAGCCTGACAGCCAAGAGAAGCTGGCCTCCTCCCTGTTAATGCCCACAGTCGATTTACCATAATTACCCATAATGAAGAGGCTGTGTGAGGCCCCGTTAATGACTTAATAACCAAGGCAGGCTGTGGCCTTGCCTTGAAGGCAGAGCCAGGGGCCAGTCCTGGGCCTGTGGATGGCAGGGCCACCAAGTAGGACCTCCAAAGTGCCCCAACCTGGCCTCAGAGGCCCAGAGTTTCACCAAGGCCTGTGGGTAGCATGACTGGGTCTGATCTTGGGGAACTACCCACACTCACCTCCCACCCCACAGTCCATTCCTACACCTGAGCCAGGACCTGTTCTCCTGATGTGTGGGTCTGATCTCATCACTATTTCACAGAGTCGCCATCAACCATGTCTCCTACTGCCTCAGGGGAGGATCCAGGCCTGCCACTAGGCCACGGGGCTACAGGTTCGGCCCTTCCAACCCTACTCTCCAGCCTCGCTTCTCAGGACACCATCCTTCCAACCAATACTCCAGCCTCCCAAACTACTCATGACCCCTCAATTACATGTGTTTTCTCTTCTACCCTGGCACAATTTTGTTGACTCTGCTAATTCCTGCCACTCCTTTAAGACTAGTTCAGGTGCCTCCTCTTCCAGGAAGTCTTCCCTGATTTCTACCCCTCCCACCACCCTCAATAAATTAGTTGCCCCCGTCCATCCTTGTTTTAGCACTTGTCACATTAGGATTAGTTAATTCTACAGGGAAGATACATAAGAGCATGAATATGAGTTCCATGGACCCACTGTGGCCAAGAGCTAAGAGTCAACAGTTATTGGTTTCTGCTAAGTTCCAGATACCATGTAAAGCTCTTCAGATGGTATTTCTACCGCTGTTACCTATGCTTATATCAGCAATTATCACCCTCATTTTACATATGAGGAAACCGAGGCTCTGAAAAGCAAAAATTTGTCATACAGCACTTAAGGTGTCAGAGGTAAGATTTGAAACCAGGTCTATTGCCAAAACCAAAGTTCGTTCTTCTGCCACACTCTTCTGCATGGTTCACTCTTGTTTCCCAACCCAGGGCCAGCCCACAGCAACTGTGAAGTGGATGCACAGCCAGATGGGTGAGTGTCCGCCTCATCCTCCACTCTAGACCATGAGCCCCTTGAGGGCCAGGACCATGGCAAGTCACCCCTGGAACCCAGAACAAGGACCATTTAGAATGGGTGGAGTTGGAAGGCAAAATGGAGGTAAAACTCTCCCTGGGCCCCTGAAGAGTGAGTCCCTATCCACAGCCAAATGGAAGGCATGAATCTGAGATAACTGTTGGCTCACTTCCTGGGAAGGAAGCCATATAAAAATGGTCATCATGAAGACGGCTTGTGTGCACAGCAAATCAAAACACTCTTATTTCCTCCCAATGCACATTCTACCCACCTGACTAGACTCGATCCCCCTCCCATACTTAGAGGCACAGCTTTCGCTTCTGCCTCCAGGAAGCCTCCCCTGACCTCCTCTACTGCTCCTGGTAAGGGTGGAGGAGGGACATTTCTCCATGTCCAGATGGGCATACAGGGCCCCTGGGAACTCCCAGGCAATCTAGATCCTAAGACAAAGGAAGCTTTGGATGCCTGCACCCCAGCAACCCCTGGAGCTCAACCTTGGCTCCAAGGCCTGAACTCCAGGCAAAAGACCTGAGAGAACTTGCCTAGGAAGCAGGGCCTCATGCAGGCCATAGGCCCTAGATCAGGCCCTGTCTGAGCCTTTCTGGGTTGTTTTCCCTCTATAAAACTGGAAGGAGCGATGGCCACAAGTGGTTGAGATCCCACTGGCTCCTGGCACGGGAAACGTGTGTCACAGCCGCCCTGCTGGTCATCTCAGATTTTCCTCTGGGCTCCAGCCTGGCTTGGGCCCACACACCCCCTCCCTTCCTTACCACAGCCTTATTTTTAGCCTCTTTCCTGGAGGCTGAGGTTTAGTGGGTCACAGGATAAGCCTCACATCCAGGAGCACCTCCTATAGCTCAGGCCAAGCCCCTTCCACCAGCCCTACCAGCCAAAGGCATGCAAGGTGGGGCTTCTACCTCACATGCAACCCCCAGCCTTCCCATGGCCACCAGCTCTCAGGCCCAGGACTTTCCAGGCAATCACCCCAAATCCACATTTAGAATCACCTTCTGTTCACAGGGTCCCCATCCCTAAGTCAAGAAAACACTCTGGAACAGAAGAAGCATCTGGATTTTTTCATCCATTGACCCCAGTTACACCCCTTCCGAGCCTTTGAGGGTCTCAACTCTTGTCTAAGGCTAACTGTCCCCAGCTCTAGGCCAACCGTCCCTCTTGCCTCCCAGTGATCTTACCCTGGGTCCACCCCTGGCTTGAGCTTATACATAGTCTTAGCATCTCCTCACTTCTCTCTTCTGTATATCAGCCCACAAAAGTGCTCACATCACTCTCATCCTGGTGGTGAAAGCAATCCTGACTTGTCCCCTCTGCCAACCACTCCACTCTCCCCCGCTCTAGCTGAAGTTCTTATATGAATTCTCTCTCTTTCCAAACTCGATGTCCTCACCTCCACCACTCCCCTGAAACCAACCACCTCAATCCTATAGACTCTCTCATCCCTCAGTGTCCCAGCCACCTGGACTCCGGTTCTACAGCTCCCAACCTGGTCTCCATTCCCTGAGTGGCAACATGGCAATACCCAGGCCAGACACCTAGGAGTAGGCCCTGACATCTCCTTGCTCCCTGTAGGCCCATGAATGAGCCCCAATGATTCTCTCTCTTCTTCACCAGCTGGCCTCCTCTCTAGTCTCCCTCCTGCAGCCTAATCTCACAAGCATTTATTGATCTCTCACTAAGTCCTAGGCTAGGCTTTAGAACCCATAGACAGTGTCTGGACTTAAGAAGCTAATGCCATGGCCTAGTGATTGCTCAGAGTAACCCATGAGTTCTTCAAAATCCACTGGCCCAGGCCACTGGTTCAGTACTACTACTACTACTACTAACAACAACAAAAATCTGGGTAATAACATGTATTGAGTGCCAGACACTGTTTTAAGAGTGTTACCTCTATTAGCTCATTGATGTGGCTGCCCAGTAATGCTCAATGGCTCCCCATTGTCAGCAAAATTAAGCCAAAACTTCTAGCACTTGAGGCCTCCATGATCCACATCTGTACAGACACCTTCTCTAGAGGTGAGACTCAAGTATCTCTTAATATATAGTCCAGGTGATTGGAAAACATTGGCCTGGCTGGCCTGAGGACTCTGTGACTTGCATATAACAACTCAAAGGCCTCCAAGCTTTGATTACAGCCGTGCCCTCTTCCTGAGTCTATCTCTACTTGTTAAGATCCGCCTCATCCGACTCATGGACATGGACGATATACTAGTGGTTACCAGAGGGTAGGAGGGAGTGGGGAGGTAAATGGGATAAAAGGGGTCAAATATGTGGTGACAGAAAGAAATCTAACTATGGGTTATGAACACACTATACACACACACACACACACACACACACACACACACACCTTAGTGTTGAAACTAACTGGATTTCATTAACCAATGTCACCATTAAAAAATAATAATAAACTTAAAAAAGTTAAAAAACAAAAAATAAAGATCCACCTCATCCAGAGCCCAGATTCAAGGTCACATCTGCCAGGATGCCCCACCAACTCCCTCCTCTGGGACTCTTATTGAGGAAATGCCTGAACCTCGAGGGTACCTCCAGAGCTGGATGGAATGTGGGCTGACTCATCTAACTGGCTGGTCACAAATACAGTGATTCCTCATTACTGCTGGTCCCTTGGCGGCCCCCAGAGGAGCCAGGTCCAGACCCCAACCTGATATCACGGAGTTCTCAAAAAGGCCAAGGTGTAAGAGGAAACTGACATTGACCTCAGGAGCCCCTAGCTCAGACCAGCCTCAAATGCAAGGTTGGGACAATATAATCCTGAAGTCTCTTCCTGTCCAGTCAGCCAGGGCAAGCTACATAGTGCTCAAGCTTTCTCCTCCAGCACAGCCATCATCGCCCTACATTTACCCTGCTTTCTCAGAGCAGCTGGAAACTTAGCTGAATTCTCAAGAATATGGGCTCGAGAGCCAGACCATCTGGGTTCACATCTTGGCTTCTGCACCTTCCCTGCTGTGTGACCCTAGGCAAGTGACTCAACCTCTCTGTGCTAGTTTCTGCCTATGTAATATGGCTTAATTTTAAGGTCTGCTTCCTATGGTTGTTGTGAGGTTTAAACAGGTTAATCAATGTAAAATGTTTAGAATGGTGCCTGGCACATAGTAGGTAGTTACTAAATGTTATCACAGATCATTAACTCATGCGGCAGGAGCCCCGGCCATAACAGAATAATGGGAACTCCCACCTCAGTCATCTTTTCTCCAAAATGAGAACAGATAGCTAGAAAGACAGGGCCTAAGGACCTGAAGGGATGGGCCATGCTGCCTTTCACTGGTCCCTCTAGGAGGGGCCCTGGTTCCCCTGCAGAGGCCTCAGAGCTGGCTCACTTTGAGAGTCTCGCCCCTGCTCCAATGCTAGGCCACAGCTCCCGCCCCAGTAATTATAGGGGCCTGACGGCCTGGCTTTGCTGATCTGGCTCTGGATGGCTAAGGCTGGGAAACCACTGCCTGGCCCTGCTAAAAACCCCTCCCCTCTGCCCCAGCCTCAGGGGACTGGCCAAGGCAGTCCCTGAGCTGGGGACCCAAGCTCTCAACACACACACTTCCTGCCCCAGGACTTCCACGGGGCAAACACCTGTCCCTGTCCCCAGAGACAAGCTGAGTGACCTCCAGGGATATCTGGCCCTCACTCCAAGCTTCAGGTCACCCATCTGAGAGTGACCCAGGATCCCCATACATCTGGGCTGGGTTCATCCTAAATCTCAAGTGCATTTGTTCTACTTATATTGACCATCCTCCTCCCATGCTGCCCTACAAATCTGGATCATTAATGTCAAGACAACTTAGTGGTCATCTCTGCAGGAACCATGAGGATAAGGCCCCCAGCCCCAGAGCCTCAGTCCCTCAGAGAGGCCCTACCCTCTCCCTGGAGAGCCTAGACTCTGAACTTGTTCCCCTAAAGAGTACTCCAGCTGGAGACCATAACACCCCTCCCTACCAAAGCCCTGCCCACATACCCTGCCAGCCGTAGAAAGGAACTGCCCCCAGAGCTCAAAGAGCCCTCCCTTCTCCCTACCAAATCTCTATGCCTAGAGTGGGTGGAGACAGGCAGCCTGGCCTCTCTCCATGGTTCTAGTCTATCATTTGGGGCCAGCTTTCCTGGAACCAGACTTGGCCTTAGCAATTTGGGGGCTTTGCATAGCTGTTCCTTTCCCAGTTCAGCCTCTCAGGCCCGGTCCTGTTTCAGGGGCTCCCACGACCACCTGGCAGGGGACGAGGTGGCCATACCCTTATCACGACCCTCAGGGGTCCCCAAACCCTGGCCTGCAGACGGTACTAGTCCATGGCCTGTTAGGAACCAGGCCGCAAAGCAGGAGATGAGCAGTGGGCCAGCAAGTGAAGTTTCATTTGTATTTGCAGCTGCTCCCCAGCCCTAGCATCACCACCTCAGCTCCACTTCAGATCATCAGGCATTAGATTCTCATAGGAGAACCAGTCCCTGGTGCTAAAAAGGTTGGAAACCACAGGCCTATGTGACCACAGACACAGGATAAGAGGGAGGAAGGGGGAGAGATAAGAGATCCCAGAATGGCGTGGCTCAGGCCCACGAACTCCCAGCTTCTCCTGGTGTGCTGCTTCAGTGGCCAAGGGTACCAGCGACTTCTGTCCCACTTCTCGAGTGGAAAATTGAGATTCAGAAGATGAATGGGACAAAGTCTGCAGAACCAGGCAGGAGCAAGGCTGAGCCGGCCTCCAAGCTCCAAGCCTGGCCTGTGTCCCCCCACCTGACCCCAACCAGACCCAGAAAAGAGGGTACAACCAGCCCCCTCTCAACATCCATACCCACAGCACTCATATAGATGTTAGAAACAGTGTGTGACCAAGAAACATCACCCTCCCCAGGCATAGCCCTTTACAGTTTACAAAGTCTAATCATGCTCCTTGCTTCCTGGGACTCCATTTGGCAAATCCATGCTTGACAGTGAAGGGACCACAAAGACCTCATGGAGCTACCAAGTTGAGGGGAGACCCCAGCAAGGTCTCCATGATGGGAGAGAACTGAGGGAAGGTAGAAGGCCAAGTCCCAGTCCTAGCCTCCAAGCTGTCAAGTGCATTGTCCCTCTTAGCCCTTGCTCTAATGTAACTGCTTATGCTCTCAGACACATTTCCCTCAGGACTCCTTTCATCAACCTCCCAGCTACCAGGAAAGGGCCAGGCCTAGGGCAGACAGCCTCACTGTGTGACCTGGGGCCAGCCCTTCCCCTCGAGTGCCTCTCTACAGAAGAAACCAGACAAAGCTAGCATGGTGTCCTCCAGAATGTACGGAAACCATTCTGCCCACTGTGTGGGCAAGGGGGCCTCACTGTCAGAGTTGAGGGCCGAGTAGACAAGGACCATGCTGACAACTTCTCCAATTTCCTTTCTAGGGGTGTCAGGCTCCATAGCTCATTGGGTGCCCTGGTCAGTACAAACAGGTAGCACTGGCAACCATGAGAGAAGCCCCAGCCTCAGCAACAAGGGCATGGTCCTTACCTAGGATTGTCTAAACCTATCAAGGCCCCTTCAGCCCAGAGGGATGGTTTTGGGGTTAGGGTCAACCCAACTCTGCCAATCAGTCAGCAAGGGTCAAGTCTGTGCCAGCACCCCTCAACACACACATATTGGGGTCACAGAGATGACCAAGATTGGCCTCTCAAGGCTAGAGAAAGATGTCCACCAGACACAGGGGTAGATGCTGTGATGGATATGGAATATAGTGTAGCTGAAAAGCAGGAATCAGGTTCCTGGCTCAGCCCAGAGAGTTGGGAAGACCTCCTGGAAGGAGGCAGAGGCACCACTGACACCTACCCAGGGAAACTGAGGTTGGCTGCTGCAGCAACTGGGAAACAGACCTGGTTATCCTGGGGGAGGGAGGTACAGGCAGAGCCAGGGGCCAGCAGACAAGAGTTCCTGGGACCAAGCTACCCTTGGGAGCAAGAGTCTGATCACAGAAAGAGAAGCAAAATCATCTATTATTGATTCAGGGTTCAGAGAGGGCCAGGATCTACCTCAGGTCACACAGCAAGTCTGGCAAAGCAAGAAGCAAGAAACTCAGCCCAGAAGACATTCAGGGCCCAAAAGTGAGCCTGGCCCCAGGAGCCTGGGGATGAAGCCAATGTCCTCTTTGCCTCCCTCACTCTCAACCCTGTCTATCCTCTGGATTTCAGTCCCCCACACCCAGGCAGGAACAAAAGCCACTTCCTATCTGAGGAAGGGGCATGGAGCTCTTCCTTTCTGAGCAGCTCTGATCTAGCTATAACCTACAGCCCTGGAGCCTTCCTGCCCCATTTACGAAATGAGAAACTAAGGCACAGGCTGGAGCATTAAATGGCCCTGGGTCCCAAACCAAAGCAGTGAGTTTCAAGGCACTTCCTCTGACAGGTCAACAGCACAGCTGAGGTGCTGGCAGAACCAGCTGGAAGGTGCCTAAGGAGGAAGAAGAATCAAGGAAATGGGCAGCTGGCAGTTAGTCATTAGGGTGCCAACATTCCAGGGCAGCCAGTGGTTGACCTGGGTACTGACCTGCCAGAGAGGCGCTCTGGAATGCAGCCCTGGGATACCCCACCCTGCAGACTTTAGGTAGTACTAATGTGGCTGTGGCTAGGGTGAGGCCACCCACGGAAAAAGACTACCTGAGGAAGTAAGGAGGAGGTGATACTAACTATCCTTATCCACAAAGGTAGCCACAGAGCTTGGGGCTCGACTGAGCCTCTACCCACCCAAACGACCCTGTTAAATGGCCCTGGGCCTCCATTTCCCCATCTGTCATCTCTGGGCAAACTCAACCAGGCAGACAAAAAAGAGCCAAGCGCCCCAGCCTGGCAGTCCCCTCTGGCACCCAGCTCAGGTGTTTGGGGAAGCCCCTAGTCCCTGCCAGGCCTGTGTTCCTGACTGGGTCCTTATCCTCGGCTATCCTTCTGGGTTTCTGTTAGTGAGCTGTTGTCATGGATACCGGTCTCAGCTTCTTTGGCAGAAAAAGACTCCCCCAGGGCAGCACTCTGCCTCTCCTCACCAGCCCCCACCCCAACCAATTGCAAGTGCCCAGTCTGCCACGGCTGGATCAAAGGAAAAAACAAAGGTCCCAGGAAGAGACAGGTACCCTAGAGAAGTTGAGGAAGGATCTCAGCTCTCAAATAGCCATTCTCCAACCATGAACAGGGCCAGCGCCAGCTCCCTCTTGCTGGGCCTGATTCCAGGAACAGAAGGCTGCCACCTACACCCTCAGCTCTGCTTCCATTTTACAGATGGGGCAGAGGCAGCTCTGGCTCCAAGAAGCAGAACTGGGAAGAGCAGACCCAGGACCCTCGCCTGAGGGCTCCTTCCTTCTCCTGACCTGGTGGCCAGGAGTGAACTCAGAATGGAGAGTGGCTAGTAGGCTGGTAGGGGCCACAGTAGCAAGAGCCACATGCCCTAGGGTAGCTCAAATCACCTCCCTTAAATTGAGCTGAAATTCATGTGCCCAAAGGGCTCCTACCCTGGTCTGCAGTCTCTGAGTTTCTAGGCAAAAGCAGGAGGCATGTCTCTGCCTCTACCAAGAGAACATTGTACTGGGAGTGGAAGGGAGGAAAGGGTTCTGGTCCTGTTCTGTCCTGCCGCATGATGTTGGATAAGTACCTGCATTCCCTAGTATCAGTGCCCCATCCACACAAGGAGGCAGAAGAAAGGTTTAGAGGTGGTTGGTTTCTGAGCTACCTCAATTTCAGCCAAGGCTGGGTAAGAAAAGCAAGAGCAGGAGTCTGCCCTCCTCACCTGCTTCCAAGGCTGCTGCCCTCAGGGGGTTCTCACGCAGGGAGGAGAGGCCATAATTAACTGGATCTCTGGGTAGCACATTGGGAATGCTAGCACAGAGAAAGAACCTACTGGAGTTCCCAGGATGGAGAAGAAGGGAGGGAATCGCAAAGGTGTCCTGAAAGATATTGTCCAAAACAGAGGAAAACGGGAAGGTTGTCATGGCTGAGGCACAGTCAACATTTGTGAAGCTCTCCTAGGGGTCTGGCCCTGTCCCAGATGCTTAAGAGATGTTCTCATTTATTCCACACTACTCGGGAGGTAGAGAGGAGGACATGATCACCCAGAAGGTTCAAGAGACATCACCAAGGTCACAGGGCTGGTAGTTGAAGAGCTTGGACTCTGAACTCTGGCATCAAAGACTTTAGACCTGTGCTGTCAATTGCAGCGGCCCCAGCCGCTGTGGCTGTTGGGTACCCTAAATGCAGCTCATCTAAATCAACATGTGCTATAAATGTCAAACACACACTGGGTTTCAAAACTTATTATGAAAAAGAAGGCAAAATATTTTATCCATAGCTTTTATACTGATTACATGTTGAAATATGTTGGGTATATTGAGTTGAATAAAACATTAATTCATTTCACTTTTTTTTTCACTCTTTTACGTGGCTACTAGAAAATTTTAAATTATGTATGGGGGCTTGCATTATATTCTTTTTGGACAGAGCTGATCTATACCATGAAGATAGAAATACATAGGACAAATTTAAAGGAAGAGAGTGAAAACTCCCCCTTACTCTTTGAGGGGAAGCCAGGGCCAGATAGTGAGTTCCTGAGGGGCCAAGTGGGCAGGAACATCAAAGGTGACTGACCAGCTGAGTGTCAGCATCCCTTGCTCTCTCTCAGCTGGGCCAGCCAGCAACAGGTGGACTCAGACCTGGAATGACCATTCTCCCGCTTGACCCATCAAGCCATAGTAGTTGCCATAGAGACAGTAAATCTTCCTAAAAACTGTACTTGGAGGCAGGGAGCTGTTGGGGAATCTACCATAAAGAGAGGGAGAGCAAGCCAGGCTTATCCGGAGAGGAAATCTGTGTATGTTGTGTTGGGGGCAGGGCAGTGCACAAGCTACAACCCTGGGAGGGATGGATAACCCAGGTGGTATTTGCACAGGGTTTTCTGGGCCTTCCTCCCTACTGTCCCACGCCTCTCTTAGCCACCCCCGCCCTTTACCAATTCACCAGAAATTTCCTATCTTCCTCCCCCATTCTGATATTCTGGCTCTGGGACCCAAGTCAGGATTGTGGCAGATAAACACCAGACCTCCCTGATCCTACCCTCAACCCCTCAGCCCCTGGCAGTCAGCTTCCCTGAGAGTATCAGAGGGGGTGGTCTGAAGCCAGAAAAAAAAAAAAAAAAAACAAGTTGGAAAGTGCTACAGTGCCAGAAGCAGCACCATTCATTGCCCAACTGAGAGAGGGTGGGAAACCTCTTTCTAGGCAGGGCTTACTGGTAGATCTAACGCCAGCCTTGTTGTGCACTCTCTGGGCCATCTTGGACGAGGATTGTACAGGGGCCTGTTTCCCCATCTGTACACAGAAGTATTACTACAGGTCCCGATGTTCTTTGACTTCTCCCCACCTTAGGGTGGCACCTAAGCTCCCAGGTCCCAGACAGGCACATGCAGGACAGGGGCTGGTGCACTTGGGCCATGCTGGGTATTCCTGCTCACCAGACCAAGGTAAGAGAGCCCCTTGGGGAGAGCCCACCCCAGAAACTGATGCCACTGGTACCCACTTCCAACTCCCCCACAGCAGAGGAATGGAGAGCCAAGAGTTTTGAATATGAGAGTGGGGGCAGGGGAAGCCTCTGCTCTCCCACCGGAGTTCTTCCCTTCTAGTTGACACAAAACCCCAATCAACAGAGGAAGAGACTGAGGCCTGGAGAAGGGGACCCAGGTGGGTGCCTGGTTTACGCCAAGGCTCTCCCTCAATCACCACAAAGTTCTTTTTAGAGTCTGTCCAAAATTCCTCCAGCTATCTTATTTATTTTTTCTTTTTTTCTTTCTTTTTTTTTTTCTTTTTTTTGGTAGTTCCAGATTTTACTAAGCTATAGTTAGGCAGGTTCTGGGACAACATGTCAGGTACACAGTCACCACTCTCCTCCCGAAAGAAGCCCTTACCTGTATGCCAGCCTAGCCATGGAGTCCTTTTCTCTCAAGGTTGCACCATTCCCACCTAGGGGCAGCTCAGTCTAGAGAGTCTCTATTCACAGACCCCGCCTGAAGGAAGAGAGCCAGCAGACTGAAATTCCAGCCCCCCATCCATCCCCAAAAGGCCCAGAGATCAACCACCTCACAAACGGGAGAAACAGACCTAAACACAAGCTGAGACTAGCCCAAGGTCACACACCAAGCACAAGAGCGGCAAATCTGGGACTAGAACCCAGTTGTTCTATGGATCCTCACCACATCCCCAAGTCTGGGTCCCAGAGATGCTCACAGAGGATGAGGCAGCCCCTCTCTAGGCCCAGTGGCCTGTACTCTATTCCAGGCACCAGGCGCCATAAAGCAGAGGGAAGCGTCTTTGGGCCTCTAGCCAGGGCCAGCTGCAAACCGCATCCTGGGTCCCCAGGCGCCACGGACCCGCCCCGCCCCGCCCTCTTCTCCCCGCAGCCTGGAGCCTTTGTCAGCCACGCGCTCACACGCTTACACACACATCCGCGCCGCCCGCGTGCACACGCTTTCTCCCCAGGCTCAGACCCGCAAGAGGCGCGCGCACTCGCCGCTCGCATGCAGAGTGGAGGCGGCGGAGGAAGGAAGGAACTGATCCGCTACCGACCGACAGACTGCCTGGGCTGGGGGAAGGGGAGGAGAGGCCCGAGAATCTGAGGCGGGGGCAGAAGGGGGCGCAGAGGCAAAAACGCAGAGAGACGCAGGGAGACTCTCGGAAAAGAGGACAACGGATGGGACGTCAAGGGCTGGCGAGGACGCGCGGACTACTCCAGGGGTGGGGACTCCCTCAACCCCTGGCCCTGGGTGGGGGGCAGTCCTTGGATTGGACCCATGGATCACAGGGCATTACTTGCCCAGTTGTGCCTGAGCTAAGCTAAGGGCACTTAAGGACCCCACATAAGGCTTGGATATTGAAGGTCTGGGACCAAAGGCTCGCAGGGGTACCTCTAGGCAAGGGGTCCTGGTTCTCAGGCTGGGTGGGGCACTAGCTCACCTGCTACGGTGTACCTGTCCAGGTAGTTGAGCACGTTGCCCAAGCTGAGGATAGCGGCGGCTGCCCCTCGCCCGCGGCCCAAGCTGGCGGGTTTGGGCTGCTGCGCGCCAGGGCCCTTGGCAGCGGTTGCGCAGCTTGGGGTGCTGGGGGTGCTGGGGGGTCCGGAAGGGGCCCGCCTCACGCTGCCGGACAGCGTGTGCACCTCATCATCGGCGGCCGCGACTCCAGCTGCGCCCGCTGCCCGTGTCCCGCAGCAACCACCACCGCCAGCCCCTGGTTGCGCCCCCCGGCGCCGGCGCCGCCGCTCCGCGTCCGCCTCCTCCTCCTCCGCGCCGCCCGCCGCCGCCGAGGCGCATTCCAGGCACATCATGCCAGCCGGGATCGGGGCGGCGGGGGGCGCGGGGGACGCGCGGCCCAGCTTGGGCCCACTCAGTGCGTGTGTGCGCCACGGAGCCGTCGCTGCACCATCCCGGCCAGACCCGGTCGGCTCCTGCACTCCGGCCCCGGCTGCGGCGCGGCCACGGTTCAGCCCGATGCGCCGTCGCCGCCGAGGCAGCTCTGACAGCTGAAGTCCGGCCCGCCCACCAGGTTGCGCCCAATCAGCTCCAAGCAGGAGCCACAGCTCCGCCTTGCACGTGCTGCCCCGGGGGGCAGGGAGGCGGTGGAGGGCCCTCGGGCTGAGTCCCTCCCGCCCGACGGGGGCGCAGTCACGCCAGAGCAGCGGGACTATGGAGGCAGGCAAGGGAGGGGGGCTTGTGGGAGCTACGGAGGTAGCAATAAGTGCACTCTCCAGCACCCACTCAATGCCCTCCCTCCGCACTCCCTTCCACCGGAGTGGGCTATTGGCGGAGACTCTGGGAGACAGCTGAAGGCTGGAGCTCAAGGCATCTGAACGGCATGGAGAGAGGGTCTCAGTTATGTCTGGGGCGCCTGTAGGAGAGCCGGTAGCCACTCCAGCAGCTATTCACCGGCCCTGATTTAATCAGTTCAGGGAGAGCTGCGTAAGAATCAAGAAGTGTGACCAGTGGAGGCTTGGTCCAGGACCCAGGCCTCCACAGGCACAGAAGGCTATGTTGGCCACCTCCCCAGGGAAACCCATACCCAGCCCCCAATCTCCCCTTGGGCCCATTTTTGGGTGTGCACCGAGACCCTACTCCTGTCTCACCAAAAGGCAGCACCTGGCAGGGAGAACCAGAGCTCCATTTGAAGCCCACCAGAAGCAGGGCATTAAAAAGGGGCCTTCTTTCCTGAGGGTGTGGCATCCCCAAGCATGGACTTCCAGCTATGCACTAGGTAAGGGATAGAGCCCTGAATGGAAGACAGGAGCCTGGGTCCTAGTGTAGCTCTGCCCTGGAGGGTAGAATGACCCTGGACTAGAACCCTAACTCCCTCTGGGTCTCAGTTTCCCTCTCTGGGGGTAGATAGGATTGAGTCTGGAAGTCTATGAGTGGTCAGCAGAGTGTGGAGTTCTGTCTCCCTTGGGGAGTGGTTGGGTAGCTTCTGTGTTCAGGGCCACAATCACCACTCTCACCAATCTCAGAAGTGCCGTGGTTCTGTGACACCCCCACCCCACCCTTCCCCACTCATCTGTTTGAAGCTTTGATTGAAATTAAAATCCTGTACAAAGTGCTGAAGACAAAATGGTAGAACTAGACAGAGCCTGGGAAATCAGAATTATCTTGTGTTTCAGAGAGGTCTCGGGGCCCAGAAACAGCCCCATCATGGATATGTAGCTAGTCAGTGACAGGGTTGGTGCTGACCCAGGGCTCCGATACAAAATCCCTGGACTGGGAGCTCAGTTCCCACTACAGACTGCTCCAGGCCCAGTGTCCACAGGCAGGTGCATCTTGTGAGGGTGTCGGCCACAATGAGTCATGACATAGCAAAAGGGTGACACAGCATGAAGCACCCCTCCACATCCTCCCTACTGCCTCTTGTGAGCAGAGTTAATTCCCAAGCTGGTGTTTCTTGGCGCCTTCGAGGTGTATTTTAAATTCTGCGAAGTGACTAAAAATATGCTTCAGCATGTTGGGTATGAATGACTGTGACAGAAGGGTTAGGAAAACATTTCATTCTGAAAGTTGTCTTGCTGCCTCTTTCCAGTTTGCTGAGCTCAAGCCTGCAAACCCGGAGAGAGGAAGTTCCACTGGCCAGCCTGGATGACAAGTGATTAACAGGCAAAGACAGACCTAGGAGCTCCATGGGGCTGAGACTGGGCCCCAGCAATGACCCTTATGTGTGATGGCGCCAGCTAAAACACAGTATCTGACTGTAGGACTGTGCCCAGTTGTGAAGGAAGCACAATCATGGCTCTAAACTGGGCTCTAAGGTCCCTTCCCAGTCCCCAGTCATCAATCATCCCATGCCCATGACACCCTAATCTCTATCTCTAGATGTGGCCTCATCACCAACCACTAGGTCCATATACAGTCTCCTGCACATCCCCCCAGACATCCCACAGCACCTTGAATTCAGCACGTCCAAAACTGAAATCATCTTTCCCCTAAACCTCTCCCGCCCTGGTGTCATTTATCTCTTGACAAACAGCACCATCATCCACATTGTCACTGAGCAGAATACCTGGGAGCCATCTGGGACTCCTTCTCCTCCCTCAACTCCTACATCTAGGTCCTGTCCATTTTTTCTCTTTAAATCTCCCAATGTCCCCATTGCTCACTGCCTTAGCTCAAAACTCTCTAGGTCTGACTTGGACCCTTTTAAAGCTCAACACCACCTGCTCCAACTTCCCTTCCAGTCTTTTCCCCATATTTCTTGCCAACAACTTTATAACTCATATATATATATATATATATATACCCCATTACTACCTTGCACAATACCTTTCCATAGCTCCTTACTGCCTATAGGATCAAAATATCTAAGTTCCTTAACATGATCTCAAGACCTTTCATAACCCCTCATGACCCATGCCAATCTCCAGCCTCAAATCCTACTACCCATCTCTCAAAATTACATTCCAACACACTGAAAATAGAGCTCTTTGAATTCAGTTACAGTTATTACACTTCCTAGAGCCTAGAGGAGTGGCAGGAACTGGGCACATTTAGGTATAGTTCCTGCTCTCCCCTCAACACAAAAGCCTTTGTCCTACTAATGCCATGTTGGTTCAGAACCATGGAGAGCATCACATAGGCAACCCCCACGCCCCAGGCCCTTCAGTCATGCTCTGCCTATGCTGCTACCTAGTTCATTCCTCCTACTTGTCCTTGAGAAACCCAGCACAGACATGACTTCCTCCAGGAAGCCCTCCCTGACCAACCTAAACAATTATAATTTCCTGTTCTGGGTTACTTGAGTAACCTGTGTATCCCTCCGTCACACTGAACACGTCGTGCTGATTATGTCTGTACACGAATCCACCACACACACACACCCGCCCACAGAAGGCTGTGAGCCTTGAGGGCCTATACTCTGTCTGATTCATCTCCGCAGTCCAGTACAGAGCCGACGTTCAGAGAATGTTTGTTGATTGAATGAGCAAATGACATTTAAGCAGGTGCTCGGGAAGTATGTGTTGATTTGCATCATGTGTCTGTTGCTCTGAGTGACTCAGAAACCAGCCAGATTCCTCTTCTGGCCCCTTTGAAAAAGGCATTTTCTCCCTGATTGACTCCGCCCTCCATTAGCTTCCATGTGTCATTTGTCTCCACCCTTTATTACCTTCTCCACAGGTCACCACCCACAGGTGAGTAGAAGGTACCTCCTCTCTGCTCCTGTTGTTGCCAAGCTGGGAATTTGTTGTACCTCCTCCATCCCCAGCCTGGGCCTGCCTAACAAATTTTGTTCAGAATGCTTCATCTCTGCCTCTCTCTCTTGCTCAGAACAGATGGCTCTGAGTCCCCACTAACACAGAAGTTCCTGTTCTGTCATTTGAACATTTTTAACATTTTCTAAATTATAGAAGCTTCATCCTTCTTTGATCACAGACCCAGACCATCAGAAATGAAGAATCCCTTGAAAGACATTAAGTCCAGTTCCTTCCTTTTCCCTTAGAAAGTCCTCTTCTGAGAGAAGACCAGCAGCCTGCCCAAGATCATTATAATGGACACATGTTTGTTTTTGCTTTTGTTTTTTGTCTTTTTTTCCCTTTAGTTGTTCTTTGGTGTTAATGCTCAGAGTCCATCTCCCTTCCTGGTTTCCTGGTCTTAATGGAGTTATAAATCATGCACGGGCATAGGCTCCAACCTAACGCTCTGGTCCTGTGCTTTATATCTTGATATGGATGACAAAAGGAGAGGGAAAATTTGTCTGGAGCCCCTCCCACTCAATAAGATAGCCCATGGAACCCTGGATCCTGAATCTCCAACCTTCCATTGATTCTTTGAACTCCTGGTATGTTTCCAACAAAATTTCTTTCTTACTTAGGATAGTCAGTTTCTGTTTCACACAACCCTACAACCCTGATATGGCCACACAGAAGGAGCACATGTAGTCATATACATACCCTGTGTTGGATAAACCTTGGCTCCAGGAACCTCTGCCTGCCTCCTGCCAGCTCTATCTTCAGAGGCTGCATTAAACCAAACAACCACACAGACCTACCCAGGCATGGAGGAAAAACAGATACTTCAGGGAATAAAACAAGATAGACCAATGTTTGGTGTTGCAAGGGAACAAATTAGGGTGGGGGTGATCATCTCAATGTAGGTGTTCTACCCTTCAAGTCGGAAGTCAGGGTGGAAGTGCTTTTATCAATAACCTTTAAACACACCCTTCCATGCTCACACACAACACAGAAATGAGCACACACAGGCACATACACACTGACAGGCACGCTGTGTGCCAGGACAACACCTGGGACTTGTAATGCAGCATGTGTCTGGGAAGAGCAATTAACACATTAAGTGAGCAAGTCAGGCTCACTTACCCAGCAAGGGCCCTTTAGGCCAGCATGATGTCTTCTGGTGGCCACTCTAGTCTGAGTTGCTGGACTCTCACAGACCAACACCTGTGGCCTCAGCCTAGTGAGGCCTGAGGAACTAGCCCCAGGGTGGCAGGGTATAGGAGCTCAGTAAAGCTGGGGCCTCAGTTGGCTGCAGAGTAGATATTGGTCTTTCCTTCCTAAAGTCTGCTAGCCCTGGACCTCTCATCTTGACTCAAATGCTTTGGATTATAAAATCCTATGAACTCCTAGCTGAGCATTTTGTCTAGCCAAGCCTGGGAAGCACCACCCGCCCTGCCCAACAACCCAAACACCAGAATTCACTGGAATTAGAAGAAACATCCAGATTACAGGATTAAAGTCCCAGCTCCTCAACTGGCATCTGAGCCCCTCTGGTCCCAGCCAGTCTCTCCTGCCTCTTCTTCCTCCTCCAAAACATACACACATTGTCCTCTCCAGCCACACCATGGCCCTCCACTCCCCTGCACCTTGGCCTGCCTGTTCCTTCCTTGGGAATCCTCTTCTCCCACACCTTCTCCTGCTATTTACCAGCTCCTAGGCCACCTACACAAAGGCTTCTGTGGGATGCAATCCCCTCTGCCCATCAGTGTGCCTCACTTGGCATAGCCAGTGTTTCCCTGTCTTATCTTGGGCTATGAGGTCTAAGGGCAGGGCTAGAGTCAGATTCCCTGCCTAACAGCAACATTGGCACCCACTGATACCAATTCATGTTTCTGGAACTGGCATGAATGAGGTTTCTGATCTTTCGTCCATAGCCACTGAACTCGGGTAGGGGAGGCAAAGGTGATTGGTATTCTGACTCTTGGGAAGCTTTCACCTGTTTTCTGGGAGCAGAGCTTCACAAAGGTTTTCCTCAAACTGTAGGGAGGAACGTTCAGACCCTGGACCTAGGTTTCTGTAGACCTAGATCCAGCCAATGAGAATCACTTGGGGCCTGGGCTGGAAAGGCCATATTCAACACACCTCTTAAATATAGCTAGGGAGTTTGCAGCTCAGAGAAGACAGGAAGTGGCCCAGGTCACACAGCCAATGAATGGGTGACCATGGCATTCTGGCTTCCACAAACAGGCTGCCTCGTCTCAAGAGAAACCAAGTATGATGTTGTGATTTTAAATAAGAAATATATATTTGGTCTTCCTCCCATTTCTGGTACAGAGCTCCAAAAATCCTCAGAATTTCCTAAATGATAAGAGCAGTAAAGCGTCTTTTGTTTGTTAATGAGGCGACTTTTGGACCCCACCTAAGGATGGGGACTTTATGGTGGGGGAACCAACCATGTGATCAGTCCTACCTGTTCCCCAGCCTCCAGAGAGGGTAGAACACTGGAGGTCTAGCTCAATCACCAATGGCTAATGGCTTAATCAATCATGTAATAAGCCTCATAAAAACCCAAAAGGACAGGATTCAGGAGCTACCAGGTTGGTGAACACATGGAAATTGGGGAGAGTGGCACCTGGAGAGGGCACAGAAGCTCTAAGCCCTTTCTCTATACTTTGTCCTATGCATCTCTCCCATCTGGCTACCCGAGTTACATCCTTTATAACAAAATGGCAATCTAGGGAGTAAAATGGTTTCCGGAGTTCTATGATCCACTCTGAAAATTAATCAGACCCAAGGAGGCAGTGGTGGGAACCTCTGTTCACAGCCAGTTGGTCAGAAGCACAGGTAACAACCTGGCCTTGGGATTGGCATCTGAATGGGGGAGCATGGGTGGGGTAGTCTTGTAGGACTGAACTCTTAACCTGTGGATCTGACACTATCTCCGGGTAGAATGCGTCAGAATTGAGTCAAATTGTCGGGCATCAGCTGGTATCAGAGAATTGCTTAGTAGTACAGGAACTCCCCACCCACACTGTAACTAGATTCAGAACCCTTCCCAAGTATCCTCACTGATCCTTTTTCTTACAATGGGGCATACCCCTGCCATTTCCTGAGCTCCTATTGTCAAACTGCGATTTGAGAGGCTGGTCAATTTGGTGATGGCCGCTCCTGGGGGAGGGCTTGGATCAGAGATAGGTGTGGGCTGAGCTGGAGAGTCCAGCTCCTGGAATTTACCCCATCCACCAATAAAGCACAGGGAGGACACCACAGAGGGCTGGGATGGAGCAATCAAGGGTGAGGAGGTGAGCGTGAGGTTGGGTCACCGCTCTGCCCACGACTGCTGGGAGTCAGACACAGCCTGGCACGAAGAAGAGGGTGATCAGCAAGTGAACGAGTGATCGCCTGGCTGGGCACCAGGGGAGGGGAGAGAAACTCATGCTCACAGGCAGAAATAACATGCCACCCCACTGCTGCCCGCCTAGAAGCTGTTGATATCCTGCAGGGCCCGCTGCGCCCAGCTGCTCTGAACCCAGTGGCAAATGTGAGTCCCACAGAGCCAGCCCTCCCCATGGATTATGCTGGGGTCAGAGCGGGGCTGTTGGGGTTGGGGTGCAGAGGAGGGCACAGCCAGGAATGCCCATGCATAACCACCAGCATCGTTCATCAGCAGCTGGGTCCGTGGAGGTTTGAGCACTCCTCCATGTAGTTCCTTGGAACTTGAAGCCACACCCCCACACCAGCACCCTAGTAGAATACCTCCAAGACTATGGATTCAGCTCCCACCTTTTGTTCAGAGGATAAGTTCACACAGAGGCTATCCTGTGCCCCCTGAGCCTGCAGAGTAGGGAAGCTGAGTCACAGTGGGATGTCCAGGGTCAGGATGCCTAGAGACATCTGAGCAGCTACCTCAGTTTCCCCACTTCAGGGGCAGCCCCGCATCCTTGGCCGGGACCGCCCACCTCTTCCTCTCCTGCTTCCACTCCCAACAGAGGCGCCTCAAGGCTATAAATAACATAATAGTCCAAAGGCCAGAAATCCGTGGCTTGTATTGGCCATACTTTAATCGGCGCCCACCGCAGCCAGGCTGAGAACTCCAGGCTGGAGCAGCCTCATGCTAGGTGCAGGCACAGGCCCAGGCCTCCCACAGAGGTGCTGACAGCTCAATTCCCAGTCCAAATGCAGGTACTGCCAGATCTCTAGCTGGGAGCGAAGAAGTGGCAGGTGCAGCAAGCCAGGGTCCCTGAGCAACAGCCAAAGGTGAGCAGAGGCACTGGCACTGTGGAAGCCATGGGAGGGGTGCAGGCAGGGTGAGTGGGACCTCCCTACTGCAGGGCAGGGGCCTCAGGGGTCCTCTGTGGAGGCCCGGGTTCCAGAAAGCAGGCTTTGTCTCTCCATGTCCTTGCTGTCCACGTCCTTGCTGTCTGGCATCCCTATGGGAGGAAAGAAGCTCAGTCAGCTCCAAAGAAGACAAAGGTGCTCTGGGACCAGGCCTGGGCAGTCTGTCAAGAAATCTTCTACCTTCCATTTTTAAAACAAATGCCAGATCCAACCGCTTCCCCCTGCCTTCAGTGCCATCACCATGGTCCCAGCCCCACTGCTCTCCCTGGATAGCCGCAGAGCCTCCTATGGTCTCTCTGCTTCTATGCCAAGCTCCTACAGTCTGTTCTCAACACAGCATCCAGAATGGTGCTCTTCCAGTATAACACAGATGCCTTGGGACTTTTCACAGTGCTCCCATCTCACTCAGAGTTAAAGCCACACAGTCCCTACAAGGGCTCCCCGAACTCCCCATACTCTGGCCCCATTACTGCCACCTTCATCTCTATCCTCTTGCCCCTGCTCCAGCCACACTAGCCTCCTTATCGGTCCTCAAACACATCAGGTGCATTCCCACCTCAGGCCTTTGCACTACCTGTTCCCTCTGCAGGAAGCACCTTCCCCGAGAGCTGCATGTCTCAATCCCTCACCTCTTCCAAATCTCTGCTTCAGCGTCACCTGTGCAGTAAGGACCTCCTCATCATCCTTTCAAAAATTGCCCCTACCTGCTCCACTCCACCCACTTTCCTGCTTTATGTCTCTCTGCAGCACTTATCACCTCAAACATACTCTATCTTTTCCTTTTTCTGTTGTTGTCATTGTTTTTGTTTTGTTTTGTTTATTTTGTTTTTTGTTTGTTTGGTTGGTTTTTGTCTATCTATCTCTGCCTTCTAGAGCACTGGCTCCATGAGGGCTTGGGCTTGGCATTCACTCCCCAACATCTGCAACGCTGCCTGCCTGGCACATAACAAGGGCATAATAACTATCTGTGAATGAATGAATGAATAATTAAACAAGTAAACTGGCCAGGGGCTCAGGGGGTGGTCAGTGTTCCTTGCTCCTACAGTTTAGCTCTGACGCCAGCATGGGCAAGAGAGGTAGGGGTACCTGTGTTAGGATGCCTGGCCTGGTCCTGGTCTCCTTCCAGGTGCAGTGCAGCCAGTAGGAAGCAGCCGCCCCCCAGGGCGATGATGAAGGTGCAACACAGAAAGCTCTGCTGAAGACTGAGGAAACGTTGCAGGTAGGAGTCGGGGCGCCTGGCTCGCAGGGCACTGGAGATCTACAGAGGAGGGAGCTGGGTCTGCCAGGTCCACCAGCCCAGCCTCTAGGTCTCCTCATGTGTAGGTCCCCACCCCCCAGACCTTCCCCACCTCACACATACCAGGGCATGCCTGCAGCCCAGCCACCCACCCAGCCTTACAAGTCCAGTGAGATAGGGGCTGCCAGCGTCTCCCAGGATGTGGCCCACTGTGATCTGAAGCGCCTCCGCTGTCCCTCGGCATCTGGGCACCACCACTGACTGCAAGACACAGGAGCACCAGGGGAACACCCCAAGTGAGGGCAAAGAGTGGATGCCCCTCATAGCCACCCGCTGCTCCCCGTCTGCCAAGGACTTACCTGGAGGTGTGATAGGTTGGCCAAGAGAGTAAGATAAGAGGGAGGCAATGACCCCAATGCCTGAAGTCCCACCACCAGATGCCAGACCCCTCCAAGTCTCAGGAAGTCTCCTCGTCCCCCAGGATGGGGCTGCCCAGTCCCCTAATGGGGGCTACCCCTCTTGAAGGTTTTCTCTTGAACCAAGTGGGAACCAGGCAAGGCTGTGACAACAGTGATGGAGCTGGGGTACCCTAGCTCAGGGACCCAGGAGGCAGTAATACAGGCTGGTAGGGTGAAGAGCAGGTACCAAGCCAGGTGTCTACATGTGTGGGCAATGGGTGGCATGGTACAACAGCTCGCAGGAAATTCAAGCCCCACTGGACAGACACCAAGGCAGGCTTGGTTGGGAAGGCCCACATGACTCCACGGAAGAGAGTGGGGGCGGGGGGCGGGGTAGAAATATGAATTCTGGAGTCAGAGAGTCGGTGTTCCAATCCCAGATCCCCACTCAATAGCTGTGTGACCAGGCCGGGTGCTTCGCCTTTCTGTGCCTCAGTCTCCTCATCCCAAAAATGGAAATAAAAACTATACCTACATGGAGGGTAGTGCTCATTATTATCTTCATCTGGTATCTGGAGGCTTTATGTGGACATCAGACAGAAATAATGCCCCGTGATTCTAGGAGACAGAATGCTTCCGGGCATTTGAACATGCTATGCTTTCTGCCTGGCAAGCCTTCCCCCTCTGGTCCAGCTGGAGCATCCTTATTGCCCTTCAGGATTGACCTTTAGGTCATCTCCTCTGCGAAGCCTTCCCAGAGTTCAGGGGCCTACCCTGAGCTCCCATAGCCCCTGTGTTTGCCCCTAAGTGAACACATGTCCCTCACAGTTGGGACTGTTCCCTCTTTGCTTCTTACCCTTACATTATCTTGGCAGCAAAGCTCCTGTCTCATTTCTCCTGGGCTCCCTGGGGCACAGCACGGTACCAGGCACAGAAGGGACTAGCTGAAAGTATGCCAACTAAATAAATCAAGCAGAACTGGGAGACTGGTCCCAGGAGAAACCCTGCCAGAACCCAGGGCTGCAGCAGGAGTAGGTGGGGTGGAGGAAGGGGCTCAAACAGAAGCCACAGGTCACACAGTCCCTACAGGGCACCCACAGGAGAGCTTCCCACCACAGAGCCTTATCCCCAACACCTACATGTCCATAATCTGAGCCCATAATGTCCATAATCAGATAATAATAATGATAATAATTATTAACATTTATTAAATGCTTCCTGCATGTTTTTATATATCATATGTATGTATATTTTGTATATCTATTTAACCAAACCATGACAAAGATACGATTATAATTCACATGTTATAGGTGAGGAAATCCTCCATACGAAGGGTAACTTGCCCAGAGTTGCCCAGCCAGGAATCAGCAGGGCTGCGGGCTTTGATCTCAGGCCTTCTCCCTGCATGGCCTGGCCTTTTGACCACTCTGCTGCTGTGAAAAGGAGGAGACTTTCCAGCAATGTTTATGTGTTTGTTCTAGAACATTTGGAAAATAGAGAGAAGGATAAAAAGGGCAAGTTCATCCCTAGCCCTGCAAACAGGTAACTGGCAGGGAGATTGGGAAAGGGCATTAGGGGCAGGGGAGAGTGTGAGCAAAGGTGTCCCTTTGTGAGCAGGAGCCGCAGGGGTTTGCGAGAGGGGCTGTGTGTGGGCAGGGCAGAGTAGCAGGAATCACTCCTGTGGGTAACCAGCTAGTCCCAGAGTCACTTTCCAGGTGGTGAGAGAAGCTGGGCCTCCCACCTGTCACCGCTACCTGCCAACAGGCCTAAGAAGGAACTGACCACAGCTCTGCATCTTCCTTAAGCTCTTCCTTCTCACCCCATAATGTTGTGATTACTCACTGGTGGTTCTGGGGAAAAGGGCAGGGCCTTCTAGAGGACGGGACCTGAGTGTCTAAAAATGTCCATTCGGGCCAGGGCTGTCTGGATCCTCAGAGTAAAGTCCAGGCAGGCTGGTTCCATCCTCCCCTCCCAGGAATGCCAACCCGCTGGGCCAACACCAAGCCACTGCTGCCATTGGCAAAAAAGGCAGGTCTCCCCCAGTCTGTTCTGAGTCCGCATTGTGTCTCCACATAGTCAGGGGCCACAACTGGGCCACCAGCAGCTGGAGAGCCCAGCTGGTAATTTTAGGAGAGGCTTTTGGGTTTCCTAAACTCTAGGCTCGCTCTATTCTGAGACAAAAACACCTCTGTTTTCGACTTTCCCTTCTTAGAAGAGCTATTCCCTTTATAGCCTGGGGCATAACCAGTGCCAACCAATGGTCTACAGAAAGTCAGAGTGGCAACCACCAGGTGCAGACTTCCTGGCAGCCTGCCTCTTGCAATCCCCACTCAGCCCTCACACCCAGACACCCCTGGGAATGTGAGCAGACAGCTACCTGGGAGGCAGAAAGCAGAGCAGGGAAGAATTGAGACAGGGTCAGCAGGAGAAGAGGAGGGTGATAACCCTTCGGGGGTAGGAAGAAATCTGCTGAGGAGGTGGGGGATGAGCCTGGCAGCTGGATTCCAGAGCCCCAGAAGACAGACCTGGGAGAGGGAGTGAGCTTCCCTTCTGCTCTATTCTCCACTCCTGGGGTGAAGTGAACTGGCTCTAGGGTACCCCAAGTGGAGCCCAGAAAGATAGGAGGGTTGGAAGGCAGGTGGAGACAGCATGAATAGGTTTGAGGAGGCAGGGAGCCCAGCCTGGAGAGACGCAAGCTCAAGAGACACAATGTCAACTTTCCAGGAAACACAGCCTTCTGGGGTCCAGCCAGGCTAGAGAGAGCCTGCTAGATCTGAAGTTGTTCCTGGCTGTGATGGAGCCAGATCCTTTCACCAACAGAGCACCAGGAAACAGGGGCTATTCAGGATTCAGGGAGGAAGCTCCCTGTTAGAGGGTATGTGAACAATGAGATGAACAGTGCTCATCAGAATTTTGCAGAGGGTTCATGGAATGGGGAGCTGGCTGGCTAGGCCAGTGGTCTCCAAGTATGCTGAGAGAAACATCTATATAAGGATCACCTGGGAAGCTCATTAGAATTGCAGATCCCTAGACCTCAGCATAATCCCACTAAATCAGATTCTGAGGATAGAGAGCCTAGCTCATTTGCAACAAGCTTCCCAAACCTGAATCAATAAAGTTTGAGAACCACTGGACCAGAGAGAGAGCCTCTGAGGTCTCTTCCCCAGAAAGAATCCGGCTTCTCCTACTTGTGGCTAAGTGATCAAGAGAATAGTGCCCCTGAGACAGGACTGATACGGAGGCCAGAGAGTCCTACACTGACCCCTCAGGCATATGTATGATGAGGGTAGCACAGTGGTCCCCAACCTTTTTGGCACCGGGGACTGGTGCTCCTATGAGAATTTAATGCCCGATGATCTGAGGTGGAGCTGAGGTTGTAATGCTAGCGCTGGGGAGCAGCTGCAAATACTGATGAAGCTGGGCTTGCCTGCCACTCGCCTCTTGCTGTGAGGCCTGGTTCTTAACAGGTTGGGGACCCCTGGGATAGCAGATATTAGTTAACTTGTCATTATAGACTGGGAAGCACAATCGAGGGCCTCTCACTCCCTGGGACCTGCCCGATGAGACTGCCTGTGCCTCAGGAGCAAAAGTAGGCCCGCAGTTGGGACCTTCCTGTACTTCCTGGCACATCCATGTCCCCACACAGTTCCTGCCCCCACCCTATTCCAGGCTGCTTCCCCCCAGCCCCTTCATCCCCCACTCCACATCCTCCTGGCCCCTCTCCACCTTTCTCTCCTCCCTGCCCCTGGAGGCTACTCCTGCCTCATCTCCTGAAAAGCAACACTAACTCTTGCCAACTCCAGCTCCCATTCTCTCTCTCCTATCTCCTCAGCACATCTTCCTGTGTGCGTGGTCTATACTGCAGGTCTCCTTCATTCCCTACTCTTTCCTCACCCTGCTCCAAGCTAGAGTCTGCCCCTCCATTCCACAGCCTGCCCCTCATCTGCATTTTGCCAGAGGCCACTCCCTCCTTGAGTGCCCCCTCTCTGCCAGGGGCCTAGCTCTAAGGGCTGCAAGAACTAGTGTAGCTCCCACCACCCAAGTATCCAAAAGCAATTTTTCATTAAGGGGCTTAAGGAAGGTAGGAAGGAAGGGGGGGCGTGACATAAAGCCTTCTTGGGGTAGCGGCCTTGCTAAGCTTTGGGGGTTGGAGGCCTCTGAGCCAGGGAAGATACCAGGGAGCACCAGGTGGTCTGAATCATGGCCAGCCGGCCCCCTGGGCAGCTCCAGACAGCTCCCCAGCAAAGCTAGATCGGTCAAACTATGGCTGAGCAGCCCCACAACCCACCCCTTCTCCCCGACCTCCGCCCCAAACATACACACAGCTCTATAAAGAGCCTGTTCAGCCAGGTTAATCATTCTTTCAAACACAGACACTGTGGGGGACACAGGCGCCGTCTTCACATAACTGTGAGGCTGTCATGTGGAAAAAGGAGCAGCGCAGTGGGGGGCAGGTGGAGGAGGCTGCAGGTGGCAGGTTTCAGCCCCATCTGAACCATCTGAGAAAACAGCTATGTTAGAGTTAGGGGGTAGCTCCCTGTGCCTAAAAGTGGGCAATTCCACTAAAGAAAATGTTTGCTGACATTTTCCTGCTTCCCCATTTACTGAGGGTTTCCTGCAGGCTCTCTTGCTCACCCTGCCAGGCCGGTATGATTAGCCCTTTTTATAGATAAGGAAACTGAGGCCCAAGGCCATTCAGGAGGTCTGTAGCCAAGTTTGGGCAGGTGTCCAAGTTTTCTGTCTGGAGAGAGAAGAGAAGACCTGCCAGCCCTGCTGCTGATACACCCACTCAGGACTCAAAGGCAGGGCAGGCCTGTCTGCACCTGCTGAGCCTGGGCCATGGGAAGGGGGCAGAACAGCTAGGTAGGAAGTAACATCCAATCACAGTAATGTTCAAGCAGGCTTTGTTGGCTAATTAAATAACTGCTCTTCCCCACAGCCCTTTCATACTCAGATTCTAGGACTCCAGGATATCTCTGGGAGATGAAAGATGAGAAAGCAGAAACCTCTGACTAGCTATCAGCACCCTGGCCAGCATTCTCTGTGCTGGTCACAGGGCAAAAGCTGCACACGTATCATTTCATTTCTTCCTCACAATAAACCATCAGGCATTTTCGTACCCATTGCCACATGGGGAAACTGAGGCTCAGAAACACAAAGTGAATTGCCTAGGTCACATAGCTAGTAACTGACAGAAGTGGGGCTAAAATCCAGGTCTGCTTCCTGAATCCAAGTTTGTGCCCCTGCTACACCATCCTTAGGATAGCTCTCAGCCAATTGCCAAGCTGCTCTGCTTCCCTTGTGCCCAGCACTGACCTGTGCCAGCCTGTCAAGAGGCAGGAAGAGGGCTCTTGGGGTGCCCCTAGGTCTGAGACTCTGTGTTATTCACAAGGGCACAGTCCATCAGTGTTCAAAGCCCTTCCCTGCATGTCTCCGAGAAGAAGACAGGGAGGTTGGACTCTGGACCTAGCGAAGTTATGCGGTCGGGACAGCATCATTATAGCCTGAGCCGGCCTCCTAGCTTGATATGCGAGCTGGGGCAATCTAGACTCACCTGGGTTCAGTAGCTATAGCCCTAAAGTCCAGCATGCCAGAGTGGAGGCCAAGGAGCCTGCTTGCTGAGGAGTGTAGTCAAGAAAGGGGGGAAGAGGGAGGGGGAAGAGCCCTGGAGTCAAAAAGCCAGGGCCCCAGTCCTGGCTCCGTGCCTTTACATGTTGTGTGACCTTGGTCCAGGCACCTGCCCTCTCTGAGACTCTATCTGCTCATCTGCAAAATGGGAAGTGATGGTCAGAGGATGTATGAGAGTGTCGGGGGGCCCCTGGTCCAAGACACTATTCAGTGACCTTGGTTCCCTACCCCGATCTCTGAAGCCCTCCCAACCTCTGGGCCACTCAACAGCAGAGGTCCATCCCTGAGCTGAACAGACTTCAGCACCCACTGCTCAAGAGGCCCCAGGACCAGCCCCCACTCTGACCCCCACACCTACCAACAGGATGTCAGCAACCACTGCCCAGTTGCAGGACAGAAGCAGCTCCCCAAGGGCCAGGAACACCTGTGGACAAAGGGAGGCCAGGGTGAGGCTCCCTGGACTGCAGTTGCCTACCCCTCCAGCACTGTCTCTTCCTGCCTGTGGAGAGGGAGAATCGCACTCCGCAGAGGAAGGCCCCAAGACTTATTGGGTAGACGAGGTCTAGAACTTTGTTTCCAGTTGCAGCAGCCTCAAAGGTGGGTAGACATTCCCATCTGGGCAAGCTGGCAGCCACGACTCGGAGGGTGGTGACAGGCCCCACTCAGGCCTGAGAACAGCACTCTCCCTGATGGATGGCCCCCAGAGTCTAGCTCCTGAGGTCACCTGGGGAGCCCAAGGAGGAGGCAGTCAGGACACCCAGTCCACTTTTAAAGGAAGGGAAACAGACTCTAAGAGGAGAAAAGGCAGGGACTACTCAGAACTTACCCACCCCTTCTCCGTATTCCCCTAAGGCTTGATCATACTGATAAGGTGCCTATTGTGTGCCCCCTTCCCCCACCCTGCCTAGATTTCTGCTGGTGACTGGAGGCCACTGCAAGCCTGTCTCTCCCAGCTCCCTGAACCCCCTGCCTCATGCCAAAGGATTAGGACAATCCTCATTCCACTTACTCAAGAAGAGTTTAATAAAGCAAGCAGAAAAAAATGTCTTATTTCTCCGAGCTTCCAAGAGCTTATCTCTGGAGTGGAATTAGTCATTCCTGGAGTCACGGGGCTGTGCCCTGGGCAGCCGAGGCCCTGACTCCCAAAGGCCAGTAAGCACCCAGGGCAGAGAAACCAAAGGACCATTGCCTGCACACCTGCTGTGTGCCAACCATGTCCAATTTTGTCACCCGCCTAACCTCAGCCACCTTATGAGGCGAATATTATTAAACCCATTTCACAGACGAGGATACTCAGGCCCAAGGTTATATATCAAGCCACTTTCTGGCAAGCCTCCCACCACTGTGGCCGTCCCTTTGAAAGATGAGGAATAGGAGGCTGTGACGGGGAAGACTCTATAGACATTTCAGCAGCCACAGTGCCCAGTGAGGCTGGCAGGAAGGAAGTCAGAGGAAAGCCCAGGATGAGGAGGGCCTCCAGGTGGAGGTGGCACTGACCGAAGCCTTGAAAGGTAAGTAGGATCAGGATGGGCTGAGAAAAGCCCCAGGGCCATACCAGGCAGAGGATCCATGAGAGCAGAGGCAGGGAGGCTGGAATGCACCCACCATATTGGTTAGGGCAGAAATATGGCCCAGTGCAACGGAGAAAGAGTAGAACCCGCTGAGGAGAAAGAGCAGCTGTGTGTGTTCTCAGTCTAAGTCGTCCCTGGCCCTCTGCACCCAAACAGTGGAACCCTTGAGGGCAGGGTGGGTAGGCACCCACAGGGGTGGGAATCAGATCTGCTGGCAGGTCAGGTCTCAGGTGGGGCCCAGGAAGGCTGCAGACCCACATTCCAGCCTGACAGGATCTGTCACCTCAGCTTCCTGAAGCCACATGAAAGCCCAGCCAAGCTCACACCCACCCTCCCCACACATTCCAGCCACCTCCGCCTGGACTGCCAGGCTACTCCCCTCCTCACACCTCCAGTTTGGCTGTCCTTCACTCCAAATAGTGGGTAGCAGCCACTGGAAACCATGCATTCTGCCGGTGCTGCAGCCTCCCATTCGTCTCTCCCTGCTCCCCCACACCCACAGGACATATTGAAATACACCTTTTCCTTCCTCCAGCTGGAGTAGGGTGGATCCCAACCCAAAATAGAGCCCATCAGAGGGAGGCTGCAGCCACAATGGTGCCTTTCAGGCTGAACGAGCCTCCAAAGGATGCCAGATTTCCTAGGACACACCTGGAAACCGGCCTCCAGCCACAAATCCTCATCTCCACAAGGGAGGTGGCCGCTTTGAGGGGCAGAGGGCCTGGCTGGGGACAGGCCACCTCCCAATCCAGTAATTACAGAGTCTCCTGAGGAGGCTGCTCAAGGAGGGACTCTCCCACAAAGGGGTGTGACCTCCTGGGGAAGACAGGGCCGCCCCACCCTTCCATGCTGGGCAACCCAGGGGAGGTCACCACCCTCTGGGCCTTGGTTTCCCCAACTGTACAACAATGGAGGTGGCCCGAATGCTCTGCCAGGAATCTCCAGCACCAACAGCTTGTGCTTCTAAAGCTGTGACTCTCGCTTGGCACTACTCATGTTCCCCACAGTGTGTGCAAATGAGTCTTAAGAGTTCAGAAGCTTCCATGACCAATTCAGACTTGGTTCCTCAATTAAATAACTGAACAAACTAACTAAAAGAGCCGCGGCTGAGATAAAGTCACCACGAAGAATTTATCTGACTGTTTCCAGCTACTCCTACATGGGTGGCTCAGTGCCAGTGCCAGGCACCTCCTGGACACCCTCTCTTGCACTACTACAGGCACCTCTCACTGACCAGATCCCCAAATTCATTCTCTCCTCCTATCCTCCCACATCACTGTTCTCACCAGTGTAGCGAAGCCAGCCAGGACACAAGCCCCAGACTGGCCTGGACCAGCAGGCTGCCGAAGCTGCTTCTCTGGGAAAGCTTGTTGTAGGCCATCGCTCAGGCCAGAGGGGGATGTAAGGGGCTCTTACATTACTTGTTCACCCTCGCCGCCCTCCAGTCAGTGAATCCTGTCCATTCTGTATCCTACATGTCCCTCCTATCTGCCCATTCCTCCTGTCTGCTGTTGGTCTGGTCCGAGCCACCCCTTCTCTCTTCTCCTTACCAGTTTCCCAGGCTCCACCATCCTCACACCCACTGTAGCCCTGGAGGGGACTTCCAAAAGGGAAATCTGACTCTGCCCTTATCCCCTTAGCGCCTGTGCATGCTTCTCTGAGCCCTGAGTTAGTCCCCCTGGGTGATAGGGCCTGGGAATGCTGCCTGGAGCCTGAGAAATGTGGAGCCCCTCGGCCCTTGGCCTTTTCCATTTCACACTCAAGAGGATTTCCCCTTTAAGCCGGGGCAGTGATGAAGAATGTCCCTGGCCTTAGTCACAGAGGAAGGCACACATACACACACCCACTCACACTGTAATAGGCACACACTCACGTACACACGCAGTCATACAAGCATACACAGACACGTGCGTATGCAAACCCTCACACATGTGCACACAAGCTTCAACACGTGCACACTTAGACATGTGCACACATACATGGACACTCATAACATGAAAACACACAGAAAACACACACCACGAGTACATGCAAATGCAAGGAACATGGATGACATTTGAAATATTAAAAGTGTGGGAAAGTGCCAGCCAAACAGGTGGTGGCTGCAAACACTGGTGCATGCTTACTGGGGTGAACTTGCTGAAGAACAGCCTAGCATGTATATCTGTAAGCTTGTGGTCTCATGATGCGGACAGCAAGTTGTAACATACAATCACACAGGTACACACAGGTATGCATGTATACAAACATGCTTATGCCCTCACACTCATGCACATGGACATGCATACCTCATGCCTTCACACACGTGCATATTCACAACTCCCCTCCAGTATACCTGCATGCACAGGAAGGCAGTGGGAGGGAGTGGAGGAAAGATGGGGCCCCTGCCCAGAGAAGGTCAGTCTCTATGGGGTGGTGGGGGTGGTATCTTCACCTTGGTCCATCCCGGTCTTCCCATTGGGCAGTAACTAATCTCTGACCTGCAAAAAATGGATTCTAAGCCCCCCAGGAAGGAAGAAAGCAAATATCCCCTATGGGCCCATGGAGACTAGGGCAGAACTAAGACTCAGTCCTCTCTTTTTACAGATCAGCTCTTCGCCCTGTATGACTGAGCAGGTCAGGACACAGGCCCCAGCAGACTGGCTGCCAGCAAGCTGCCAACTGGCTGGCACACTTTACCCCCAGGCCTGCCAACCTGTAATCGCAGAGACTGGCTTCAGGGCACAAGAGCACCACCTGTTTCTCAGGGGCCAGCAACAGCCTGGCAGCCTGGTAAGGCAGGCAGGTGGGGAGTGAGGAAATGAAGAAGCAGAGCTCTGGTGTCCTCTAAAGAATTCAGCAGAGATTGTGGGTTTCTGGGTGGGCTCTGCTGTCCATCCAGAGGAGACAGCTGCCACGTCTTGGCAGGGAGGTGGGGCCCTCAAAGGGAGGTCAGGTGGGCCTTTCTCAGTCCTTTTGAGGCAGCCCATGGCAAGTCTGGCTACTTGAACTCAAGATGCAAAAGAACATGAGCTTATTCAAGAAGTCTCCCAAGGGCTAAGTTGTAGAAAAGCTCCAGAGCTTGGGCACCTGCATAGCCAGGTTGTCTGCCAACCGCCCCACCCCACCCCCACCACCACAGGCTAGAGAGCAGACCTCACAGCCATCCCCAGATTCCTTTGCTGACCCTGACTTCAGCTATAGTGGGCACAGATCCTGGCTGGTCCTGGCAACCACCTTGCCCAGGAGTCTTTAAGGATAAGAAAGGCAGCATCCCCTCCTGTATGTAAAGGCCTTGGTGACAGCCAGCTATCTCTGCTCTGTGTAGTGGTGGCCACATCTCTCCTTGGGCAAGTAGGGAACTCAGAGTCATGATCGAGTTTGGGCTAGAAGGGGCCTTAAAGACCATCTGGGGCAACTCTTATGTGAAGATGGAGACTTGAAATTGCAACATAGACTTCCCTTCCCTCAAAAAGTAGAAAATATTAAGTCGGGGAAAAAAATTGTTTTTCACCGAAGAACAGAACAAAACCGAATGAGATATACATTAAATATTGACAGCCAAGGGAAAAACAACAACAACAGACAATTCTGCAGTGGAGTAGAGAATATAGCCATTCTCAGCTCCCCTCCCCAAAACTATTCTCCAAACCCCGTACTGAAGGGAAATAAACTGAAGGACTCTTAATTCCCACGCTTGATCAAGAACCAGTGGGAAAAGCTACTAGGTGAAAATGGGTAAAAGTGGAGAAAGTAAACAATGGTTCTGCTTACTGACTCCACTCAAGGGCAGAGCACAGCCCCCATCCCAGAAGGGGAATATACCCAGTAATTAAGTAGAATGAACCCTGTGGTCGAGCATTTACCTAAATCCTGGAAGAGAGAACAGAGCCCAAGTGTTGAAACAAAGACTCCTCACTGCCTCACCTGAGCCCTGCAATTCCCTCATGCAACAGAAAACCCAATGCTCAGGTTTAGAACTGCAGCCCCTTTGGAGAAGAGAATAGTCACAAAGAAGGCTGCAAGAAAGTCAAAAACAAAGAGTCACCCACACTATACCAAAGCAAATTCAGTATCTGAGCAGAGTTGTTCATGCCCAGGCTAAGGGAAAGAATTCAGTAAATATAGGAAGAACTAGAGGGAGAGGGAAGGGAGGGAGGTCGGAAATGGAAAAGGAGAGAAGGGAGGGAGAGGGAGAAAAAGGGAAGGAAGAAAGGGAAGGGAAGGGAAAACAGAACAAAAGAAAACGAAAGAAAAGAAGGGAGAGAGGGAGGGAAGGAATGAAAGGGCAGGGAAGAGAAGGTAGGAAGGAAAGAAGGAAATCAAGAAGGAAGGAAGGGGGAAAAGAAAGGGAGAGAAAAGGAGATGACGGAAATTCCTTATAATTGCTTTAAACTATATTGAATATTAATTAAACCAAGAAAGAGCTCAAAGGTGAAATGAGTCACCACAGCATGAGATACAAAGGGATATCACAGACTTAAGGAAATAAATGGGGCGGGAGGGGGAACAACTAACAACATTATTACAGAACTAATAAATTATAAACAGCTAGAAACAGAATAGACATCAATAAACATAGACTTACTGATATAGAGAAAAGGCTTAATATAATCTCACTGGCTGATGATTTTTAAAAACACAAAGAGAAGGCAACATTTAGAGAGAAATAAATAATATGGAAGACAGAGAAAGATGAGCATGGCCAGGACTAATGTACAGCAAGCGAGGCACATAAGGCACCAGATTTAAGGAGGCGCTCATTCTCAGGGTTACACAAGTGCAGGGTTGGTACTTGAGAGCGAGAGCCCCCTGAAATTGTGTGCCCTCAATGCCTCACTTGCCTCACCCTAGTCCCAGCCCTGAAGACGACTCAACCCAAATAAAACTCAACAAATAAATAAACATAAGAATATTCTAAGAGATAAAATGGGCCAAAAGGATACTCAGTACTGATTCTGAAGACATGAAGAACGCTGTTAGGAAGAGATTTTGAAATGATATAAAATACTTAGCATTGAAACACAGCCTAGTTGTGGGAAGCATCTTCCAACATGGCTCCAGAGATCCCTGCCTCTTATATTGCCCCCTTGCCTTGATTGCAGCCTTCAAGAGACCGTGAAGCAGAGGATTCACTGAAGCTATGCCTGGATTCCTAACCAAGAGAAACTGAGAGATAATAAATGTGTGTTGTCTTACATGGCTAAATTTTGGGGTGATTTGTCACACAGCAAGAGATAACTAATACACTCGCTAAACTATTGAATTTCAAGAATGAATAATGAAATTTTCAGGTATCCAGATGGAAAGGTGAATCAATATCAAGGATTTTTTAAAAATCAAGCTAACTTTATTCTCCATAGCAATATTTAATGCCAAAAGACAACAAAGTAAATGTTTGCAAAGTAATGAGAGAAAGAAAATGTGAGCCAAGAATATTATATCCAGTTAGATGTTGTTCAAATAAAGAGTCAAAGAGAAGAAGACAATCTCAAATATAAATGAACCAAAGGAATACAATCTTTCTAGCCTTTTGAGGGATGGAGGGAGGGTACAGGATGGATAAAAAATACTTAGCCACAAAATCTATCCAGCTATCCAGTTAGAAGTTGAAGCAAAATAAAAAACTCAGAAATGGAGAGTTTATGTAAACATACTAATAAGGAGCATTGAATCTATTTAAATCTGGGACTACTGTCAAACAAATAAAAGGATTGCTTAGAAAACAGACTAGTGTTACAAATCTAGAAGAAGAAAAATTAATAATATAACTAAAAAAATCAGGAGATTGGAAAGAGAAGAGGGGGGCACTATAAAAATGCCAGTGTTTCTCTTTCACAGTTGGGATTCACCCGGAATTCCAAAATTATAAACTTAATGTGAAATTGAATAATTCCTTTGATTTCACTTCAGTTTATTCAGGTAAATTCATATAAATTAATGAAACATTATATGATTCCATTTATACAAAATATCCAGAATAGGCAAATCTATAAAAATAGAAATTAGATGAGTGGTTACCTATGGCTGGGGTAGAGTCATGTTGGAGAGAAATAGGGAGTGACTGGTAATGGACATGAAGTTTCTTTGTGAGGTGATGAAAATGTTCTAAAAGTGATGTGGCGATGACAGCACAACTCTGTGAATGTACTAAAAACCACTGAATTGTACACTTTAATGGGCAAATTGTATGGTATGTAAATTACATCTCAATAAATCCATTTTAAAAATCACAGTACCATATGATCCCAGTTTAATAAAAATATTTTGAAAAACATAAATCTGTGTGTATATACAGAGAGACACGTTGAGAATGAGGGTCATCTAATAAAATAACAAAAGTGGAAGCAAACAGGCTAAAATGTTAAGAGTAGTTAATTTTGGAGGACAAGAATATGGATAATTGCCATTTTCTTCTTTGTGCTTTTCTGCTTTTGCTTTTGTTTTATAAATTTCTCCCAAATAAAAATGTGAAGGTCATTTGACATAGAGAGGTTGATTGATTTCTTGGCCCCAACTCTTGACTTCACTGTAGTAACATGATGTATCCACGGCCTTGACATGTGGAGTGCCCTGGAGCTTGATCCTTGGTCCTCTTCTCGTCTCTATCCATGCTCACTCCCTTGATGATCTCATTCAGTCTCGTGGCTTTAAATAATTCCCCTAGACCTCTCTCCTGAACTCCAGACTCATATATATCCAACTGCCTCTTAACATTTCCAGAGGCATCTCAAATTTAACATCTAAAATTGAACTCCCAATCCCATTCCTTCCACAAAAAGAATTTAAAAAATTTTTTTTAAAACTCTGTACCTCTTTCACTCTTCTACATCTCAGTAAGTGCCAATTCCATGCTTCCGGTTGCCCAGGCCAAAACCCCTGGAGTCACCCTGGATTCCTCCTGCTCTCTTGTACTCCACACCCAACCCGTCAGGAAATCCTGTTGATTTTCCTTCCAAAATATACCCCAAATCTGCCACTCCTCCACACTTCCTCCATAACTACCCTGGTCTCAGCCACAACCATCTCTTGCCTATATTATTAGAAGACCTAATTTGTCGCCCTGTTTCTGTCTTAATCTTCTTCATTCTATTATCAACATAACAGCCAGAGAGACCCTGTTAAACCATGTAGTAGATGTTACAGATTGGTCCCCATTTAATCATGCTTCTTCATATGCACACCTTTGGATAGCCCCCTCCATGGTGAAACTGGGGTGGCATTACAACTTGCTTTGACTGATGAAATAAGATGGAAGTGATGCTGTGCTCTTCCAGGACTAGGCCGTAGAGATTTTGCAGCTTCCACTTTTGCTTTCTTGAGATGCTGCCCTGAGACTGCAACATAAGAAGCCTGTCTAGTCTAGTGGAGGATGAGAGGCTAAGTGGAGGAGAACAAAGGGCCCCAGCCAACAGCCAGGCATGAGTAAGGCCAGGATGAATGCTGCAGCCCAGCCAATCATCCGAGCGAGGGCAGCCACTTGAGTGAGCACAGGTGAAACCAGCAGAGGAACTATATGGCCAATCCATAGAATCACAAGAAATGGTATCGTTGTTTTAGGTCACTAAGTTTTGGGGTGATTTGTTACACAATAACAGATAACTAATATAAACCATAAGTCTGATCATTTCATGTCTGGGCTAGACATCCTCTAATGGCTTCCCATTTCACTTAAACTCAAAGCCAAAGTCACTCTAAGCACAGGGTTTTACACAATCTGCATCCCCACTGCCATTACCTCTGACCTCATCTCTGCTCTTTCCTGGCTCTCACCATTCCAATCATGTTTCCTCAAACTCACCAGCCATGCTTTCCCTTCTCAGGGCCTTTGCACTTGCTGTGCCCTCTGCATGGAATGCTCTGCCCCATCCACCCACATACCTCCTCGGTCACTCCTTCACTTGCTTCAGGTTGCCACTGAAATGTCACTATCTCAGTGAGGCCTCTCTGACCAGCTTGCACTGCCCCTGTCCCTCTTCTCGTCCCTTTCCCTGCTCTGTTATTCTCCACAGAGTTCATCCCCATCTAACACACCATTTATTTACATGCTTATTTTAATACATACACATCCTTGCTTGTTTTGTTCAATGTTGTATACCCAAAGCCTAGAAAAGAGCCTGGCACACAGGAGGTCCTTGAGAAATACTTGATAAGAGTGAACACTGTTGCCCATCCAGCCACCTCACCATGATCTTGGCTTTGCCCTTTGAGGCCTCTGCTCCCAGCCCATGATGCACAGCAGGGGTTTGAGGATGAAGACTCAGCCCCCAGTTTTCTCACCTGTGAAACCAGAAAAGCAGCACAGAACTAGAGACCTGCCCAAGGAGAGGGTGGCCCACACTTGGGGAGGCTTCATAGCCACATTTTATGTGCCCAGGCTCTCTTCCCCACAATGGCAGATGTCAACAAGACCCAGACCACAGTGGATGAGGAGCCCTTGGGGCACTAGGACAGATTGTATTTACCCCAAATGCACTGTAATATTTCCACATGCTCTTCCAGATCACTGCTAGTCCCCATCAAAAGATTTAATCCATTTTCTGCCACCTCGAATCTGAGCAAGGAATTGTGGCTCAAGCAAAGAACAGAATGCCATGAAAGTGATGCCTGTGCCACATTCAAGGGCCAGTCATAAAAGACAATATGGCTTCATCTGGCTCTCTCTCTCAGGATGCTAGTCCTTGAAACCTAGCCCAAAGTTGCGAGGAAACCCAGGCCACATGGAAAGGCCACAAGCAGGTGTCTCAGCCATAGCCCCAGCAAAGTTCTCAGCCAATAGCCAGCATCAATCTCTGATAGCCCCCGGCCTTTGATGATTCATCCTGCTTAGTTAACCCCAATTTAAAAGAGATAAGCTATCCCACCTCCCAACCTTGCCCAAAATGCAACTTCATGAGCAAAATAAATGTTTTTGCTGTTTTAAACCACTAAGTTTCATTATATGTCCATAGCAACCAAAACAAGCACCAAAGTTCATTTAGCTCTTTAAGGAAACCAAGAGGCAAATACTAGCACTCCATTTCATAGCTGAGAAAATTGAGGCACAGGGGGGCCAAGGTCTTGTCCTAGCTCACATAGCTCTTAAGTGAAAAAGCAGGAATGATGTCTGGTTCTTGCAGATGCCTCAGTGCAGGCTCACTCCCATCCCCCAACTCCTGCTCGTCCATCTAGACCACAATGCCCACCAGAGAGAGCGTGCCGGGGTTCAGCTATGTTCTCCAGCCACCAGGCCAGCAATGGTGGAACCCCTGCATTGGGCTCAGTCCATCCTCTGAGTACAAACCCTTTCTCCTCTGAAGGGCAGCTACTTCGGGAAGAAGGCCAAGGAAGGGAGTGTGAGCCAAGACCTGCTGTGTGTGTCTGGATCCCAATTAACAGCCGAGAAGCTCACTTCCCCTGCCAAGGGGACTGGAAAAAGGGAAGAGATGCTACCCTCTGCGCCTGCAGGTGGAGCACAGGACATGGGCTCCCCCAGGGAAGGCCTCAGACCAGATTTTATATGCTCGGGAAACCTTACTGCCATGAAACGTACAACATGAGTTGGCCCCTACTTCAGGAAATTTGGGGGCAAACACATGATGCCACCAAAAACCCCTCCTTCTCACACAATGCACCTACAGTCACAAAAGCAGTGGAAGTAAAACTACACTCAGTTGCAGACACACATGTGCACACCCATCCCATACAATTATCCATATGCCCTGATACACATGTATGTGTTTGCTCATGTACATACATGTATACAAAACAGCACACATGGACGTACTTGTAGACACTGTGTACGTATAGAATGAATAACATGCACATGAAATTTACATAAAGCAAGACAACACAGGTATACAGAAATATGTGTACACATATAAGCACACTTATCTCCACTCATATTCACAAACCTAACTATATTCACACTTGAATGCATGCACACACTACCACACATACCCACATTCCCATGGACCCTTCCCAAGAAGATCTTGGGGCCCATTATTTTTCCCAAGACTCACAGAGGCAGTGCAGGAAGAACTTTGGTTCCTGGAATCTGAGAAGGAGAAGGGATAAATGAATGGATGGAAGAAGCTCAAGTGACTCTTCCTATTTTGAAGCTCATCATAAGCCAATTCCTCAGGCCCTTTAGACACCCTTTCTGAGGTTGACCCTTCTAGGTCCCCCAAACTTCATGACATCCTTCATGATGAACTGCAGCCAGTGCCCACCCGTTGAAGTTTCAGGAGTGATGTCACGTCCCTTGGACTTCAGAGTTCTCTATCCAACTCTCCACTACACCATCACTTGGATATTGACTTCCCATCACAAATTCAGAATGTACAAAACCAAGCCTGTTGATCTTCCAAAAAAAAAATCTACTGCTCCTGCCCATTTTCCTATCTCAGGTAATAGTGTCTCCCTTCTTCCAGTTGCTCAGGCCGATATCTTAGAACTCACCTTTGATTCTTATTTCTTACACACCACACTGAATCCATCAGGAAATTCTGATAGCTCTACCTTCAAAATATATCTTTAATCCAACTACTTCTTACCACCTCCACTGCTACCACTCTGGACCACACCTCATAGTTTCTCACCTGTATTATGGCAGTATCTAATTCTTCTCTCAACTTCTGCCCTTGCCCCCCCATGTCTATTCTCAACAGAGAAACCAGAATGATTCTATTAAACATGAGCCAATAATAGAAAAATGATAGAGAAAATCGATAAAACCAAATGTTGGCAGCAAAACTGATAAATGTTTAGTTAAGCTGGCTAAGAAAAAAGGAGTGAAAACTCAAATTTCTAAAATTAAGAACAAAAGAGGGAACATTATTACCAACCCTACAGAAATTAAAAGGAATATGAGGAAATACTATGAACAATAAAAAGTCTTAATTAACCTATGACAAGTAAATATTGAGTCAGCGATCAAAAAACTTCCCACAAACAAAATCTAGAACCAGATGGCTTCACTAATGGATTCTAACAAACAGCTAAAGATGGATTAACACAGTCCTTTATAAACTCTTCCAAAAAAATAGAAGAGGAAGAAACATTTCAACTCACTCTGTGAGGCCAGTACCCTACTACCAAAATTAGACAAAAACACCACAAGAAAACTACAGACCAATATTTCTTATGCATATAGATGTAAAAATCCTCCACAAATCCAGCAATACATAAAAGTGATTATACCACTGTCTCTCGGTGTCCATGGAGAATAAATTCCAGGACCCTTAACAGATACCAAAATCCGAGGATACTCAAGTCCCTTATATATAATGGCACATCATTTGCATAGAACCTACGTACATCCTCCCATATACTTTAAATCATCTCCAGATCACATATAATACTTAATATAATGGAAATGCTATGTAGATAGTTGTTATACTATATTGTTTAGGGAATAGTGATTCAAAAAGTCCATACATGTCCACTATAGAGGCAACCATTGTAGGCGTAACTGCATACTACACATCAGCAACAATGTAACTATTTTTTCTCCAAATATTTTCTATCCATGATCGGCTGAATTCGCAAATATGGAACCCGTGGATACAAAGGGCCAACTGCACACCATGGCCAAGACAGGATTCACTCTGGGAATGCAAAGTTTGTTAAACACAAATATCAATCAGTATAATATACCACATCAATAGAATAAAGAACAAACCACAAGATGCATCTCAACAGATGCAGAAGACATAAGCCAGATCTCCCACTCCTGAGCACAAAAACCTGTCTCACTCTCAGTAAAAGCCAATGTCACCTGCAGCCCACAAGGCCCTACATGACCTGTCCCTATCACCTTTTTATCTTCATCTCCCTCTCTCCTTTTACTCTCTCCACACAAACCACAGTGTCCTTGCTATTCTTCGAATCCACCAGGTACACTCCTGCCTCAGGGTCTTTACAGTTGCTGTAAAACTCTTCCCTAAACAGCCATATAATTCGCTCCTTCGCCTCCTAGTGGCCTTTTCTCAACAACCACCTTCTTAGTGAGGCCTCTCTGGTTACACTAGATAAAACTGCAGCCCTCTCCCTGCAATCCCACACAATCCCCTTCTCCCTTCTCCACTCTAAGAATGTATTGTCATGTGAACTATTGTGCTTTACTTGTATATCTTGCCTGCTGTCTGTCTCCCCCAACTAGAATGTAAGCTCCCTAAAGACAGAAGTATTTTAGTCTATTTTATCCATTGCTATATCCATAGCATTTTAACTAGCATGTCACTTTCAATAAATATATGTCAAATAAATAAATGAGTGCAAATAGCTGGTCATTCGACCATTCACTCAGCTAGCAGTGATTACCCCCACCCAACCCCAAGTTCCTGACACTGTGCTTCTGGCTGGAGTGCTAAGGAAGATTGGAATCAGCCTGGGCCCTGCTGGGAGAGGGTCAGAATGCAAGTAACTATAACCCAAGGAAGGCAATGCTAGGAGTATCAAGGATGAGGAGGAGAAAGGGTCAGGCCTAGCAATCAGGGAAGGCTCCATGGAGCTCAAACCAGCCCTCGATGGTCCAAAGTGATTCGGGCATATGGAGAAGGGGTGGGAGTGGAGGAACGGAGGGAGGGCCCAGGTGTGGAAGCATGGGGCATGTCCTGGGACCTGCATGGCAGGACTGCATGAGGATAAGGTTACCAAGGTTATCAGGACAGTTCGTGAGGGGCTTGGAATGCCAGGACGAGGAGTTCGACTTCGTTCCAGAGGTGCCAGGGAACTTTTCAAGGCTTTGGAACAGGGAAGGTCCATGGTATCACTCGGGCAGTGTGGAAAGAAGAGATTGTGATGGCTGAGCAAGAAGGCAAGGAGACCAGGAAGGTGGCTCCCAGAACAGTCCTGGAGAGAGACGGCAAGGCATGAGCCAGGAAAGGACGGAGGGGACCGAAAGAAGAGAGAAGGTTTGAAAGTATTAAGGGTTTTACGATGATGTTGAGGGGAGGGAGAGGTAAGGAACCAGAGCCTGAATCTCAAGTCTGAACATCCGGGCAGACCTCAGAGGCACAGACAGAGCCATGGAGGCAGGTGTCTGGTCAGGAGGTGCAGAAGGAACCACACCACTTCTGGAAGGCTGGAATTCTGGCTGCAGGGGCCAGCATTGTTGGGCACCACGCCAGGGCCATACATAAGCCACAGGAAGGAAGAGCTTCTCAGCACTAAAAAACCAATGCATCCTGGCCCTGCCCACCTTCCTACCCCTTACCTCTCGCCCCCGGGGTAAGCCTAGAGAAGAGTTTCTCTAGCTGGCTTTGCCAGCCAAGACACAATGTCATTTCTAGATGAGCCATCCAGCTCTGGAAATGTGCCAAGCTGTAGGAGGGGGGACAGCTGTGTCCCCAAACATAGCCAAGAAGCCACCTCCCAGAGCCAACCAAGACAGTGGCAGAAGCAGAGCTGGCAGGGGGTTCACCAGCCCAGCCAATGCAGGGACAGGCCTTTGACGGGGCCTCCATCTGCCTGGGGCCTCAGCCTGTCTGCAAGGTCAGGCCCAGTCAGCCCCCACCGGCTGGAGCCGATGGTGCCGATCACAATTCTGCTACCTCAGCCAATAAGCATTAAGGCATTTATTGGCACCTAAGTATATAGGCTGTTTCTCTCCCACAGGGGTGGCAAAGATCAGTGCATCATGAAGGACACGGGCTTTATAGTCCGCGGGGCTAAGTTTGAGCTTTGTGTGTCCCGCTATTTGTGTCACTATCTCTGGGCTGCGGTTTTCTAATCTATCAAGCAGGCATGAGAAAAACTCTTCCCCATGAGGGCATCATAAAGGCGGAACAAAAGCAGGTAAAGTCTGCTTTCCAGGAACTTCAGCAGAAGCCCCACCAACACTGAGGACTTGCACTTAAGAGAGGTTGCAGGCACACCCTCGGGGCTTAGAGAAAGAAATGAAACTGTTTTGTGTGGCCTCCAGCTTATCTAGAAGGCTGGAGACTCAGGCAGGGGATGGTTTTTGAAAAGTGAAAAAGCTGAGTGAGGGGCCTCTGGTGACCCACCTACAGAGAGGGCGGTGCAGGAGGGCGGACTGACCTTTCTCCTTGGCTAAACACCAATGAAATGCTGACCATCCTGCACCAGGGCCACCCAAGCGGCACCCACGAAGGGCACCCTCAGGCCATCTTGGAGCATTTAACCTAGTATTCAGAAAGCATGGACCCTTGGGCCCAAGGGGAGGCCGAGGGTGAGGAGAGATGGCAGGAGTCGGGGCACCTGTGCTTCCTGAGTCCATCCAAGGGGTTAAACAGACACTAGAGAGCAGACAGGCTTGAGGGTCATGAGAGGGAGCCCCCCAGGGCGTCTGTCTGGGGCCACAGGGTCTAGCAGGAAGGTATAGGAGGACAACATCTGAAGAGGAGCAGAGAGAAAGATGTGAGAGGACAGAAATGCCAATGTCATCTGCATCAAAGAACTAAGCAATGTAAAAGCCAAGGCCAGGGGCCCGAAAAACTCACAAAAGTGCCCTCAAGGGAGGAGTCAGCCAGCATCTGGGCATCTGCCACGTGGAAGGCACTGATAGTCAGCAAAAACAACTGCGGACACAGGTGATACGTGGCCCATTTTTTCCAGTCATCCTTCCTGGCCCGCCCAACCCTAGAGGGGTCAGGATCTCCAGGGAGGGGCAGTGCTGGGGATGAGGGACCAGGATGGAACAAGGAGGACAGAACTAACTAAAGCTCCCCCTCTCCCCAGTGCAGTTTTATAGGCCTGGATAGAAGCTTTACTGGGAAATAGTTCCAAAGTTTTGATTTCAATGGGACCAGCTGTGTAGTTCGCGAATGTGACTGGAAAAGCTACGGGATCGGTCACGGGTGGGAGACACACCCAAACTGATAGAACAATCAAGCTGTTGTTGATTTGCTTTGAATCCAGTCTGCTCACTGAACTCTGCACACACACGAGGGGGCATCTGTGTCCACAGAGGTGGGTCCCCAGGGCCTTGGGACTGGGGAAGGGGAAAGGGAAGGGGAAGGAAGGGAACTCAAACCCTTCTGGCTGAGGCTAGGCTGACACCATCTTCCCAGAATCAGTGGCGCCTTCCAATTGGGGGGGGACAGTCAGAGCTGGAGCTTTGGGAGCCAGGGACACTGTTGCACACTATATGTGGATACAGCCCCACCCGTATACCATGGTGCCTGATGGAACCCAAACATGCGCTGAGCCCAAGTGGGGAAGGTGAATTCTGTGAGTGGACAGTAGTCTGGAAAGGGTTTCGGAGAAGGTGGCCTTTGAGTTGGGTCTTGCAGAAGAAGGATTTCAGGAGGCATCCAAGAGAGATAAGGTGTCCCTGGCAGGAAAAGGCTGAGAGATATGAGTGCCTTTCAGAATGTGAGGCACATGAAGGGATGAGTGGGATATGGATCTGGAAGACATGATATTATCATGATTGTCACCTTTAATGTAGTATCTGCACTAGCTATGGCCTCACCCTCCTCATCTGTAACCTGGAAAGAATCACCTTGTTTCTTCCTGGACTCACATGTCCTAGGAATAAGTGAGTCCCATTATCTCGAATCAAAGCATCAACCAGGAGCTCAGGGGACCCACTTTAGAGTTGGAAAAGCTTAGGCTCAAATCCCAGTTCTGCCCCTTCTTAGCTGTGTAACTCTTGGGAAGCCTTGGTTTACTCATCTGTAAAATGGGGATAAAAAGCTCCACCTGGAAGGAGTGATACACAGGATGTAAGTAAGCGAAGGCCTGGCACAGTGTAAGCCAGTATGACATAGGAGCTCCCTACCCACCTCACCCCACCCACCTCTGAGGGGGCTCTCACTTACATAGGAAGCCAGGAAGGTGGTCGGGGCCAGGATGAGAGCCAAGTAGAGGCAGGGGGCTGCAGCAAGCAGGCTAGAGGCACAGATGAGAGGCTCGGCCCGTGGGTTGACTTTCTTGTATCTCCTTGAAGCCTCTGCTCCCAGGACAACTCCAATGATGCCAGTCATAACAGTCAGCGCCCCAAAAATCAGGCTGATGTGAAAGAGCAAAGAGGTGTTGGTCAGTGGGTATGGTTAGGATAAGGGTCCAGATGCTTGTCCCTGTGCATGATCTGCTACCCACAGGGAATGTGGCTGTGGGCTCCTTCCCCTCCCTCTTAACCAGTGCTCCTCGGTCCTCTGGGAGCATGCCCAGGGACCCAGGAACTCTCTCTCTATCCTCCCTATCCTCTTGCCTGCCTCATCCTGGGGATGCCACTAGCCATGTGGTGATCTGCTCAGCACCCGAGTTCTCAGCCTTCCTCAACTCCCGTGACTTTCTCCAAACTCTCACCACCCAAAACTGTCCCACTCAGAAATCTCAATTCCACGGTCCCACTCTGGCTCTTCAACCCCTTGCCTTCTAGCCCCCAATACTAAAGGAAGAGGAGGCGAGTGGACATTTATTTATTGAGCTCCTATGATACACTGGGCCCTTATCTAGTCACTGTATACACCCTCCCTCCTTGAATCCCTCCTCTCCTCTCTGTCTTTGAATACCTCTCAGCAGCCCCTCCTAACTTCACTACCTTTCCCACCTATTCCTGTACCCACCACAACTTCACTTGACCCTCTTGCACCTCCCTCCTATGCAAACCTGTTCCTCCAGAACAACCTCCATATAGATCACCAGAGGGTGCTTTCTAGAACACAAATATGACCACCTCCTGCCCACTCCCTGCCTAAAATTCTCTACTAACTCTCAAATGTCCGCCAGATTTGTTGCCAACTCATTGCAACATACATGGCCCTTCATGATGTGACCCTGGCTGACCTCAACCTCCAGCTCCATCCAGCCCCTAGACTAGTTGTTGTCCGTTTCATATTTTGATTCCTCCGTTTGGACACTCTTCACTAGTGTTTCCATTTACCGAACTCCTACTCATCCTTCAAGACACTTCACAAATAGCCCCTCTTTGGAGATGCCTGCCCATGGCTCTTTGCTTATTGCTTCACTCCCTTTAGTTCCCATAGTACCTTCTGTGTCTCTATCATCAAGGTCATTACTTATTACCTGTAATTCCTAGAGACCAGAGACAGGTATGGTTTACTTTCTTGACTCTATATTGGGAGCACAGAGCCTGGACCACAGGAGATAAATGAGCAAATTAGCTCATTGAGTCCTCCCAGGACAGGTGGACAGATGAGGAAAGTTAAGGTTAAGATTACCCAGCTAATAACTGACAGAGGCAGGATTTGAATATATGTCTTTCCCTCCTGGTTCATCCTGCTCTCCCAAACCTCCTATTAAAGGAGTTCAAAGGGATGCCAAGACTGACCAGCGTGAACTCTTGAAAACGTGAATATAACCAGGAACTTCCCAGCCCCTCAGTGGCTCCCTGCTGTCCTTAGGGCAAGCTCCCAGCCAGCACTGTGCGGACTGGCCCCTCCTGACTTGTGTAAGCTCCTCTCTTTTCTCCCTCACGCACTCTGCACAAATGATTAAGAATTCTCTAAAGTCATCCCTATGTTTTCCAGCTTCCTTGCCTTGGTCCACAGTTTCCTTGGTCTTGAGTGCCACTGCTCTCCCACCTGCCTTCTCTACCTGGCTAGTATCCCCACCCTGACCCAAACATTTCCAGAAGTGCGTGGGATGTCCAGGTGCCCTGCTATTACTTCTGTGGCTCCCACAAAGATATAAGAACACGACAGATGCAAGAATATGGTTATTGAAAAATTGAGTCACAAAAAAAACAGCTCTCCTCTAAGCAACTTCCGTGAAATGTCCATTCGACAGGCTGAGGTCACACAGCCCCTCATAAGCAGAGCCAGGGCCTCCTGGCCTTCTGCCTACCAGAGGAAGCATGTGTGTCCTTAGGCAGCTTAAAGGTGCTCATCGAACCTTCCCAGCCTTCCAAGTTGTGCAAGGCTCTGGCTTAGCCCAGTCAAGTGATCCCAAGCCCCAGATGAATGCTATTCACTTCTGAGTCCTGGTCTGAGCTGGCCTTGGCAGGTTCTCAAGACCTTTGTGAGACTCAGGATCGATTATTCAGATAGGCAGTATAGACAGGAAAGACCTCCCATCAGTCCCTGAGAGAAGGTGTGGCCAGAGGACATGCCCAGCCACAAAGGGACCCCTCACCCCCACAAGACCTTCCCCATTATTCAGTGGGTCCTAAATGCAATTACAAGTGTCCCTATAAGAAGGAAACAGAGATTTGAGGCAGAAGAGGAGAAGCCATCTGTCTGTGGATGCAGAGCCTGGAGTGATGCAGCCACAAGCTAAGGAATGCCAGCTGCCACCAGAAGCTAGAAGAGACAAGGAAGGTTTCTCCCATAGAGCCTCCAGAAGGAGACTGATCCTGCCGAACTTGATTTTGGCCCAGTGAAACTATTTTGGATTTCTGGCCTCCAGAACTATGAGAAAATAAATTTCTGATGTTTTAAGCTGCCAAGTTTGTGGTCAATTGTTATACCAGCCCCAGGACACTAATACAAACTCCCATGTCAGTTTCTCACACAGGATCTCTGGAGGAACTGAGTTAGAGGAAGAGGCTAATGCAGAGAAAAGGGGAAGTGACTTGCTCAGAAACATACAGCCAGCTAACGCCTGAGGTGGAATTGCATCCTGTTTATTCCCAACTTTTTCAAGCTGTGGTGGGGCTTTTAGGGCTCTGTCTTTGCTTCCAGGGAGATAACAGTCTAGCTGTGGCACCAAGACCAAAATCCAGTCTCATTTGATGCATGAAGTCATTCACTCACTGGATGCTTTCCCTGAACACCTATGGTGTGCGTGCCAGGAAGCTGCTCTCAGCTAGGTGAAGAGATGCTCATGTCAACTAAGTAACGGGCAGTCTCCAGAGGTAACAGGACTTGGAGCTTGAGAGCACCAGCTTTGGAGACAGTAGGGTTTGAATTGCAGCTCTACTACTCATTAGGTATGTGACCTTGGACAAGTCACTTAACCTCTCTGATCTTCCATCCCCTCGTTTATAATACAGGAATAATAACAGGGTTAAATATTATAAAACTTCAGAAGGTTTTCATATAAAATGCCTAGCTTAGGACCTGAACTAAAGTTGAAGGTTAAGAAGTAACAATGAGAAAAGGGAGAGGAGCTATGGGCAGAGGGCATGGTTTGGGCAAAAGCACAGACAAGTGAGAGGGCATAAGACATTCTGGAAATTACCCAGAGCTCTCTCTGGGCATCAGAGAAGGAGGAAGAGGCAAGAGAGGAGGCTAGAGAAGCAGGGGATGTGCTGCCAGCAGAGAACTGGTGTCGCCGAAGCCTCAGGGAGCATGGAGCTCCTGGGAAGAGCTCAGCGCCCTGAGGAACTCTGAGGAGCCTGTGGGGCAGGGTCAGAGAGGAGGAGACCGCAGGAGACTGAAAAGCTTCAACCAGAGAGGAGGAGGAAACTAGGACTGCGGGTTTCCAGGAGGAGGAGAAAGCAAGTGAGAGAGGACTGAGATGTGCCCTCTCGATCAGGAGGTCCCTGAGTCCTTGGAGAATGGGCGAGAAGGGCATTCACTGAAGGCAGAGCACCAATGTGGCTTTTGCTCTCCACCCCTCTCCACCCTCTCAGCAGTTTCCCCAGACTCTCGCACTTGAAATGAGGCAGGGAATCAATGAATGCATGGGTGAAACCCCTAAGCCAGATGAGTAATGAGGCCTCTCAGTGACTCAATCTGCCATCTGTAAAATGGGATGGCCTCACACTATGGGTCCCTTTGAAGGAAAGTTGCCTGAGCGTACCATCACTCACTCCAACTCGAGTGCCTTCTGGACCACCCCCAACAGCCCAGGAGTGGGGGGACAGGCACTGGGGCCCAGAGATGCCTGAGGAGCTAGCTTCCCGTGGCCACTCAGGATGGCAGCAGCACAGCTAGAGCTCGAACCGGACTCTTGCCTGCCAGCTGTGTCCTGACCTCTGGGGTCTTCATATGCCTAGAGAAACTGAGTTTTGGGGCTCAGAACCTCCTAAAGACTTCCCACCACGATTCCCCCTGACCTGAGCCACATGCCCAGGTCTCCAAGAGGCACCTCACCTGTCCTTGTTGTTACACGGCTGCCGGAGGCAAGGAAGCTGCAGCCCGTGCACCACGCGGGCCTCAAACAGAAATGTAGGGGCCCAGAAGCCCAGTGCTCCGGTCACAAAGGCCATGGCTGTCACTCCAAGGGTCGACAACACAAAGCTCCAGCTACAAGAGAAAGTGCCCTGGCTGAAGCGGAAAGAGGACTAGAGCTGGAGGGGCCTGTCTGCTCCTGTCTGCTCTTCTTCTCATCTTCAGTTACCTGGGCACTCAGGTGGGCTCCAGGCTCCAGACCTCCCCAACATTCCCTAACAACCCAGCACATCCCACCTCCACACTTTCACTCATGCTTTGCCTTCCTCCCTCCTCTCTGCAAAACCAATTCTCTCCATCCTGAAGGGCCAACAATCCGACATCGCATTCTCCAGGAAGCTGCCCCTGCTGCCCCTGCCTTCCTCTGAGTGCCCGCCACTGGCCTCATAGCTCTGTAACAAAGAGAGTTGGGTCCTGTTTGTGCTTCACATTTCGGTAAATCATGAGGCCTGGGAGTGCAGTTGACTCCTGTCTGCCTCCCAACCATGCCTGGAACAGAGGATGGATGCACTCCCATGAGGCTCAGAGAGGTGAGTGATTAACTCCTGGCATCCTCCCAGCAACCCTGAGAAGCAGGCAAGGCTGGGGAATTATGTCCATTGAATAAATGAGGGAAGTGAGGCTCCAAGTCTCAGGTCACTCAGGGATAAGGCAATGACAGAGCCAAGGCTACAGCTCATGCTGCCTGACTACCTCCCTCCTTTCCTGTCTCCCTCCCAGCCCATATTCTGTCACATGGCCAGGGGAAGTGGGCCTCCAAGTGAGGGAGGGGCATCTCCGTTGGTGAGTGGGAGCTCAGAGGAGAAAGAGGGCTGTGAACCTTGGACAGCCCTCTGGAGGCAGAGAGAGGGAGGTCAGTGATGCTGGGGCAGACAGTGGTGTTTTCAGTGACAAGAAGGGAAGAGCAGAGATACTCACTTTCTCCCCAGGTATCTGATGTCCGCACACCAGCTGCTCCTCAGGTCCCCCATGGCTACCTCCCCCTGCTTCTCAGCAGCTCCCCGGGGAGGGTCTGGAACCAGTGCAATAAGCAGGATCAAGGCCACAGCTTCCAGGCAGGGCAGGATCTGGGAACAGGAGGGCCCAGGAAGCTCGGGACCACAGACTCCTGAAATCCAGGAGATCCTTTGGGGGACTGAACTCTGTGGTCTAGGCGCTTGGGGTGCTTTGTGCCCTGGGAGGTAAGGGAGGACAGCTCCTTTCCTGGCTGCTGGTTGTACAGAGCCTGACATACCACTGTTCCTCACCCATGAGAGTATGGCCTCTCTGGGGAGTGGGGTCCTCTTGGGAGTTAATTTAATACCTGTCTGTCTAGTAACAGACACAACTCTATTGGATCAGTGAGCCTGGCAAGACTGAGAACTGAGCCCTGACTATACTGGCCCTAACCATTGAGTACTCATTGCCCCCATAACTGCCCATTTTCCTGGCCCATGCCTCCATCTGCCACACCAGTCCTGCCCTAGTATCTTTCCAACCTGTGTCTCATTAATCCTCAAGATTCCATAGGCAGCATTTACTCCCCCATTTTACAGATAGACAAGGTGAGTCTCCTAAGAGGGAGGTGACTTGCTTCAGGTCACAAAGCTAGCAAACTGAACAGTCAGGATTTAAACCCACAACTTCCACTATCCATATTCCGTATGAGGCCCCAAACGTCTGAAGCTGCCGATGTCTGACCACCCCCACGGCACTGGTTACTGTGCCAAATGGCTAAGGCTACTTGAGGCTGGAAAGTCCCTGCTGGCCCCGGGGGAAAGCAGAGTGAAGAAAAAGAAGCTGGACTCACTCGGAGGGCCCAATGCCAGTTCCCCGTCAGCTCCGTCACAGCCGACCCTAGCACGTAGCCCAAACCACTGCAACAGAGAGCCAAGGGGAATGGGCAGTGAGGGCAGATGGCAGGCCCAAGGACCCAAGGCCAGCCTAAGCCAGGATGCCCCTACCCCAGGGAGCTGGCTCTCTATAGCTCATAGCCCTTTCACTGGGAAAACTGAGTCACGTGAGGCCCAGATGTCCACTGCCCTTGGTCAAGTCACCAGTGACCTCTGGCTCCTAGCCCATCCCCGGCACCACTGTTTACCATCTCCCTATATAAGGACCCCCCTCTCTCACCCAAGGCTCAGCCCTGCCTGAGTCAGGCCATTTCAGGAAACCTGGGTCAGAGCTCAGAGGCTTAACTGTAAATCCCACTCTGTCCTACCCCTCTGTGGAATACACTGCCCAGCCCTAATGCACTTCCCTGCCTCACCTCCCAGAGCTGGCCCCTCCCTGCACAGGCCACACTGCCAGGCTGCTCTTTCTCACCCCTTCCGGAGTGTACTAGCATTTAGGAAATACATTTATTCTCTCTAATCCTCACCACAGCCCATCAGTGTTGTTGTCCCCACTTACAGATGAGGAAACTGAGGCTCAGATAGGGAAAGTGACCCAGTGAGGAAGGGGCAGAGTTGGGGTTTAAATCCTAGTTCTCCTGGTCTAATGTCTTCTCCACCAGCCCAGCCCCTGTTCTGACTCCTTTGGGCCTCAGTTTACCACCCAGGGAAGTGGATCCAGGGTGATACTCACCTTCCAACGGGAATAAAGATGTAGAAGATGGCCAGCACCCGGGTCCGCTGGTCCCTCACGAAGAGGTCGCCCAAGACAGTGGGAGCAATGGTGGAGTAGCTGGCAGTGCCTGTGCCCACGGCTCCTCGGAACAGGAAGAAGAGCCAGGAATACTGGGCAAACAGGCACAAGAACAGGGTGAGTTCCAGAAATCACTCACAGGCAAGGGACTCAAGGATTTGTCAGAATGGCTGAGGGTACCTGGTGGCCCATGCCCCCAGGAGAGTTAGAAAAGATGAGGCTTCAGCCACCTCTCTAGCCTCCCAGTCTAGGTTCCCCAAATCACACGGGTGCCCCCTGCTGGCGCCTACAGCTGCCACCAGTCCTTGAACCCAGAGATGCCCTTTCCCTGGGCATCGCCTTTGCTAACCAGGACAGTTCCCCAAGACAGTAGATGTTACCCCATCCCACCCCCAGCACAGTCAGCAGGAATGAAGCCACAGGCAGCAGCAGGAGATGCAAGAGAGGAAGACTCCCATTAAGAAAGCCTAACGGGCTTCTCTTTCAGCCCTGGAAGGTATTCCCCAGCCAGCCTGGAGCCTGGAATAGAGCAGAAGCAGCCCTGCCTGACTCTGATGGGACTGAGTCAGAGAGGAAGCTGGTGGGAGGAGGTCCCCGGGGGCCTGTGTCTGGAAGAGGGCACCTACCTGGGGGGAGATGAAGGAGCTGGAGAGGCCTGCTCCTGACCAGAGCAGGATCCCAAAGCTCAGTGTGGCTTTGCGGCTGTGTCGGTCACCCAGGTAGCCAAACACAGGTGCAGATAGAAGCAGGCAGCTGATGAAGACTGGAGGAGACATGCAAGGGGGTACATGCATCTCTCCGTAGCAGTGGGTGGGCAGATGGGTTCAACAGGCCCGTAGAGGGGCACCTTGGCAGTGGGTCAAGGCCAAGAGGAGGAAAAGGTAAGGTAAACCTCCAGTCTCCTCCTAGCACATAACCCATTTGCCCAGAGTCAGGTAGCTGGGCCCCCGGCTCAATCCCAGCTCTGCCACTTGCTCACTGTGCTGCCTTTGGTCACTAACTCCACCTCTCTGAACATCACCGCAGCATTGGAGAAGTCAACACCGCACCACCACCACCACCAACAACCCCACCACCCCCACCCCGACCCCAGGCTGCGTAGAGGTGAGATACAAGTGAACATGGAACCTGGCATGGAGCTGCCAGTGTTCAGCGCACACCAATGCCCTGTCTTTACAAAGACACCTGCCCTCTCTGAGCCTGCTGCTAGGACTGGTCTGCTTTTGCTGTCACACCCCCGCTGAGGTCAGGGGATGGCAGGAGGGATGGGATATCTGCCTCGGTCTGCTTTGAGCAGATAAGCGCGGTTTAAAATGAGCACAGTGATTCCTGGAAGCCAGAAAAGTGTTGTTTTTCTAAGGAGGTAAAACATTCCCCTGACAGTTGTATTTATATCATTTTTTCCAGTAAACCCTTAGGGATTAGCGACTGAATTAATGAATACGTTTGTTATTCTGTGAAGACAAAGAAACCCACACGTTTTTGCATGACTTTCCACAAAGATAAGTACCCTCACTGTTTCTGTTCCTTAAATAAATCGCCTCCAACCCAAGAGGATGTGTCCGCTGCCTCCAAGAGTCTGCAGGTGGGTAAGGGAAGCTCTGGACCCTCCATGTTCGGTCCCACCAGCCAGGGCTTCAGGATATGGGGGGTCCCGCCCACCGCCTGGGTCTCCATTCATTGCGCATAGATGACTGACATTTTCTGAGGCCAGTGAGCGTCCAGATTCGTCCTGGCTCAGGTTCCAACCCCTCCCACTCCTCTAGTATAGGGTTGGGCCACATGCAATTGCGGAAATTAGGCCAGTTTTGACCTACAAAAACTACAATTTAATATGGGTTCGACCTAACCTCCACAGAGAATAGTCTTTGGTGTCAATGGCATTTATAATTCTAATAGCTACTGCCAAAATGGCCTCCAAAAAGGCTGTATCGATTTACACTTGCTTAGAAGCATATGCCAGCACCCTTGTGATACTTTATAGGCTGAATCACTTTATTTTTATTCAACTAATAATTGAAAAACAAATGGCTTCTCGCCGATGTTTTAATCTGCATTGTCCTATTCCCAGTGAAGTTGAGCATCCTCTGCCCATTTTTCTACTGGGCTTTTTGTTATTTGGAAATATTTTCTCCCAGTCCTTTATATTTGTTTTAAGGATTTAAAATGCAAGTTTGAGACTAAACTACAAGGGCTCACATCCTGGCCCCATCTGCTTCCTAGCTGTGTGACCTGTGGCAAATTCCTTAACTCTCCTGTTCTCCTTCTTTAAATATACAATGAAATAGTAACAGTACTTGCCTCATAAGATTCAATGAAATAAAGCATATAAAAGGCCATGACTGGTTTTATGTAAATACCTAATAAATGTTAACCTATTATTATTACTAATTGCATTTACAGTTTTAATCATCATCATATGGAAAAATTTATCCTTAAGGTAGTCAAAATTATAATTTTCTAGGGAGTTGTTTCATGATCTTAACACATACCTTTCTTTTCTCAAAGGTTGTAAAAATATTTCCCCAAACCTGCTGATACTGTATTAGGTTTGGGACAGGGATCCTTTACAGCAGGGGTTCCCAACCATTTTGCCCATCCATGGCCTGCAGGTTCAGGACCCCTGCTTTAAAGGACATAAACACCTTAAACCTGCAGATGCCCTCAGATGGAGACATCTGGCCCCCAGGGGAAGGCAGGCACTCCTTCCTTCCTCCCTAGCATCTCCAAATTCATAACATTTCTGTGACAAGGTGGGAGTATTTAAGGAGCACGAGGCTAAGAGAAGGGCTCTACAGGTGGCTGCCTGGATTTGAACTTTAGCTGTCACTCACCAACTGTGTGACTGTCAGCAAGCCCTGTAGCCACCCTATGCCTCAGGTTCAGCATTCATAAAATGGGCATTTAAATAATAATACCTGCCTCTTGGGATTGTTGTGAAGATTAAATAAGTTAATAGTATAAAGCACTTAGAATAATGCCTGGCACAAGATAAAGACATTGGTGCTAATTTTAAATATTATTAATCAATTAATTAACTCCAACGGCCTCTCTGTCCCATTGGAGCAGGAAAGAGGATGGTTCCTGACCACTACTTTCTCCCCACCCATCCTTTACCTAATTCTTACAGTTCGACCAAGCTCTCTCTTAGTCATCAGTTTCCTCTATTCTGCAGCCCTATGGACAGACAGTAGAGTGGGTCTTCTGGCCATTGTATGGCAACCCAGAAAGGTGAAAGGACTCACCTGAGGTCACTGGAGACAAGTCTGGCCATCAGGCCTTCAGCCCCACTGCCCTTTCTACATACCTTTTTGGGCTGCTTCTGCCGAGATGACCCTTCCCTCCACTCACTCCCAAACACATTTTCACACGCATCCCCATAACGCTCGCGCTCACTCATACACATGTTTGAATGCGCTCGCTCTCGCTCTCTCTCTCTCTCTCTCTCTCTCTCACTCTCACTCTCTCTCTCACACACACACACACACACACTTCTTCCTCCACAGCCTCTCACTTATCAAGGCCTTGTAGTAATAATCCCATTCACCATGATAAGAACCAAGGAAGGGAAATGTTGACTCAATTGCCATTATCTGATTAATCTAGAAGGTTGTGGGCATCAAGCCAAGAAGGTCTCACTTTGGCTATGTTTATGGCTGGAAGATCAGCCCCAGCTCCTGGTCTCAGTTCTGAAACAGGAGCAACTGGAAGACCCATGGTCTAAAGCAGGACTCTGCTAACTCTTTTGCCCGGTGCCTGCCTCTTCAAGAAGTTTATAGAACTATGCACCACCCCTTCATGCTTTTTCAGCCAACATTTAAAACATTTTTATCATAAATTTAAATAGTTGCAAAGGATGTGATTTCCAGTATTATTGTATCTTTTAAACTACATCTTCATCCAAATCCTTGTGGCTGCAGATCAAGTTCTTTCAGTTTATGGGAAATGTCCGCTGTAGAATCTAATAAACAAACTAGTCCTTATTTGCCAAATCAGACTGGTTGTCTTTAAGAAAGACATTAAAATGTTGGCTATATTTTTTATTGAAATAAATGTGCTGCCATCTATCCCTCAGACAACTATCTCACTTCTGAATTCTAAATTGTAGATAACTAGCAGACTGTCACACACAGCAGGACAGCTAAATAAAGATTGGCACCGTGCCATGGGTTTGCGGCCTGGAAAAAAACATCCCCAGTGTGTTTCTACTAATACTCTGTCTGCTCTGCTCCAGGGGCCAAGCATCCACAAGGGGTCCCTCTGCCTGGCACCCTTGAGGTTTTTACACCCTAGGACAGTGCACCATAGTAAACTCAGAATGGGGAAGAGGTGTACTTTCCTGCTTAAAATGGTAGATGGGTGATTATTAAAGGGGAAGTAAGAGAGAGAACTGGAGGTTTGCTCTCAGATCCACTTTAGGAAAGAAACATACTGGCTCGAGGATCCGTAAATGTATTCTCTCAAAGCTCTGCTCATGAGCCCCTGAAAAGTTTTTATGCCTCCCCAGGGGTCCCTGTACCCCAATTTGAGGGCCTTGTTCTAAGCTTTGAAATAGTTGATTTTTAAGAGGAGGAGCCGTGTATTTGCTAGTTATTGGATGGGTATATGCACACATGTGTATCCTGTGTTGTGACAGTGTGCACACAATGGGTGTGTGTGTGTGTGTGTGTGTGTGCACGCACGCATGTGTGTGTCACCATCCAGGCACCCACAGAGGCAAAGTTAGCGCCTATGACCCCTTTGTAACGGGATGTGTGGCTATTCCCTGCTGCTGGACTGCAGACCAGTGTGCCCCAGACCCTAGCTGAACCCATGTTGGGGGACAAATGTCTCTGTCTGTCTGTCTGTCTGTCTGCCTTTCTGGATCCTGGTAGTCAGATTTTTCAGGTCCATGAGAGGAAAGCAGGCATCCATCCTCCAATACTCAGCTAATTTGTACAAACGTGAAAGGGTGAGTGACCAGCTCCACACTCAGGGGCCCTTTCCAGCACCAGCTTCCTCTGTTCTTTCTGCAACACCCACACTCAAACCCAAAAGGGCTGTGCAGGCATGAGATTTCAGTCTATACCATCTCTTCCTCCTACCCAGTCTGTTCCTCATAGCCACTGCCACCAACTTCAGTGGCCCTTCCTCTGCCAGGGGACTTAGTGGGGCTCAGCTTGCTGACCTCCAATTCCCAGCAGCTAAAGCTGGTCACAGTACAGGACCCACTGAAAAACCCCACCCCCATGAGCCCAGGGCTCCAGGGACTTGCTCCTTACCTGTCTGAAGCAAACCAGCATTGGTGTCACTGATCTGAAAAAAATTCTGTACATCCAGCAGCACACCTGTGGACAGACAGACAGAACTCAGGAAATAGAAGGTAGCCCACCGGGCCTCTGAAAGCAACTGCCCCCACATTTGGGACAGGCCACAGCTAAACAGCACGGGGCGTGGCACCTGGGCTCACTGTTTTCTTCCCCCTCTCTCCCATACATATTTAATCATTCACACGCACACTTACAGAAGCAGGTACACAGATGTGTGCACATCAAACACACACAGAAACACATATCCCAAAGGCACCAACTTATACACACACATTCGCACACAGCACGCACTCCCAGGCATAGATACAGAGTCATGCAGACATATAGACATTCAGAGCCACATACAAACAGGAATGCCCAGAGAAATATACTCACGGAGGCACAGATATACATACACACGGGCACCTGTGTTCATAGGCATGAAAGCCCAGTCTCATGCAACCAGACGCATATACACATATACGCTGTGCATATAAGGAGACACCTGCAGTCATGCATGCATATGCACATGCTGCCATTCACATTATGTCAGAGTGCCTGGCAGCTGCCTGTTGCGGTGCAGAGCACAGCCATTCGCTTAGACTACAGTGGAAGTGGAAGTTTCTGGGATTCTGCAGCACAGCATCTCCACTCATGTACAAACTCCAGATAGTCATAGACAACCATATATGTGTGTGTGTGTGTGTACATGCAAAGACGAATGTGCCCTGGCCTGCACACATGCACATACAAGCATGTTCTTCCAGGGGTATGCACACACAGACATGAGAGAGCACGTAAGGGCTGAAGAGACAGGTCCCACGTAGGACCAACTTTGGCCCCACCTCCCTGAGGGTGGCAGGTTCTTACTCTATACTAGCTAGGTCTCTGAAGCCCCTCCAAGATCTTGCTAGGCCATGGGCTGGTGCAGCAGGCACTCAGCCTAAAACAGAGAGAGAAAGCAGGCCCCTAGACACCAGGCCCTATTCCCAGAAATCCCCTCAGCCCTTAGTGTATTTCAGAAGAGTCAGGCAGGGTCCGAGGCACCTGCTATGAGGCTCTGGCCCTGTCATAAAGAACAATCATCACTTATACTGAATTATGAGATGGCTGAGGGCCAGGCCCTGAGCTGGACACTAGCAGTTGTTTCCCAAGAAGTGGGGACTATCATTGCCCCATTATGCAAATGAGGAAACAGAGGCTCCAGCCAGCTACGGTTGTACAACTGGAAATGAGGAAGCTGAGACTAGAATCCCAGCCAGAAGCAACCCACCCTCCCACCTAGCATCACAGAAGGGAGCAGAAGCCCACAGAAATGCCCACACAGCGGGGGAGAAAGCCCCCCATCCACACCTCCAAGACCTGTCAGCACCAAGGAAAGATCAAAGAGTCAGAGACGGGAAGTGAGAATTTTGTTCAGATGTTTATTTTAGGCCCAATTGCCACAGCATCCAGGCATACCAACCTGTAGAGCTAAATAAAAATTTTCTCTCATCATATTCATTGTTCATGTTTAGGAATAGGGACTTGCTCCCTTGTTTGGTCTGCTCCTGGGCTCCTCCCAGCCCTGTGGTGCTCTGGGCCTTGGGTGTGGTCTCATTTTTTACTTCAAGCTGTCACTCCGGCTTCCCAAAGTGCTGCTCCCCACAGGAGAATTCTAGTTGCCCGGAGACGTGCCTGTTCCCAACAGTCCCCAGGCACTCAGCATGGTTTCACATCTCCAGACCTCCTTCATCCCAGTAATGGCCCTGCTTCTCACACAGCCAGAGGAAGTCCCAACAGGGAAGGGACCTCAGGCAGGCAGAACTCAGGGTCTGATAGCCCAGCCAAAGGCTTCTCAAGACAAGTGGCAGTGAGAGCAAGGACCCCAGCCTATGGGGCTCAAAGAGCTCTATTCTTGTGATTGCCCGGCTCCTACCCATCTGTGTCCTACCCGGCACTTCCTCTTCATACCCTAAACCCACACTCCAGCTCAGGCCTCCTCAGCTTCAGTCTAATCCATTGCAGTAGCCTCTGAACAGACTTTGGATGCGGCACTGTCTGTAACTCCCACAACGGGACTGTGGAATCAAGTCCCATTCATTCCGGAGCCGCTCTCTAGTATGCCTAGCTGGTGACTGATGATTCAGTACAATAGCCTCAGGGATGCCCAGAAACTGCAGGTGCCCCCTCTGAGCTCCCCAGGCCCATTGGTGCCTCCCTCATCTGGCCACATCTCTCTACCTTGCAGGAGTCCTATTAATGAGCTTCTCCCTCTGCCCATGAGATGGTCATTCCTGAGTTCAGGAACTACAAGGTTGACCTCCTCTCTGTTGGGTCCCCAAGGATGAATCAGTGGTAAACAGAAAAGAAGGTTGTATCTTAAATGAATGAATAAGTGAATGAGTGACAAAAAGACAGAGCAGTTGAGCCCGGGGAACCATAGGAAGGAAGGCAGAATGTGCAAAGTTTGCACGAGGCCTGCTGTCAAAGAAACACCCAACAAGCTATTTCTTGCTTGGGAACTGGGCCAGGCTGCCCTGTCTTCTTCACCCCGGTGTTCCACCCAGAACCTCCAGGCCTTTGCCTGAATGCCCAGTCCTCCCTGCTGTCCTCACCCCCTCCTCGTCATCATGCACCCGCATAAATGTGCACACTCTTAGTTTGCAGCTAGACTGGAACTCGACTGGCCCTCCCCCCATTCAGAAATGGCCAGGGATGAGGACAGTAGGGATATGCTCCATGAGGAGAAAGCTTGCTGAATGAAAGGCCACCATGGACATGCAGCACCTGCTGGTGGCAGGGCAGCTGGTGGACAGATAGGCAGGGGCTGCCCAGGATGCCTGTCCCCTTCCTCACCTGCAATGATGAACCAGTTCATGTAGTTCAGGAGGTTGATGTAGCAGAGCACTGCAGCAGCCACGTAAGCTCTCCAGCGGGGCAGGCTCCAGGGGGCAGGCATGGTCGGAGGAGGGCACTGACTGGAGCCTGAGGCTCTAGAGTGCCCACCTGACCCCAGGGACGAACCCTGAGGGCCCTCTGGCCCAGGATCCCAGCACTCTGAAGACATGCCCCCAACCTCGTCAGCCTGCTGCTCCTGCCCCAGGAGGAGTGTGGAGGCAAATGCACATTAGCTCTGTACCAAGTCACTTCCTCAAAGCAGCTGCCTTGGCTGCTGAGCATCTTATCACAGGTTCCTGCTGAACCCACCACAGACTTGCTCGTGAGATTTCACCATCCCCAGCCTCCAAGACCTGCTAGATGGGAGGAGAGCTCCCGCTCCCCCTACCCCGCCTCATCCTGGGTGACGGGACACTTTGGTCCCCTCGATCTAGCCTGCAGCTATGGTAGCTACAGTGGCTGCAATGAGGAAGAGAAGCTTCACAGGACAGGAAATGAGATGAGTCTCCCAGAGTCCTGCTTACTGTGAGAGGGTCTGGCTCCCCACACAAGAGAGACATAAACCCAGGTCAAATCAAGAAGGCTGGGCATTTCCAGGGGAGCAGCATTGGACCGGACAAAGACGGCAGAGAGGCTGCCTACAGGAAGACAGCCTGTGGACAAAACTCATCAATGGATAAAACATCTAGGGGGAGATTTTTGATGAGAGGCAAGATATTGGCATAGTCTTTATCCATTGTTTATTAGTAGCAAGGTATGGGGGGAAGGTAACTACACAGTAGAAAAATTAGGCAATATCTCAACTGAAAGATTAAAATAACATCACCAGTGAGGGGCAGTGGGCACTGTTTCCACATGAAGCCCTGAGCAAGCCACATCGTCGTGGTAGGATTCCCACCAGGAATGCATGACCCGAATCATGCCTGATGTCTGACAAAACACCAGACAAATCTAAATTGAGGGACACTACTTTTTTAAACAGACTTTACTTTTTAGGGCAGTTTTAGGTTCACAGCAGCCGCAGGTGCCCCCTCTGAGCTCCCCAGGCCAGAAGGTTCAGAGATTTCTCATATCCTCCTGCCACTACACATAGCCTCCCCAGTATCAACAAGCCCCACCGGAGTGGGACATTTGTTACAATTGAACTTACAGGGATACATCATTACCACACAAAGTCCATAGTTAACATTAGGATTCACACCTGGTATTGTACATTCTATGGGTTTGGACAAATGTATGGCATATACTCACCATTAGAGTATCATACAGAGTAGTCTCATTGCCCTAAAAATCCTCTATGTTCAGCCTACTCATCCTTCCCTCCCCAAACCCTGATCTTTTTACTGTCTCCATAGTTTTGCCTTTTTCAGAATGCCGTATAGTTGGAATCAGATGGTGCGTAGCCTTTTCAGATTGGCTTCTTTCACGTATCATATGCATTTAAGTTCCTCCATGTTATTTCATGACTTGATAGCTCATTTCTTTTTAGCACTGAATACTATTCCATTGTCTGGATGTACCACAGTTTAGTTATCTATTCAACTACTGAAAGACATCTTGATTGATGCAAGTTTTGGCAATTGATAAAGTTGCTATAAATATCCAGGTGTGGGTTTTGTGATGTAAGTTTTCAGCTCCTTTTTAGTAAGTACTAAGGAATGCAATTGCTAAATCAGATGGTAAGAGTATGGAATACTATTTTTTTTAAAGAACTGCATTATTCAAAAATTTTAAAGTCATAAATGACTAAGAAAGACTGATGGATTGTTTCAGAAGATGACAGAGATGTTCTAATTAAGTGCAACATGAGATCCTAGACTGAGTCCTATAGTGGAGGGGAAAATGCACATTATTGGATCAATTGATAAAATTAGAATGCAGACAGTAGATAAAGAAAAATATTTTGTGCAAGTTTACTGAAGTTGGTAACTATACAATGGTTATATAGTGAAATCCTTATACTGAATCTTTAAGGGGTAAAGGGCTGTCATGTATGCAACTTACTCTCAAATGGTTGAGGAAAAAATAATAGATAGATATAGTGAGAAAGTAAATGGGGTAGTGTTGATAAGAGGAATTTGAAAAATGATATGGGTTTCTTTGTATTATTGTAATTTTTCTGTAAGTTGAAAATTATTTCTAAATAAAAAGATATAGCACAAAATTACAAACAACCCAATTAAAAATGAGCAACGAATTTGAAAAATTCTCCAAAGAGATATATAAATGGCTAACGAGTATATGAAAAATGCTCAATATAACTAGTCATCGAGGAAATGCAAATCAAAACCTCAATGAGATACCAACTTCATACTCACTGAGATGGCCAGAATAAAAAAAAAAAAACTTAAAAAGAAAACAGAAAATAATAAGTGTTGGTAATGATGTGGAGAAATCAAAATCCTTCTACATTGCTGGTAGGGGAGTAAAATGGTCCGGCCACTGTGAAAAATGATATGAGGTTCCTCAAAAGGGCAAATATAGAATCACCATATGACCCAGGCTACTCCTAGGTATATACCCAAAAGAGGGACTCAAACAAGTACTTGTACAAAAATGTTCATAGCAGCACTATTTACAATAGCCAAAAGGTGGAAACAACTTAGATGCCCATCAATTGATAAATGGATACACAAGATGTGGTATACATATACAATGGAATATTATCTGGCCATGAAAAGGAAATGAGGTCCTGATCCATGCTATAATGTGGCTGAACTTCAAAAACATGCTAAAAGCCAGACACAAAAGGTCACATACCCTATGTTTGTTTATATGAAATATCCCCAATCGTTAAGTCCATAGAAAGACAAAGCAGATTAGTAGTTGTCAGAGGCTGAGAGGAGGATGGAATGCTCCTCTGAGATTGATGGAAATGTTTTGGAACTAGACAGAGGTGATGGTTGCATAAGATCATGAACGTACCAGATGCCACCGAAGCGTATGCTTTAAAATGTTCTCGATTTTGTTATGTGAATTTCACTTCAATTTTTTTTTCCATTTCAATTTTTTTTACTTTACTTTTTTGTCACTTCAATTTTTTTTAAAAAAGTGAAAGCAAACAAACCAAAAAATGATCTGGTGGCATGGCAAGAATGTGAGTTTTACCATCTGACAGGCCAGGGTTCAAATTCCAATTCCGCTTCTTCCTAGTTGTTTGCTTTGGACAAGTCCCCAACCTCTATGAGCCTGAGTGACAGAGAGAAAGGAATATAGCTTGTTCTTCTTAATAATTGTGAGGATGAACTAAGATGAGTCCTTGTAACATTCCTGGCATAGAGCCTGGAAGCACTTAGTGAGTGATGGTTGTCATTGTTGTTGTGATGAGGATGATGGCGGTGGTGATCGGTCCTTAGCCCCTGCCATGTGATTCAACTGCGTACCCCATGTGGATGGTCTCAGTAAAAGAAAGAGAAGTTCAAAATCAGGCCCTCCAACACTGTAGGCAGTTTAGCATCATGGCTAAGATCCTATACTCTGGAGCTGGACTCACCACTCCCTGGCCATCTGATCTTAGGCAAATCAACCTCTCTGTGCCTCAGTTTCCTTGGGGGTAGTAATAATACAAACCTTGCTGGGTTGTTGTGGTTAAAGAGGATGTTTGAAAAATGCCTAGATCTTTGCTTGGTATTGAGAAAATGCTATGTGTTTGTTAAGTAAAATGGGGTTTTCCCTGGTACAAATAGATGAAGTTTTGGTCTCAGCCTGCCCTCAGAGTTGAAGAGTGACAAGAAGAGTTATATCCTCAAATATTAATATGAACCCAGGCGCGTGCACACGTGTGTGCGCGCGCGCACACACACACACACACACACACACACACACACTTATGCAAACTAAAGAGCATTGCAGCTAATGAGCACCAAGATAGAACTGCTCCCATCCAGAGGCTACTGTCCCAGACAGGGCTTGTCACAGTCATCCCTTTTCAGGGCCCATCCCTCATCATGCCAGCCAGAATGCCACCTCACCTCAGCTTTCAAAGCCAGGCAGAGACAAGGGAGCAGCTCATAGGGTTAGAACTCCCAGGACTGGTAAAGTCCAGCAGGCTAGGTGTAGGCCAGGAGGGCAGCATCAGAATACAACCAACTACCCTGGACCCCTTGCTTCCAAGCATAAGGTCCCACTAGCGACCCAGGGTTTGACCTCCAGAGGCTTCCTGGATGAAGAGGCTTTGCCCCACATTCCCAGAGGCATCTTGGAAATAAAGTTGAACATCATGTCCCAGGAGCAGAAGGTCAGCAGTGAGGAGGATTGGGTTCCAACACTGTGAGGACACTTTTCCTCTCTGGGCCTCAGCTTTCCCATATGAACATTGGCGGTCATGGTGTTGGAGGGATTAGACAGTCCTAGAAAGTCCACTCAACTTTGTAGTTTATGTGCATGTCTGTCTCTCAACTCAGCTGCGGGCCACTGTGAGGGACCCAGGAAGTAGATCCCATTGATTTCTCTAGGAGTCATCATTAGGTATACACTGCTGCCTTCTGACTGTCCATATGGGAATAAGGACCCACGAGTCCTGCTTTTCAAAGGACAGAAAAATTTCCACATGAACACTGATAGGAAACGCTGTTTTTGCAGGAAAAAAGCATGGACTAGGGAAGACATCTCTGTGCATGTTCTGCAGCTCCTACTTACAGAGGACACAGGAAGGAGATAGGTCACCCCGACACTGGCTGCAAATCCTTCGCCATGGGTGGTGGCCTCCTCCCAGCCACAGCAAGACTCAGATGTCTGGCACTGCAGAGTCTGTAGTTTTTACAAACTGGGAGACAAAATGTGCAAAATCACTTTCCCTTCAAAGTAAATGTGCACTTCTGGACAGATACCCAAAAGAACTGAAAGAAGGGACTCATACCTGTACACCCATTTTCATAGCAGAACACTACTCACAATAGCTGAAGGATGGAAACAACCCCAATGTCTATCAACGAAAGAACAAATAAGTAAAATGTGGTATATACATATCGCGGACTGTTATTCAGCCTTAAAAAGGAAGAAAATTCTGACACATGCTACAACATGAATGAACCCTGAGGACATTACGTTAAGTGTGATAAGCAAAACACAAAAGGACAAATACTGTGTGATTCTACTGATGTGAGGTACCTAGAGTAGGCAAATTCATAGAGACCAAAAGTGAAAAAGTGGTTGCCAGGGGTAGGGCTGGGGGTGGTGGGCAATGGGGAGCTATTGTTTAAGTACGTAGTTTCAGTTTGGAAAGATGAAAAAGTTCTAGAGATGGAAAGTGGTGATGATTGCACAACGAGGTGAATGTACTTTTGCTATTGAATCATACACTTAAAAACTATTAAAATGATACATTTTATGTATATTTTACCACAATTAAAAAGAATAAATGTGGTAATCATATCAAAAAAATGGCAACATTCTAGATTCCAGGTTTCAGGGGATTGGTAAAATAAATAAAGGTACATCTATACAATAGAGCACACTCAGTTCTTTACGTAATATTTGTCTATGTTGATCTGAAATGTGTTCAGAATATAAGTGAAGTGTAAATACAGTGTACAAAAGGTGTATGTCTGTATGACCAATACAACAAAATCTTCGCTTGGCCGCTTGCCCCTGTAAACTCTAATGCAGAAGCTCATTTGAGATTTTTTTTAGTGTAGGCCCTTCTAGAAGGGTTCTCATTAGAATTTAGATTTTCATTTTTTTTTTTTAACAAAAGAAAATTTTCAGCCTCACAGAATAAGAGGGGACAGGAAATCACCCAGGAAATCTCCTCTATAGAATGGACCAGTAAGGATGCTTTAGGCTGCAAGCCACAGCAGACCCAACGGCAGCTAAACAAGGACATTATCTCACGTGAGAAGAAGTCAAGAAGTACGAGGTTTCAGGGTTGGTTAACTCAGCGGCACCATGACATCATCAAATACTCCAGTAGTTTTCATCTTTCCTTTCTGAAATCTTTATAGTGTTGGCCTTTGACTACTTATCTATTACAGCATAACAATGGCCCCCAAAATTTATGGCTTTAAACAAGTCATTTATTACCTCTCCTGGTTTCAGTGGGTCAGGAGTTTGCAAGCAGCTTATTGGATGTTCTGGCTCAGAGTCTCTCACGTGGCTGCAGTGAAATGTCAGCTGGGGCTGCAGTCATCTCTAAGCCTGATTGCAGCTGGAGGGTTCGTTTCCAGGGTGGCTCACTCACATGACTGGCAAACTGGTGCTGGCTGTGAGTTAATCTTCACAGCACTGTTTTGAACGTCTTCACAGTACAGTATGTGTCCTTGAGTGTCCTTACAGTGTGGTGGCTGGCTTCCTTCAGAGGGAGCAATCCAAATGGGACCAAGGCAGAAGCTTCACTACCTTTCACTACCTTTCAATACAACCTTCTAGGTCTGTATCCATTGTATCTATTGGTCACACAGGCCAGACCTAATTCACTGTGGGAGGGAGAGCTATGCAAGGCCATGAACACACTAGGAGATGAAGCCCACTGGAGATCATCTTGCAGGCTGGCTACCACGACCTTCATCTTGAGGTTTGTTATCTCACATATTAGAAGGAGATTTCTCCTGAAATATGTTCATGTATCTTTATCAAGGAGAAAAATCATTCCTAGAAATGCCCAGCTGGCATTCCCTCAGGACCCACTAGCAAGTTTTGAGTCACATGTCCATGCCCAGCTTCAAGAGAAGCTAGGAAAGCGAGGACCATGGGAGGCTGCCTCTGTTTATGAGAAAGAAGGGGAAGGAAAGTGGCCGTTGAGTGAGCAAATATCTTCTACAGATTGCCAACTACCTCAGTGCCTGAGATGGTTTCCTGCCCTACAGAAGTGAGTGAGCAAACCATGTTCCCAGGAAAAGGGGATGCAATTTAACCCTCATATTTGGAGGTTTTAAACAAGCTCCTAGTGTGGGTGACTAAGGATGAAAGGAAAATTGAGTTTCTGGATGGATCTAAGAGGCTACAGATGCCAGAAACTGTCCTAACCCAGGGCTCGTGAAGTTAGCTGGCACCCTAGATAGGAAGAAGTGTACAGAAAAGAGAGCTGCAAGCTTGGTATCTCAAGCTGGGGGTGGGGGGAAGAGGGGAGCTAGCTAAGTTCAGCACATTTTCAAAAAGTGATTTTGTCAAAAACTCAGACGCAGACAACATTTTGGTGGTTACCAGAGAGAAAGAGAGAGTAGCTAAGGGTAAAGGGGATCAAATACATGGTAACAGAAGGAAATTTGACTTTGGGTGGTGAACACACAATGCAATACATATGATGTGTTATTGAATTATACACTTGAAATCTATATAATTTTATTAACCAATGTCACCGGAAAGCAAGAAAGCGAAAGCAAGCAAGAGGAGAGGGAAGGAGGAAGGAAGAGAAAAGAAAAGAAGACAGGAGAGGAGGGAGGGGAGGGGAGGGGAGGGGAGGGGAGGGGAGAAAACAAAAGACAGCATCATTCACCAGCACGTCCTGGGGACCGGTTGGGACTAGGCTTCAATAGCGACACCATGTGTCCATACGAAGTAACAGCAGTCATGAACTATTTCAGGCGTGGTTTAAGTTCTCAAAGTTCTTGGATAATGCAGGGTTGTCTTAAGATCCTGGATTCTTTGCAATTAAGACATGTGCAAGCATTAGTGATTAATTGAAAAATAAAAGTTGTGAACATCTTTTATATCGTGCTTTGGAACCAACCATATTTGTAGGGCATGTATACACAGGGCAAAAGTATGAAAGGATATATGTTAAAGAGTTTACAGTAGTACTTATCTCAGGCTCAGAGAATTATAGGTAACTTTTTCTTTTTTTTTTCTTTACCTGCCAATAACAATAACAGCAAATGCTAACATACGCTTACCATGTACTGGGCCCTGCAACCACCTATGAGCTGGATGTAATAATTATACTTATTTTTCAGATAAGAAAACTGAGGCACACAGAGGCTAAATAACTGGCCCCTCTGGCTCTAAACTGTGTGCTCCTATCCTCTTTGCAATACTACCTTATCATCTTATTTGTAGTACTCATTTTTCTGCCATCTATCGCTTATGTAATAATATAAAAAAGAAAAGGTAGTGGCATGTATAGTTGTTACATCACACACACAAAAATAATGCTATGAAAAAACAAAATAAACGTGGCTGTGTGCTCTACCTGTGGCTGCAGGGGCAAGGGCTGCTGCTGCCACATAGGTGTAGCTCCACAAGAAAGGACAGGACTGTGTGCCTGCAGAGGCCCACTCCCCTCTTCACCTGGGCTCTCTTGAGTTGATAATTTTGAAAAGTCCTCCTTTCCCTTGGTATCGTGAATAAAGAGACTAGCAGTTAATAGGGACCTACCCCTGGTGAGCGGTGGGCCTGGACATGGGCCAGGGTGGGGATGAGGGAAGCTGGCAAACTGAAGGAAAAAGAGGAGTGAAGGAAAAAAACAGAGAGAAAAAGGAAATAGGCAGATATGGATGGAAAGGGAAGAGAATGTGCTAAACTCCCCCACCCCGACCCCTGATCCCTGGCTCTCAGCTCCGAGCTTTTGATACCCACTCCATCGGCTTCATGATGCCACCTTCTACCGATGTTTCCAAATTTCACTCAAAAGTCACCTCTCCAGGGAGCCTTCAGGCTCAGCCGAGTGCTTATCTTTATCATACTTATTGCTTGCTATTGGGAATTTCCTGTCTCCCCGACTGGTCAGCAAGCCTTTTCTGTCTTCCTCACAGTCTGGCCCAAGCTTTGACGATGGCAGGAAGACAAAGTGGATGATCTGAACGAGTGAGCGAACCCTGCTTCCCAGGCCACCAGCCACACCAGCCTGGGAGTAACAGCAGACTCTCAATTTCGGCAAAGGTGTTTCTGTCACGCTAACCTTTACCAGCAAAACCAGGAGAACTCTTTCCACACCACCACCACCCCCGCAGGTTTTTAAAAATATAAGCATAGGGCATTTTATTTTTACAAAGATAGGTTCTAAAAATCATAAAACAAGATAGGTTAACAAAACAAATATCAAAATTAGATTTAAAATGTAGGTCACGGCTCTCATTCACTTCATCCTGGTATTAAAGATGTTACAAAGATACATACTTTGAACACCAAGTATTGCAACATTTACAGACATAGGTGTTGTCAAAAAGGTTTTTCTCATTTTAACAAAAAGAAACCATCCAAATTTTATTCTTTATACTACTAATGTGATTTAACTTTGGTACATGTTATACCTATTTCTCCTAGAAAATTCTAATTTTCTCAAGGCCTTTTCCCAAACTTTTCTGGGGAAAACCATATATATTTCCAACTTTCAAATTAAAATGTTATCTTCATAAATATATGTAACAGGTTGGTAAATTCACATATGTCCTTTCCAATTTCAGGCTAAGCAAGGACATTAATTAGAGCTATATTCACATTATTAAAGCAAAAGCCAATCCAACTTAATAGCAAGAGAAATTGTGACCTCCCTGCAGTGTTTCACATAGAAAACATTGATTTTAACAATAAAAAATTCAAATACCAGTCTGATCGCACATAGTCCAAGAACATTCAAATAATAAACCAAAAAGAAATAGGTGAAAAAACATATTAAAGATTGGTCTTCAAAAACTGTAGCCAGTGATGCCCCACTTACCTATGATCTTGCCAACATAAAACCACATCCAGAAGAAAAAAATGGCATAGATGATAGAGGCTCTGTTCATCCCTCTGGCAACCAAATCAAAGTATGAGGGTAATAAGAAGAAGCAGCAAGGAAAAATCACCTGGAATCTAGATGAACAAACCATACACCTAGGAAGAAGTCCAAGAAAGCACTGTGCACCAGCAGAAGGTAGGACGGGGTGAGGACGTGGGGCTGCCCGGTCTTGAATGCCTGAGTGTGATGGAGGCTGCAGCATGGCAGAAGCCTCGTAAAGGGGCCGCATCTGCAGACAGATTTTTGCAGTGAGGGACCTGCTTGCTCTGAACACCAGTGCTGATTCGGCTGCACACACGGGTCACCAGGGACTTACAGGGAGACATTGTCAGAGTGAGGGCCTATGCGAGACTCGCTCTGTACAGAAGTGCTGGCGGTATCCATCGTTCCTGTTGAGTCCTCCCCACTCCCAGTGTGCAGACACAGCACTGCCGTAACCATGACATCATCAAACTGGATAACAGGTGTTGCTCCACCCAGAGGATTCCCTGAAACCCCACCTCCCCCAACTCACGGTTCCACCCAAACCGCATCCAGGTGTATCCTCAGCTGAGCAGCACCTAGACTCACACTGGAGGCAGCTAGTCTCAGTTTCTGGTGTGGCCTTTTGAGGCAACTATAAGCACAGCATCTGTGGATCGCTTGCTGAATCTTAACAAGTGGCCCCAGAGGGGTAGAGGCTTGGGCTAAATTTGACCTGCAGCTGAACCCCTCTCAGGACTGTGCCACTAGACACCTACTTCACAAATACACACTAATAAGACCGGGAGACTTAAGAGCTTTGCTCCTTACATAGAAACAGACATGGAAAGGCAGCCAAAATGGGAAGACAAAGAAGCAGAAACCATATGAGAGAACAGAACAGAGATCAGAAATAGTGGAGTCAAGCAATCTAACAGTTCAAAACACTGGTTGTAAAGATGCTTAATGAGCTTTTGGAAGTGTAGATAAATTCAGTGAGAACTTCAACAAAGAGATAAAAACGTAAAAATGGAAATGGAAATTATAAAAGGGAACCAGTCTGAAATGAAGAACACATTATCCAATATGAGAAGTATATTAAATGAAATAAACAAAGGACTAAACAAAAGGATTAAATGCCCTGTCTAGAGGACTGGAAAGCCAAGGACATTCAATCAGAATGGCAAGAAAAAAGATGTCAAGACCATAAAAATAATTTAAGGAGCATATGGGACACTATTAAGGGTCCAAATATCTGACTTATTGGCGTAACTGAAGAAAATCAAGACGTTGAACAGCTGTTTGAAGAAATAATGATGGAAAACTTCCCTCACCTGGTGAAGGAAATGGACATAAAACCCCAGGATGCTCAGAGAACCCCAAAAACCAGGGATCCAAAGAGGCCCACACCAAAACATATCATAATTAAAATGCCAAACATTAAATACAAAGAGAGAATCTTAAAAGCAGCAAGAAAAAGCAGTTAGTTAGCTACAAGGGAATACCCCTAAGACTGGCAGCTGATTTCTCAAAATAAATTATGCAGGACAGAAGGGCTTGGCACAAAATACTCGATGTGATGAAGACCCAGGATCTACAACCAAGAATAATTTATCCAACAAAGCTATCATTTAGAGCTGAAGGATAGATAAAGAGCTTTCCAGACAAAAATAAGCTCAAAGAATTTATCACCACCAAGCCCGTATTAAAGGAAATGTTGGAGGGACTTCTTTTAAGAAGGAAAAAAACATGTATCAAAAACAGGAATAAAGAATGGTAACAATTACATTCCTATCCATAAGTACCTTAAGTGGAAAAGAATCAAGTGCTCCAACCAAAAGATAGAGCAGCTGAAAGGATAAGAAAACAAGACCCCTACATATGAAAAGGGGATGAAAAAAGGTATTTAAGTCAGACAGAGAAAGACAAACACTACATGATTTCACTTATATGTGGAATCTAAGGAATAAAAAGAATTAATCAAATTAATCAAAAACAGACTCACAAATATAGTGGACAATGTGGTGACAGACAGAGGAGTGGAGGGTTTGGGAGGCTGGGAGAATGGGGTGAAGGGCTAAAGAAGTACAAATTAGTAGCTGATGGATGGTCATGGGGATGGGGAGCATAGCATAGGGAACGCAGTTAGCGCTAATACGTTGGCTAGGTAGAGGGTCAGTAGAGGGAGGGAGCAATTGGGGAGATCATTTTATGACCTATATAGATGTCTAACCAATGTTCTGTATACCTGAAACTAGTTAAAATAAATAAAAAATTAATTTAAAAACTTTTTAAATAAAAATAAATAAAGCCACATTTACACCTCAGTGGCCACCAAACCTTTCAGCAGAGCTTCCTTAACTGTGAGCTGTTTGAAGCTACAGGTTTGAGCTATTAACTCTGAATAACTGTAGGGATCTCAGCAGGGGTTGGAGGAACCAATTCGACTTAGGCATAGTGGCCAGTTGAGGCTTCCAATAAGTCACAGCAGTGTTTACCAGCGTTGGAGTCTTCTCAACAAGGTTATGGAGAAACGGGGCCTTGTTTCTAGGATGTTAAGTCTGTGGCCTCCACAAGGCCCTAGGATGGAAAGTCTGTGGCCTTGAACCACCAGCTGAATGTCAACCCCCAGAAGCGACCCTATCCCTTTTTGAAAATATGACCCCACACACTTCTTTTGGACCATGAAGAGGGAGTCTTGCTTGTTCACAGAATGCTCTCTCAATTATATGGCACCTAGGCACTCCCTACACACAGGGGCATGTTTCTGTGGGGCTTTCAGCTTCTCTCAGGGCCCTAGAGGAGCCATTCTTGGAGTAGTGTGCACAGCTGTCTTCCACTTTGGCATAGGCTGGGGTCGGGGAGCAGAGCTCGACCTTATCTGGGTGGTGGGTAGGAGCTGTACAGGGCATCCCTCTGCCCTCCAGAATGGGAGGTTTGCTCCAGCAAGCCTGAGGCCCTAACTCTTTCACTATTTAGGGCCAATTATTCTCCAGGGGACAACCTAGACCCTCATACAAATACATAACATTTGTCTTCCTCATGTATCTAAGCATAACTGAAAGCCACAGGAGAACATAGCCGAAACTCAAGCTCGAGTCATCACTGCCACTGAAAGAATTTGGAGACCTAGGGAACACGAGGCTCAGGTTCTAGTCCCAGCTCTGCCTCCAGGTGTTCCATGCTCCAGCCGTAACCCCAAGCCACCAGAGAAGAGTCCCTGGCTCCCAACTCCTTGTGAGGCTACCCACCACCCAGCCACTGGAGAGACCAGGTCCTCAGCTGCGCAAGAGAACAGACCTTGGAGAAGGTAACTGCCTCACTCTTGGCCACACTCTTCTATGTCAAAGAGGAGTCTGCGGCCCCATGCCAGGCAGTTTATATTAGTTATCTGTTGCTGCTTAGCAAATTACCCTCAAATCTGGTGGAGGCTCCAGTCAGGGCAATCAAGCAAGAAGAAGAAATAAAATGTAACCAAATTGGAAAGCAAGAAGTAAAACTATCTCTATTCACAGATGACATGATCTTGTAAATGGAAAATTATAAGGAAGCCACTAAAAGACTATTAGAACTAATAAATGAGTTCAGCACTGTTGCAAAATACAAGATCAATACATAAAATCAATTGTATTTCTATACACTTGCAACAAAAAAATCCAAAATGAATTGAAGAAAATCACTTTTCACAAGAGCATCAAAAAATAAAATAATAAACTATACCTAGGAATAAATTTAACAAAAAAAGTGCAAAGTGTATATTCTGATCATTAAAACTTTGTTGAAAGAAATTTTAAAAGAAATAAATAAACAAACAAACAAACAAAAAAACAAACATCTCATGATCGTGATCAGAGACTTAACTTAGTTAAGGTGACAATAGTTCCCAAACTAATCTACAGAGTCAATGTAATTCCTATTAGAATCTCAGCTGACCCCTTCGTAGAAATTGACAAGCTGATTCTAAAATCCATATAAAATTCCAGGGGACCCTGACAAGTCAAAACTATCTTGAAAAAGAAGAACAAAGTAGGAGAACTCACACTTCCCAATTTTAAAACTTACTACAAGGCAACAATAATTGAGACAGTGTGGTACTGCCACAAGGATGGACATGTAGATCAACGGAATAAAATTGGGAATCCAGAAATAAAGTCATGTATCTATGGTCAACTGAGTTTCAGCGATGGTACCAAGACCATGCAATGTGGAAAGAATAGTCTTTCCAACAAATAGTGCTGGAATAACTGGACAGCCACATGCAAAAGAACGAAGTGGGACCCTTAACTCAGAGTATATACAAAAACTAACTCAAAATGGATCAAATGTCTAAATTTAAGAGCTAAAACTATAAAACTTAAAATAAAACACAGTAGAGGGTCCACTTACAAAACGGCTCACTCACATGGCTGGCAAGGTGATGTTGGCTGTTGGTAGGAGGTCTCAGTTCCTCTCCACGAGGGCCTTTCTACAGGGCTGACTGAGTGTCCTCACGGCATAGCAACTAGCTCCCCATGGAGCGAGCAATACAAGAGACCAAGACAAAAATGGCGATATCTCTTACGATCTTGCGTTGTAGATCACCCACCATCACCTCCACCATATTCCATTGGTCACACAGACCAGCCCTGATTCACTGGGGGAGGACTCGACACAAAGTCATGGACACTAGGAGGCAGGGCTTATGGAGGCCCATTGCGAGAGTTTCTACCATGACTCATTTCCCAATTTTCCCATAGAAGATCACCAAAACCCATCCCATTCTTCCTCACATGCTTTGTCTCCCTACCTCTGGTTATCATCATCCCCTAGAAACTTCATCCTCTTATCCTACTCTCTGCCTCCCCTAATCTGACCCAATTTCCTGCCCCTCATCCCTCTGAGACCCACAGTTTAGCAGTACAAAATCCCCCCGCCTTACTCTGAAGTCCTTCCCTTTTACAATCCCATTATACCTTTTAGCTCCAATATGAACCTGACCATCACTTGATGACATGGCTTTCCCTGCAGACTTTCAGGACAATGGTGCTTGCTTTGTTTCCCCTCCTACCCCTCATTTCTCAGAACCCTGGATCCTGGTGGATGTTCTTCCTGCTCCCCATTACCACTTCCAAACCACTTTCCTGCCTTGTCTTTCAAATCCCCAGTTCCTGTGAAGCTCACAGCATCAAACCCAGATACCCATTTCTCTTTGCCCATGTTCCCAGTGGGCCTCCAGGTTCTCCCCTCATTCACTGAAGACTTTGATTGCCCGACCCAGCCTCTTTTCTGTCCACTCTGCTCCTGTCACCATTCAGGTGACTACACCATCCACACAAATGATCTCTCCATCACCTAGACTCCTGGTTCTTCCTCTTCTCCTTGAAGGGTCTTTTCCTCCATCTCGATCATCACTCCTGTAGTCACACTAACATCAGCAGCATTTTTGAAATTGTGACTTAAAGCCTCTGTCTCTCTGACTACGACTCCCCCTCCCTCTGTTCCCTCCTCTAGAACTCCCTCCTATCCTTCCTCTTTAATCCGTGGGGCCCCCCAGTGCCCTGAGCCCACCCGGGTTCACCAGCCGTCACTCACCCGTGCCTTCACTACCCTCTTCAGTAGCTTCCACTTTGCGGGCCTTCACCAACATCACCCTTAATTCCTTCTGCCCTTCTCCCTCTGTAAACTGACCTGCCAAAGCCCCAGCCCTGGCCTAACCCCACAGTCCATACCTGCACCCAGACAGCTAAATATTACTGGAAAAAAACAACAGAACCTGTACCATGCCAAGCAACTTGTTTAAAATTCACCCCACGTGTCTCCAGTGGCCAGGGGGCAGTGCCCGGAAAGCCTCCTATACCTCTGGAATGTTGTTTATCCCATCTCCCAAAATGATATATCTATCACATCACCTCCTCAGGTCCCCCTACTCTGTGCCCCCTTTGCTCTCAATGAATGCCCTTTTTTCATAAATAATGAGGGGCTGAGGGAGGAAGCAGCAACTCAAAAAGAAATCCCGCATCTTCCTACCACCCACTCTACCACCCTTCTTCCCGGAGCTTCCGTGAAGAGGCCCGGCTCCCGATCAATAGTCAACCCTCACACAGTCTGGGTCTCACCCTCTCGTCCCTTCATAGTGACTTTGTTTCCTATACTTATCAGCTTCATCAATCTCCCCGCTCCATTAGACCATTCCTGAAGCATAGAATCATCACCTATCTTTTTACAAAAGTTTCCCTACTTCGTGTCTCTAATCACCAGGCTCTTCTCTGCTCCCTTCATAGTATCACCTCAAAATCACTGGCTCTCCTCACTATCTCCTTTCCTCACCTTGAATTCCTGCCCCACTGCCCTCCAGTTCGTCCTTAACCTCTCAGCTGAGACTGCTCAGGGTCTCAGTAGATCAAAGTCACCAAACCGCCTCCTGAGAGCCAGACGAATGGTAGCTTCTACCTTAATGCTCTTGGCCTCTCAGCAACAGAGGATCCAGCTGACTCCAACCTCTTTAAACACTCTTCTCTCAGGCTCTATGGCCTTCACGCCCTTCTGGTTTTCCTCTTGCCTTGACCACAACCTCTCCTGTAGCTGGGTTTTTATCCCCTGCTGCCTGCTGTATAAGCAGACCCTGGAGCTCCACCCTCAGCCCTCTCTCCACCCTCTCTCTCAGGCAGTGCCATGGGGGTAAACTTCATCTCTATGATTCCCAAATCTGAATATGCAAATCTTCCACCTTGACTTATCCCCAGGGCCTCACAAGCACATTTCCTACTATCTCTTTGACATTTCTACCTGCATGTCTAGCAGGCATCATAAACTCACCATGGCATAAACAGATTTCTTGTTTTCTCCTCCCTAATTCCTCCTCCCTGAGACTTCTCACACCCATTAAGGAGTTAAGGAGCGGTCATCCACCCAGACGCTCAAGTCAAAACTGAATGAGTCTTTTCCTTCCTTTGCCCTCCACAGTCTGTCCTTCAGGAAATCCTGCTGACTCTGCCTCTGTAACACATTTCCATTCTTGTTTTTCCAGTCTCCATCACTGCCAGCCTAGTCCAGGCCTCCACTATCCTCTCTTGAACCACTGCAGTGGGATGCTGACTGGCCCCTCTGCTTCCTCCACTGCCCCCTCAGTCCATTAGCCACACAGCAGAGTGATCTTTGTAAAATGGACATAGATAAAGTCACTCCCCAGTTTAAAACTTTCTGGGGGCTGCGGGGAGACTTTCCAAAGGCTTTGCTCCACACGTGGAGTAAAAGCAAATCCCTCAGGCCCAGGTCTGACCTGCTGTCTTGGCCTTGCATCACTTATTGCCCTCCGGCCTTGCTCACCCTGTTACAGCCACACTGCTTCCTCTGTTCCTTAGACAAGAAAGCTCATCTCTATTTCAGGGACCTAAACAATCTTCTGCCTGGAATGCTGCTCCCTGAGATCTTTGCGTAACCGGCTAAATGTCACGACCTCCAAGAAGCTCTCCCTGACCAATCAGTTTAAAGAAGTCACCCAATCACTCTGTCCTAGCTCCATAGTTTAATGCTCTGCATGGCTGTTATCAGTTGTCTAATAGTTTTCTTGTTTCTTTTTCTTCTCCCCTGCTAGACATCTGTTTCAGTAGCTGTGTAGCACCAGCATCATGGTCCCTGGCACTCAGGCCATGTTCATTCACATTTTAATAAAGAAAAGAAAGAATTGCTGTGTGACTTTCAGCAGGTCAGTGTTAATTCTCAATCTTCTTTAGGAAGTGAAGTTATGTGACTGGGTAAGCTCTTTGCTTCTGAGGGTCAAGCCACCTTTAAGGTGAGTCAGAGCTATGACGATCAACGACCACCAGGTGTCGCTAAAGACAAAGGCGAGAACCCTCTCTGCTACACGGCAATTCCATGGCAAGGCCCAAGCGTCTAACTGGTCAGCTCACCGCTGAGAGGGTCTCCAAAGACATTTAGAGTCAGCATATGCCTTATAAGGGCGACCCTGAAGTGAGGGATGTCAAGTGACTCAGCTAGCCAGGTAGAGGACCTAGAGCTGGACCCTAGGTTGTTCCTGGGCCTCAGTCTTCCCATCTGTCCATTAGACTCATTGTCCAGGTTCCTCTAGGTCAGACCCTTCCCTCGTGGCAGAATTGTTCTAAGACGGGCACCTTTTCTTTCCTCTTCTGTTCTCAGGGGCCCTTCCCTGGAGGCAGGGACATGACCTTCCCTGGGTACACTTCTGGTTTCCACACATTCAACCAGAAGTCACCTGGTTGAATGTAGACAGTGTAGCTAGCATTATCATTAAAGGCTGTGACAAGGTAGAAACCATCGCATTTCACAGAACTCCTCTGGTGAAGGTTAGGGAGCTCCTGAAAGAAGGGGGATGTATTTTTCTAAACAAATATATTGTTTGTTAAGAAAATGTATTTTTCTTAACAAATGTTAAAACCATTATTAGCTTAGGGATCAACAAAAGTAGGTCAACAGCTAGGCCTGCCAGCAGGCCACATTTTACCGGTGTAGAGGAAAGCCTGACAAGCCACTTAGGGTCTCAGGCATCTATTCAACAGAAGAGACACAGGGAAAAGCACTGATTTGTCCAAGGTCTCCATTTTCTTCCTTCAGATAAAATATACACAAAATATGCTCAAGAACAGCTCTGCGTAAGTCCAAATGAGAGATTAGTTTGGGTTCTGAGAGAGAAAGAAGAGAGGGGGAGCTAGACAGAAAGGGAAATGCCTGGGGCTTCAGGGTGACAAGTGCCCAAAGCCAAATCTTCAGTAAGAATGAATTTTACTGTGTATATCAAAGTTGTCAAAATGGTGAGATTGGGTGGTTATACCTCTCACCAGAACCCTCTTCCTGGTCCTGATTCCCCCCAGCCCCCAAAGAGAATGAGAGCATCTTTCAGGGGCATATTCAGACTCAGGGCTTACGAAAGAATTGAGAATGGAACCTCCTGGTCCTTGTCAAACACCCAAGGGCAAGCAGGGGCCATTGTCCAGGCTGGGCCTCTTGTGGGTAGCAGACCTCAAATTAAAAGGCAGCACAAAAAAAGATGAATTTACAAACATACAGATATATATGTACATATATCCATACATATATATAACGTATGTATGTATAATACATATATATACATACATATATATGTATTAACTTTATTGAGATATAATTTACATACCATACAATTCACCCATTGAAATGGTACAATTCAAGGGTTTTCAGTATATTCAGAGTTGTGCAACTAATGTAGGGAGGAGGCAAGAGAACTAAAATATTAAATCAAGCTACATTCAGATTCTGCAATATGCTGATGAGCCCTGCAGCCGGGCCACGAGGACACCTGCAGAACAAAGGAAGATTTCTGCTGGGAGCACTAACAACCCATTTCCTACACCTGTGAAGGGGAAACAGGAAAAACAGTCTTTAAGTGGCTGTCCTACACAATAAAATCGTTCATTCTCTAGGGCTAAAACCATGGGGAACCTATGGATTAAAGGCTGGGAACTGCCAGCAGGCCTTTCACACTACATTCTTACCTTTCACGCTGCATACTCTTTAAACTAACTCACAGGAACTAAAGAATGATATAGAAACTGAATTCCCCAAACACTAGGGGTCCTCTCAGTCTCTTTCTCTCCATCCCCAGTGCCTTTGCTCTGTCTGTTCCTCTGAGTCTCTCTCTCCCACTCTCACTCTGAGAGATAACACCCTCACATCTGTGGAGTAGTATCCATTTTCCAATAAACTTTTCTCTTGACTCTAACTTTGTTGTGTGTTGAATTTTTTCCACATTCCCCACCAAAGGACCCTCTTCTTCTCTCGGTGCAAGGCTTGGTCTCTCCCTACTTGGGGGAATTTACCCTGTCCTGCATCACAACCATTACCACAACCAACTTTAAAACATTTCATTACCACAAAAAGAATCCCTATACCCAGGAGCAGTCACTCCCATTTTCCCCAACTTCTCCCGCTCCCCCCATTCCCCACCCCACACCAACTCTGGCAAACACCAATCCACTTTCTGTCTCTACAGATTTGCCTATTCTGGACTTTTCATATAAATGGAATTGCCCGTTATATGGCCTTTTATGTCTGGTCTCTTTCACTTAGCATAATGTTTTCAAGGTTCATCCACGTTGTAATAATATTTCATTGCACTAATACACTACAATTTGTTTATCCATTCATCAGCTGATGGACATTGGGTTGTTTCAACTTTTTGGCTGGGACGAATAATGCCACTATAGACATTCGTGTACAAGTTTTTGCGTGAACCTATGTTTTTAATGTATTGAATATATGCCTACTAGAATTGCAGGGTCAAATGGTAACTCCATGTTTAACCACTTGAGGAACTGCCAGGCTGTTTTCCAAAGCAGCTACACCATTTTATTTTCCCATCAGCAGTGTATAAAGGTTCCAATTTCTCCACATCTTGCAAACATTTGTGTGTGTGTGTTTTTGATTCTGGCCTAAGTGGGTACAAAGTGGTATCTCACTGCCCTCACTGCCGTTTTGATTAGCATTTTCTCCATGACTAATGATGTTGAACATCTTTTCATGTGTAATTGGCCATTCGTATATCTTCTTTAGAGAACTGTCTATTCAAATCCTTTGCCCATTTTTAAATTGGGCTGTCTTTTTATTGTTGAGTATGAGATCTTTATATATTCTAGATGCAAACTCTTGTCAGCTACATGATTTGCAAAAATTTTCTCTTCCACGGCTTTTCTTTTCACTTTCTTGGTGTTTGCTTTATGTTTTCAAGATATATTAGATATATTATTAGATTTTTTTAGAATTAAGAATTGTTTCATATTTGCAAGTTGTTCCTATAATCATTATATAGAAACTCTTATTTTCCCTCATAAATATTTTTGGCCTTAAATAATATTTTGTTTGATATCTGTATAGATACACCAGCTTTCTCTTTGTTAGTATCTTCTATGCATTTACTTTCAACCTTCCATATCCTTGTTTTAGGTGCTTCTTTTATAAACGGCATGAATCTGGACTCTCTTTCAAATCCAATCTGACAGCCAATCTGGTCAAGTTGGTGTATTTACAATTATCGTGGCTCAGGCTGATCAGAGGCGCTTGCAATCTGCCATGAGCCAGAAAGGAGGAGGAAAAAGGAACTGGCATTTATCAATCGTTAGTTTTGCGCAGTCTCACAGGTGGCCTTGCTCAATGATCACACTGTGTTGACATAAATATCATTACCTCGTTTTTATAGAGAACGGGCAAGGCTCTGCATAGTTAAGTCACTCAAAGTCACACAGCTAGTGAATGGCAGAGTCGGGGCCCTGGCTGGCTCCAGACAGCATCCCCACCACTTACTTATAGGGGCATGCTGGAACCCTCCCAGAGTGGCAGAAATCCAGCTAGGCCTTCAAAGTCTTATGATAGGAAGGAAAAGAAAAGGGATTACCAGGCAAAGGGAACAGTCACAACTGAGTCTCCAAGGTGCATCAAGGTCAAAAAGGTAGGGGTCCCTGTTCCACTTAACCCAGCCCACCCACAGGTATAGAAATGCCTGTTCCCCACACTCATCCTCGCCCTCTACCCTATCCGTCCTGCATTTCTACTACCTGCAACATGCCCAGTAGAATCAGGCTGAGAGCTCCCACAGCAAGCAAAGGATTCTGTTCTAGTGGTGTGCAGGGAAATGTTTAAGAAACCCGCCGAGGGCAGAGATGGTTAAGTAACATTTTCCCATTGCGATAGTATAAATATTCCCACCATAGCCAAACTATCAACATCAGTAAACACACAGAGTTGGGAGAGACACACCCAATCAGCTCTCATAAGCCGGGAGATCCAACTCCAGCCCACCACCCTATCTACTACTCCCTTTTGGAGAAGCCTACAAAAAGGAGGGGGGGGAACTGCTTTTGGAAACTGTGCCTTCCCAATGGGGTAGAGACACTTTGTGTTCCTCCTCCTCCTCCAGCTAGAACTGGCAGTCTCTACTCTTCAGGTAGGGGTCCAGACAGACAGCCTGTCAGAGCTGCAGAAACTGAGGCTGAGAGAGAGAGCTTGCCCAGTGAGTTGCTGGAGACAACGGGTGCATCAGCGAGTGTTGAAGTGCACACACAACCCCGTGTGTGCCTGTGGAGCCTATGCACGCTCACGTGTGCCTATAGGTGCATAAATGCACCCATTTGTTTTGGGGCTATTCTTGAGGTTGAATCAGAAAATGACCTGTAAGTGGTGATTTTTTAAATGAGATGCTTTTTTAAAAAGTACCTATGTGCTAATTTTACCACAGTTGGTCATAAGCTACTAATTACAAATGGCTTCTCTCTGCGCAGCATTTCTGACCCCGTTTGCTGCCTCTGTCCCCATTTCATCCAGCCTGGGTCCCACTTGTGGCTCAAGACAAACCTAGAAACCAGCTCCTGGGAGGAGAGGGAGGTGGGGCCAGGTAAAGGTTCATGGGATACAACTGAATCCTTAGGTGATTGGGAATCAATGGTCAAGGAGGACAGCAAAATGGGAAGAAGCCAGGGGGCTGGGGGCAGGCCAGGCAGTAGGAGGCAGGGGAAGTAGGAACAGAGCACAAGGTGGGAGCAGAGCACAAGTGATTCAGGAAGGGGATGCTCAAGACCAATGGAAGGGCCCTTCACCCCTCTGCCTACAAGTGCCCTTGGCCCCATTGCACAGAGGCTCGTGGAAGGCAGCAAATGGAGACGTTTCTTAAATCAACCCAGGAACCAGTGCCCACCAGCTCAAGCTAAAGACTCCATCACTCAAAACAAATGGCATCTTCTTGGCTCCAAATACCTTTGCTGGTGGACAGAGTCCCAGGGCAAGGTTTGATTCTAGCTGACTAGGAAGACTGGGTTCCCAGGAAAGGAAACTGGGGCGCACTGTGCCTTTCAGAGTCCCCAAATGCAACCCAAACTCTCCACCTACCTGCCTTCTCCTCCTTTCTCTTCTCCTCTCTTACCTCCATCTCCCTGCCCAGCTCACTACGTCCATCACTGGGCTGGTCAAAGTTCTCCCAGAGGATTGTTTGCAGCTAGGTGCATATTGTACCTGGGTGTTCATGTGCACCTGTGTTTCATGCACAACCCTGTGTGTGCCTGTCTATGCCACAATAGTGACTTATAACTGAAAAGTCCCTTGGAAGTCATGCAATTCAATCCCACCAGTGCTTCTCAGCGGGTCACTATTGGTATTTGGGAAGGGATAATTCTTCCTTGATGTAGCCAACTCCCAACCCACTACATGAGGTTAGTATGCCTGGTCCCAAATTCTAGTAGGCACAAAACATTAGCAGCACTTGGTGTCATCATGACAACCAGAAATGCCCTCACAAGTTTCAAACTTCTCATGGAGGTAGGACAGTAGAGTTTCAGCTATAGACACTGCAGGCTTTGTCAGTGGCTGAATCTCTGGAAATAATTAGGCCCCTGTTCTGTTAGCTGGCCACCTCCAGCAGCCACTTAACCCATCCACAGACAGCACTATCTGAGAAAAAGCTCCACAAGTGTTGATCCAGCTCCCTGGGCCTCACAATGCTCCTGGGAGGCCTGTCCGGAGAGGCGGCAACTGCTCTGGGTGGACCTCACCAACCAAGCCTGCGTGGGTGTGTCTGGTGGGCTGGTGGAGCTCCCGAAGGCTTGAGGGGCTCAGCCCAGAAGAGAAGAAGCCCTTCTGACCAGCAAAAAGCTGCAGAAACAAAGTAGTACTGAGTTCAGCTAGGTGCCAGCTCTCAGATCTGAGGTTCTGGAAACATGAGCTGTCTGCAGGTACTGAAAGAGCCGTCTCCTCTTTTGCCTATCTGTCTGCTGCTGCTCCAGGAGGGCGAGTGTGGGCGGATGGGAGGGTAGGTGGGTGGGAGGAGGGGTCGCTGGGAACTGAAACTAAGGGAAAACTGTTTCCCCACTCAGGCGAATTGGCTGGTGTGCTGTGTAGTGTGAGGTGACAAGGACGTGAGTGGATGGGGGTGCCCAAGAGGCTTGGTGATGGCTGCTGCCCACATCTTTTGATGGACCAATGCCCTCCATTCCCTTGGATATGTGCTGAGGACAGTTATCAGGTTACAGGATGGGCTATGTGTAGCTTTGCAGAAACTGTATTAATGCTTCCAGCATGGCTGTCCCAACGTCCACTCCTCACTGCACTGCACCGGTGGTCCAATCACTGCACACCCTTCAGGAGCCTTTTATAGATGAGACCCAGAGGGCTGGGACCTGCCTAAATTGGGACCTCACTGTGCCAGTCCCCACCCTGCCCCACTCCCCAGGCAGAATTTTTTTTGCCTGATATAATTTCTTGTTTTTAGTAATTAGCATTTCTAGTTAAAAAAAAAAAATACTGGAGTAGTTTTAAGTAGATTTTTACTGAGACGAAGACCTTCTCTGGAAGTTAGATCTGTGCACACAGTCTTCCATCTGGCAAACAAGATAATGATGCTTACCCAGATTTTTAAAATCCAGTTTGCCAATGATTAGCTAATAATTTTTTTTCATATTAAATGTTTCTACCCAGAGGGGATCTTTCCATATGATTTTCCAAAATATCTCCCTTTGCACAGATTTAAAATAAAAGTTTAATTGGTGGTCACATCAGCATATCTTCTCATGGCCTCTTTTTCCATCAGCTTTAACACCTCTAAACTTTTACACAGAGAAACTAAGAAAAACACCAGTTATCAAAACAGAAATTGTGTGGGAGATTAGATATATCCACGTCACTTTGTTTTTAACTTTTCTAAAGATTCTCTAAGGTTCCTTTAACAGCCTTCTGGCCTCCTTAAACTCTTGGTGGCCTAAAGTGTATCCTCATCACCACCCCACCCCCATCCTCATAGGGCACGTAAAAAGAAGAAAAACTCAACCATTTAACAGCTTCTGACAACTGCAGGTGAGAACTTGAGGTAAAGAATCAGAAAGGATCCTGTGAGTCAAGAGGGAAATAAGGTTTGATTTACATAAGTCTCGTTTTGACCAATTTTCCCCAGACTTCTCCCCACCACCGATACCCCAGCCCCCACCTTTGGGCCGGGCTCCCAGTACCCTCCCATTCAAATCCAACCGTCCACCTTTCAGACACTCGCTGAGAGCACAGATGGGTCACCGTCGTCTGGAATATGACCCTGAAGGAAGTGTCAGGAGCTGTACACCGCTCACGCGACCATGCCCACTGGGGTATTACAGGCGGGGATGGTACGCAAACCAGGACCTGAGTTCTGGGCTCGCCGCCCAGGTCTGCGTTCCCAGCCTGGAGCTTCAGAGTCCAGTCTCTAACCTAGAAGCTCTGGAAGTCGTCCCAGAGGGTCCTCGTCCTCCTCCCCACCCTCCACGCTAGGCCACCGGAAAGCACAGGAAATGCCCCAGGGACTGCCGAGGGGTCCTCCAGGCAGTCTCTCTCCATCTGCTTTCTTTGTTATTCTAATTGCTACTGGGGACACCCTTTGTCAACTGTACAGAGCTATGCAAATGACCGGAGTTGGTATTGTTATTACTAAGAGGAGCTTGGTTTCAAAATCACTGAGTATTCCAGCACCAACTCCGGTCTGTTCCGCGCTGGGGCTCCCAGGTGTCGCGTTTGACTATTTCCTCCTGTGGGAACTGCCCGTTGGAAACCCCACACTGAGGCTTTCCCCTTGAGAGTGTGTGAATTGCCATCTGCGTGGGGGCGTGCAAAGAACTTGAACTTTCGAATCCAACAAGCAATGACTGGGGTTCTTCTCTGCCCAGGGTTTGACCTTGAAAAAGTCACTTCACAAACCTGAGCCTCAGTTTCTCACCAGTGAAAGGGGAGTGAAGGCCCTCCTCAGAATGTTGTCATGTGACTATGTGACCAGAAAAGGCAGATAAAGGCCCTGCTCCTTTAATGGTGGCAATTGTGCCTGAGCGCTAAAGGACCAGATCCTGTGAGTGGTCTGCAGCGGTAGCTAACTCCACAGGCTATGGGGGACTGGCAAGGTAGCCAGATTTAGCAAATTAAAATAAGGATATTCAGTAAAATCTGAATTTCAGATACACAAATGTGTATATATTTTGAGAGATACTGAAAAATTATTCATTATCTGAAATTGAAATATATCTGGCTACTCTAACAGAGAGACTGAGACACTTATAACGGTTCTCTTGCTACCCGAGAGGTCTTCATTTGGGACTGGGAATCGGAGAGACAGGATGGGAGAAAGGGCCAAAGTAGCAGAAGGATCTTGAACACGGAGACCTGAAAAAGGCACTGGCCTACGGGCCTGTTTGACCACCACCTGCTCTCATGCCAGCGGCAAACACTCTAGAAGCCTGGATGGGGGCTGGGCTCAGTGGACTTCAGGGTCCCCTGCCCCCCTCTCTCCTATTTACCTGCTCCTCCTCCAGCTCCAGCTGGTCTGGCCACTAGGCCAAGCGTCCTCTCCCAACTCACCTTTCCTGAGCCAGAGGAACAGGAGGCTTCACCGAAGGAGCTCGACCAAGGTAGTAAATCAGGAGTAAAGCTAGCCTGTGTGTTAATTACCTTCCAGAGAATCATATTGTGTCATTGCAAAAGGCCAGGAGCAAGGCACACCCCAGGGGTGGTTTAACCTACTGTGGCCAGACTGGCCGAACATACCATCTCTCGGTTGCACACATAACCACTCCATTCCTATGGCCACAGGCAGGACATTCATCCAACAAACATTTCCTCCTTTGTCTATCCCACAGGTAACCTCCAACTTACTCATCTTCTACCCTAAAGCCCATCACCTGTCTGCCTCTCTCCCTCCTCCACCTCACCCAGACATGGCCACCTCTGATATATCTCAGGAGCCATATCACCAGGCCCCACTGTTTGTCTCAGGCTCCTCAGCGTCCACCCGAATTGATGCAGCTTCCTCCTCACTCCCATCGAGCCCAGCTCCATTTCCAATTAAAGCAGGTCTCGTCTTGCCATTCCCCTGCTGCACATCCGTCTGTTTGCATCAGAGGCCAAGTCCCAGCCCTCGGGGACAGAAAAGCAGGACAAACCAGGGTGCCTGAATAAAACATGCCTCTTCCAGTCACCTAGGAGAAATTGTTACTCATCCCAGGTGAGAGGGCGGAGAGACAGCTCTTGGGAGGGCTGAGAGCCCCAGCTGCCCAGGCACCTCTTATCTACTGGGATGGGGAGTTGGGGTAGAGGCCAGACCCCATTCCAGTTACAAACCGTCTTCTGGTTTCTAGCTTAGATGCTCAGCCTCATTATAATATAAGAAATGTAAATTAAAACTACGAGATACCATTTTTCACCTATCAGATTGGCAAAACAAAAACTCAACTAAAGCAAACTTAAGCTGCTGAAGGTGTCCAATAACTGCTACCAGCACACATTGCTGGTGGGAAAGTTAATTGGTACAACTTCTTTGGAAGGCATATTGGTACTATCTATCAAAACCCCAAATATACAAACTCTTTGTCCAGCAATTTCAAATTCAGAAATTTAACTCTATAAGTATATGGGTGCCCAATGACATACCAAAATAGTCACCAAACCATTGTTTTCATAGCTAAACTTTGAAACCTGAAGAGGAGGCTAGTAAATAAATTATGGTCCAGCATATAATTAAATATAATGTAGAAAGAATGAGGCAGCTAGGTACTAAAATTAAGTGATCTTAACTAAGATTTATTAGGTGCAAAAGCAAAGTGCAAAACAGTGACAATAGCATATAAAGCTTGTGATTTTTAAAAAATGTAAATGGTATAATATAGAACATCTCTGGAAGGATAAATAAGAAACAGTCAACAACGGGGTCCTATGGTGGGGTGCTGGAGAACCAAAGATAGCAGTGGGAGGGAAACTTACTTTTCTGTGCTTTTGAATTTTGCAAAATATTAACAAATTAACCAAAATATAAGAAACACATATTATATATTATATATATAAAATGTAAGTGTGTATAAAACATGTGTAACAAAGGACTCATAACCATTTTTGAGGTAGGTAATTTTTCTACCACAGTATTCCGTGAGAGAAGATAATGAGCACGTTATAAAGCCACAGGGCCCTAAGTCAGCCCTTCCCCTCCCCAGACTTCAATTTTCCATTTACACAGTGGGGTTTGGGACCTGAACACCTTTCCTGCACTATTCCTAAATCTTACAGATAACCAACCAAATAAGTACTGGTGGACTTAGTGGCAATAAAGTGGCATTTAATGGCCTGGGAAAAGGGGGCAATATAAAATGGCATTGGTGAAACCAGGAGGCAGTGCTCAACCCCTGATGGACAGGGTCTCACTCCTCTGGCTCGTGAGCAGGTGACCAGGGCTAAGATGCATCTGCCTGAACTGGAAGAGCCTGCCAGGCCCCTGTCAGCTCTTGCAGTTGTCAATTCCCCAGGGCTTAGTAGCTTTTCCCCTCCCATTACCTGTCTGCCTCTCCTCCAACACCTGTCTGCCTACCTGTCTCTGCCCACAGAGGTTCTTGGCTGGCCCAGGGGAGGAGCTAAAGATAGCAGCAGAACAGGTTCTGTAGGGTAGAGGGAAAAGGTGCATCTCCTCTTTGACTAAAGTTCTGGCCTTCCTCTAGTTCCCTCCCTACTGGATCTAGCTTACCTCTCTTCCTGGACTCCCCTCCCCAACTCTCTGTGCCCATTCAAAGGAAGCATCTCTCACACCATGCTACAGCTCAACCCATCTAGCTCCTGCCTCCAGCCAGAGCTCCACCTTCAACAGAGGATGTCTGTGTGGAGAGGCTAGGAGACCTGAGATGTTCACCCTGGGAGGTAAGAAGCAGCAATCTGAGCCCTCAGAGCATACTCAAAGGAAGCCTCCACAGCCTCAATATAGCCGGGGTCAATACTACTCTTTTCTCTTATGATGGAAGCTAGAGGGAAAATACATGGAAATCAGAGGAGTCAAGGCTGGACACATTTCCTGCCCTCATTCTCTCTCCTTTCCTTTCTAGGTTTTTGAACAGAAGGACTGTTCCCCCAGAAGAGCCAAGGGTCCAAACCAGGCAACCAGGAGTCTGGAGCTTCTGGGAACAAAGCAGATAATCCTCTTGATGGGCCTTGACTCTGAAAGTGGTTCCCATCATTTAGCTCTACCTGAAGCCTGAAAAGGAAGCCAGTAGAAGAAGGAGAGTAGAGCCAAGCAGAGAGAGGTGGAGACCTGCCAAGGCCTGGGCACATCACTTGAGCCCTGATATATTTAGGGAAGCCAGCTCAACTCTCCAGTCAGAGAACCAATGCATCTTAGGCCATAGGTTAAATGTTGGATAACTCTAGTTGTTTGTAATAAAAGAACCCTAATGGAACACTCATTTTATTCGTATTTTAATCATAAGAAGAAGATGGAGATCTGTACAATAGGGATAATTGCATGCAAATATCTATCAGAACAACTTGAGGAAGAGGCCTTCAACGAAGTACTTACCCTTTTTGAGCCTCTGTTTCTTCATCTGTCAAATTAACATGATATAATATACATACTTCAAAGAAATGTTGTCAGGACTAAATCAGATAAAGATAAATAGTATGCAAGAAATATTTGCTGTGAAAAAACCTTGACCTTATCTCATACGATATACCAAATTAATTCAAAATCATAGGGTTAAAAAATTGTAAGAGCTAAGACTACAAAACTCTGAAATAAAACTTATGGAACAATATTAATGACACTGAGTTTGACAAAGAATTCTTAACTATGACATGAAAATACAAACTATAAAAATACTATAAAACAAAAAATAGATATACTGAGCTTCATTAAAGTAAAAACTTGCTCTTCAAAAGACTGTTACAAAAATAAAAAAGTGACAAAGTATTTGGGAAAACATATGTAACAAAGGACTCATAACCAGAACATATAATTTTTACAACTCAATAAGACAAACAACATAAATTTTTTAAATGGGCAAAAAAAAATTGAACAGATACTTCATTGAAGATCTATGGATAGCAAATAACCTTTGAAAAGATATTCAATATCACTAATCATTAGGAAAATGCAAAATAAAATCACAACGATGTATTAGAGAGAATGGCTAAAAACTTTAAAAAACTAACCATACCAATGTTGACAAGGATGTGGAGCAACTGGAACTTTCATACACCACTAGTGAAAATGTAAAATGGCAAAACACTTCAAAGCAGTGTAGCAGTTTCTTTAAAAGTTAAATACCTACCACACAACCCAGCATTCTCTCCTTAGAAATATGAAAACAAGTGTTTGCACAAAGACTTTACACAAATGTTCATAAGAGCTTTACTGGTAATAACCCTAAAATGGAAATAACCCAAATATCCACCAACAGATAAACGACTTGTGGTATGTCCACACAGTGAATGCTACTTAGCAATTAAAAGGAACAAACTATTGATTTGTACAACATGGATGAATCTCAAAATAATTCTGATAATTGGAAGAAGACCAAAAAGAGCACACTGTTTGATTTCACTTACGTAAAATTCTGGAAAGTGACAGAAGGGAATCAGTGCTTATTTGAGGCCAGAGTGAAGGAAAGAGGGAGAGATTGCAAAACGGGCTCAAAAAAAGTTTTAGGTGTGATGGGTAGGTTCATTATTTTAATAGAAGTGATGGTTTCTTGGTGTTTACATATATGTCAAAAACATAAAATTACATACTTTAAATATGCACAGTTTATTGTATGTCAATTATACTGTACTTTTAAAAAGATGATTATGAATACATGTTCATTACATATAGGTGCAACTGGGCACTGAAGGTGCACACAGAAATCAATGTGGATGCTTTTAAGCACAAACAGAAAACCCAACTTGAAATGACATAAACAGTTTTTAAAATGCATATGTCGTCTATCAAGACTACATAGTTTGATCCCCTTCTAGTACAAGACATCATATTTAATTAATCATGGAATCTCCATAATTGTCAGGGAACTTAGCTGCAAGTAACAGAATCTACACTGTTTTAAGCAGCAAAGGAATGTATTTAAAGACATAAATAGCTCATACAGTCTCTGAGAGGATGGGGAATTGGGCTTGGAGGCTATATAACCAGGAACAATATCTCAGTTTTACTCCAGGACTGTTACCAAGAGAGCACCTGCTTTTCACCACTAGGCATTGCAGCTCACATAGGGAGGAAGATTTGTACTCTAAGAACCTCCATTCCCATGGCCCCCAAAACCCTATGTCTCTGCCATTCTGTGTAGCATCTCTTCCTTATATAGCTCCCTTCTGAATCAAAGTCAGCTGCACTCAATTGGATGAGCCTGGAGTACATACCTGTGGCCTAGCCACACAGAAGTCTAGGTAAAAAGAATCTGTCTTCTACCTTGAGGAGGCAAATCATAACAGGAAATTGTTTTGCCATATAAGAATGGGTTTCCAAAAGATGTTGGGTGACCATAACCAAGACTCAGAGAAGTTAAGCTACTTACCCATGGTTACCCAGCTGAGCCTTGCCCTAGGATGCAAACAAGGTCTTGTACACACAGCTTGAGCCAGAGTAGGTGGGTAACAGGAATGGAGAAAGCTTATGCCCACCCTCACTGGCTCCTCTCGCATGAAGACATTTCTTCCCTTTGACCCAAGTCATGTCCCAGCATTCTAGAAGGAAAGCACTCTCACTGTCAGTGAGTGGCTAGTCCACACTCCAGAAGAGCCTGTGAAGTTGGCCATACAAGTTACAAAAGGTAAATCACAATTCTGTCTGTCCTCTGATAAACATCACAGCTTTTCATCAAGGTAGAAACTGGAAAACAAAAACCAGAGTGCTGTTGCTCTGGATGGAAGTCCCCAATAGCACATCTGAAGGAGTCTTGAAACAAAATCGAACGCAAATCTGATCAAATCTCAAAATCTGACTGCCATTTTACAGAAAATAGAGGGGATAGGAGAACATGTTAAATTATACCATAATGATGTAATCAGTAAAATCCAGATCTCAGGAAACTAAGAATAATGACTAGGTTTCTCCAACAAATAAGTAGTAAGAAAAGACAAAAAAAAAAAAAGAAAAAAAAAAAGAAATGGATAGGAACCTATTGATTAAAAAAAGACTGAGACATATAACCAAAGGAATTGACCTTATTTTTATCAGAGGTCAACTAACTGTAAACTAATAGATAGTTTTAGTTTCAAATGGTAATAATAAACTGTAAAGAGTAATAATGATGATGATGGGATGGTTGAGGATATTTTAATATTGACTGAATACTTGGTTATATTAAACAAGTGTGCCATTTTGTAGTGTGATAATTATATTGGCTATGCTTATAAAAAAGATTCCTTACATTTTAGAGATATTGAGTATTACAGGTGAAAACAATATATCTGGGCTTTGCTTTAAAATAATTTGGGGCAGAATGAGCAGAGGTCCTGGGAATGAAATGATACTGGCTGTGACTTGATAATTGTCAAACCTGGTGATGGGTACATAGGGTTCAGTATTGTAGTCTCTCTACTTCTGTACATGTTTAGGTTTTCCATAGTAAGAGCTATAAACCAATAATGAACTTCATGATGTAGAGAATGGCACCATGACCATGCCCAGTTGTACCCAATCCTCACCCCCAAATTTAGATATTATACTCTTTGCCTAAAAGTCAAAACTAAGTGAAAGAAGTAGTAAAGTGTGTACTAAGTTTGCCCTACAGTCCTCCTTTCTCTCACGAGGTACATAATGAGTGAGTAAAAACTCTTCTGAGTTTTACTGCAAGGCTAAATTATTTAATGGGGAAAGAGAGAGACTGCTTCTGCTAATGAGTATCAGTTGGATACTCATTAATAGTTAATAGTTGTTAATAGTTGGCAGTGTGCCCCTGTCTTAGTTTGGACTCTCCTAGAAACAGACCTGAGACAGGAATTTGAATGCAAGAGGTTTCTTTGGTAGGTGATCCCAGGAACACATGTTGAGAAGAGGGCCGTGAAGCAAGGAAGCAAAGAAAGCCAATCAAAAGCATTTTCGGGCAGGTCACTTCTGTGGGCAGCAAGGCTCAATTCCTCGGGGACCAGCGTAGAACATTTTCCCATCTGAGGGGTGATGAGCTGGGTAAATACTAAATCCCATCAGTCACCAATTGAGAATAGCTAGGGTTTGAAGGATATTTAATTCTCCTGCATTTTTGGCCTACAAAGCCAGCGGAATTGCCTCCAGCCAGAGAAAACTCCCCCCATAGAGAGATCTAGAGGGTGGTATTGGCAGTGCCGTACCTTGGTAAGCCCAGTGGTTCCTTGGGAGAATTAGTTGTGTTTTGATCATATCATTGTATCAACATACACATTGTAGAAGTATAGCTAAACAAGGTAACCAGGCGTAATTATGCTTTTCTTTTGGTGGTGGTGTTTTTAGTACATCGAGTGTTTATGGACTTTGCCAACGATAAATGGATGTGAACTCGCTCTTTGGCAATTCAACATGCACTGTCCTGTCCAGAGTAAAGCACCATGCTAGGGACACCAACATTCAGTTCTTCAGTATTGCTTGAAGAACTGAAGTACAAATTTCATCTCCGTCAGAATCTTAAAGGCGTTGGGTTAAATTCCTTTGATTTTCTTTAGGGATGATAACCTCTTCAGTGCAAGATTTATATTTGCAGGTAAAGTAGAAATTAGATCCTGAATGCCACAAGATTGCCTTTCACCTCCAGCCTTTTCTCATTTGCACACACCTGATTGAATGTTCAAAAAATAAGTGAATGAATAAACGATGATTGTCTGAAAAAGTGATAAGTGAATTTTTAACTGTCAGGAATATAACAGGATCATTATCTATCAGCCTCCTTTGATCCCCTTGAAGTGAACAATTTTTAAGAAAAAGTCCCTGTTGTTTAGAAATGTTAAGTTCGGCAGTCACAGCCCTCAGGATTTGAACTATTAACCAAATCAACCCACCAGGCTCATCCTAGTCATCAAACTGTGTGTTTCCTTTATGTGTGTGTGCCTGTACATGTACACATAACACTGCATAAAATGGGCAAAGGCCTTGGCATTCCAGGGAAGGGTTGATTTTGTGTCCAGTTGGGGATAAGGTATTAAAGAAAATCAATGCAGAAAATAAAGCTTGCGTTAACCCTTAAAGGACAAAGCAAGAGGGAATTTCACAGCTTTTACGGCATGCCAAGCACTGTGCTGAGCCTTTACCTATGTTTTCTCATTTAATCTTCACAGTAATCCTATAAGGTTGTATTCCCCTTTTATTACATGAGAAAGGAAGGGAGTAAGAGTGTCAATATTCAGAGTCAGCCTTTGGTCTCAGCACTACCATTTGGGCAAGGGAGACAATTAAATAGGTAATTTCAGCATAATCACCTGCTTCTCACCAGCCCATTCTTGGTAGTCACTAAAAATCCAGAAACCTGGTAGCCCTAGAGTGGTCTTCTTCTGCCAGGAGGATGGGAGGCTTTGGTTGTCAATCACAGCAGCGAGGAAGAGAGCACCACTGCTTCTTGGGCTTCTGCAGTCTGCGCAGACTCCAAGAGTCTGGGTATTTTCTTAGTTTAAACACTGTGGACTGTTCAGTGTCTACAGTACATCTATGGACCTGGAGAAGTGGCATCAAAAGCCAGTGTCCAGAGCCATGGACCCTGGAAAGTTCCAGGCCGGCATGTGCCACTTCTGCAGGAGGAGCACTGTCAGAACCTAGCCTCGTATGAGCCACTGGCTCAGTTCTCTGCTCACAGAGGCTGTCTTTTATGGAGAAGTCACATTTTCCTGCCCTTATCGCCCACAGCACACCAGGAACTGTTGTCACCAAGATCACACTTAATAAACCACGTGTGCTGTCCAGAGTGGGTTTCTTGATCATGAAAAAGCCATAGAGAAGCTTATAGCAACTACCAGGCAATTTGGTCAAAGGAAGCCTTCATCAAGAATTCATGTTGGATGATTGACCAAGGGAACAACATTTTCTCATTCACTCATTCATTCATTTCATTCTTCATTTGTTTCATGTTGCCAGTAGTTAAACCGTGAGAACTAGGCATTCCTCCAGGCCCTGGATATGCAGTAAACGAGAAAGATGATGTCCCTGTGCTCACGGAGCTTTCATTCTTGATTGTGGTTAACTTCCCCAAATGATCTTCAGTTACGAGTAACAGCACTTCTTCTAATGTATTTAAGCAGAGAGGATTTTATTGTAGGTGTAGCTGGTAGCTTAAAAAAATAGCCAGACAGGCTGAGAAGCTCTAGATCTGCACTAGATCAATGGTTCAATACAAAAGCCCCAGCACATGAGCACCTGAAATGTGCTAGTCTGAACTGAGATGTACTTTAAGTGTTAAAACACACTGAATTTCAAAGGCTTAGTACCCAAAATAATATTAAATGATCTCAACGAATGCCTTTTTTATATTAATTACATGTTGAAATAATATTTTGGATATATTGAGTTAAAATATATATTACTAAAATGATCTCATCTTTTTAATTTTAAAAATATGTGGCTATCGAACCACTTAAAACTACTTAAGTGGCTCTTCTAGATTTCTATTGGACAGCAGTGCTCTAGGATTTAGGAATAATATGCCAATTACACAGCTAGAGCTATTAACAGGCAAGAGGCAGGACCCCACCACCACTGGACACCCACACAGTAGCTCAACTTAGCAGTTCCTGAGCATTAATCACTTTGCTAGGACCTCTGCCCTACTGCCTCTGAGAGTCTTGCACTCTTGCCATCAAAAGGTATTTGCAAAGCTAACACTATCGTCTTCATTGGCACTGTATTCTTGAACTCAAGTCTGGTTGAGTTATATCTATCAGTGGCCAGGTCATATTTTGTGGACCCTGGCTGTAAAAGAAAGTGGGCAGGCAAGTCCTGGTATCTACTTTTGGTAGGTGGGAAATTACCAAAGTATAAGGAAACGGATCAAAAGATACTGGGTGGCTTACACATATACAAATTCCATTACATGCACCAACACTTTCTGACACATTTTTTTTGCAGCAGGTGGATCACCAGGTCATTAAGTTCCTAAGTATGGGTATAACTACCCATTTAAAGAAGCTTGTCTGACACAGACCAGTGGAACAGAATCGAGAGTCCAGAAGTAAACCCATATTTATATGGGCAAATAATTTTCAACAAAGAAGCCAAACACATACAGTGGAGAAAGGAAAGCCTCTCAATAAATGGTGCTGGAAAAATTGGAAAGCCCCTACAAAAGAGTGAAACTAGACTGTTGTCTTCACCACACACCAAATTAACTCAGAATGAATTAAGGACCTAATATAAGACCTGAAACAAAAAATGCCATAGAAGAAACATAGGAACTAAACTGAAGGACTTTGGACTTAAAAAGGATTTATGAATTGACCTCAAAGCAAGGTAAGTAAAACTAAAATAAATGAATGAGACTACATCAAACTAAAAAGTTTTTGCTCAGCAAAAGAAATCGTCAACAAGGTAAAGAGACAATCGTCTGAATGGGAAAATATATTTTGCAAGCAACGCCTCTGATAAGGGCCTATTATCCAAAATATACGAAGAATTCATACAACTCAGTAACAACAAAAAAATAAACGATCCAATCAAAAAAATGGGCAGTAGGACCTGAATAGACATACAGAGGACATACAAATGGCCAACAAAATATATGAAAGATGCTCAACATCATTAGCTATTAGGAAATGTAAATCAAAAACCACAATGAGATACCATCTCACACCTGTTAGAATGGCTTATAATCAACAGGACAAGCAATAACAAATGTTTGGAGAGGATGCGGAGAAAAAGGAGCCCTCATACAGTACTGGGTGGGACTGCAATTGGTACAGCCACTATGGAAAACGGTATGGAGGTTCCTCAAAAAACTAAGAATTGATCTATCATATAATCCAGCAATCCCTCTACTAGATATTACCCCAAAGACTTGAAAACCCATATCTGAAAAGATATTTGCATACCGATGTTCATAGCAGCATTATTCACAGTGGCCAGGACAGGAAGCAATTGAAGTGTCCTACGATAGATGATTGGCTAAAGAAGCTGTGGTACATATATACAATGGAATAATTACTCGTCCATAAGAAGAAGATGAAATACTGACATTTGCAACATGATGAACCTCAAGATAATCATGCTAAGCGAAATAAGCCAGACAGAAAAAAGTTGAAAATCACATGATATCATATGTGTGAGATATAAACCTAAAAGCAACAAGTGAACAAGATAAACAAACAGAGACTCATGGACATGGACTATAGGCTAGTGGTTACTAGTGGGTGGGGAGGAGAGGGGAGGTAGACGAGGTAAAAGAGGGTCAAACATAGGGTTAAGGGGAAGGTGAAGTGGGTAAAGGGATCAAATATATGGTAGTTGAAGGAAATTGGGCCTTGGGAGGTAAACACACAATTAGAATATACAGATGTCAAAGATAAAGTACACCTGAAAATAATATAATTGTATTAACCAATGTTACTCCCAATACACTTAATTTAAAAAAAAAAAATGAAAAATAAAGAAGCTTTGTCTGAGCTCTCCTATCAACCTGGAAAATTGGTACTGACAAAACAGATTCTTCTGAGTTAGAGTGTAGCTATTTTTCATTAACAGGAGTCTCTGTCATCACTTCAACCCTTTCACCAATATTCTCAACTCTCTTCCAGTTGACTCTCTGTCATACCATTTCTGAATCATTCCAACTCCCCATCTTCTCTGCCTATATCCTACCAAGAGACACTGGCTGAAAATAAAACCACATCTCTGGGCAGATTGGTATCACGTTGCTTAACATCAACTGGGCTCTAAGTTGCCTGGCTTTCTTTCCTTTCTTTCTTCCCTAGTCAACTCTTCCACTATCTCCCACAATGGCCACTTCTTAACCATCCCTGCTACCTTATCCTCATGCTCAGCAAATGGCCTTGCTTCTCATCTTACCCAGCACACCCTGAAGAGAACTCTCCCAGCTTCCTGCCCCACACCTGCAAACTCACCTGCATCCATATTAGTCCTTCCACCAAAGCCTACTTCTACACCTTGCTCTGGGGCACACCTCTTTTCTATTCTCAGCAACCTTGTCAATTCATCGCCCCCTATTCTCCTGAATTTTATTCAATTTTCTTTCAACTCACTCCTTACTATCAGTATTCCAGCTTGTTTTCAACTCCTTCATCTTAAAACACAAATACAACCAAAACCCAACAACAAAAATTTCTCCTTTGACCTTACTTTCTACCACTGTCTTCTAACTTTCAACTCCTTGATAGTCATATTCTTGAAAAAGTACCTATGGTCAGTCATTCCACACTCTACTCCCGCACCTCCATTATCAGTGTGCTTGCTAAGGTCAACAACAACTTCCTGTGCTAAGGCTGGCAGGTGAGGGAGCAAGCTTAGAGATGGGTGGCACCTGTGACAGAATAAGGACTCCTGGAGTCCTAAATACCCAGACAGTGAGAGAGTTCAGGTTTTCAAGAAATACTAAGATCTTAGCAGGCTCTGAGTCTCAAGTTCACCATTTCTTCCACAGTGTTGCTTTGTAGAGAACAGCAGGAAATGAGAGCTGATGTCTGGTTTTAGTTTTGGTTATCTCTGTCTACTTGGGAACCTGGGGCAGGCCCCTTCCCTTCTCTGGGGCCTCAGTCTCTCTTATGGACCATCAAGTTACTGTGAGGAGCCTAGTAAGTACTGAGGTGAGTGGGCTGCTCTGGAGCTTATTAGGAGGAAGCTTGGAGTCCTGGAAAAACATTTCCTTTGAGGGGCCCAAAGGCCATATATTCAGCACTTTCTAAAAGCACACAGGTCCCATTCCATTTTTACAGATGGCAGAACTAACAGGCACCAAGCGCACAAAGAAAGCTCATTATCACTTAGGAGGAAATGCAGGCATATATGCAGACATTGTTACTACTCCATCCCAATCCAGAAAAGAACAGATTTGCCCTCAAACCTGTGAAAGCATCTGGGAGAGCTAGGGTGCAAGGTGAGAACACTGATTAAAAACTTAAGACGAAGTCTCTATGATATATATCCTTTCCTTGAGCTATGCTGTGTGGTTTTATTTTTTTTTCTCTGTTCATAGTCAAACTCCTTGAAAGTTGGACAGGACGCCTTCAAACTACAATAATGGAATGAAATCCACTCCTCACGTTGGCCTATGAAGCCTCCCCTCTGACATCCCTAGCCTGTTATTCCTTCTCTCATTCCTTTTTGCCTCAGCTCAAAACTAGCCTCCTTTATGTCGTTACACCAGTCTTGGGGCCTTTTCATTTGCTGTCCCTTATTAGTGGATCACTCTTTCCCAAACCACCACGGGTTGTCTCCTCTTCACCATTCATGTCTCAATTCACATGTCACTGCCTCAGAGAACCTTCTCTGACCACCTTAGCTAAGGTAGGCTTTCCAGTTAGCCTTTCCTGATACTCTATTTTATTTATGTCACAGCACTTCCCAGTATTCTACAATTATCTTTTAATTTGTCGACTGGTCTACTGGCTAATTATCAGCCCCCACTAGAACGTATACTTTAAGATCTTATATTGTATTTTTTTTGTTCAGCATTGATTCAGCCTTAAATAGTATTGGCACATAGTAGGTTCTCATAAATATTGCACTGACTCATTCTTCCACTGCTATTGCCCACTTACTCTTGTCTCTGCACCTCTGCACCATGGAGCGAGCCATTCCCTGATCTACCTCTCCAAGGTCCCCCATGATCTCTGTCACCAAAGGACATTTGGTTCTTTCAATCTATTTTTATTTAACCTCCATGTTGACCAATTCCTCTTGAAAACCTTTTCCCTTAACCTTTACTACCATTTATTTTTTCCTCGTTTTTATCCTTCTTAGTTTCTTTTAGTCTTCTTGCAGGTTCCTTCTCCTCAAACCACTCAGCTTCCTCTTCTTCAGTATGCTTCACACTCTCCTTGAACCATTCTTTCTCTGCTACTCACTGTTTAAATATTATCAAGTTTCTTCCATTTGAAACATTTTTTTTCTTTCTTGACTATTGCGTTGGCTAGGATCTCCAGCATAGATTGAATAGAAATGGTGATAGTGGACACACTTGTCTTGTTCTTCTTCTTAAGGGGAATGCTTTCCAGGTCTCATCTTTTAGCTTTACACGTTGAGGATATATTATACACATTATTTTTGATAGCTGTCATTTAACAGGTTAAGAAGTTCCTCTCTGTTTCTAGTTTATAACACTTTCCCTTTAAGATTTTTACATCTATGATACTGACCTGAAATTTTAATTTCTCAGATTGCCCCGTGGTCTTGATATCAAGATTACGCTAATTTTATAAAATGTATCCTCTGCGCCCATTACTCTAACATAGTTTTTAAGATTAGAATTACATGATCATTGAAATTTGCTTAAAAAAAAAATCAATAAAACCATCTGAGCCCATAGTTCTTTGTCGGAAGACATTTAACTACCAATTCCATTATATTTAAAAGATGGTGGAATTAGCGTAGGCTTTCTTTACTTCTAGATCACTTTTGGTAAATTATATTTTCTAAGAAGTTATCCATTTTCATCTGTGTTTTCAAACTTTTGGCACAGAGTTGTTCATAATTCTCTTATAATCTTTTTAAATCCATGTTGATTTTTTTCTTTTCATCCTTAATTTTATTTGTTGATTTCTCTTTTCGTTGGACAAGTTGCTAGAGGTTTGTGCTTTTAGACTTTCGAAGTACTGTTTTTGCCTCTGTTATTCCTCTTTACTGTTTTCCTTTTTATCATTTATATTGTTTTGTGCTCTTGTTTTATTATTTTCTTTTTCTTTAGGTATATTTATTTTTTATCACAAGTTTACTAAGATATAATTTACATAACCATGCAGTTTCACCCATAATTAAAGTGTTCATCTCTTCTTATGGCTGAGTAATTCACCCAGTAAAGTGTACACAATTCAATGGTTGTTAGTATATTCGCAGAATTGTACAACCATCACCACAATTAATTTTCAGAACATTTTCATCATTCCAAAAAGAATTCTGTACCCATCAGCAGTTCCTCTCTACTCCCCTTTCTCCAACCACATTCCTAGGTAGCAACTAATTTACTTTCTGTCTCTACAGATTTGCCTATTCTGGGTATTTCATAAAATGGAATCATATACTATGTGGGCCTTTCGTGTCTGACTTCTTTCAGCTCGAATAATGTTTCAAGGTTCATCTAAATTGTAGCATGTAACAGTATTTCATCCCCTTTTATGATGAATAATATTCCATTGTATGAATGTGCCACATTTGTTTATCCTTCATTAGTTAATGGACATTTGAGTTGTTTCCACTTTTTTGCTATCATGATAGTGATGCTATGAACACTTGTTATTACGTTTTGTATGAATACGTATTTTAAGTTCTATTGGATATAACCTAGGGAGTAAAATTGCCAAATAATAGGTTATTATATGTTTAACTTTTTGAGAAACTGCCAGGACTGTTTTCCCACAATGGTTGTACAATTTTACACCTCTATTAATCATGTAAGAAGGCTCCAATTTCCTTATATCCTCCCCAACAATTTTATAATAAGTTTTTTAATTCATTTATGTTTTTCAGTCTTTCTCCTGCATAAACAAGCACTTAAAGTTATACTTTCCTTATGTAGTTTTACTTTTTAATCTCAAAAAAATTAGTAAAATTAACAATCCAAGAGAGGCTATTCTGATGATTTAAGAAACACCTTGACACACACTCTGTAGCACCCTCTGCCTGGTACACAAACTCAAATTTAATAAGCATAGGCCTAGTAATCTTGAAATATTATCCTATTATTAATTTAATAGGATGACTCATTCATTCAAAAGATATTTGCTGAGTGCCTACTTCATAGCATCAAATATTAAGTTTCTGAGAAGAGAGAAGTGAAATAGAGTCATGCCATCACAAAGTTTAAACAATAATTGAAAAGAATAAAGTACGATATTGTATGATGTTAGAACAAGAATATAATACATGCTGGAAACAGGAAACAGAGGAGTAAGATTTTTAATTTTGAGATTGAGAAAGGTTTTCTGGAGAAAATTGCTTCCTTCAAGGACCTGAAAGGTGAATTAGTAGGATTTTGCCAAGTTCTTAGCAGACAAGTGTTCTAGGCCATTGGAACTATAAATGGAAAGACCCAGAGGTGTGAAAAACAAACAAACAAATAAACAAACAAACAAAAAACCTTTCCTTTTGGAAGAAGGAAAAGAAGTGTGTCAAGAGCAGGAAGTGTCAGGAAAAGGCACAGGATGAGAGAGTCAGGACGAAGCTAGAGAGTTCCTGGAGGCTAAACTGTGAAGAGCAATTAAACCATATTGGGGAGCTTGGCCTTCATCCAAAAAACAGTTTGGAGGCAACTGAAGAGTTTTAAGTAGAGAGAGGGGGCAATACCAGATTTTCATTTGGAAAGTTTTGCTGTGGCTGCAGAAAATAGATGGGGAGGGAGAATTAAGACCAGTGGCCAGGAGACCTTTCTGGAGTTGTGGCAGTCATCTAGGCTTGGATTTAAAAATGTCTGTGGGAATGGAAAGAAGAAAACATTTAGGCCTTGGTGATCAATCAGAGGTCAGATTGAGAAAGGGGGGACACCAAGGCTGGCTCTCCCATTCCTGACTCAAGTGACAGGGCACCATTGTTTGTACATAGCAGGTCTGGGGATAAGATGGTGGGTTCCAATAATGATTAGTTTGAGGTGCTCATGGGACAGTTCTCCACTTTCCGGTTTTATCTGAACCTGGTGGTCTTCTAAAGAATCAGTTCCTCAGTCTAGAGAATGCTGTCTTCTCTCCCACCTCATGGATCTCAGGGCTGGTAGGCTTAGCATCTTCTCTCCTTGTTTCCCATTGCTGCTTTTTCAACCTTTTCTCTCCCTCTTTCTTCCCCTAACCCTAGCTCTTTTGAGGTTAATGCCATCTAGCTGTACCATTATTCCCTTTACTGCTATTATCTGTGGACCTATTCACCTTTGACTCTTGGTTCACTTCATCCTACTTGGTTTTTCTTCATCCTACCTGAGTGCTTGTCCTTGGGGACTTAATGCTCACATGGATGACGTGTCTAGTACTCCTGCCTGTCACCTCCTTGATTGTTTCCCCTCCACACCAGCCAGACTCTCTCATGTTCACATGAGACCACATCACCACCCACGACCATCCCATAACCAAATTCTAGATTTCAAGCTCCCCTCCCTAACCACCATTTCCTATCCTGCTAGCTCATTTGCTTTAGTAACTATAGCACGCAATACTGCAATCTCATCAAGACTCCATTATTTCTATCACTTTCACTATTCATCAGCTTCCTCCCTTTTCTATCCTTCTCTACTCAGCTTAGAGAAGAGTCTATTACTACAGTTACTCTCTTCATACACTTTCAACAAACTTGCCTGTGTGTCTCCATCTCTCTCTCTCATCCATTTACTTGACTGGCTAAACCCCCAACTCTAAATGTACCACTAGCAGCCTTTCTCCATGCCGGCACCTGAGCAGCTGAACATTAACAGAAGAAAAAAATTTACTGAATTAGACCTACTGGTTCCACTTTCAGTTCATGACCTCAAATCTCATGTAAGCGCTAAACACAGAAATCTCTATTTCCTAACCTTATATTGAGCCCACTCTGCTCTGCCTGCTGTCAGCATGTTCCATTTAAATCTTTCTGTCAAGGTCAACAACAACCTCCCAGTTTTACAATTCAGTGCACACTTCTCAGCCCTCATCTTTCTCTACTTCTCAGCAGCATGTGGCAGCTGACTATTCCTTTCTGTTGGGAACATTTTTCCTGTTGCTTTTGTAACACCACACACTGGGTTTTCTCCTTTTTGTCCATTTTTTTTTTTTTTTTTTTTGCAGCCTTCATTGCCAGCTCTTCCTCCTTTACCTGACCTGCAAATGTCTGGGTGCTTCTGGGCTCATTTTTAGGTTTTAAAAAAAGCTCATTACATTTTCTTCCTAGGTAACCTAATGCTGATCTCTCCATATTTGTATCTATAGCTTTGGCCTCTTCTCTGAGCTCCAGTCTTATGTATGCATATGCTAATTTGACATCTCTGTTTGGTTGTCTAATAAACAGCTAAGATAGAACTCAGACAAAATTGATCTCTTATACTGCCCTTCCCCCAAACCTGTTGGTTCCTTCCCCCTTTTTAAATTAAGCCAATTATTTCAGGAGTCATAAACCTAGGAGTCATCTTTCCTTTTCACCTACATTCAATCTGTCAGCAAGCTCTTTCTCTTTTACTTACAATTTTTTTCTCAAATCCATCTTCATCCCCACACCTGGTTTAAGCCATCACCATCTTTTGATTCATCTTCTGCAACAGCCTTCTGACTGGGCTTCCAGCGAATTCTTCTCTTTTCTATAAGCACTAAAGAGAGTTTTAAAAAACCAACATCAGATCATACTACTCTCAAGGCTTAAATTGTAGCTAAGCTAAAATTAAAATTCCTTGCAGGAGACTGCCTCTCTAACTTCCTCTTAGGCCCCTCTTAATTAGGCTCCAGCGCAGCCACCCCACCATGCTGACCTCCTTTCTAGTTTTTGGACAACCCAAGCTTTTTCTTACCTCAGCGTCTTAGAGGTAGCCATTTCCTGCCTGGAATGCTCTTCCCAAATTCCTCAAATGGCATCTCCTGTTTATAATTCAGATTTTATCCCAAATATGATCTCTTGAGAGAGGCCTTCCCTGACTACCTTTATCTACAATAGACCTTTTCCTGCAGTTATTTACTTATCATAATCCAATGCTGACTTGTTTATTATGTTTACTTTTTTACTCACTGTCCTTTCCCACTGGATACCAGTGACATGAGACAGGGACTTGGTCTGCCTAGTTTAGTCCCAGACCCTAGGTCTTAGAGTTGCCTCTAGTCCACAGTAGGTGCTTGATAAACATTTTAAATAAATGAATACAGAGTTAGACAGTTGGGTATTCAGATATTAACCTCAGGTGAAAAATATGGGCTCAAGATAAAGATTTGGGAATTATTATAAAAAATAAATCTTAATAAACAAGGAATAGAAGGGAACTTCCCTAACTTATTAAAAGGATCTACAAAAAAATCTATAGTATGTGACTTAATAGTGAAACATCAAAACAGTCCCTTTAAGAAAGAACAAGACAAGGGTGCCCACTACCCATCTACTATGAAACTCTGCTGGAGATTCTAGCTAGCATAGCATGGTAAAAAAGATAAACAATGTTTACGAAAAAAAGAAATAGAAAGAATAGAAATTTGGACATATATTATTTATGTAGAAAATCAAAATAATCTATAGAAAAATGATTAATTTAGAGTTTAGTGAGGTTGTTGGATTAACACACAAAAGAAACTGTTTTTAAAAAATTTTTTATATGCCAGGAAAATAGACTATCTCATTATTCTAAGCTTATCTATATGTAAATGAAAACAATTGTTGTATCACCAGAAAACTCGCAGTAAGCACAGCTAATTAAAAAGAAAACATCCTAGAGACCTACAAAGGCATGTTGTTATGATTCTTTAAAATACCATACATAACAAGAAAATTCTAAGACTATCCAAGAAGAAAAAATAATAAAACAGGTCACCTACAACAGAACAATCAACAGCAATGCTGGATGCCAGAAGCCAGTGGACCAATGGTTTCATATTTTTTTAAGAAGAATTATTTGATTTTAAACATAAAATTCTATACCCAGCTAAACTGACATTAAATTATAGATCTTTAAAGTTTTGTGTTTTTTGACATATAAAAACTTAGAAAATTTGCCTCATATAGTCTTATCGGAGTTATCTGATAATATGCTCCAGCAAAAGAAGGAGTAAATAAAAATGAATTACACTTGAGATCCAGGGTACAGTAGACTCAACCCAGGAGAATGGCTAGGGGAAATTCTAAGAGGACGTCTATGTAGAAGGCATGGCCCAAAACAACCAGCCCAGATAGAGACATAATATAGAGGCTTCCAGGAGTGAGACTTCTAAGAAAAAGAACTTGATAGAATATAATAACAATCGGTGGGATAGGGAAAAGAAGAATCTTGACAATAACCAAAATACTGTAAGAATAAAACTATAATTCAAACCCTAGCTCCCTCCCCCAATCTGTGTAAGGAATAAATATAATTATAACCCATTATAATATTTGGCTCTCCTATTTAACATTTATAAATTCCCAATAGTGTGAAATAGTGTAAAAACTACTTATTGATAAAACTAAATATGATTTAATTATACTAGGAGAATAAAGGATGAGGGGCAGCATAAGACAGTTAAATTCTTATCAGTTATGGCAAGAATAAATATATAAAGTCTAAAATAGATAAATCAAGAAAAAACATATCATTTAGAATAAATGGAAGTAATTACCAGAAAAACTGCTGAAAGTGATTGCCTGGCAAGCAGGATTTGGCTATGAATTTTAATACACTGATTATGAAGTATGTGTTCACTATTTTGATAAAATTAAAAGTTATTTTTTAAAAAAGATTTTGGTCCAGAAAGGAGGGGCGTTGTTGAAATGATTGATTGATTGATTGATTTTATGGTAAAGCTAAGGAAACTTCAGAGCTCTTGCGAAGGCTGGAATTTGTTCTAAGGCAGAGAGTAAGCCATGTTGCAATAAGCATCACTTCAGATACATCACCTAAAGAGATCTCAGAGAAAGGGACAGATTCCACAGCCTACAGTTATTTGAGATTTATTTTCTCATTCTAAAGTCATTTCATTTTCAAACCTTATTTTTAAAAATTCTTTTCCTTAAAAAGTCTTTCAAATTCTGTAAACCTTTAGGCCTCACATAACCTGGGGTAGCCCCTGGGGGTTTTGGCCCCAAAAGAGTCTGGATTCACTCATAATGTTTATTTGTTTCTTTTAACTTCTTGTTCTAGGGAGAGAGAGCAGTTTTCTCAGTAATTTTTATAAAAAAAAAATTGTAATGGAAACTCTCCTCTATTGCTGTTTACCTTACCTGTAACTCAGAGACTTATAAGCCTTTTGAGGTAGGAACAGAGCTGTATTTCTGTTTCTATAGTTCAGGCGCAAGTTAATACAGGTTGTATAAATATTTGTTGACAGAACAGGTAAATTTGAGTGCTATGGGGTATTCCTCTTCTTTCTTGCTCCATCTCTTTATTGAGACTGTTTTACGCAAAACAGAAGGCTGCAGGAATGAGAACAGAGGAGTAGAGTTGAGTAAGTTTACTTTTTCCAAACCCTAGATCCCACACTTTGATTTTACATACTAGATGCCTTTCTGAATGACATTTTGAATTGCGTTTATCAGATTTTGCTAATCTCAACTCCCCTTACTCAGAGATTATTATTAACGATGTTCAAACATTTAGTACTATGAGATGCAGAACATTTGCTTATTTCAAGAATCTTTTTGGTATCTTTCTGTAAAGTGAATTATCAGCATATGTTACGTCTATTTTGGGTGCTTGCTTAAAATGGGGCACACCAGTACTAAATTCGGCTTTAACAATGACTAATTCGCACACCATTGTAGAGCGTTAGATGGCTGTTGGTGCTCGCCAACAGCTAGGCATCTACCACTTCTTTCGGCCCTTCGCTTCTGCGCCACCTGCTTCTTCGAGGAGGCGATGTCTTGACCCTCCGCGACCTCTTTGTTATGGCGTCTGCGGGGCGTCTACCGCCTGAGGCCCTAGCAGTCTGCGGGGCGTCGACCTTCCCAAGATGGCGGCGATCAGGGCAACTGCGCGTAGGGGGCGGATTCCGCCGCCGGAGGCGGGCACGGAGGCAGAGGGGTAGGGCGGCGGGCGGGTTGATCTCTCTTAGTAGGCAAGCCACAGCGCGCCTGCGCGAAGCGGCCTTGCGCGCTGTGAGGCTGTGGCGGGGGAAGGCACCGGTGGGCGGACGGGCGGGTTGAAGGAGGGAAGCGGCCGAGCGAAGTCCCAGTGCGCGCCGCGGCGGCCCGGGTACCCTCCCCTTCCGGATGTGAGGCGCTGCGAAGAGAGCTGAACCGAGCGGAGTCGCACCGGCAGCGAGGCGCCGCTACCGCCGCCTCAGTCCGGCCTTCTTCGGCTTCGGCGCTCCCGTCGTGTGGGGCCCGGGTTCCTCAGCACACCCAGCTCCAGCAGCCCCCCGGAGCCTGTCCTCGACCCTTCGAAAGCCCCGGCGCCTGCCCGGGCCCTTGGCGGGGGAGGATGACGGAGCTGCAGTCGGCATTGCTACTGCGAAGACAGCTGGCAGGTGAGCGAGCCGGTGGCCGGCCGGGCCGCGATCGCGACGAGCCACCGCGGCTTACCTCCTCCTTCCTCCCGGGCCAGCGGCCGTACTGCCGAGGGGGAGCGGCAGCCGACGGCGAGCTCGGTGCGGGCCTGGGAGGGTGGGGACCCCGAGGCGCCGCGTCCTGGCCGGGCCCAGCACTTCCCCAGCTTTCGGAGGGTATTGGGGGCGGGGACGCGCCCCAGCCTCAACGCCGGGACTGGGCCTGGCGCCCTGTGGAAAGGAGGGGAGGCTGTCCCCTCCCCCACTGCTGGTGGGACGTTGCGGGGAGGGGCTGTGGTCCCTAGCCCGGACCGACCCTCCCAGGAGGGCGGGTCCCGGGCTCAGGTGCGGCGGAGGCCACTGGACCCTTGGGGCAGAAAGGAGCCCCTGGGCCTGACTAGCTGCAAGTCCTCGACTCGGGTGTCTGAGACGCGGGTGGGTAGCGGGGGGTGAGAGTACGCGTCGAAACTAGCCCTTAGCGGGATAGGTGAGGCGCGCAAAACTTCTGCCTGGTAGCTCCGGGTCCGCGGAGTTGTGGCGGACAACAAAGCCCCTGCCTCCGTGGCCTCGTCGCTGGCGCGCGGGGGTCTGAGAACCTGGCGGGGTGCGGGACGCCGCCTCGCCTGCCTCTGCCTGGCACGGTCTCCGGCTGCGCCGCCCGGCTGGGGGGGTAGGAGCGGGCAAGGGGAGAACCGCTCGCTGGCCGGCTCCGGGCTTTGTGCTCGGAGCAATTCCGGCTCTTGCGCAGGCCTGCAGAAACCCCGAGCTGCGGCTCGCGGCCTATGGCTTGGGCGGCGGCCGGGCTGCCTCCCGAGAGGTGCCTACGTTCCCCCTCCCCCATTGTCCCGGCCTCCGGCCGTTTGCGGCTTCCAGGTTGACTTTTTAGGGGTTGGCTCCTACTCTGCTAGGACCGTGTGAGCGGAGCATGCGCGCTGGAGTCCTACGTGTGCGGAGTGTAAGGGGGGAGGCGGGTTGGTGGCTTCACAATGCCGCCCCACGTGCTGCCAGATTTAAAGAGAAATGAACCAGCAGTTACGCCTGATGTCCAGCGCTCAGTGCATTTCTCCGTTGGGCGGATTTTCACCTCTCCTCTACAGCCAGTATCCCTTAGCCCTCGGCGGAAGCCAAAGGCTGGAATGAAGAAATCTGTTTTTGATTTAGATTTACTGATAGTTTGAGGTGTTAGTTAAATCGCCTTTATGGTTTCTTAAGGAAAAGGTTGTCAGGGGCTGCTACAGATTGTATAATTAGGTTTATTATTAGACCATGAGCAAGCAGGTTTGGACACGTATTAAAAGTTCTGGATGCTCAGGGGGAACGACTTGAAGTGAATGGAGTTCTAGTGATACCTATGTTTACCAAAAATGTATTGGAAAAGCAATGAAAGTATAATAACCTTGTTGCATCCTATATTTGCAAACACACCTTACATGTCTGTATAAATTTTTGGTTTGTTTTGTTTTGGAGGAATTAAGATGTTCTTTTGTCTCCCTAAGAATTTTTGTAATCAGAATGTTTTCATGTGGTAAACTATTAATATTATATTTTAATATTAAAATAATGAATTAGTATTAAAACAGTACTCAACTCTTACGTAATGAGAACAATACACATTTTAAAAGATGTTAAAGTTCCGCAGTTACTAAGAAAGTAAAGTATGACTAATAACCGTGTTAGCAGTAGCAGTATTTCAAGTATATTTCTTACTCGTTTGAGAACCAGCAATAGATTTTATAGCCACTTGGTACAATTCTGCATTCTTTCTTTTTGACATTATTAATCCCAAATATTGATAAAACATTTCCCAAAGCTCTTAATAGTTGACTTTATGGTTGGAGAGGAGGAAGATTTTTGTTTGTAATTTTTAAAGACCTCATAAAGTGATTTAGCTGCTTTTCTTGCTTTCTTGATCAAGAACAGACTGTTCTTAATATTTTCTTAAATTTTTGAGGGATTTTAATTAACATGCTCAAAATGTACAGAATAGTAGGCCAAGGCATTGTGCATTAAGTGAAATGTAAAAATATCAAGTTTATTGGAACTACATCAAGTACTTGATAAGTACATCATTTGAGTTTTGTGGTTCTTCAAATATCATTTGGAAAGAGGAAAGAATGGTAATCTGTAATCTCTTGAAATCATTTAGAGTGAACATTCAGAAGGGTTTATAATAAATGCTTTAAAAATCTTAAGATGTATTAAATTTAGCAGACACAAACCCGTAAGCCATTCTAATTGCTAGAATTTCAGAAATTTACAACAACAGAGGCCAATATTGGTTACATTTACTGAGCCCTTGGTCTACTAGTCCTTAAGGATTTTACTTCATTACCTGAAGGGACAATTTATTGTGTGTGTGTGTTTTGTTTTGTTGGTAACTGTAATGAAGAACCTGGTTTATTTCAGAGTTGAACAGAATGGATTCTTGGGTTGCAGTATCTTACCTCAGCACTACTGACATTTTGGGTGGATTATTTTTGTGCGGGGCCTATACTGTGCATTATAGAATGTTTAGCAGCATTCTTGGCCTCCGCCCACCAGATGCCAGTAGTACACACCTTTAGTTGTGACAGCCAAAAATGTCTTGGTTGCCAAAGGTCCCATGAGGGACAAAATTATCCCAGGTTGAAAAATCACTGGTTTTAAGGTGCTTTTGTTAAGACAGTTATGGCTATTGTGAAGCAAGAAGAACACTTAACAGATTCATGAAATCAGATAGGTTGTATATATCATTATGGATATTATTAGATTATGACTTATTCCTTTGAGAATTCAGCAGTGACAATTCAGCTTTTGCAGTGCAGTATGCTAAACACTAAAAATCCCACAGCACAAGGAGTAATGTTAAACATTTTTTATTTTTTGAAAAGTTATTATAAGCACTGGATAAAAATACAAAGACTACAAGAAGGTATGGTCTTTTACCCTGACCCAAAGTTCTTTTCTTGGAAGCAACCATCATAGTTTAATTTTCTGTGTAATTTTTCAGAGAGATTTTTGTAAATATGTTATATGAGCTAACGTTTATTGAGGTCTAACAGGTACCAGGTGCTGTGCTGAGTGTTTCACATATATTATTTAATCCTCCCAATAAAGACTAGAGGCTTAGAGAAGTTAAGTAACTTGCCCAAGGTCACACAGGTAGTTAGTGGTGTTGCTAGATTCACATTCTGGACCTCGTTATTGGAGAGACTTTGTTTTTAATTGGCTATATTACTTCCTAGGGAGCAATAATTAACAAAACCATAAAATAGCGTTTTATAAATTTAAATATTCAAAGTTAATTTATCCAGTCACTACCAAACTGACTAGGAAAACATTCTCATCTTAATAAAAGTTACTGTACAAAACAATACATATTAAAATCTAAGTTATATTTTTAAGATATTATACAAAGATATTTTAGCCATTGTCAATTTAAGATCACCATTCTGCAGAATCAAGGGAAGTATTGAATTTAATGTTATTAGAATAAGGTAGTGCTAAGCTTTTTGCTGTTTGGCTGTTAACTCTGATAAAAAATTAGAACTGATTGGACTTATTCCCTACTCTAACCATAATAAAATTTTATATATGACATCAGTTATACGGCATAAAGGGAAATTTTTTAAAGATCACTTGAGGTTAACATTGATAACATAGTTTTTCAGTAATGACAGGTACCTTCTCATAGGCACCTGTCATTCCAGAACCAGGAAGAAGAATCTTTTTATGTAATCACAATGAAATAATTGAACTTTTGATTATGGATTTTAAAGTAATCTGGAAAATTTCCAATCTTTGTCTCCTTGGCTACGCATATAAGTAGGGTGTTGTGATGAGTGAGTTATGTATATATTTCAGACATAATGTGCAGTAAAATCACTTGGGAGTTTGTTAAAGATACAGATTCCTGGCTTCTGCCCAGCAGTGTAACAGGGCCCAGCAAACCTAGTTTTTACAGCAGATCTTTAGGTGGCTGTGAAGCAGTTGTTCTGAGCTACGCTGCAATAGGTGCCTTAAGCTCTTTTCCCCCTGGAGGACCACCGGCAGGTAGCCCAGTTAGTGTTTGTGATGTGCTGTGTTTCAGAGAGAATAACCTTTAAGAAGAGGAGGTAGAAAGATTTAATATTTCTTATTCTTCCTAGAATATATTAACATTCTGACACACAGTTTCATTAACAATCTTAAGCAGAAATAGAGTAATTGATTATTGACAGGGACATAATTGATTATTGACAGGGACAACCTAGTGGTAGAAGATTCTGGGTGATGAGCTAAATATTAATATTCTTAACATTAACAGTTGTTAACCCACTTATTTAGAAATGGAAGAAAATTCTAAATAAAAATAAATTTACATTCCATCAGACTACTAATTGTTTAAGAGTTTGGGAATTTTTATATCCAGAAATTATTGTACTATTATAAAAAGAATGTAGGCTGTTACATATTATACTGAATGCGCTGTCAGAAAAAAAGCATAAATAAAAAATTGTGGTTGAGGGAGGAGTATGGGGTGATTTACAATCTCTGTAGTGGAGGGAGCATCAAGGAATTATGCATCTGATATATTACAGAATCTAAAGTAGTCTTATTTTGCAATATATACATATATCAAATTTGTACACCTTAAATGTACATGTTATACATCAGTTATATCTCAGTAAAGCTGCAAAAGTCTTAATTTTTTAGTGAATAAATTTTCTTAACATTAGGGAATAGATAGATGATTTTTTGTTATAATTTTTGTTAATGAATATTTTTGATAATGGAATTTTATAATAGTGGTTTAATTTTATATAAACTGCTTCAGAATGAAACATGTTTTCTACATTAGTCTTTTAAATGGATGAGCTCATGTTCTAAAATACTGCAAACTACATTAAAATATTGAGGTAAACTATATAATTTGTAGATATTACTATAATCTACTGTATTTCCTACAAAGTCGTACCAAAGTTGATAGTTATAGCATATAGTTTATATAAGTTAATACAGATATTTGCTGAGAGTCTGCATATAATTGTAAAATTAGAAGCCTTGATTATTAATAAAGTGATATCTAGTGTGGAAACTGACAGTTCATTACCACTATATTATTGTTGCTTGTGACATTTTCTCAGGTGAAGAGTGTTTGCATTGTGAAGATGAATTTCAATCCTTGGGTTATTTGATCTTGGGTACTTAACTGCAAGTTTTTTTTGTTTTGTTTTGAGGTGGGTACACTAATTTGTTGTCAACTATAGTGTGGATGTGCTCTTGCTTCAAGCAAATAAAATACTAAGCATTCTTTTGTTTTAATGGGCTCAGTTCAACTTAAGATATAGCCAAATCAAGGTGTCAGTTCTCTTAACAGTATTAGGGTATATACTCTAAAAAAGTTTGCATTTTTCAGCGTAGGGAAAAACAGTAATTAGAATTAGCATGACAGATCTAAAGTTGACACATTTAAAACAAGGTGTTTTTGAGAGACAACACTGTTGAAGATTTCCATATGAACACAACTTTCAAGGGATGACAGGAATTTGTAATTTTCAAAAAAAAAATTATAAAGAACCTATGCCTGCTCACTATATGGATATAAAAACTTATTAAAAAGAGGGAGGAAGGCAGAAAGGAAACAAATCATTGAGAATCATTGAGTATCTGTCACTCTTCATGATCTTAGGACTTTCCATATGCTATCACACTCATTTCTAACATCAAATCTTTGAAGTAAATATTGACACCTTTTTGAGATAAGGACCATTGAGGTTTATAGTATATCTGGTAATTTCCCCAAGATTACCCTCTTGGAGCTGGTTGAGAGAAATAGGTCTGTCTGCTAATGAAACCTAAACCCTTTATCAGTGTTTTTATTTACTTATTTTAAAACATTTTGGTGGTTCTTAGACTCCTTAGAGAATCTAGTCAAGAGTTAGACTTTCTCCTGAGAAAAGTACACACACACAATTCTGGGTATAATTGCAGAGGGATTTCTGATCTCTTGAGTGAAGCTCATTGATGCATATGTAATGCTGTCTTTCATTATTCCTTCAGCAAATTTGATGCCCATTTTGTGTGCTATACGGATGCCAAATGAATAAGTTATTGTTCTTATATTCCAGGAGTTTGTAGTTTGCAGAAAATTCCATAAGGGCTGCGTGAAAGAATTAGAGAAAGTCAGGGAAAGCTTGTTTCTACCTGTCTGCTTCATGGAAGGTTTTGAGGAATTGGTGGCATTTGTGCTTGACTTTAAAAGGATATGTAGAATTCGATCATTTGGAGTAGGAAAGTAAGGCTGAGAGAAAAGAACAAGCAAGTTAGAAGGCTTGCGCTGAAGGCAATTCAGTGTTGTTAGAGTATATGAGAAACTGAACTAGTGGGAAAACAATATTTAGAAAGGTTGGTATTTGTGGAAGACCTTAAGAATGTTGAGTTACAGAATTCTGTTTGAGGAGAGGGTAGTGATATGATCAAAGTGTTTGACCATCGCTTCTCAAATTATCTATGGTGAAAGACCAGTTTTTAAAAAATTTCTAGTTCATCCTGTCATGATACTTTGAGAAACAATAAAAATGAATTAATTAGAAAAAATTAATAAATTTGGGTCCATACTTCATAATATTAGGTTCATCACTTAAAATGACTATCAAATTGCTGTATGAGTTTCTACATACTTAACTCTAGCTTGCTGTATCATGGAGCAGTAACAATTTGGTGGATTGGTGCCAGTTCATGGACCACACTTTGAGTAGCACTGCTTTGGATAAGGTAGAATATGACATTTAGATGACATCTCTCCATGAGGACAGAGATTTTTGTTTTTGCCTATTAACTTACACATCACAGATTCCTAAAAGGGTGACTGAAACACAGCAGGCAAACAATATTTACTGAATGGATTAGAACCAACATACTAGATTTTTTCCCTAAGGACTTCAGCACATATGAACTAATTCTTCTGAGGTAGAAAGTAAAACAATTAGAATACTTGCATTCAGTAAACATTCAATTCTTTCTATATGCCAGGCCTTAGGGATACAAAAATTTGTGATACAATCCCTGGTTTCCCCTCCTAGCGGGGAAGGTAGACTTTTATAAACAAATATTGGTTGATAATTAGCATATAGCTCCCTTACTACAGTAGTATAGACGTTGTGTAGCCCGTTTTACATGTCTGTTGCCACCCCGCCCCCATGTCTTCAAAGTTTATCTTTGGTCCTCTACCTCAGCTACCTTAGACTTTCCTACCTGGGTGGCTGAGCACATTTTCCAGAAGAGGAAACTGAGTTTGGCTTAATCATAGTCGCAGAACTAAGACAACTAGATTTCATTAATCTCTAAGCCTGTCCTTTAACTATTTAAATTAGGTCTACATAGAAAATATAAAAATGAATTTATCCAATAATCCCTTTCCTGTTTGGGTCCTAGGGTGTCTGTAGGGTCATAAGTTCTTTTGATTTTCTTACTATTTTGAGGATGAGTTAAATGTATTTAAAGTAAATGTCAGGTAACCTGAATCAAGATATTCTAGAGGAAAATGGCAAATGTATGTTTCAAAATAATTTTTCTAATTACAAATGAACATGTTTTTTTGTAGATTTGGAAAACATAAAAACATACATGTGCTATGACATCAGCTGTCCCTTTGCAACCATAAATAATATTTGATTATTTTTCTTTTTATTGCATTTTGCCTTTTTTAGTAAGCGGAAATTCTGAAAGGAAGAACTTTTAGTGTTTAAAGATTTATTTTCTAATTAATTATTATTATTATTATTATTTTTTAGGCAAGGCAACCGTGGGTTGATCTCACAGATTGCAAGGGCCTTGTCAGCTTACAATCTCTTTTATTTTTTTATTTTTTATTTTGTACGCCTACAGCACCTGGTCTTCCTAGGTGGTCTCCCATCCAAGTACACTAACGAGGCCTGACCCTGCTTAGCTTCCGAGATCAGATGGGATCAGGCTTGTTCAGGGTAGCAGTGTTAAAGATTTTAGTGGAAATCATAAAGTGATTTTTCTGAATTTGAGTTCATTAAAGTTCCTACACTTGATTCTCTAAGCAACCAAACACTAGATCAAGATCAGGTTATTTCTTAAAATTTATATAGCGAGTAAATGGCAGAGAGATATTTCAAACTCAGGTCACCTTTTTTTTTTTTTTTTTTTTTTTTAACCAAGGCTCTTGCTTTTAAGACAGTAGCACACTGTTAAACTCAAAGAACTTTGTGACTTTTGGAAGGGGGACTACTATTGTTCATGGCCTCACATCCTCTGTGCTATAGGATTCTAAAACTAAAATGTCTGTATTTCACGGCTTGTGTAGAGAGGGGTGTTACTCTGAGACCTTCCTTAATACTCTTTTACTCTATGTAAGTAGATGATAATATTAATCTTAAAAAAATTTTTAAAAAAATGTAGCAATGCACAGGATGGTTTTTGTATTGTCACCATTAGAAGTCTAGGACTTTAAGCTGAGCTAACTTCTTATTTCATACCGCTGTGAACGTTTTTGATATGGTAGTTCCCTGGGGGAAATACTGTATTTTATGTTAAATTTTAGAGCAGTTTAAAATGTACAGAAAAATTATAAAGATAGTACAGAGAATTCCTTATACTCCACATCTAGTTTTTCCTGTTAACAGATTAGCATGGTACATTTATCACAAAAATGAACCAGTATTGATATGTTGTTATTAACTAAAATCTATACTTTATTAAGATTTCCATAGTTTTACCTGATGTTCATTTTTCTGCTCCAGGAGTACAAAGATACTATATTGCATTTTAGTTGTCATGTCTTCGTAGTCTCCTCTGTTTTGTGAGTTTCCTTATTTTTCATGTCTTTCATAGTTTTTAGGAATACTGGTCAGGTATCTTGTAGAGCGTTCCTCTGATTGGGATGGCTAATGTTTTTCTTATGACTAGACTGTTTATGGGTTTTCAGAAAGAATACTACAGAGGTGGAAATGTATATGATACCCTCATTACGACACTGGTGATATGAGCCTTGATCACTTGGTTGAGACAGTGTTGGTCAGGTTTTTCCACTGTTAAGTTACTATTTTTCCCTTTTGCTAAGACCATCCCACATTCATGTGGGAAGGAGGGACTAGGCCCTACCTCCCTGAGGGGAGAATATCTACTTATATTATTTGGAATTCTTCTTTAAGGAACATTTGTCACTTCTCCCCTATTTATTTGTTAATTCAATCCTCTATTCAGTATGGACCTGTATATTTTATTTTATGTTTTGGGTTAAATCTGTATTACAGTTCTCCTGAGAAACAGAACCTGTAGGGTGGGTGGAGATACATATTTATGACTGTTACGTTGATTTGGACTGGCAAGTCCAAAATATGCAGGGCATCCTGGCAGCCTGGACACACCTAGGGAAGAGCTGATGTTGCAGTTCAACTGGGAAGATAGTCAGCTGGCAGAATTACCTCTTTAGGGGAGGTCGGTCTTTTTCTTTTTCTTTTTTTTTTTAAATTAAGGAGCTAAACTTACTGGATGAGGTCCACAAACATTAATCGAGGATAATCTGTACTCAAGAGTCTACTGATTTAAATAGTAATCTCATTTGAAAAACACCTTCACAGAAACACCTGGAATAATGTTTAACCAAATATCTGGGTAATGTGGCCTAGCCAAGTTGACTTTAAATTAATCATATATTTATTTCGTTCCTAAATTGTTTCAGCTTTGGTCATTGAGAGTTCTTTCAGGTTGGCTTCTGTGTCTCTTTGACATGCACTCATCCTTGTTTTTGAATGCTTCCTTATTTTCTGATGACTACAGGATATATCTATGCACTCCCCCCCTCCACATACACACAGTATTCCATTGTATGGTTAAAACAAAATTCACTTTATTAAAAATTTTTTAAATTATAAAAATATTGCATATTCTTGAAAAAAACAATAAGTTCTCCTGAAGAGAATATAAAAAGTAAGACTTCTTTTCCATTCTCTAGAAGGTGATGTATAGTTCATGCTTATGATTTTCACTGTAATTTATATACCTCCTATTCATGAATTTACTTCTCACTATAAAAGATGAAGAATACAGTCTACTCCCATGCCACCCTGGAAAAGGCGATCCCATCTGATCTCGGAAGCTAAGCAGGGTCAGGCCTGGTTAGTACTTGGATGGGAGACCACCTAGGAAGACCAGGTGCTATAGGTGTAGAAAATAAAAAAATAAGGTACTGTAAGCTGACAAGGCCCTTGAAATCTGTGAGATCAACCAAGGGTTGCCTCGCTTAAAAAAAAAAAAAGATGAAGATTTTAGTGTAATAACACTACTTCTCTTTCCTAATTTTTGTTATATATTTGTAACTTTTTAAAATGGTTGTCTTTATTACTCTTAATAAAACGATTTCTCAGCCTTTCATAAGAGTCTCTGCTATGAAAGGTAAAGAAATTTGCTTACTTACCCTTTAATGATTTCCCCCTTTCTACAAATTTTGTTATTTTTATGTTGTCAGGTTTTACATTTATATTCTCTTTTATAGCTGAAATAAGTCTTATTTTTGTCTACTCTCAGCAAAGGAAAAACAGAAAACAGTATTTATAAGATTATGTAAATATACTCATTATAATATCAAATAGTGATTTTGGACCTAAAGAGAAGCTGAATTCTCATTGAAACTTTGCCTGTTGAAGGAGAATCATTAAATATTAAACTCTTACTTCCTTCTGCCTTCACTTAGTTATTCTGGCTCATACTCAGTACCATTTTTCTCCTACCCCGTGTTCCTCTTATAGTATTTCTTAATTTTTATAAGGAGTGTGTGGGTAGTAAATTTTGAGTCTTCGCATATTGAAAAATGCCTATTTTGTCCTCAGATTCGATTGTTTGGTTTTCTGGGAATTGAATTATGGGTTGAAAATATTTTCCTTTGTAACTTTGATGTCATTGTTCCATTGTCTGTAATGTCCAAAATTCCTAAATGTGTGGACAGTAATGAAGAATGACTCATGTCAGTCTAATTTTTGTTTCTGTGTAGATACTTTTTTGAAGTTCTAAAGAATTTTCTGTATACTTGGAGTTATAAATTTTTACCCATATGTGTCTCTTAAGTGTAACTTTTTTATTCATTGTTTTGGAGTCTGAAAGGCAGACTCTCAGTGGGTTCTCTTAGGCTGAAGGCTTAGGCCGTTTTTAGCTAAGAAATTTCCCTCTTTTTTTGTCACCCCCTACATTCCTCTGCATTATCTTTGGAACTTTTATTAGTCAAGTGTTTGAACTCTTTGATCTCATTTTTTTGCCTCTTCAAAGATTTCTTCCATTTCTTTTTTCTTTATTAGTGACTTGGTCTTCGACCATGCCTGTTTTGTTATTTAGACTGGCCATTTTCATTTTGGCAGTTGTATTTCTAATTTTCATTTTGGCAGTTGTATTTCTAATTTTCAAGAACTTAGTATCCTTTTTTCCCTTATAGAAGTCTTTTTAATAACAGATTTATTAAAGTTGAATTTGAATACCATAAAATCCACTCATTTTGTGTATAGTTTAGTACATTTTAGTAAGTACATTTAGAGTTGTGCCGCCATCAGTACAATGTAATTTTGGAAGATTTCCATCACAGAAAGAAACTTGATGCAGCCACTCTCCTTTCTCAGCCCCATACCCAGGCAGCTTCTATTCTACTTTCTTTTCCTATGATCTTACCTTTTATGGGTATTTCATATAAATAGATAAATGTGTTCTTTTTTGTGCATGGCTTCTTTCACTTAGCATAATGTTTTTAAGGTTGACCTGTGTTTAACATAGTATGTCTGTTGTTCCAGCATCATTTGTTTAAAACTATCCTTTTCCTATTGAATCACCTTGGAAATTTTGTTAAATCTGTTGACTAACCTATTGTATAGGTGTCTTTGGTGACTCTGTGTTCTGCTACATTGATCTGTTTGTAAATCCTTATACCGATATCACAGTTTCTTGTCTATTGCTGTATAGTAAGTCTTGAAATCATGTAGTATAAATCTTCTCAGTCTGTTTTTCTTTTAAAAAAAAAATGTTTTGACTTTTTGCGGTCTTTTCAAATCAGTTTGACAATTTCTACAAAAAAGTCTGTTATGATTTTGAGTCAAATTACAGTGAATATATAGATTAACTTGAAGATAATAGACATTTTAACAATATTGAGTCTTTCATTCCATGAACATGTTATATCTCTCAATTTATTTAGTTTTTAAAAAATTTTAGCATATATTGCAGTTTGCCATGTCTAGATCTTGTACTAGCTGGGCTAACTGTATACCTAAGTATTTCATGTTTTTAAAAAAGTACTGTTGTAAATTATTTAAAATTTTATTTTCCAATTAGTCATTTAGTGTTGCTAAATTGAGTCACCAGTTTTAAAAATATTTTTCTTAGGATTTTCTAATTATGGTCTGCAAGTAGTCACAATTTTAATTCTTTACTGCCTTTTATTTTTCTTATTACAATGGATATGATATGCAGTACAACATTGCATTGGATTTGTGTAGTGATTTCTTCTTGATTCATCATTCTGAATCTGGATCACAGATAGTATACTCTGTTCTTGAACTCCTAGCTGTTGGTGGGTCAGTTCTATATTTCTCCAGTTGTCACACTGGAGTTTTTTTTCTAAATCATTCTTTTAGCCTTCTCTAATTTTATAAGCACATAATTCTCCTCATTAAATTTCTTTTTAAAACACCTGATGTATTTTCTGTTTTCTGCTCTGAACTTCAATAAACTTCCATTTACCCATACGAGCCCTTGGAGACACATGAAAAGGTGCTTAACATCCCTAGCTATTAGGGAAATGCAAATCAAAACCACAATGAGATACCATCTCACACCTGTTAGAATGGCTATAATCAACAGGACAAGTAATAACAAATGTTGGAGAGGATATGGAGAAATAGGCACCCTCATACACTGCTGGTAGGATTGCAAATTGGTATAGCCACTATGGAAAGTGGTATGGAGGTTCCTCAAAAAACTAAGAATTGATCTACTGTATATGATCCAGCAATCCCACTACCCAAAGACTTGAAAACTCATATCTGAAAAGATATTTACACACCGATGTTCATAGCATTGTTATTCACAGTGGCCAGGACATGGAAACAACCGAAGTGCCTTACAATATTTGCACAACGATGTTCATAGTAGCGTTATCCTCAGTGGCCAAGACATGGAAGCAACCAAAGTGTCCTATGGTAGATAATTGGCTAAAGAAGCTGTGGTACATACAATGGAATATTACTCAGCCATAAGAAGAGATGAAATACTGTCATTTGCGACAACATGGATGGACTTCGAGAGAATCATGCTAAGCGAAACCAGACAGAAAAAGTTGAAAATCACATGATATCACTTATATGTGGGATATAAACCTAAAAACAACAAATGAACAGAACAAACAAACAGACTCATGGACATGGACAATAGACTAGTGGTTACCAGAGGGTACAGGGTGGGGAGAGGGTGGAGGTAGATGGGGGTAAAGGGAGTCAAATATGTGATGACAGAAAGAAATCTAACTATGGGAGGTGAACACACATTTTAAATAAATATATGCCTTACAGCTGAAACAATGTCACCGTAAAAAATAAGTTAAATAAATACTACTGGGTTTGGGAGACACTAAAGAAATTGATTCTTATAGAAAGTACATTTAGCAGGGAAGACAGTCAAATTTGTAATTACCTTAAAATATGAGGATGGTATAGTAGGAGGAGTTGGGGAAAGCATCACAGAGGAAGTGATGTCTATGCTAAGATTAAAGGATAATTAATAGGAACTAGCTGGATGTTGGAAAAGGCCAGGACATGGGGGAAACTAGAACAGGTCTAGGGTTGTTGGAGGTGGTGATGGCTTCAGTCATTGAAGAGTATTAAGCCATTTTATGTATCCATTGGGAGTCTTCTTTTTAGTCATAAGACCTCATTAGGGCTCTCAAGAGGATGTCTGCTCTACCTTAGGTTTACTCTCAGTTGGCCACAGACTGTATGTAACTGCACTATAGGTAGTTGGCCAGTGAATATGGTCTGAGATTTGCTGCTACTATATTCAGTTCTGTCAAAATTAAAGTCTTTTTTGAGGATTTACTGAAGGCTCTACACCCAGTTCTTTCCTCAAGGGGTTCTTGGTTGGATATTTTTGTCTAAAATCCCTTGAAGTTGTACTCAAAATTGTCCATGCATTTATGGAGGTAGGAGGGAAGATCTGTCTTTTCATTTAGATTCTCATAGGTTTTTGAAACCACCTGCCTACTGATCTCCTTTACTCCCCTTGATCTGCAACAAATTGTCATTGTCTTGGACACCCTGAAATGCTGCTTTAGACTTTAGAGTGCTGCATACATACCCTACATAGAGATGTCTTTATTGACTTGTGCTTTAGGTGATATCATTGCTGTCTCCATCTGTGGCGGTAAGCTATCAGCAGCAGCCCTGTGAAATTCATTTTGGGTGTTGTGAAGATGTTACATGACAGTGTCCTTTTTAAAAGGACCTTCAGGAGTAAATTCATTCTTGTTAGCAGTGCTAATTCTAATTAGAAAAATAATCTTTTCAAATTTAGTGGCATTTAGTTGGTTAACTATCTGATCATATTTCTTTTTTCATATTAGCTGTTAGAAATCTTGAATACATTGAACTAGGTAGTCATCAAAATGTTAAGCATTAGAGCTGAAATTCTAGGCTGGTAACCTTGTAAATGTTGAGACTCTTATAGGCATTTTTAATGCATTTTTATATTATCCATGTGCCGATTCCATTTAATGTACCTTATTTCTCTTATTGTCATCTATTTCTAATTTATATTTATGTATCTCTGTAAAGCACTGTATTTGAGGGCAAGATAGGATATTTTTAAACAAACTAAAAAAAATAAACAACCCTTTATGTTTAGAAATTTCCTCTTTGGAAAAAATTTTTTCTCTTCTGTTTCTCTATATAACACATGCTTTTTATTTGGGGACATTCCTTTTCCCCACCTCTGTTTAGTAAAATAAACTAATTATTTAAGGTAAAGGACTGGTTCAAAAGTTTTTGTCCCTTAGAAATCGCTGACATTGTATCCCTTGCAAAATAGTTGTTCATGGTTATTGGCACTGAGAATGTATCTAGAGTAGGGCCTGACATATTTTTAGTGAACTTTTATCCATTCTGCTTAGTATTTTTTTATCCTCAAGGCATTTATCATTTTGTTCTTGGCTGTGATTTTTATGTATGTATTTGCCCTTGCTCTTTTGTCTGATATTAACTGGTCAGTCTATTATTCGTACCCTGTTTCTTAATCCCCATTCCCTTCCTCTCTTCCTCAGTCATGTGTCATCCTTTGTAGTGACTATATGAAGATATCTGACAGAACGGTACATGGTAGCGTGTGGTGGACTGGATACTAGTCTAGTTGAACAATTACAACAGTAGTGGTGTCTGGCTCATGTTAACTAGGATTGACATCCTGCTGGTTGGCATTGGGGTTCCTGAACTTGATTGATTCAAGTCCGAAAAATAATCACTTGGATGAAGACATTAGTGTGTACAGTGTTTGTATGAATCACATGAATTAACTATTTAGGTTAGTTGATAAAATCCAGATTTAGAAAGTTTTTCATAATTGAGAAGAAAATTAACTAAAATAATTTAGATGAAAGTATTGGCCTTAAAAAAAAACATTGTCAACATGAAGTCAGGTAGACCTAGCTTAGCAATAGGTAGCTTGTGAGATGAAGACCTAAGTTGATTGCCTTTTGTGTTAGTCATAATAGACTAGGTTAGGCTATGGTTAACAAAACATACAAACCCTAAAATCTCAGGGTGACAGTGGTCTCTGCTGATTACACACTAATAGTGCAGCCACTGTCTCAGACTTTGCCAGAGAGACTTTTTTTGGAGGCTCTGTTTAACCAACAGTTAAATGCTTTGGCCAGAACTGAATGGAGGAACTTCTGCTTATAAGTCATTGGCTAAATCTGGTCACAGGATGCCTCCCGAACTCAGGAGGGCAGAGAAATAGTCTTACTCATGTGCCTACAAGGAGGGAAAACAAGAAATATTTGACAACAGTACTTGCTTGACATAGAGTAGGCACTCAAGTAAATATATGTTGAGTAGACGACATTGTTCAAGTAGCTGCTAAATTTAAATTTCTGTAAAGGATATTAGAATGGGAATAGTTGGCAGATTATATTAGAAGAACTAAGTAAGCTTTTTATTCTTGAACTTCTACAATTGTATTTGCTTCCTTGTTAATACCTTTTTCTCAAGTATCTTTATTTTCTTGGTTCTTCCTTGACTCCTCTTGAAAGTATAAATTATATAGATGAAACTGTAGTATCTTGCGTACTTTGAAGTACCATAAAACTATTGGAGTTTATTGGCTATCTAATCGATATATTTAAGATTATTCCAATTTAGATCTAGATACAGTTTTCACACTATTGTTGACTAGCATTAATATTTAATGTCCATTGAATTAGTATAAAAATGTTCTATACATGTAAGACCTTCTTTCAGTAGGTAGAAAGTATACCTAAGATGAGAATTAAAATTGGTCTTCACATTAGTGGCAGTAATGATATTTTTGTATTTTAAGGATAGTCATTTTTATAAAGAGAATAAGTTGGAAATTGTATAGCAGTTTTGAATACTATATTGTTGAAATACCAGTAGCAGATGTTAATATCCTATTAGTAATCCTGATGTAAAACTAGTTTGGAAAGTTCAGTCTTGAATTATTTAGCCCTTTGTATCCAAATTATGGGAAATGTTCATTTTATGGTTTTGATAGAACCATAGGTTGTTTTCTTAAATACAGCTTGCTATGTTCTTCCTCCCCCTTCTCAATTTGAGTCTCTGGAATTTGTTCTATTTTTACTTGTGGATCCTCATACCAAAGCTGTCTCTGATTTCATGCTCTGAAGATCAACAAGAGATCTTCTCCTGTAAGATGAGAATTGCGTAAAGGGGACTATTAGAAGAGTAAACAAGTCTTAGTAAGCTGGTAAACGTTTATTGAGTGAACTTTTTTTCAGGTAAAAGCAATGCTGTGCCAAATGTCTCTTGGTACTATGACTAAAACTAATTCAACATTAAATTCAATGGCTGGCTTTATGCCGGTAAGTACTTATTAGAAGTAATTTTTTTTTTGTATTGTTGAAGCTTTATTTTCTATGTTTAATTTTTTAACTCTTTCAGGGAATCAATAAAAGTAATATATATGGAATATTTACAAATCGTTGGAAATAAGCCAGGCCCGTTGCATTAAAAAAATGCCTTGAAAATCAGTTTCTGTCTGCATTTTAATTGTAAAATGAAAATGAAACGATACTGTTTAAAATTCAAATTGAGCAACATTTATACTTGTCAAGGCCTTAGAATCTACTTGGGGGCTTGTGTTGAAATGATTGATTGTTAGAAGATTCCCTTTACTAAACCTTGCAGAGAAAACCTAATGACACTTTTTTCTCTCTAAAGTAATGAACATTATGTTGTTTGTTATGAGGTTGGGGCTTGTATTTCTGATCGCCCATCTGGTGCTATCATTCTTGTTCTTTCTGGGTTTCTGGCCTGACATGACATATATGAGACATTCATTATGATCAATTTATTTTGCAAAGCTGACTTAAAATTTTCAGATAATTATGTTTTCAAGTTGAACTTTAATCTTTATCTCTTGGGCACATGGTGAATGTAATATAGCAAAACTTGTTTGAATTTGGAATTGTAGGAAATTTCTAAAGGCAGGCAAATACTTATTCAGTATTTTCCCACACCTTAACTCTCATCACTTTTACTCTTTAAATATGTTTTTTCGTTATTTTCATAGTTTCTTCTTTGAAATTGGTATGCACAATCCTTTCTTTTCCCTAAGATTTTTTTTTTTTTAAAGTTATGGCATTTTTCCTCTGAATTCTGGCTGCTCTCCACTTCCATTCCCCCCGCTCAGCCCCATCTGTGGCATGGTAGACTTACTAGACTTGGACTGGTAGCCATACAGAACTTTGTTAGTTAGATAGTTGGGTATACTTTATATTGATACCAGAGTAATTAGGAGAGAAGGGATAGATAGGAGATTTCAGGAGAATGGGCCACAGGTGTAGTATATTTTACTTTTTCCTACTAAAAGGAACCAGAGCTTCATGGAGAAATGGCCAGTTCATCTGGGACTGGAAATGTTCTGAATTTCTTGTCATACCAGAAAGCAAGAAAGCTATCAAAGATCACTGGGTAGGTTTCCCACTTGACAAATTGCTCACTGAGACAGTTTGATTGGATAAAAAGAGTAATAATAATGGATGAAAACATATCAGCTATGTTAAAAATTGTAACTTCATATTATTAAACAACAGCAGCAGCAACAACAGTAAAACATCTTAATGGTCACCTTTGGAAGATGCTGTGGGAACCAGCTTATTCTGAAGGCAGGGGGAAAGAATTAGGCATTCATCTCAAGACTTTCCTGGATAACCAAATAGTTGATAAAGAGAAGCTTTTCTTTATATAGTATTTCAGATAAGAAATGAAGTAATAGAATATCACCATTTTGCAACCTATAATGAAGTAGGTCTAGGTAATCAATGATTATTGAAAACACCTAAAGCCAATAAGTGAAAGACTGACAGCACCTGAACTCACAGATCTTTAAAAGAGGGAGAAACCAGAGGTGTGCCTCTTGATGTGATGCAGTGGCACCACCTGTGAAATTTTCTTGCAAAAAATTTAAATCTGAACCTGATCAAACTTCTAGACTACCCATTTATAGCAAATATACAGTTCAGAAGAACATATTCAAAGACACCATGGAAGGATACAGTCAGTAAAATCTAGAAGGAAATTCTGTAGGATGTCTTAGTTTCTTCAACAAATGACAAGAAAAAGCTTAGGAAACCTGTAAATTAAAAGAGACATATTAACTGAATACAGTGTGAGAATCTACTCTGGATGGATTTTGATTCTAACCAACTAGTTGTAAAAATGGACTTAAGGAGCAAAAAGGAAAAATTGAGCACTGGATAACTGATATTAACAAATTAGAATTTTTCTTAGCATGTGATAATGTGGTTATATTTTAGAACTTATACTAAAATAATGATGAATAAAAGTATGACAAATGGAATTTAATTTAAAATTTAGGTTGTGGGAGAATGGGTGGGGATGCGATGAATAATATGGGCCATGTGGAAAACTAAACCTGGATGATGGGTACATGGTAGATCATTTTACTCTTCTACTTTTCTGCTGAAAATTTGGTAAGTTTTTAAAATGGTCATATAGGTTTATGCTTTGGCCTTATCTGAATTGCATAAAATTCAATCTTTATGTATGAGGTAAATGAGTTTTCTCAATTGTTAATTTTTTTCTCCAGCTGTAGAACTTTTTGGTGATGGTATTTATAATTTGAATTATCTGTGAAACTTAAATTCATGCTTCATTTTTCCAAATGTAGGATTACTCTAATTTGCTATCAGTTCATGCTTGTGTAATGATACACATTTACCAGTATGTACTGAAAGCTACAATATAAAACATGATATAAACATCCCCAAACTGTAAATTTATCTGAAAATTTAAGGAAAACCATGAATATTGACTTAAACATGGATACATAGTATAGAGTTAAAATGAACATTTTGCCTTAATTTTTAAGATAACAAACAAGATTTGAGAAAATTTTATATTTAGAGATATTTATGATTCTCTGTAGTTATTAGAGTTTATTTTGTCAGCTTCCTAGTTTATTCAAGTGCCTTGTGTTTGGGCTAAGGATTTTTTTTTTAATAGGATTAAAATAACTTTTGAGATCTATTTCTTTTAGTTTGACATTTCCTTCAGTACTAGGGCAAGTTTTATTAAGAACATTTTTCGTATTATTGATTGGGCTTCTCGGTTATAGATTCTTTGAAGTATAAACTGTTATGTTGCATGCTCAGTGTCAATAGCGATAACTATATTGAAAACATTCTTGTTTTACTATTTATTTCTTCATACTAATTTGCTTTATAATTGAGGATAACTTTGGCTCTGCCTTCAGTAAATGAAGGATTTAGTGTTGTTTTAGAAACCTGCTAGAGTACCAGTGTATTTGTTTGCTTCATTTTTTTCTTTTGGCTAATAGTCATTGCTTTTTTTTTTTTTTCCCAGAGACGTCCCCAGAGCTTTAATCTCCTGAGTTTATATCTGTTGTAATTGAAGAGAAATTTACCAGTAGTATTTTTTCCCTTTCTGAAAAAAAAAAAAAGGTTTGAAGAAGAACATAGTGAAATGTCTCACCTTCTTATATAGGAAAAGAGGGCTCGGTCTTCTTTTAAAGTTTTATAGGTTTTAAGTGATAGGATCACGTAAAAATGATGTTAACATAGCACTTTCAACTTAAAGTGCTGGCACATCAAGTTTAATTTTACAGCCTTAACAAATATTTGAGTGCCTACTTTCTAGCCATAGTATGCTTAGACACTTTAAAGAACAGAACGTAAAAATCTTGCTGGCACAGAGTTTATTTTTAGTGTAGGAAGACAGATAATAAACTAGATAATGAAGTTTAAAATGTGTTGTTAGATGGTGATAAGTGCTCTGGAGAGAAAATAAAGTGGGGAAAGGAAACGAAAAGTTGGGGGTGGAGCATTGATGTCTAGGGGAAAAGCTTTCCAGGCAGAGGGAGTAACAAGTACAAAGGCTCTGAAGTGGGAGAAGGAGCTTGATTCTCCAGTGGAACAGCAAGTTGGGAGTGGGTGGGTGAGTGCGGTCCTTGTAGGTAATGGTATTTATACTTGGCCTCTGCTATGAGTGAGAAAAGGCATTAGAAATTTTTCATCACAGGAGCGGGGTGCTATGATTTACATTTTAAAGGATCGCTTTTGGCTTACAATGTTGAAAATATATAGACTACAGGGAGACAAACAGATTGGCTATAACCAGTCTTGTAAGACTTTAGCAATGCATCAGATGAGATATAATATTGGCCTGGATGAGGATGGTGGCAGTGGAGATGATAAATGGTTGAATTCTTGGTTATATTTTCTAAATAGTGCTTTCAGGATTTTCCGATGGACCAGATTTTTTGGGTAGTGGTGTATATGTGAGAGAATGCATTTAGGATGCCTTCAGGGATTTTGGCCTGAGCAACTAACTGAAAGGATGGAGTTGGCATTAATTGAGATAGAAAAGACTGCAGGATGAGGTGGAGGAATTACCAGGGGCTCAGTTTTGAATATACTGATTTTGAATTGCCTGTTAGACATGGACGTAGAGAAGTCATATAGGCAGCTTCACTGGAATTCAGTGAAGAGGTTTGGTTTAGAGACATAAACTGGAAATTGTCAGACTACAGATTGTATAAAAACCATGAGACTGGATGGGATAAGTAAGAGAAAAGAATCAGGACTAAGTCATGGGCACACCAGCATTAAGAAGTCAGAAAAAATACCAGAAACCAGTGGGAGGGGGGTAGGAGTGTCAGGAGGGTAAGTGGGAAAACAGAATATGGTAATCCGTAAGCCAAGTAAAAGTTTCAAGGAGAAAGGGAAATCAGCTTTGTCAAATAAGAGATCAGTTAAGATAAGGACTGGTAAATGACCACTAGAGGTGAATGGTGACTTTGAAAAGGACAGTTTCCGTGCATTGGTAGGGGCAAAAGCCAGGTTAGTATGAACTTGAGAGAGTGGGAAGACAGGAATTGGAGACAAGGAATGCATACAACTCTTAAATGTTGTGGTGTAAAACAGGAGTAGAGAAATGGGATAGTAACTGGAGGGAGCATGGGGCCTCATTTTTGTTTTTATGAAGGCTGGAGAAATTATAGCACATTTGTTGATGGGATTGAATTCAGTAGAGAGGAGAGACTTGATGACACAGGAGAGGGCAGGAATTTCTGGAGTGATGTCTTTGAGTGGGGGGAATGTGATGGGATCTAATTACTGTCCAATTTGGAAGCCTCAGCTAGAAGCAGGAGCAGTTCATCCAAAATAACAGGAGAGAAGGTAGAGTAATAAGTATATGCGTAGAGATTCAGGGAGAGGATGGATTTATGTAGAGTGGAAAATTTTAATACTTAACTCATAGGGTTTTTCTATTAAATAGGTTAATACTTGATTATAGAACATAGTGCTCAGTAGTTGTTGACTATTATTATCATTGTGTGATGGTAACTGTAAACGATTTGGTATATGAAGTTGTTAAGGTTGTAATATTTGTTTACAAAGTTAGTGTTATTTTCATGACCTTAAATCCTTAAATCACTTGTGTAGTACTCTGGAAGTAATTGGCTTTTCACTTGAGTCAAATGATCAGTCTGTAATTTCTGGTTATGCCATCATTTCTTTACAAAGATGCTGGCTGGTCACCAGAGGTGCTACTCACATAGGATATCAACATAAAGCACATCCAGGAAAGACAAGATTTTTTACAGTTCTATTCAGAAACATTGTAATTTTATATGCTATGGTTTTGGAGGTGTTTGGTTTTCTTAAATATGTGAGTTCAAGTCCCTTTAGCAAAATTGTAACATCATCTAATAGAAAATACAAGTCTTTTAATATTTTGATTAGAAGTAGATAAATCCATATATATCTTTATGTAAATTACAATCACAGTTTTGGGACCAGGTGTAAAGCTCGGGCAGTTAACATAGAAATATTAGAAGGAGAGTTGGAACCTGGAGATAATTTGAGAAATCTACTCTAATTCTCACTGGTTTTCGCTATATCTTTTGAAAATGAGATGGAGAATACTTAAAATTAGTATCATTTTAGGATGATGTGGGGGATAAAAGGTGAAACGGGAGGTATGCAGAATTCTTTTCAGAGAGTCCAGAGGTGCTGTTAGAGATTGGGTTTCTTTAATGGAGAGTCAAAGAATCCTAGGTTCTGACTGGGTTGTTGAGTAAGAAATAATAAGACTGAGGCAGATAGATTTGGTAAGACAATCCTTTAGGGAACTTTAATGATCTGGGAAAGTTGGAAACTAGAAAGGAGAAAGTTAAAGAGGAGTTGATTTGGATCAAAGGATAATTGAAAAGGATTTAAAATTTATTGTTTGAAATAACTTTATACCTTTGGACCTAACTTGTTTTCATAAAAGTGTGCTTTCTGGAACCCCTCACTTGATAACTGAATGTTCAACATTTGAAAACAATATTTGAGCTATAAAATAAATGTTTAGATGTGGACCTTGTGGTCTACAAAAGCATATCAAACTAAGAGAAGTAATATAACGAAGATGAAAATTATGATGCTATACGTTTTCAAAAGAGAAGACTACCTTCAGTGAAAAAGGCTTCATGGAAGGAGTAGCATTGTGGGATGGCCCTTGAAAATGAAAGATAGAAATGTTGATGAGGCTATTTCAGTAACAGCACATATTAGGTAGGGAAAAAATCATGTCTGTACCAGATACATAGTTGGAGTTAAAATTAAATCCAAATAAAAATTTCAGAGCAGTTTTTCTCTCCTCTTTTATTCCCCCAATCAGTTCTTTTGAAGTTTGTGGGTGAGGTGGGTGGGAAAGGGAAAAGGATGAGAGAGTAAAGCAAAAATAAGCTATAATAAAGTAATCAACCATATAAAGATATTACTTTCTTTGATTATGAAAGAGGATATGCTTGAAAAACAGCAATATAGAAATGAAAAAAGATGTAAGCACATGTAAAAACTGAACAATTTGCTGTTATTTTTAAAATTAAAAGTAATTTTATTAGAAACTGCAATAAGAGAGGCAAAGCCAAATTTTCTTTCAATAAAATTTCTTAAATTTCTTAAAAATAAATGAGCACAAGGACCGTTAGAACAATGGACAAGGCCATGGGCAGTCTATTTAGGGAAAATGACAGATGACTTTAAAAATGTTGAAGATGCTAGACTTTACTTATAGAAGCACAGATTACAACTACACAGAGATAGTCTTTCACGCAAACACAAGCCAGACCATTTTACAGTGAATGAAGCTATTAGTACTCAGGTCCTACCCATATACTGTTTCTAGTTCCCCTTTTAGTCCTATACTCTTAAATATGGACAATTCACGTTTTATCAGATAAGGAAAAGAAAGCTTCCTTACATGAAAGAAATGAAGAGGTACAAAATGAGGAGGAACTGTACCCAGACAGGGAGACGAAAACATTTAAAAATGGAAAAAAAAAAGTTACGATGATAATGAAGATGAAATATGTAAACAATTCTGTAAAAAAGGAATGGAGCTCTTAGAAGATAAAAGCAAAGAAATCTTCCAGAAAGTAAAAGATATAGAAAATTGTAAAAGAGGAGCAAATACTTTTAAGAGGAGCTGAATATTGTAAAAGTATTTGCTAATACTATGTGTGAATGTAAGTAATTAGAAAAAAATTTAAACTTTAAAAGTGTGATAGTGAATTAGGAGAAATTAAGTGTTAATTTTCTCAGTCATATCAGTTTTTCTGTGGAATAAGTTCCTAAAACTGGAATTTAAAAGAAAGGGTGATAAAGTTTAATGATGCCAAATTGCCTTCTGTAAATTTTATCAATGGACATTTCCGTCTACTGCTTATTGACTTATAGCTCTGCTGGTTAAAACTGAGATTCAATTTCAAGTCTTAAGATATGTGATTTGCATTTTAAAAATAGGTTAAATAGTTATTCATGAATATATTGGACATTTGTATTTATTCCTTTGTACAGATGTTGGACTTAATCTCATCGATTTGTCTATGCTCTTTATTTACTTAGGGATTAACTCTGTCAGGCATGCAAATATTTTCCCTTCAGTTTGTCTTTTGGGTTCCTCTTCCCCCCTTTTTAACCTTTCAGAAATTTAAAGGTTTTTTATTGTCATGGTCCAGTCTTTTCATTTGTGGCTTCTAGGTTTTATATCTGATTGAAGACTTTTTCTAAACCAAGAGTAAAAATGTCCCCACACCACTCTCCATATCTTCTTTCTGTACTTTAGTGTTTTTGTTTTTTACATTTAAAATTTTCATCCGCTTGGACTACTTTTTGTTGTAAAGAATTAGGTAGAGATTGACTTTATTTTCTCTAATGAACTAGTTATCCCAACACACCCTTTTTGGCTATTCCCTCCCCTTCCCCCCGCCCCCAATTTGAAATGCTGTCAAATTCATTATATACTGAATTTCCCCTGTGTGTTTGATTTGTTTCTGTTCTCCAGATCTCCAAGTCTATTCTTGGCCAGATTATACTATGTTAATTACTGTAATTTTAGAAAGTTTTTCATTTATACATCATATTTTATTATGAGCAAATAAATATTTTAAAAAGTCAGTTCTAAAGAGCTTATAACAAACAGCTGCCTTTTTCCCTTCTCACTTGGGAAGTCCAAATTACCAGTTTTGAGATTTTGATTTTTTTAAAAAATCAACTTTTTTAGCTGGAAGCTTTTGAGATTTGGTGTTCTGAAATATTATTTTGATGTGCGTTAGTGTGAGCCTTTCCATTAATGTCTTGGGCATTTTGAATGCCCTATTATAAATGTATGTGTTGCAGTTCTGGGAAAATAATGTGTATGTATGTGTGTATGTGTTTGTATTCATCCCCTTTTCTGTTATCTCTTTCTGGAATTTATGTTAATGGGATGTTAGACTTATTGATTAGTGTGAGAAGCTTAAAGTGAGTGAGCAGTGGGAAGAGAACTGGGAGATGAAGTCAAACAGCTATTTATAGGGAGAGGTGGTGCCAGGTCCTTCTGGGCCTTGTGGGTGATTATAAGGACTTGGGCTCTCACTCTTAGGGAGGTATGAAGGGCCAGGGACGGTTTTCAGCAGAGGAAAGATATGATCTGATTATTAGTTTAATAGGATCACTCCTTAAAGCAAAAACTGCAACTCTCAACCTTACTGAACAAAAATATAGGATTATTTGAAGATGTAGTTAGAATAGTAGTTAGAATGTACTTTTCAGCAGCTAGAAAAATTTGTCCCTGAATACTTAAATTTCAAATGGTACAAAGAGTTTTTTTTTTTGATCAAGCTTAAGATATTTTTCTTTTTGTATTTTTCCTCATTTATTTAATTTTTTAAAATTTAGTTTCACGTATACAGTACCTTGGTTAGACATCTATATAGTTCGTAAAACAGTCCCCCCAGTTCCTACCTCCCTCCCCTGACCCTCCACTTAGCTAACGTATTAATGTTAACTGCATTCCCAATGCCATGCTCCCCATCCCCATGACCATCTATCAGCTATTAATTTGTATTTCTTTAGCTCTTCACCCATTCTCCCAGCCTCCCAAATCCCCCTCCCTTTGTCCAACACCAAATTGTCCACTATATTTGTGAGTCTGTTTTTTGATTAGTTTGTTCTTTTTATTCCTTAGATTCCACATACAAGTGAAATCATATAGTGTTTATCTTTGTCTGAAATACCTTCTAGGTCCATCAGAACAATATCTTTTTTTCATCCCCTTTTCATATGTAGGGGTCTTGTTTTCTTATCCTTTCAGCCACTCTTTTGGTTGGAGCACTTAATTCTTTTCCACTTAAGGTACTTATTGATAGGAATGCAGTTGTTACCATTCTTTATTCCTGTTTTTGATACATGTTTTTTTCCTTCTTAAAGAAGTCCCTCCGACATTTCCTGTAATATTCACTTGGTGGTGGTAAATTCCTTCAGCTTATTTTTGTCTGGGAAGCTCTTTATCTGTTCTTGAACTCTAAAGGATAGCTTTGCTGGATAAATTCTTGATTGTAGATCCTGAGTCTTCATCCTGTCGAATATTTTGTTCCAAGCCTTTCTGTCCTGCATAGTTTCTTTTTAGAAATCAGCTGCCAGTTTTACGGGTTTTCACTTATATGTACTTCTTTGTTTTTCTCTTGCTGCTTTTATATTCTTTCTTTGTATTTAACCTTTGGCATTTTAATTATGATATTTTTGGTGTGGGCCTCTTTGGACCCCTGATTTTTGAGATTTTCTAAGCTTCCTGGGGTTTTATGTCCATTTCCTTCACCAGGTTAGGAAAGTTTTCCATCATTGTTTCTTCAAATAGCTGTTCAACGTCTTGATTTTCTTCAGTTACACTGATCAGATGGATATTTGGAGCCTTAATAGTGCCCCTTGTCCTCCTTAAATTATTTTTATAGTCTTGGCATATTTTTTCTTGCCATTCTGATTGTGTGTCCTTGGCTTTCCTGTCCTCTAGATAGGGCATTTGATCCTTTCTTTATTCACTTTGTTTATTCCATTTAACATCTCATATCAGATAATGTGTTCTTCATTTCAGACTGGTTCCCTTTTTATAATTTTCATTTCTGTTTTTATGTTTATCTCTTTGTTGAAATTCTCACTGAATTTATCTATACTTCCCAAAAGATCATTGAGCATGTTTAAAACCATTGTTTTGAACTCTGCTTCTGTTAGATTACTTGACTCCATTAAATCTGGATCTCTGTTCTGTTTTTTCACATGGCTTCTGCTTCTTTGTCTTCCCATTTTGGCTGCCTTTCTGTGTCTATTTCTATGTATGAAGCAAAGCTCCTAAGTCTCCTAGTCTTATCAGTGTAGATTTGTGAAGTAGGTGTCCAGTAGCACAGTCCTGAGAGGAGGGTTCAGCTACAGGCCAAGTCTAGCCCAAGCCTCTGCCCCTCTGGGACCACCTGTTAAGATTCAGCTAGCAATCCACAGATGCTGTGCTTATAGTTGCCTCAAAAGGCCACACCTGAAACTGAGGCCAGCTGCGTCCAGTGTGAACCTAGGTGCTGCTCAGCAAAGCACCTGATTCGCTGAAGATATACCTGGATGCGGTTTGGGTGGTGCTGTGAGTTGGAGGAGATGGGGTTTCAGGGAATCCTCTGGGTGGAGCAACCTCTTTATCCAGTTTGATGATGTCATGGCTATGGCAGCACTGTGTCCCCACACTGTGAGTGGGGAGGGCTCAGTGGGGAACAATGGATACTGCCTGCACTTCTGAACAGAGCAAGTCACTCCTTGGCCCTCACCCTGACAATGTCTCCCTGTAAGTCTTTGGTGCTCCCTTTCTGTGCGCAGCCGAATCAGCACTGGTGTTCAGAGCAAGCAGGTCCATCACCACAAAAATCTGGGTGGACGTTGCCCCTTTAAGAGGCTTCTGCCACTGCCTCCATCTCACGCAGCTGTTGGAGACCGGACATCCCCATGTCCTCGCCTCTCCTACCTTCTGCCATTGCAGGGTAAGATTTCCTGGACTTCTCCCTAGTTGTATGGCTTGATCATCTAGATCCCAGGCAGTTTTTTCTTACTGCTGCTCCTTATTCTGTCACAACTTTGAATTGGTCACCAGAAAGATGAACAGAACCTCTATCACTACGTCATTTTTCCTCCTTTTCTTTTTGTGTGATTTAAGTAAATTTTTAAAGCAGTGTTTTATTTTTGAATAGCTTGTTTTAATTTCATCTACTGTATTTTTTGATGAAGTAGTATTTACATGTAAGAAAGCTATTTAATTTTATAATTGGCTGCTTAGTTCTAGTTTTTCATCTGGTTTTGTTAGCTTTCCTTTTTATACAGTAATTATATTCAAATTGCTTCTTTAAATATTTTTTAACCTGAGTACATTTCCTGGTTGTTCTAAAAGTGTTAAATGTTTATAATTTATTATTATTAGTCATTTATTTAACTATTAATAGTGTTACATGCTTTCATTTTTTCTTTCCTCAAGGAACATCAGTTTTATGATTGTTCATCTTCATTTCTTTTCCTCCATAATAGTCGTCATGGTGGGCATCCTTGTTTGTCTTGTTACCTGACTTTAATGAGAATATTAGTTTTCACTTTACTGGCTTAATATATTTGTTTATATAAAATCTTTAAGAAATATACACACATATACAACATAATGTATATTATCTGGAGTGTCTTAAAAATATTTTACTATATCCATCTTTATTTTATTGGAATTCTTTTTCCTTTTAACATCAGGAATGTATTTTGCATTTTATGAAAATTTTCAGTGATAAAAATGAATGCCTTTTTTCCTTTAACTGCAATACCAATTTGCTCAAAAGATTGAGCCTTTCTTGAATTTGTAGAAGAGTGATATCTTTTAGATTTATTGTTGGGTTATATTCACTAATATTTTATTTTAGAAAGGTCATAATAGCATAGAGGTTAAGTGCCTAATCTCTAGAGCCTCACTGTGTTGAGTTCAAACCCCAGCCTCTCTGTTATCTAACTTCTCTGGGTCTGTTTCTTCAACTGTGAAGTGGAGATAATAAGTGGTTGTCAGTTCATTTGCAATAAGTGGTAATAGTCAGTAGAAACTAGCACTAGTGTTGTGATGTACAGGTTGTTAAAATACTTGCCCTTCCTTGGCTGTGACTCTTCCTCCTTGTAATCTAGCCACTAACAGGGGTGATATGTAGCGCAAAAAGAGGGCCTTTAGGACTGTGCTCCAGCATAGCTTAGCTTTGGCATTCTTCTGATAGCTTTGTGACTATTCTGTACCTGCTGTTAAATATTTTGACCTTCCAGCTCATCAGATTATTTTGAGAGTAAATGAGTTGCTGTTAGAACCTTGCCTATCTGGACCTGTGTCTGGAATGTAGTAAATACAATATAATAGTGTTTGCTATTATTACTTATAACTTCTGTCAAGACTATTTTCTGTGCTGTCTATGTATTTGCTTCATGAAATATAGGAAACTTTCTTTTCTGGATATAGTTTAATAAAGGAATACCTTTGAAATTACCTATGAATTAATTACTTTCTTAATTTACTATGAAAATGCCGGAGGCTGCTGTTTGGAATGGTTGTGGAGGTAACTCTGACAACTTTTTTTCAGTTCTTTGGAGGGTCTGGAGGTGTTTCTTTTCTAGTCTATTTGATTCCATTTGACAATTTGTATTTTTTTTTTTTTTAGGAAACTACCTCTTTTATCTGCATTTAAAAATTTGGGAGCTTAGAATTTATTGGAAACCATTCCCACTACGGTTTCCTCTGCATAATCTTATTCCTTCTTTTTCAGTCCTACTTTTATGTAATTATATATATTTTTTAGTTTGGCTAATGGTTTATGTTTGTTTTATTCCTTCCCTGCAAAATGCAGCACATAGGTTTTAGAATAAATCTATTAGCTTCAGTTTCTAATTACATCTAATCGTAGCTTTAAAATAGGAATTTCTTTAATTCCTTTATTCTGATTTCTAAAAGTTTTTTTTCTGACCTTGAATTGACTGCTTAATAAATTTAATTTTAATTCTTGATTCATTGATAATATTTAGGCTGCAGATCTTCCTCTGAGTATAATTTTATTTGCGTACTAAAGGCTTTTGTATAGGTAATTTTTATGATTGTTATTTACTAGACAGTCTGTAGTAATTTTGATTTCCATCATTGAATGTACTTTAGAGAGAGAGCATAAATGGTCAAACCTCCTCCACTGAGGAACTTAGTTTAATTGGTTCATTGTCAGATTGTGGTCTCTACTGTTTCTACTTTCTTAAATTTTGAGGTGTTATGAATTAAATAGATGATCAGTTTTTATAACTGTTCCACAAGGATTTGATCTCATCCCTTCATATGTTCAGCTAGTTTATCATTTTGTCTCTTCGATCTTTCAGGTCTGAAATGGTGATTATCTTCCATTTATTTTTGCCCAGGTTTCCTTAAAGGTTTGGCTCCAGATATATATATTTGAGGTTTTGGAGTATATAGTTTTATGAATATTATATCTTCTTTATAGATTGTAACTTGATCATTATAAAAAGTGGCCTTTTTCACCTTTTTTTTTTTTACTTTTTGGCTGCCTTTAGTGTCTTTTACTTTGAATTCAACTGGTTTTAAAAGTGTCTATATTTGCCTGGTATATTTTTGTCTAATCTTTCATTTTTAATCTCTCAAAGACTTTGTTTTAGGTTTGTCTCAGGTAGACCGCATGTAGTTGGATAAAAGGTTAGTCTCTTTAGACCCAATCTGAGATGCTTTTAATCATTTACATTAATGTTGTATGTTTGGTTTTGCTTCCATGATACTCTTTTTAATTACCTGTCTTTTTGCTTGCTTTTCTTTTATTTAAAACTACATGGTTTATTTTCTTCATTTGTTCTATTTTTGGAAGTTACGAACTGTATTTCATTATGTCTGAGTTAGCATTGATTGTAAGTTCCTCAATATTTTGACAACCAGTAGTAATATGGCTAAGTGCTGCCAAAGAAACTATAACATACCAATATGCATGCTGATTTTGATACTTAAATATGGAAAAAAAGTGTATCTTAGATGAAATAATGGTATTTTATAGTTCTATGACTATAGTTATAAAGCTGTATGTAGCTTTAAAATATTTAAATCTGTTATGTTTACCAAATAGAATTTTTCTATTTGGGGAGTAATTGTTTGAATACTCTAGTCTCAGGGTTCTTGTACGTTTAAAAATGAAAAAATGTCTGTCGGTGGCTTTCACTAGTGAAATGATATTTTGGCTGGTTATAGAATTTTTAGCTACATTACCTTCGCCATAATACCCAATAGACATTATTCCATTTTCTTCTGGCATCTAGAGTTACTCTAAAGAAGTCTGGGGTAAGCCTGACATTTTTTTTTCACTTTGTAGATGACCTACTTCTTACTTCTGCCTGGGTATTGGTAGAATTCTTTCTTTATCCTTGAAGTTCAGTAACTTCATCAGGATGTATCTCGGTCTTGGTATGATTCTCTATTACATTTCTGTGATTCAGGAATATTTTCTTATATATCTTTTAATATGCTTTCATTTTTATTTTTCCTCAAGGAACATCAGTTTTATGATTGTTCATCTTCATTTCCTTCTTTCATTTTATTTGTTTTTCTAAAGATTTCCTTTTTTTCCTGCTATGCTATATGTAATTTTCTTAAGATTATCTTTCATTTCGTAAATTTGTTTTCATCAGTGTTAGGTCTACTACTTTTTATACAGTGTAGTTTCATTTTGCCAGTGGCTTCAGTACTTCATCCAGTTTTAAGATATATATGTTTGTGAGCTGTTCTTTCAACTTGTTTATTTCCCTCTTTCTAAAAAGACTTTACCTCTTGTGGCAAAAAACAGGCAAAACCACATTATTTTTGAGGTGGGTGAAAACCAGTTGCAGAGCAGCTAATATCAAAATTTATTCTCCAAGAACACAAAACAAGTGATTAGTAAAATTGTTTTATCAAGTCATGCTGTTGTTAATGTCATAAAATATAGAAAAGCCATTATTCATTTACAGGGTAAAATGCATTTCTTTTTACAGTTGAGTAAGCTTCTTTGTACACAGTAGAAATCTGTTTTTGCTGTGTGTGCCTTTGTGTATGAGAGAGAAGCATTTGAAGACTTTATTCTTATTAATCATCAAAAATCTATTGAAGATTTTTTTCATTCAATGAATTGTAATATAGACTAGAGTAAAATCATTTAAATCATGACTGACAGAGGCTCTGTCATCCATGTATGCCACGATAAAAGACTTGTGTGAATTTTACCTGAATGCCAATTTACTCTTTGTTTTATTCTGTAGAAATAAAGGTGATCAACGCTTCTTGATCGCCATTCATATTCGAAAGAAATAGTGAAAATTACAAATGTGTATAAATTGTGGTTACTGAGAATGAGACTCATTGCGACTTACAAAAAAGCAAAAGACTTCTGCACTTTAAAGTATCTTAGCTGTTTAGGGAATAGGTTCTCCTATGTCTTTGTTTAATTTAAATGATGGCTGAGATACAAGTGTTCTGTATGTTACTGTTCATGTTAACAAAGGTTATTTTAATTTTAATTCTTTTAGTAGACTCCCACATTTAGTATGGCATAGTATGTCAGCAATATATTCAGTGTTGTGAATAACCTGAATTTACTACTCCAGAGTCTAATTCATAGCTTATCCTTATAATTAAAATTACCAGAATTTCTTAAGGGTTTTAAACTGTTGTGCTGATTGCCAATAATGTGCCATCTTCCTAAGATGATGTATGTTTTTAAATTGTTCCATTAATTTAGTAGATATTTACTGAGGGCCTTTTGCATGCCAGGGACTTTAACAGGTGCTGGGGCTATGTCAGTAAACAAACAAAAATCCATGACCTTTTAGAGCTTGCATTCTAGTGGGGGTGGAGGTGATAAACTAAATAGGAAGTCATAGAGTACTGGAGGAAGTAAAACAGGTAATAAAATAGGGAGTGTGTAGGAGTAATAAAAAAGTAAGAATAAAATAGGGAGTTTGAGGGTTCACCAAGCACAAGCACAAAGAAGGCCCTGAAGTGTGGACAGACTAGAATGTTGAAGGGAGATGAGGGAGAGCAAGCAGGTAGCTGAAGCCAAGTATAGGAGGTAGCAAGCAGAAGGTTGACGAGAGATGCGGGTTAATTCTGATTAACTTTTGGGCCATCCTATAAGCCATTACTGAGTGAGAACTCAAAGTCATTGAAGCAGTGACATCCTAATTCACATTTTCACAACATCACTCTGGATGCTGGGTTGAGAATAGACACAGTAAGAAGGATATTTCACATAGTTCCCCAGTACACACATTTAAATAAACATTTACAACTGAAATGAAAACTTCACCAACAATATATGTATTTTTTTATTACAAAAAAGAAATGCTTATGTTCCACTAGATCTATTTCCTGATTGTACAACAGTTGAAAAACTGCTAAAAGAGATATAGCCTCTGCCTTAGTGTGAAGGAAGTAAAACATAGGGTGTTGTGTGTTAAAGGAAAGTAAAATATAAAAATTAAAAGAAATAAAAATTTAAAGTCAATAGTATACACACACTTAGCTGAAATTAAGTAATCGAATATCAGTTATACAAAAAGACCTAGTAATGAATAGCCCCACACCCCAGAGGCAACTTTTAAAAAACCTATTCAGATTTCCTGGGGCTTACCTCCGTGTTTCTAAATAATATGCTTTTAGTGTTGTGTGTGTGTGTGTGTGTGTGTGTGTGTGTGTGTGTGTGTTTTTTTTTTTTGGTTTATCAACTTTAGACATTCTCTGTTGACTTCTTGCTATGACAGATGTTTTCAATCCCACTTCTCACTACTGACCTTCCTCGTACGACGGTCACTGAACTGGCGCCTCTCTGGGGTTCTGCCAGAAGATTAGCCTTCCTCCTTCGCTGCAGCCCCCTCTGTGAGTATTCTGCTCTTCTGCTTCCTCCACTCTTCCTAATCAGTTCACATTCTTCCATCCATTGTTCATTTCAAAACTGAGAGCGATCCACCTAGTCTTTAGAAAAAAATATTTTAAAAGTTAAAAATATTTTAAAGTTATTTTAAATTTTCTTCAGAATTCTTACTGACATCTTGAACTGGAAGATAGTTTAGAGATTTAGGCAGAGTTTCTGTTTTGTTTTTATAAATATCTGTAATGTATTTTTTTTTTAAAGAGTTAGATATTTTACAGTATTTTATCTTTTAAAGACAAAATATTTTCCATGTCATTAAATACTGTGTTTCAGAGTTTTCAAAAATAGATGTATAGCATTCTTTCATATGCTGGTATCACATGATAGCCCCTAGATTTTTGGCTTAGGTTGTTTTTGAATTAGAAATAATAATAAATTATTTAAATTATAGCTAATGCTTCTGTGGATTTTTCTTATGAAATATATTTACACATTATCTTAGGTTATGTCTGTTAGGTTAAATATGTAGGCGTGGTCATTGCTGAATCAAAGAAGATAAACATTTTTTGAGGTTTTTTTTTTCTTAAGTTTTATTGGTATGTAATTGATATATAGTACTATATAAGTTTAAGGTGTACAGCATAATGATGACTTATATATACTGCAAAACGATTATCTCAATAAGATCAGTTAATATCCATCATCTTATATAGTTTCTGGAAAAACAAAAAAACACTTTTGTGCTAAGAACTTTTAGGATTGAGTTTCTTAGTAGCTTTCAGGTATACTGGATAGCTAGCACTGTTATCTACGGTTATCATATCGTATACGTCATATCTCGTGTACCTTTTTGAAGTTCTTAATAAACATCACCAATTGCCTCTAGGAAGGTTGTGCCAATTTATATTTCCACTATCATTGTATTAAAGTGCCACTTTTTATTGTGTCCTTAATACTATCATGGACTTCTAAAATATTTGATTCTGCTAGGTGAAAAGAATATACTTTTTAAAATTCTCTAGAAAATCAAACACTTCTTGACAGTTTTGAGTTGTATGTGTTTGTCTTAGTTGTAAAGATTTTTAAGAGCAATTGTTTGTCTCTTAATTTTTTAATGGCTATTTTGACATATGGAATTTTTTTTTAGTTGTCAGATTAATTAGGTGTTTCTTCTTTCCTTTAACACTTAAAATGTTTCCTATTCCCAAGGTCAGTTGAGACTGAAAAATTTGAAGATAGCTTTGAAATGGATGATGGAGGGAGAAACTTGACAACAGCTGCTTTAAGAAACAATTTGCCTTTTGGTTGTGTTGAAAAAATTCAGGATTATTTAGATTTTGGATCATTGCTGTTTCTAAATATGATCAATTGTGTTCTACTATACAGGGTGTTGAATTATTAGACACTTCCATGAAAGTACTTATAATGTGTAAAGTTTTTTAGGTATATGAGATGTTAATACTAGTAATTCATTGCTCTGGGTAATCTGGCTAAATTAGTCTTTCCACACATAAGACATGATACTTAAAACTTTCTTTTAATGAGTCATGGAATGTCACCAGGGAATTTGTCGCTGTTTGGCGTAATTCCATTAGGAACTTGTGCTGGTGATAGTTTAGTTCTTTTTTGGAAAAATTAACTTACTTAATTTTGGACCAAGAGAATGTTACAGACTTTTTAACCTTTTATAAGTAGCATGTATAAAAATGTTTTACCTTTTTAAAAAGCTTAAATGGCAATGGACCAGGCATCAAGTAAAATAAGAGTTACGTTGGGAAGAGAAATTGGTTTATGAATTGGCTACAAAATATAGATCAATATTATATTGAAAGGATCCCTATTCTCAGTGGTCATTGAAATCTTTAACCATTATAAAAATGTTTTGAATTTTCAATGTATTAAATCTATAAACTCTAGAAATAAATTTCTATTTATTAGAAGTTGATTAATTGTAGAGAGAGGAATCTGCCTCATTTCACCTGAACACAGTTACTTATGGTTTTGAATATGTATTATTTTCTCCAATCTTTTTAATATGTATTTGTTTACATGCTTTGTAATTATATGCGTTTGGAGTTGTTTTATGGGTTCTTGATACCTCAAGTAGATAAATTGTTCTATATCAGGAGGGAGGGTAGTCATTGATATAGAGGAATGAAACTGGAAGCAAAGAAGCAAGCATGGTAGTATCCTTTTATCTCATTTGCCATCTTCTCTCTCTAGTCAGGGTGCAAGGGAGAATGAGGATAAAAATTTTAGGCTTTATTGTATCTCTTGTTAATTCACTTGACATTTATTATGTCTATTAAACCACCCAGTACAAGGAAGAGCTTTTGGTATGCATAAGGCACTAAAATGCTTTTGAGAAACAATTTGGCATATCACTTTTCAAGAGCATAAAATAGTAGCTACACATTCGCTTTAATTTGCAAAAGCATATATAGAAAAGAAAAAAATTTTTTTTTTTTTTTTTTTTTTTTTTTAAGATCAAGGCTAACTTATCTTCATGTTCAGTGTCTCAGCTGGATAACTAGACTAGCCATTATTTTTCTAGTCAAGGCTAGAGTTCCCATTCTGTAATATGATGGCTTGCAACCTGGTGGAATTTCCTACCCCCTTCAAACCTAGGAAGTCTGTGATCCACATAGAAAGGGCAGAGCAGGGCAGATTTGTTTTCAACAGTCACTTATAATAAGGTAGGGATAGCAAGTGTCTCATTATGTGTGTGTTTGGCTGGAGTGGCCGCTGAGTACTATATTGTGAAATTCTGAGTTCCATGATTGGTTACTAATGGTGCCTTCCTTGGGTGTGGGCAACATCAAGGGTTTGAGAGTGATTAAGAACAGTGATGCCCTCAATCTACACTTCAGGAGCTGTTGTACAAGGAGGTTGGAAGATGCTTGGCTTTCGTTTAATGAGCCCCACATTTAACTTATTTGTATGTTGGACTTTCTTTGTTGTGATAAAAGCACATAACGTAAAAGTGACAATTTTAATCATTTTAAGAGTGTAATTCAGTGGCATTAAGTACATTCAGCTTGTATATCACCATCTATTTCTAGAAATTTTTCATTATCTCAAACTGAAACTCTACCCATTAAACAATTATTCCTTATCTCCCCTTCCCCCATCCCTTAATAACTGCTATTCTACTTCTGTCTATGAATTTAGTGATTCTAGGTACCTCATAACAGAATCACACATATTTGTTCTTTTGTGTCTGTCTTGTTTCACTCATGACAGTGTTTTCAAGGATCACACATATTGTAGCATGTATCAGGATTTCTTTTTAAAGGCCGAATAATATTCTATTGTATGTATACTGTAGGTTATTTACCCATTTATCTGTCACTGAACACTTGGGTTGTTTCCCCATTGTTTGGCTGTTGTACATACTGCTGTAAACATGAGTGTGCAAGTATCTGTTTGAATCCCTGCTTTTAATTTTCTTGGGTGTGTACACAAAAAGTGGAATTGCTGGATCATATGGTAATTCCATTTTTAAAATTTTTTGAGGAACTGCTATGTTGTCTTCTGTAGTGACTGCACCATTTAGCATTCCCACCAGAAATGCACACAGGCTCCAATTTCTGTACATCCTTGTCAATATTTACTTAGTTTTGTTTTTAGTTAAAAAATAATAGTTATTCTGATGTGTGTGAAATGGTATCTCCTAGTTTTGATTTACCTTTCCCCAATGAATAGTGATGTGAGCATCTTTTTGTGTTTTTGTCGGCCATCTATATATTTGCTTTGGAAAAATGTCTGTTCAATCCTTTGCCCATTGAATACGATATTTTTTCCTTGAGTTATATGAGTTATATATATATGGGTGTTAAGCCCATATCAGGTGGTTCGCAGATTTCTCCCATTCTGTGGGTTGCTTTTGATGCACAAGTTTTAAATTTTAATGGTCTAATTTATCTGTTTTGTCTTATGTTGCCTGTGTTTTGGTATCATACCCAACAAATTGTTGTCAGATCTAATGTTATGAAGATTTTCCCTATTTTCTTCTAAGAATTTTATAGTTTTAGCTCTTAAATGTAAGTCTTTGGCCCATTTTGATTTGCATATTGTGTAACTCAGGAGTCCAGTTTCAGTTTTTTGCATGTGGTTGGACATCCAGTTTTCTCAACACCATTTGTTGAAAAGACTGTTCTTTTCCCAGGCAATAGTCTTGGCACTGTTGGTGAAAATCTTTTGACTGTATGTGCAAGTGTTTGTTTCTGGGCTTTATTCTATCTCGTTGGTCTATATGTCTGTTTTTATACCAGCACTAAGTACTGTTTTGCTATTATGGCCCTGTAGTAAGTTTTGAGATCAGAAAATGTGAATATTTCCAACTTCTGCAAAAAACATTTTTGAGATTTTGATAGGGATATTATGGAATCTGTAGATCACTTTGGGTGGGCTTTTTGCATGTTTGAAGAAAAGATTGACTTGTTGAAAGGTCTTTTAAAAAGTGTTTTTATTACTTTTCAGTGTTTTTCCAGTGTTTGTTTTTTTTTACGTTTATACTATGTTCACACATACAGAAAAGTATGTGTGTGTGTGATACAGCCAGTATAAAATAGTTTAAAGAGCTGTTAAAGCAAGATGCAATCATTACCTAGGTGAAGAAATAGCTGTGTGAAGTTTTAAAACTAGTGAGCTAGAGAGCATGGATAATCAAATGGTTCTGTCAACTGAAATGAGTATATTACTCAGGATGCACAAGGAAGAACTATTATATTGGGTATGTTTTTTATTCTCTAGGGGTGATTGGATCCCTGGGAACATAGGACAGTATGATTTCCTTGGGCCTGGTGGTATAGGTAGAATAGGGAACCTTGAGTGCTTAAGTTTGAAAACACTTTGTTCTAGAGACCAGTTAGAACCTAAATTTGAAGTCTTTTTTGCCCACGATTAAGAGTGAATGAGATTAAGAGTAATGTAGCTAGAAAGTATTGCCTCTTAAAGCTGAATCATAATGTAATAAGAGTTGAAGCCATTTTGAAAGCCAGAGTAAGTCAGTCTGGTTGTTTCTAACCACTATTGTCAAACCCCAAACTCTTTATATAATTCCAGTCAAGTGTGATTGTGCATCCAGTTGAATTGCCTAAATTAAATGTCATTTTGGCAGATTATAATGGTAGACACTTAATATTCTATAAATCAACAAATGGCTATATGAAATATGTGTTTAGCATGATTTTTACTTAAAAGTATATGGTTTATATGTTGTAGCTCTCCCTCCCTCAAAGAAATGGCTCCATTGAGCATTTTACTGTATAGTTGAGTTGTAAGGATGAACATAAATTAATTTATATAGCTGGAATGTGGTAAAATCAGTAACATAAAGTACTAGGCAGCACAGATGAGAAAGTCAATTCACATTTCTAATTTGGGAAGGTTTTTAGGAAACTGACATTTGAACCAGCCCTTGATAGGCTTTCAACAAATGAAGATAGGGGCTAGTTGAAGTGTGATTACTGGTTAAGAATAGAGGTTCGATATGAGTGAAAGGGGCAGGATATGATGTAAGAGTAGTTCATTGGTTGTCAGCATGAGTACCACTGTGTGTGTATTCAAGGGTGAGGAGGATGTATAGTAAGAGGTAGAGGTGGAAAGGTTTATTTTGAAGTTAGATCATAGAAGACCATAAGTACTGTGTTAATGACCAAAATTATGTCTAAGAGAGATTAATTTCGTGGCAGTTTGTAAGATAGATTGTTAGGGAAGACACTGGAAGTTGGGGCATCAGTTGGATGTCAGGAGTGGGGAACAGGGAGCACAATAGATAATGATTGCCAGGTTTCACTATTGGGTGACCGAAGGAAATAAATTAAGATAAAGTGGAAGAACAGGTTGGGAGGGCTGATGAGTTTAGGTTGGGGTTTTTTGGTAAGACATCCACTGTTGGGAAATGGATTCTGAAGCTCATGAGAGGTAAATTTGGAAGTAATCTCTTATAGATGGCAATATTTGAAGTCTTTAGTGTGTGCAAGTACCTAGAGAAGGTTGTTGAGCAAATGGAAAAGGGCAGCTGATGAGATATTCTTGGAAAGCATTGTTTGGAGAGAGCAGATGGAGGAAAATGAGCCATTCAAACACTGAGAAATGATGTTCAGAGAGGGAGGAGAAAACTAGGAATGAAAGCAGAGAATTACCAAAGCCTAAGGGAAAGAAGTCTGAAGGGAAGGGACAAGTATAATTCATAAGCCCAGGTTGTGTTCAGAGTGTCAGTGATTCTGGGAAATAGAGATGGAACTAGATTTTAGAGGGAAAGTTTGTCTTAATAAATTTGGTTATGTACATTGAGAGAGTAAAGGATCAGGAAGGCTTTTTTCTTTATAATTGTGGTAAAATATAAAATGTACCATTTTAAGCATTTTGAAGTCTATGATTTAGTGGCATTAAGCACATTCATATTGTTGTGCAAACATCACTGTCATTCAGAAATACGTTTGAGTAGGGAAAATGAAGAGGTAAAGTGTTGTTTAAATTTTTTTTTGGTTTGATGAGTTGTTGGGCTATTGTTTTTCCCCTTTTTCAAAAAGCAGTTTGTGGTGGCTTATGGGGATTCTTGGAATACTTAAATGTTTACATGCACTCCTATCTGAATGTTTTGTAAACTCCCACCTTCCAACCTTATGCCATATCCCTATCTTCTCCACTCTTATCTTGCTTTATTTTTCTTTACAGAAGTATCACCACTTGACATATATTTGTATCTTTCCCCACTAGAATGAAAGATCCTTAAGACTGTTTTGTTTAAAGAGCAAAGAAAGCAAGGACTATTTTGTTCATTGCTATTCCTCAGTGTCTATCACATGCTTAAGTTTTTAAATAAATGAATAAACGAAAACAAATTGAAAATTTGAAGTAAGCAAAAGGAAAAAGGATATAAAGTATTTGTTAGAATTAGATTATAATAAAGATACATAGCAAATAATTCTGTGTACTTACTGCTGGTGTGAACTGACTCTTAAGCTTTCCTTCAACCAAAGTGTAGAGGCAGATTTAATCAGTTACACAATTCATGACATAAATAAGATACAAATAAAAATAAACTGCATGCTTTGAAGAACCTTAGTATGACTGAGATTAGAACATTTCTCCTGAATGTTTTTCCTCATAAAGAAGGTACTACATGAATATAATAAATAACATCCTCAAAAATAGTCTTACGGTAAATACAGAAGACATTCTTCAGTATGAGCGAAAAGTTGGGATAGTTTTTCATATTGTAAGATTAAACCTAGACTAATGGTGATAATAGCAGTGCTAAAAGTTGATGGATACTAGAGACATTTTGGAAGAAAGAAATGTCAGAGATAGATGAATTGATGGATCTGATCTTTACATTGAATGGACTGGAAGTAAATGAAAGGAATGACCAAAGATGAGAAGTCTTGAACCTGCATGACTGATTCATAGTCAAGCTCTTGTCTTCTGGTTCTCTTCTCTTCATAAGCCTTATCACTTTCATATTATTTGTATGTATGTGCTTTTCTAGCCTCCTACATAGACTCCCCTGTATATTCAAAGGTTATCCCATCTTCTTAGAAGCTGTTTTTGCTTAATGTGGAGATTATTATAAGGTATAATATACTTTTCATTGAAGGTTATACTGCATACATGTCATTTCTGATCAGGCAACAAGGTTCTCTCCTTTTGTTAATGAAAAAGAAGCATATACAAAGAAAGTAAATCATGATTAAAATTTGAGAAACATAACCTGTTAGCACCAACTTAGGGAAAAGTTTGAGGAGGAATTTAAGGCATAATGGGGAGATATACCAGACAATGAATTAGTAGCAATATATCACTATTATTTCCATATAATCACACCCATTATTTTCCTCTCTGGAAGAAATCTTGGCTTGGAACTGTCATGGTCTGCAGTTTAGATTATTTTTTTCCTCCCTATGGAAGAGAGGGATTGAGCCTACTTAGAGGAAATAGTGGAAGAACCAGAAATAAACACTGTATTTTAATATGCATTTGTGAGTTTAGAACATCTTAACAGTAGTCCTCCCTTATATGTGGGAGGGGGATATGTTCCAAGATCCTCAGTGGATGCCTGAAACTGAGGATAGTACTGGACCCTATCTATCTATACTATGTTTTTTCCCCAATACATACATACCTTTTCATTTAAAGGAAGCACTTTATGGCTCCTCTTTGGCATATCTAATGGCCAGCATTGCTACTCTTGTACATTGGGGCCATTATTAAGTAAAGGTAACTCGAATACAAGTACTGTGATACTATGACAGTCAATCTGATAACCAAGACAGCTACTAAGTGACTAATGGGTGGGGAGCGTATACAGCATGGGCACTCTGGACAAAGGGATGATTAGTGTCCTGGGCTTGAAGGGACAAATTGGTGTGAGATTTCATCATGCTACTCAGAATGGTATGTAATTCAAAACTTATCAGTTGTTTATTTCTGGAATTTTCCATTTATATTTTCAGACCACGGTTGGCTGTGGGTAACTGAAACCAAGGAAAGCAAAACTGTGGATAAGGGAGGGACTACTGTATATTTACATTACTCATTTTTATTTTACATTATCTTTTTCTGTATTTCTTATGTGAATCCATATACTAAATATAGATTAACACTTGGTCATATGTCAGTAATTTTTTCCTGTTATTCAAGTAGTTACATATTTTTGTAGATAAAACTGTCACTCTGACTTCTATGACTTTTGAATTTCATGTCTTGCTTAGTCAAAGAATAAAAAAAATTAAAACAATTATTTTGATAAATTTTATATTATGCATAAATTTATGATGCGAGTATAAATTTTGGACATATTCCCCTCTCCCTCAATAGACAATTCTTTAAATTCCCAAAGAGTGTTTTTGTTTCCTTGATCTGTTTATTCTGGTACATAGCTCACTTTGTTTTAATTACTTTATCATAAAACTTGTAAAGCTTCTGTTTCATTTTGAGTCTCTTATAACCCTGGCATCAAAATCTGACAGCATAGGAAAACTTTAGACCAATCCCAGTATGGATGCCAACATGCTCAGTAAAAATTTAGCAAGTTGAAAGCAGCAATATAGTAAATAACCAATTGGATTCTTTTTAGGATTGCTAAGGTACTGTATTCCTATTACTACTGATACTGTATATTAATATATTAAAAAAGAACTGGTACCATGGTTGTGGATCAATAATTACATGTATGTCGAAAAAGGCATTTGAAAAAGGCCAGCTTCCATTTGCGCTTGACCTTTAAAAACAAACAATAACAACAAAGAACTTAGAACTGTAGGAAAAGAATGGAACTGTTTTAATGTCCAAGTAATAATTGTTGAAAATCAACAGTAGTTGTATGTATATTTAAAATTCAGGAATAATAAAAGGATATATATCACTACCATCATTCATGTATTTTGGTAATGTTCTAGGCAGTTCAGGAAAACAAAGCAAAAGTAAAACACAGATAATAGAAACAAAGCAACTAAATAATATTCTACCAAAGCAACTAAATAATATTCTGCCATTATTTTAAAAATCCAGAGAATCAACTGAAAGTTTGAAATACTTAAGATATATATCTGACTATAATATTTAAAAATCGATAATTTTATTTAATAAATGAATTAAGAAAAAGCTAAATCTTTAAAAACAGGTAAACGATAAGTTATGCTAGTTTATTGTAACTAGCACATAAAATAAAGCTCACCTCACTAATAAAGTAGCAGTAAGTTATATTTTTGCCTACCAGATTAGAATACAAGATATTTATAGCTATAGTGAATTTAAAACAACTCTTTAATAGGGAATTTACTAATTAAAATTTAGCGCATCTACAATGAAATATTTTAAATTCTGAGATGTATTTTAAGTCTATATAAACACTTTAAAAAAATCTGCCTACCTGTTCTTCATTTATGAAGAAGACTATGGAAGAACTTTATGCTTAGAGTGCCTGTAAGCACAAGATGGATATGACTGTCTTAACTTGGAAGGTTTTCAATGATAATTAAAACCTAAATTGACTAAGATGGTTATTTAGATTGATAACACTACTATGCAGCTTTTAAATTTTTAAAAATATTTTATCAATCAGTTAAAGACACAGCAAGAGATTTTGACTTTTGCATGATAGTGCCTCAGATTTTTATAATGTAATCACTGGCTGCTGACTTATGTAAATAAATGATTGCAGTTTGGGTACTGTAAATATTAGATGCATTTGGCCTTAAATCCTGTACCGTTCTGTAACTTTGAGTTTAGAGTTTACCTAGGAAATGGGAGGAGGTGGGAAAACAATAGGAAGGGGACATTACATATTTTAATTAATGTTATCCTAGTCTTCATTTAATGGTACATGTTACTCCCGTTTCTTTGTGAATTGTTCATCTTTTCAAAGACAATGAAATACAATTAAACCAAACCACTAGTTAGTAAAGGAAATATTTTCTGTTGGTTTTGGATCCAGTTCCTTCTTAAGATTGCTTTAAGAACTCCTTGCTATCTAAATAAATGGTCAGTGACTATCTACCCCTAGCCTTAGCACTTCTTCCTTTTTGATTTTCTAGGGTTAAATTCAGTTTTTTCATGTATTACTTTAGAGATCTGTTCTTCCCCTCAGTTGGAAATAGTTTACAGGTTTGACTGTCTGTCAGATATTTTTTTCGGGGTGTTGTGTAACATTTGTCTTCAGTCTTTATCATAGCCATAGAGCCATTGAAAAGCTGGTAGTGACTTTAAAACGTGTGCACACACACAATTCTTTATTTTATTAATATTTTTTTAAAAGAATTGAACATTAGCACATTCTTCTTTCTCTTTACCTAAAATAAACTTTTCCAGTTATAAAATCAAGTATTGTAGAAAATTCGGAGAAATTTAGGGAGTTTAATTTTTAATTATTTGGGATTCTTTCTTTTGAGGTGCTCTATGTCTATGGGTTATTTTAGTTTCTTCATTGATTTTAGGGTGAATTAAACAATTTATAAAGAAATGTTATTACAGGAAGGTCTGAAACCAAAGCCAAGATTCAGTGCTGTAATAGAAAGAAGCAGCAAATTTAGAATTGGATGACATGCTTTCAGGTCCAAAGTATACCTAACTTTCAAATCTTGGTGAAAAGGGGGATTTAATAGAACACCCTGAAAAAACTTAATAGTGGGGGTAGGTGGATGGGAGGTAGATTTATATCTTTATATTTTCATAAATTATAAAATGTGCCAAGTACTAGGTCATACACTGCACATGCATAAATGTATTCCTCCAACAGAACTTGTGAAGTATACAGTTATCTTTGTTTTACAGATGAGGAACCAGACTATGACCAAGCAGTTGGCCAATAGTTGAAATAAAAAGAAAGATAGGATTATTAATAGAAAGCAATCAAAAAAATTTTTTATCTGGACTTGAGGGAGTGAGGCTTTTCTATGCGTGACAAGCCATGAACCATGAAGACTGTTTTTTCTTTATTTTACTTCAGTGTCTGTTTAGTGAAAAATGAAATTTTAAAAGATAAATCAAGAACATTTTAAAACAAAAATGGCATTTATAAAGAGCCTCAGTGCTTAAAGAGCTCACCCAAATCGATAAGGAAAAGCTTAATCACTTTATGTAAAAATGGGCAAAATATATAAATAGGTTAATTTCTGTAAGAAATAGAAATTGTCAGTGGGCAAAGGAATAATACCCAAATGTTAGCAATGCTGTAGGGAAACAGAAACCCACAGTGTTTCTGGGAATATAAATTGAAATAAACTTTTTGTGGATGATGTGCATGTTCCTTTGGCTTACAGAAGTTTAAATTCCAGGTTTGCTTTTACAAATACACAAGGATAGTACAAGGATGTTTTATGGAGTATTATTTATAGTTGGGGAAAGAGTGGGCAGAGGAACCAAGTGTTAATAGTGGTTATTTTTGAAGGATGAAAAGATAGTGTTACTGATTGTTTTATCTTCCTATTATTTTTATAATAAATGACTTTTATAATTAAAAAAAAAGGTAAAGAAAGCTGAAACTATCAGTTTAGTAATAACTATATCATCTACATTTGATGAACATCATTCCAGATAACTTTTAATACAAATATGCATGTAGAAATATGGAGTTATAGTATGTATGCCATTTATAAATTTTAAATTAGTTGCATTTGACAAAAGAAAAGGTACTATTGAAAACATGATTGAACTGCATGCAGATAGATGTTTGTTACTACAAGAAAAAATTAATTGCTAAAGTTGAGAGAAGAGAATTAGAAAAACCTCTAAATAGTTTTTGAGTCTCTTCTAGCAGAACCCACTGATGTATTGATAACCAGGATGAAGGAATAAACACATACATTTATCCTTTCTTTTTTCTCCTCCCTTCTCCTAATTATATATGTGTGTATACATACATATGTGTAATGTATATATATTTTGGTAGTCCTATTTTTACATTATTCGATTTATATTTTTTAAAGCTTTTAACAATTCACGGTTGTTTTAATTTTAGTTTATGCGTTAAATAAGTTAGTACACTGGTTTTTTATTTTCGTTTTTTCTAATATAAAATTCTTTGTTTTTATTTATTTCCCTGCAGTTATTTCAAAAAGTGCTACTTAGTCTTTAACTTCATAATACTTGTAAATGCTTATTGCCATTATATTTCGACCTCTTTAGGTTTCTCTGTATCACACTTTTTCTCAGGTATGGCCCACTAATATTTGATTTGCTTTTTTTTCTGCCTAGATGCACATGATATTGTTTATTTTTAAAGCTAATTGCCTCTCCTTTGACAGATGTTTTGGTATTGTTTATTCTATACCAGTTTTTTCCTGGGTTGTAGAGTATGTTTTTAACCTGCATATTTAGTTATTTATTTTATAAGTGTTTCATATATTTTATTTATGACATTTTTATATTCGAATCTCTTCAATATCAATTGAACTTATCCAAATCTCCTTGTTATCTTTACTCTGTTCAACTGTATACTTGTTTATGTTTTCACTTAAGGTATGATTTCTCAGTTATGACCATGATTTGTTTTAGTTTTTTTTTTCCAAAAAGTTTGTTCATTTCTAACGTAACAGTAATTCTTATCTTTGTTTTTTATTTTCATTTCTTTTCTAATTCTTCTAGCTTGCCTTTAAGGTCTTGATTGCTTTATGATGTCCTCTTTCAGGTATTTAAAAATGAGAGATTAATTTTGTTATTTTCTGATGACTTCCTGGTTCCTATATGTATTATTAGGTGGTTGAAGTGAACTTGAAATTGGAAAAGAGATTAAGAACCTCCTCATTATGCTAAGAGAAGTTCCATTGTGAGGCCTATTCACGAAATCAATGATAGGAAGGGATGATGGTAAGGAGATAAAAAGTAAACTTAACTTTGAGATGCTGAAACCATGGGTGCAGGTGAATACAAAGGAAAACAAACTCCACATATTGCTATATGAAGTTAGAGTAACTTAACTAGTTTAATTTTGCAAAAACAAGTAGGTGAGGAGATACCTGTTAGTAAATAAAAAACTGGTTTTTGAAAATTTATATACAGAAACCTTAATTTGAGCAATACTTAAGAAAATCAGAATGAAATAAAGTGGTTAATGATTCTCACCCTCAGATGGTGGACTCCCTTCTTCACTCACTGTGGGGGTGATCACACACTGCCATCTCTGCTGAAAACCACTTGTATCCCCTGTGTGACATGGTGGAAGGTAAAAGGAAAGTTGAGAACCACTGCCATAAAAGTATTAGAGGGGAAATTGACTACAGATCGACTGGGAATGTAAGCTTAAAAATATGACTCTGTGCAGAAAAAGGTACTCAGTCGTGACAGGATTTGGACTAGAATAAATTTAGACAAAAAAGGAAGTTTGACTCTTAACAAAATTTATGGAGGGATTGGGGCAAGAGTGATACCAGGTGTAAGAAACTAGAATTCTGTGTTAAGATCTTCTTGTTGCTTTCTTTTGCTTTTTAAACTCTATTTTGGCTTTATTGTCACATACTAGCTCAAGAGTTGAACTGTGGCTGTTGGCAGCTGTCAAGATTTTAAAACACAGCTTCCCCATGGATTGGGACTTCTTTTCTTCTTTAATTCCAATTTGAAAAATCCTCTGGTACAAAATAGTCATGGAGGTGATAAAGTACAGCAGAGGGAGTATAGTCAATATATTGTAATAACTGTAGTGTCAGGTTGGTACTAGACTCTTTGGGGGCATTAATACATAAATTATACAGATGTCTAACCACTATGTGGTACACCTGAAACTAATATAGAATGATATTGAATATCAACTGTAATTGAAAAGAAAAATCCTCCAGAAGATCTCATTCTCCTGCTTGTGTCAGATATTCATTCCCTCATTCTTATGGCCCAGAGGTTGGGGTCCTTGTTTAGCAGCTCCTACTAGAAAAAAAAATGAGTATGATGTTTGGGGGTGGGTAGTATTTCCCAAAAGACATAATAAGGTATGGCTTGTTCTTGAGATTCTAAAGAACACTGACTTTATTCCTTTCTTTTCACACCCTGTAGTCTAATGACCAATTTTAAAGGAAGAAAATAAACAATTAACATTTATTGTACTCTAAGATGGAGACTTTCACATATACAGTATTTCTCACCCGTCTTCCAAATACAACCATGGGTTTTACCATACTTAATTGATGAGGAAATGAGACTCAAAAAAAAAAAAAAAAACAAAAAAACTTGTTTAAGATGATAGAGGTAGTGAGAGAGTTGGCATTAAAGTTTACTAGAAATATGTAAAGATGATTAAATTGATTCATCTTACAATCTACAGAAGAAAATATAAATAAATCTTTGAGTTGTTTACTGATACATGACTTTTTCCAATATTAATTAATGGAACCTTGCAGGTAAAGAATGTTTTCACAGTTTAATTTTTGTGACTAGGTTTGTAATGATTTGTATGTTTTAAAGTAATATGGCCATTTATTTCTCTGACAGGAAGGTCAGAATTATTTTGACAAACCAACTCAATACCTAGGAGGAGTAATTAGATAGTATCTGGATAAAAGGTCTATCTGTGATTTCAAAAGTTCAAAATGAAGCCAGTATAAAAATAGTCACTTTACAGAAATGCACCTTACAGCCAGCTGTGTTATATAAATAAACTTGACAGCAATGCACATTCCCTGGAACAGGAGACAAAACTACCCAGACACAAAGGAAAATCAGTGCTAGGCTATAAATATCAGTTTGTATTTGGTTTCGTAGCTGTTAGATGTAGCCATTGGTCTTGGTAAAGCATATTTACAGTTAAAACAGCTTATTTTCTTTTTTGTGCGAGAGGTTTTTTTCACTGAAGAAATTATTTAAATTTATTCTCGCCACCGCCCCCCCCCCCGCCCCGCCCCGTCTACCTCCCCCTTCCCCTCTCCTTGCTGGTAACCACTAGTCCATTCTCCATGTCCATGAGTCTCTGTTTGTCCTGTTCATTTGTTGCTTTTAGGTTTATATCCCATATATGTGATTTCATGTGATTTTCAACTTTTTCTGTCCAAAATAGCTTATTTTTTTAATATTCAAGTATAAAATGACAGTATTTCAGTCTTTGAATATTATTCTGAGACCTAGTATTTTTGCTGAGGCTCCATAAAGGTTTATTTTCATGTGATTTATATAAAAACATTATTTTAGACTACATTAAATTGCCTTTTTAGCATTGTTTTTAAAAAACTTTTATTGAGGAAAATTTTAAACATATAATAATATCAAAGTAGACTGATTGGTATAATGTATCTATGTACCCATCTAACCTCAGTAGTTACTAGGTCACAACCAATCTTGTTTTATGTATTTCTACCCTATCCTGTATTTTGAAGCATATCCTAAACATTATCATCATTTGTAAATATTTCAGTATCTCTAAATATTTATGTATCTCTTAAAAATGGAGATAAAAACCAAGTTACCATTACCACACTTTAAAAAATTAACAGTAGTTTAATATCTTAATATTTAGTCAGCCTTCAAATTTTCACTTATCATAAATTTTTTTAAAGTTTTAATTTAGTCTTTTCTTTTGTTTTCCTTGCAGTGTATTTATTGAAGATTCCAGGCATTGCCCTTTAGAATTTCCCACAGTGTAGATTTTGCTAATTGTGTTCTAGAGATGTCCTTAAACATCTTTTTGTCTGTATTTCTGTTAATTGGTAATTATGTATAGGACTTGAACTAGATATACGTAGTGATTGTTTATCAGGAGACATAACGTCTGATTGTCTTTATTTTTTAAATGCCTAGATTAAGATGACAATATGTCAGTGTTGCAAATATTTTTTGTTTTTTAACTGGATCATTTTTATAGGGAGGTACCTCATTTGATAGTTTCTGTTAGTAATACTTTCTCTTTGATTAATTGATAATTTGTATAAAAAAGGAAGACTAACATTTGGCTTTTACTTTTTAAATTTGTTTTCAAAATAATAAAATGGTTTACTAGATCCCCTAATAGTGACCAATTAGTTTGGTTTTTTTGATCACTCTTTATAAACTCATGGATTGAAACATAAATATGTTTAACTATTGGTTCTCAGATTGTCTCCATATTGGCCAGTGGGGCCTTTCAAGTTGGCTGAGTCCTTTTAACAAGACCATCATATTCTCTGATAGCTTCTTTTTTATCTGTATATATGAGATGAACTTAGAACATTTCCTGCCCCAGACCCGGAATCAGCCATTTCTCTGAAGAACTGTTGTCACTTTAAGGTTAATCATACTCGGAGACCATATTCTAGGAACTTCAGGGTTGGTCAATTTTCTAGGCTTTTTCAGTGAACAGAGCTCAGAATTTTTAAAGTTGTTTCATGAATTCATACCGATTCTTCCAATTCAAGTTCAGGACTATAGGGTTTTTACTTTTCATATGCTTTCCTATTCCTCTTTTAGTCGTATTCTTGAATAATGACTCTATCATAGTAAGTTTGCTCATACATTATCTTGCATTACTTAGAGCTATCCAGATCATTATTCTCAAGGACATTTCCTTGTCTGGTTTCCTTTTCATTCATGGTTTGAGGACCACAGTGATTTCTGGATTCACAGCATACATGTATAACTCTCATCTAACAATCATATGACACTCTATGATTTACTGGGTTTTAAAAATTGAAGTATTACATACCCATATAAAGTGCATAAATTATGTACAGCATGCCATTAACTAGCACCCCCAGAAGTCCCTATCATGCCTCCACCCAGATAGTACTCATTGCCCCTTCCAGAAGAAAAAAAGATAACTATTGATCTGATTTCGAATACAATTGATTAGTTTTGCCTGCGTTGGAACTTTGCCATTTTAGCATTTATGATTTGTGGGAAAGAGAGCTCTAAATTTAGTTCTTTCCAACTGTAATTGTGTTCAGGTAACATTCAGAAAAGATGTTGTTTCATCTTTCTCACATTCAAAAGTTCTCTGAAATATTTTAGGAAATAAAAGTAGAAACCAAAGCAGGGCACTTCTTGTTTTAAATATTTGCCTTAAGCAGGCTAGATTTTTGTTAGCTATTTCATTTTCTCCCCATTGTGTTTATACCCTTTCATGTTTCACCTTTCTTTTGATTTACAGGGATTCTACTATATTAAGGATATTAGATTTTTACTTATGTTGCAGATGTTTTCCCCAGTCTCATTTGTACTTAAACTGTTAAACTGGATTGAAAATATTTTGTGTAGTATAATCTGATTTGAGTGTTGTGTTCTGCTTAAGAGGGCCACCTCTACCCAAGATTATATTTTAAAAATTCTATATTTTCTTTCAGTTAAGTTTTATTACTTGTTTATATCCGTAATCAAATAGGGTTTGAATGTAGTATGGTATTTCTGTCAACATTTAAAAGCAGATAGGATGTTTAAACATCTTTCTTTGGTCTTTCCCATTAAAAAACCTGATTGAATTTCATATACTTATGGCTCCTACATTTTCCCACCCACAAACCTGTAGAAAAAGTTTCTACTTGTATTTCTCTACTTCACTTTCTTTTTGTCAGCTCATTGTTGCCTGCCTGCATGGCATGGACCCTCTGCCTTACTGTTAACTACTTATGTCTAGGGCAGCCTTTCTCCTTCTTTTTACCAAACCCAGTGGACTGAATTTGGACCCCGCTTTCCTGAGCAGTGTATATTTATCATTGTTGGCAACTTTCTCCTTGAAATGCATCTCCTTTGGCTTCTTTGATACAGTTTTTTCCTGGTTTTCTTTCTACTCTGTTTTACCCTTCTTAGATGCTTTTGTAGCCTCTATTTATTTCCCAAATATTGGTATTTTCCAGAATTCATTCAGTTAGATCCTCTGTGGTTTACACTTAACGGTCATCCTTGGGTGATGTCAGTCTTATGACTTCAGTTATCAACATGCTCTGATAAGATCCAAATCTTTATTGTTAGCTCAGATTTCTTTTTAAAACCAATGTATTTATACCCCATAGCATGCTTTTATTTTATTTTATTACTTTTTTAGGCAGAGCAACGTTTGGTTGATCTCACAGATTGCAAGGACTGTATAAGTTTACAATCCCCCCCCCCTTTTTTTTACACCTACAGCACCTGATCTTCCTAGGTGGTCTCCCATCCAAGTACTAACCAGGCCTGACCCTGCTTAGCTTCTGATATCAGAAGGGATCGAGCTTGTTCAGGGTAGTTACCCTATAGGCATTTAAAACTTAAGCCTGTCATCATTTCTTCCCCTCACCTCTCAAATCAGCACCTTATCATATATTTCCCATTTCAGAAAATGAATAGACTCCTACCCAGTTGCTCTGTACAGAAACTGGTTTGTCATTTAAAAAAATTAAATTGAAATTCAAATAACAATTAGCCATTTTAAAGTATATAGTTAAGTGGTATTTAGTAGTATATTCACAGTGTGCAACTACCATCTTTATTTAGTTTCAAAACTTTGTTATCACTTCATAATGCCCTCCCCCCACCCCCCGTACCAATTAAGTAATCACACCTCATTTCTCCTTCTCCCTATCCATCTTTTGCTTTCTGTCTCTGGATTTATTTGCCTTTTATGGATATATCAAAGGAATCATACAATATGAGACCTTCTGTGTCTGGTTTCTTTCACTTAGCTGATGTCTCTGAGGTTCATTTAGGTTGTAGCATATATCAGTATTTCATTCATTTTTTATGGCCAAATATTATATTGCATGTATATACCATAATTTGTTTATCCATTCATTTGTTGACGGACATTTGGGTTGTTTCTACTTTTTGATTATTATGAGTAATGGTACTATATAAGCATTTGTGTACAAGTTTATCATCACCCATGGCCTTATTCTGTGTCATCTTTCAAACACTGCAAGATACTGGTTTTTGAAAATGTAAATCTCATGAGGTTCCTTCATTGTTTTTAAAACAACACAAACCCAGAGGCTTATCAGAGTCCCTCTGGATAAAGTCAAAACTTAACATGGCTTACAAAGGCGCTTTGCTGTCCAGCTCCTGACATTCCGTCTAGTTCGAACTGCATCTGTACCCCCACTTGTTCTAGCCATATACTCATCTCCACATTTCAAGTTTTTGTATATACTCCTCTTTCTAAACCTTGTACTTTCTCACCCAAATCTTTTGTCTTATTTCAGATGTCTCATCTCTTTTTAGAAGCTATTTATGTGTTTTTATAATTATAATTTTGTGCTCCCTCCAAATTCCTGTAGTAAATGTTGGAGTATTTACTATACATTGTAATTGTCTGTTTACTTCTGTGGGAATCAGGAGCTTATAGTTAAGTGCCAGGTGACGTAATGTGTAATTAACAGGAAGTCAAAAGAAGATTATTTTGTAAATTATTTAGGGAAGACCTCATGGAGGAAGATAGTACTCGAATTGGATCTTGAACCATTCATAAAGGTATGGGAACGATCTGAAACTATAGGTAGATTAAACCTGTTAAATATCCACGGATCTTGACCTTTGAGGAACCATGCTAAAGGCAAAAGCCATGACAAAAGTGAGGTGTTGACATTCTTCAGTATTCCATTTGTGTTACTTACATGAAATGAGCAGTGGACACAGTCACTCCTGTAGAAGAAAAGCATGAAAAGAATGTGCAAAATATTTTAAGAACTTAGATAGGTGAGAATCAATGATATACTTTATGGGAAGAGTAAGGAAACTTAAGAATAATTTTGACCATGTATACTAATTTCAGAGTTTATTCACCTACATTTATAAAATGTGACTAGACTTCTGATGGACAGTGCAACACTAGGTGATTTCTGGATACATTATAGCATCTTTCAAAAGACTGTTGTATATATTGTTGGAGAAAATGGTCTGAGTAATATAATAGTGTTTATCTAGAAAAAAGTTGAAAATGGGATGCAATATAGAAAATAACTGCCCATTTTGCAGTTGTCTGTGCTCTACCCTACCCTTCAATTGGCAGTAAAAGTGGGACTTTGAGCTCTTTTCCCTATGTCTGCAATGTGGTTAGCACAAAGTAAATATTTGCATGCATAATCAAATAACAAGATTAAAATCTAATCCTTGTCTTAATGTCTTTACATTTTCAGTATTTTTGTATATATATGTCTTAGAATAGCTATTTAAAAGTAAAAATGCATTAAAGTAAATGCAGAACTGATTTAAAACTATAATAAAAGTCTACTTTGCCTGTTAGGTAAAAATATTAGACTTATAAAATATCTTTTCTCAAATTTAGAGAAAAGAAGCTATTCATGTTTAAATATAAATAAACTTTCACTTTTGGGTCTCTGTTTTACTGACATTCTGGGGTGTTAAATCGTAGTTGAAATAATACCACATCTTATTCTGTAAAAAATTAATGTCTTCTCAGTTAACAACACACTTTGTTCAGTCTTTTATAGCACTTACTTGAATTCTGTTACACTTACTTTTATCATTAGACTGAGCTCCCTGAAGAGAATGGCAGGAATTATAAAATCTGTTAAGACTCCCTGTTCAGGCAAGGTCTTTCTGATCTGCTCTCCTCTTGTGTGTGCTTTGTCTCCACTTCCCAGCTTCAGCCAGTCAGTGCTTTCTGTTTGAGTTTCTTGTTGGTGAGATATATAGATACAGATATAGATAATAGATATAGATATACATACACATACATACATACATACATATTTGTATACTGTCATAATCATGGTGATGGCTTCACAGGTGTATAGATAATTAATATGTATCAAATTATGTAATTTAAATATGTGGAGTTCACTGAATGTTAGTTATACCTCAATAAAGCTGTTAAAAAATTACTTAAAGGATACCCACTATCAATAGGTCATTCGTTTATTAAGCTTTTGTCTCCAGGAACTGTTCAGCCTTTGCACTCCTTCTTACCTGCTTTCCTAAGGTCCCCCTCTTGGCCTGTGTCCCCTAACCTCACTAGTCCTTTGCCTCTGTTCTTATCCCCAGCCTCCATTTATGCCATGGCACTATATCTGAAAGGGGAAAATCTCATGACTGTAGGCTCCACGTATTATTCTTAAGCTATTCTTGTGTGGCGGAAGCTATGGCTAGCAGTGGGGTCAACATACAGGCAGGACATACATGGAGCCTCTCTGCTCTCTCTGTGCTGAGAGCTTGATGGGTCACACATGAACACCAACTGTAGGTGTGTATCCCTAAGATTACAGAGGAGTTGTCAAATAGATATACAGATACTAGTATAAATGAAGGTTGGTTAAGCTCAGTAAATTCCAATGAAAAGGTATTAGGCACTCCGTTGGTGTTTCTGAAAGTACACCCTTAAGACCACAGCGTAAGAATTACCAGAAAGGTACTGGTTTGATCTCCCTCTGAAGCAGATTCTCTAGGAGATAGGCCTGGATATCTGCATTATAATAAGCTCTCTATACCACTCTACCTCTGTACCACTATAGGGTACCTAGAATGGTAAGAACCTAGCTAGAAACTGAGGGTAGAAGTAAGAAGGCAGTAGAAGTTAATTTTCTACGTACTTTACCTATTATTGCTTCCTTGTGTTACAGAGTAGGAAATATTTTGGTCATCAGGTAGCATTTTGTTAATGATCAGGTATGTCCATTTAATAGCTTAGAATTTATAATATGTATATTCAACTTTTATAATTTATCTGTTGGATGAAATTATGTGCTTAAAAGTTTTGATCAAATTTTCCTTTCTCCACAGAGCTCAACAAAAATCCAGTGGAAGGCTTTTCGGCAGGTTTAATAGATGACAATGATCTCTACCGATGGGAAGTCCTTATTATTGGTCCTCCAGATACACTTTAGTAAGTACAGTGGAACTGACATCAAAGTGGAGCTCTTTTAATTAATTGAAATGTAAACTGTTTTTGGCAAACAAGTGAAATTATTTTTTAAAGAGCAGATGAAGTGGCTATGTTTAGTATTTATTGAGCGATCATGTCTAGGTTTTTGTGTTGAAACTAATGTCTAAAACCTGTTGCTTTCTTAAATATATAATAATTTCAGAAAATCAGATATTCTCAATACCTGGAATAAATTTATTACAGAAAAGCTGTCTTTAAGGTGAGGTCATATATATGTTTTTTATTTGTATCTTAGAAATCAGATTAGTTTTTGCAGGATAGGGGAAGAAGAAAATTCTTTATAGAAACGCTTCTTCCTCTTCCTGTCCCTTGCACTTATTGTGCTTTGCCTCCAAAAGGAACATTATAATTTTAAAGACAAGGCTTTACTATTCTTAACACTTTATAAATTTAATTAAAGCATAATATTACATCTAAGAGTTTTCATATAGGACCATAATGTACATATCAGCGTCTTAAGCAGTCTGGAAAGAACTTTCAAGATCATCAATTTTAGTGGCTCTCGAATTAGATACCCACAGAATACTGGTTAGAACTAAGGTCTTCTCACCCTAAAATGAACTGATGGTCACCTTTTCCCAGTTTATAAAAGTGATTGTTACAGTTAATCATTTTTAATTAATCACTATTAATTGATATAAAGACAGACAACAGAATGTAGTGGTATCAAAGAACAACAGAAAAAGAGATGGAATTTCTTAACTATTTTATGTAATACATTCCTAGATTTAAAACCAGTCATTTTTTTTGCTTCAAGTGCTTGGAGACTAACTTAAACTTACTAATAGTTTTCTATAAGAGGGATCATGGCTACCTTGTAACCTGACTAGTGCAAGTTCCATACTTTCAATAGAAGTTGAAGTGTTGGAAGAAAGTTCTGTGACTTTCTCAAAGCCATAAAACTGAAGGACAGCAGAGACAGACCTAGATCTGAGTTTCCTGGGGTCTATACTTCCTCACTCAACTGTGTGTGTGGTCCTTAATGATGGTACTAAGCAGGCAAGAATTTGGATACATTTTTTTGTGATGGCCAAGTAGTTTCATTTTAGGTGTTTTAAGATGGCAATTCCTTTTTATCCTATAAAATAAGTAATGGAAAAGAAAACTCAGAGCTACTTCTGTACCAGAGCAGACTGGCATATAACATACAGAGTTGAGATAATATTGTGGATTTTGTTTGGGGTTTTCTGTAGTCTAAAAAATGATTTATGTTTTGTCATACCTATTGCCAATCAAAATCTTCACTGATGTGTTTCCAGCGTATGTTTGCATTAGTAATTGCTGCAAACTAAAAAACTCAAAATAATCACAGTGTTAGTTTGGTAGATAACAGTAGCCATTGAAAACCATCCTAGAAGTATTTCCCCATAACCTTAATATTTCGAAAGCTAATTTCTTTCCAGATTTTGTACACAAAATCCTACATACAACCTGGTTTTCTAGGTTTTGCAATAAAAACACGTGAAGGTTTACCCAGGGTAGAGACAGTGCAATAGTCTTAACATCCACTAGTAGAATGTTGTTACTCCTACAATTGATTTGAGATGAGAGAAATTTTTCTGAACTGATGTCTGTGTAGAGGATGGGTCAGGCATCCAGGCTTGCCCTCCATCTCTAAGGACCTCATAGAATTCTTACATTTTTTTCTTGTAGTGGTGGCAGATATCTCAGATAGTATTAGCTGGTCCGTATATATATTGTGTAACATCAGCTCACCAAAGAGAACCACTTTTTAATATTCATTGTACTAATAGGCCATTATGTCTACTAATAAAAACCTATTTCTGGCCTCCAGTATACATTTTAAAAGTACTGGCTGTTGATCTGAGATGTGGATAACAGAAACATTTGTGGTAGTTTCTCTGGAGTATGGACCTACTGATGAGACAATTAATGGCCATTTCCACATTGTCCCTTCCTAATGAGAGCACTGGTGGCACCTGGGCTATAGTTAACCTCAGTGCCACATGTACTTTGATCATCCTGTGGGTAATGAAGCCTTAAATGCAGTGAAAGACATTTTAATAGTTATCCAAAATTACCTAAATACAATTCACTTTGCATTAATGATCTTTTCCGAAATTCGTATGCCACAAGTTATAAAATTGTTTTTAAAGCCCTCAAAAAAGAGGTTTAAGATCTATTGTTTAAAATTTATTGAGTTTAGGCTATCCCTTTTTGGTAATATATTTCTTAGAATGGTTGAAAAGTAAAGCATTACATTGACATTTATATTACTAATTAATTTAGTTCTCGAATATTTTTTGAGCATTCTTATGCTAGATGCTGGGAACATGACCTTGAATTAGCTAATAGTCACTGTTCCCCAAAGGTTATACTTTATTTGGCAAAACAGATTATTGCATAGTCATTTATACACTTTGATGATAGCCGTGATGGAGATAGGCATGGGATATTGAGAGAACTCACTGGGAACATGGCAGGTTTTGAATGTGTCAAGGAATTTTTCCTAGAGGAAAAGCTGACTAATATGGGAGCTGAAGAGTCAGTAACTGTATTAGTAGGCTTTTTGGCTACAAGCAACAGAAATTTGATTTTAATTGGCTTGGAATACTTTGAATAATTAACACAGGTAGCAAAATGGTTACAGCAGTTTTGAGCATTTCAGAATATCACCCAAAGAAATAAGAAAAGTTAGTTTCTTCTTGGATTTTATGTATTTCTTATGCAATGTGGAAACCTTTTTTTTCTGGAAGCTCTCCAGCAGACTCTGCCTCTTGTGTGTCTCATTTATCAGAATTGAGTCACTTGCCCATTCCTTACCCAATAACTGGCAAGATGAATGATATTGCCACATTTGGTTTTGATTAATTTTATGGGATGGAAGAGCTTTTTGGACTGTCAGCAGCAAGGTTAGAATTAACTAGACTGATATTCTGACAAAGGCAGTGAGTGATGGCGGTAAGTGGAGGAAAGCTAGGAATTAAGCATTTCATAGGGAGAACTATATATACATAGGGCCTGGAAATAAGGGATGGAACAAGGGCATGGCAACAGATTAAAGTGAGTATAAAGAATTTCAAGAAATGAGGTCGGAAAGAGAATTGAGGGCTAGTTGAAATCCGCCCCCTCATTTCCTCTCTTCCACCCCTGACCTATGGATGTTGCCATTTCCCCTTAAGAACTGGATCTCTGAAGGCGGGCAATCTCCTACACGTTCGCGGCTGCACCCAGGACTTGGCACACCTGGAGTATGGTCCTTGGTTCCACCTGGGGCGTGAACCTGGTTTTCTAGGACCTTCTGCATGTAAAGCAGATGTGCTAACCACTACACTATGGAGCTACCCCCTAGTTGAAAATATAAACACTGGCAAATAGTTTGAATTTATCTTTTGTCCTAAGGACAAAGCATGGCCGTTGATGAATTTGATATCAGTAGTTGCCAGTTAAATAAATATTTTAGAATGTACATTAAATTGATAAGTATAACAATTTTGGGATTACAGATTTTATTTTCTCTCAGCTTACTTGTATTTTACTTTTTACCACAAAAAAAATATGTTTTTAACAATGTTATTTTAAAAATTTCTTTGTAGCATAAAAAAATGGACTAGGAATTTGGGGGCTGCCCATGGCTGCTCGAAGTAGGCAGATCAACAGCCTTTGCTTTAGGGGATAGAGGAGAGAGCAGATGTGCTGAGGGCAGGACTCTGAGAAAGGCAGAGAAAATTTGCCAGGAAGATATAAGGGAAGGAAAGTTTTTATAGAATAAGCTTTCTAAAATGTTACTAAGAATCAAGTATTGAAAATCAGGAATTTAATAGTGTTTGTTGATTTAACAGTAGGAAATTACTGGTGTTCTTGCAGTTAACTTGAGTGGAATGAAGAAGGTAGAGGTCATTTCCCAGTGTGAGGAGTGCTGTTGGAAGTGAATACATAAACCTTGGGCATAAGTAACTGTCTAGGAAGAGAAACATAGGCTGATGATGAGGGGAGGAGGATATAGGATTGCAAGTAAGTTAATGTGGGCTCAGATGGTACCCAGACTTAAGTGATTAATTCACCACTTAATAATTAGATAATTTATATAATAATAGAATTGATACTGTACTAAAATTCTTTAAAAGCTGGTGCGGTATTTCATGGTGGCATCATTAGCCTTCATTTAGTCACTAGAACGCAGCCCGCACTCTTTACAATCTAGTCAGTAACTAGTATATTGGAACATTATTTGAGACTGATAGTTGCCATGAGTATTAATTTAGCTATTATATTTATCTTTACACAATATTGAATTTTTATTACTACTCTGTACATTAATTTTTCTAGTGCTGTTACGAATAGATTCTTGACTTTCTATGAAAGACATTCTGAAACTGGTATGATATACTTGCTATTTTCAGACTGATTATCAAGCAGTATGGAGAAAGCCACCCATATCCACAGTAATAAAAATTTTAGGTAGGAGTGGCAGTAGGTTTTTAAAGAGAGTCTAGACCTGGCTATTACTGTAATTATAAAGGTTATAAATTGAGATTAGTGAATGATGAATGTACACCTTCTTTTATCTTTTATTCTCTTTTTCTTTCATCATTAATGGCTAGTCTGTTTAAGAAGTATGCTTCGTTTTGTTTCTTACCACTGGCAATGGTGTAAAAAATTGGGAGAATCTTAGGTTATATGTATTTTGTAGTATTGCCTTATTTTGAGTGGGTATAGAAAATTAAGAGTTATGACTAACCAAATTCTCTGATTAATATTCTTTTAAAATAACAAAATTCTTTTATAGTTCTGTTTAAGACATAGAGGCACAAGCCATATATTCTGTAATGAAATTTTGGAGGGAATGAACCTCATGCCTACACTGCTTAGAAATTGATTTATCAGAGGCAGTGCCATGTCAGTTATCATTTGGTGCTTAAGAACGTGGGCTTTAGGGACCATCTTTGTGTAGCTCCCTGACTCTACCACTTTTATTAGCTGTGTGACTGAACAATTACTTAAACTCTATCTTAGCATTTTCATTTCTAGGGTAAAAACCTTATGCCTAAGAAGTGTTCAGAATATTCAGTGTTTTATTGCTTGTAAAAGTAAAAAAAGGAGGGGAGCAATTGAATGTCTTATGAGTGTAATTAATAAATTGTGGAATGTGTCAGGTAAAATAAATGAACAAGAAACAAGTATCAACAGGAATATACATAAAAACAATGTCGAGCAAAATTTCAGCAGGGTATAATATATCATTTAAATAAAGTAAATATGACAGAATGATAGGATCTGATCCTTGTAAGATTTTTAAAATTTAATACAAAAACAGTAAGGAAGACCTTGTGGGAGAAACTTGAACTAGGTCTAGGTTTCTCAACCTGTTTCAGTGGGAAACTCGTGATCACCTACCTCTTTTTAACCTCATGCTAATAATTGTACTATTATTAGTACCTGTGATGAAGAGACTATATAATGGAAGAAAAGATATTTTTTTAATTCATTGATGCTTTTTAATAATCTTTCATTTTGCTCATCACAGTAGCATCTTTGTATATTTGAAAAACAGTGAATATGTAGCATGTTAGTGTTTAGTCTAACAATGTTTTGAACCTTGTGGGTTTTTTGAGTTCCTCTGTGCAAATTTAGGTATTCACTAGAAATTTGCACCCACAAGTTGGGACGAGACTTTTTTTTAAAAAAAGCAGGTAGGATTTCTACAGCTAAAAGAGATATTAAGGAGTCCACCTATTAGAGAAAAATGATAAGGAATAACATGATTGGTTCAGAATGTGTGAGGGCATTGGAGACAGGGTGAAAATTGTGTGCTTTAAGTGTTTTAGAATAATCCTGTTAATTAAATTTGACATTTTAAAGATTGAAAATAAGAGATTGGGTAATTTTTCATGATAAAGATTCCAATCAGCTAATGTAAAGCTTTTAAGTGGATCTTATCAATCAAAATGCAGGGACTTAGGAAAGCTAACTGAATAATGAAGAATAACTTCACTAGTGAAATAAAGTGCATGGGCTTTGTAACAGCTGTTGTGATGTTCTTTTACTTTGATTCTTGGCTGTTTATTGCATTTGTGGCTTTCAGTTTTCTTCCCTTTAATACAGCCCATAATCAGAAATGCTTTAAATACTGACCCAGTATATACTTAGGTATATACATCTTAGTGAATAGAAACGTGTGTAGATTATATAATTGAAACAACTACTTGTGATAAGCACCTATGTTTTCTGTTCTATTTTTATTTGTTTAAGAAGAAAACTGGTTAGTGATTCACTTTGAACTAGTTTTGCAGCCGCAATTCAAAAAACTAGTCTCTATAATTAATATGTCTTAAGGCTAGTTTTGGCACCTACTTATACAGTTAGGGTAACATAGGCAGAGAAGATTTATTTATTGGTGTAATGCACTCTTGACAGCTATTCTAGTCTTCGTTTTCCTCATGTTCGTGTTTTTTTCCCCTTCAGTAGATAATCTTATAAATTATGAAAGATAACCAATAAGGCAAGCATAAAATTTATCATTTTTCCTTTCTGCCCCTGGATAGCTGTACTATATTCGATCTATTTTTCTTTCTGTATAGAAGGAAAAGATGTTCTTTCTTTTTCTTAGTTAGGCCCTTCTAATTTCTCAGTTTTCTTTTTCTAATATCTCTAGTCTTCCTGCCAGTACCTTCCCATCTACTTGTTAAACTCAAATTGCCCTGTTCATTATGCTTCTCATTCACTACCTCATTCTTTCTTTAATTTTTTGCAGTCTTTTTCCTATTGTTCCTACCAAAATTGTATTATCAAGACTACTTTTTATATTTGGAGTCCAGTGGTGTTTTGTAAGTGTTCAGGAGTATTTGCTATTAATGACCCTCTTTTTTTAACCCTTCCCCCACTCTTACTTTTATGATCAGAAAAAGGTGGTAAAAATTCTTGCTTGTGGTTAAAAAGTCAAGCAATGCAATACTTAAATGTACAAGCAGAAAGTAAAAGATCTCATAATCCTTTCCTCTAGAGCTAACTATTGTTACATATTGGTATCATGTTTCCAGACATATTTCTTTTTGTATACAAATATACCCCCTCTTTTTTCTTTTAAAGACAAATGGGCTTATTCAATGGATACTTGCCTTTTTTTTTTTTAATTTAACAATAGATTGTTCATTCCATCCCACTACTTATTACTGATATTTCCTTCTGCCACTAGAATGGTAAGTGCCACGAAACTGGTGGGCTCTAGTCTTACTCTCTGTTGTATCCTTTTACATAGAACAGTGCCTTGCACAAGTAGATAATCAATGTATATTTGTTCAGTGAATGAAAACTATTTAATGAGCTGAGAATTCCATCTCTCATTGATCTGAAACAAACACAATCATATGATCCTGCTCTAATGGTGTATACATTGAACAATAAAAGAATCAGATATGTGAATTGCTGTTGGAATAAAGAAATGAAAAGAGGCCAATGTGATAGAGGGACACAGTGACTTGTTAAAATTGGATAGTCAACTAAAACTTTTTTCATTTAAGCTGAGTTCTGAATAATGACCAGGGGAGAAGGATATTTCAAACAGAAGAAACAACGAGTACTAAGGACATAAGACAGGAATGTAGTCACTTTTGCCCCATAAGACTGACTTCAGCTCACTCACTGGTTTTTGTTGTTAACATACACAACCCACTGTATTATTTTGACAGTTCTTCAAGAGCACTCTTCAGTAAATGGCAGTGCTCTGGAGCTACACTAATACAGTAGTCACTACCCACATGTGGCTATTAAAATTACATGAAATTTAAAATTTATTTCCTTTGCAATGACATGGATGGACCTAGACATTATTATGATGAGTGAAATAAGTCAGAGAAAGATAAATACCATATGATTTCTCTTATATGCGGAATCTAAGAACTAATCAAAAACAGGTTCACAAAAAATAGTGGACAATTTGGTGACAGAGGATGGGGATTGGGGGACTGGGAGGGATGGGGTGAAGGGTTAAAGAAGTACAAATCAGTAGTTGATACTTGGGCACGAGGATGGGGAGCACAGCACAGGGAATGCAGTTAGCATTAATATGATGCCTAAGTGGAGGGCCAGGGGAGGGAGGGAGCAGTTGGGGGAATTGTTTTATTAACAATATAAATGTCAAACCAATGTACTATATACTTGAAATTAATTTAAATAAATAAATTTATTTTAAAAAACTCATTTCCTCAGTTGCACTAGCCATATTTTAAGTGGCTAGTGACTACCATATTGGACAACACGAATATAGAACATCTCCAGGGTGTAGAAAGTTCTGTTGTACAACACTACTTTGGAAAGTTACTAGAATATAAACTCCTTGAGAGATGTTAATACTTTGTTCACTGTTATACTCCTAGTGTCTGACACATAAAGACTGAATAAATACTTGTTTCCAGACAGGGAACAACAAAATGTACATAAGCTCTAAGATAAAAAAAGAACTTGTGTTGGAAGAACAGAAAGAAGACTAGCTGGAACAAAATGAAGAGTGATAGTTTGAGATCAACATAGAGAAATCAGCAATTTGATCTCTACAGGCAGTGTTAAACCTAGTAAATTTTAAGTGCAATGGGAAGTGATAGAAATGTTTGTAGTGCAGCAAGTATATAATCTGATCTGGATGTCTGTGTCAAGCTATTTCTTTCATTTTACTGGCTTTTTAGAGTTTAATAAGATAGTAGGTATGACAGTTTATCAAACCCAAGTATTTCAGTAATTAAATTGTCTGCCTGAAATACAGATTTTCATTTACTTAATTTAAAGTGTTAGTACTAGCACCCTTGTTTTATATTTAATAATGGTCTACTTATAGGCAGGAACTTAATAGGCAATAACTTGTTTTTGTTTTTTTTCCAGTGAAGGTGGTGTTTTTAAGGCTCATCTCACTTTTCCAAAAGATTATCCCCTCCGGCCTCCTAAAATGAAATTCATTACAGAAATCTGGCACCCAAATGGTAAGTTTATCTAGTTTTATTTTTACATTTACAAATATGTTCTGTCACTGAAGTTTTCCAGGGCAACAAAAAACGGTGTATTTTCAACAAAATTGCTATGGGATTTTTGATCTAAGTGCATTCTGTTCATTAATGTACATGGCCTTGTATTAGATTCTTCAGACAAGAAGTAAGAGATCACACGGGGAAAATATTATTTATTTATTTGTTTATTATTAGTTTTTAGCTCCTTTGAGACTCATGATGTACCAAACTAGAGACAAATTTAGTGAGTGATACAATAGCATTAATAAAACTCATAATTGAGGAGATAATTTCTAGGGCATTAGATGACTCATTGGCTATTACAAAGTGTATAGAGGTAATTAAAGCTGGATTTTTATTTATATTTTCTTAGCTCTTAGACCATGGGCAACTCTTACTTTTTATCTATATTCTTAGCTGTAAAAAAGGAATGACCTACCTAGTAGGGTAACTGAGAGCCTGAAATGAAATAAAATAGTGTATATTTTAACCTTTGGAAAGCATCCATACTGCTGTGCATGAAAAGATGACATTGACTTTTTTACCCAAAGATGTGCTACCATTTCTAATCCACTTTATGAGCCAAAGGTTAGGCTAGATAAGCTGTGTTTACATACAGTCTTCCTGAACTTTTGACCTTGTTTTATGTGATAGAGCTAGCAAGGATTTCTTTACTAAGTGTTTTGACTGTCAGCATTTTGTAATCAGAGTTGCCTTTTTAGACTATTACACTAATCTGCATTCTGCTCTTGTGGTCAAGACTTTTTTGGTTGTGAGGAGAAGAAATTCTTATATGTTAATTTAAGCAAAAATCAGTGAGAGTAATGGGTGAATTAATAAATTAAGGCTTTATTACATGGATAAGGAGTATATATTAGAACCCAATGGCTTGAAAAACAAATGGGTCTATGAGAGACTAGAACCGACAAATGGAAAACTATTTGTAACCAAGGGAACAACCAAATTTTATTGCATCTAAGATAGAAGTGATCACAAAAGAGATATTTTTGTACCAGTAAGAAGGGAGAAAAATATCTCTAACAATTTATTTGTGGGAGAATGCATTAACAATAGTCCTCCATGATGTATGGATGCATGAATTGATGACATTCACCTCTTGTTGCCTTGACATTTCTTTCATCTGTTCCTAGGCTTTTGGTAGTTTCTCCTGTTTCACCTGAATTATTTGATGTATAATAGGCAATTTCTTTGTACTTATTTCAAAAGAAGATGTAAAAAAGCTTCTGACTGTTGGCTCCACCACAAATTAGCTGTATAACTCTAGGCAAAGCCTCTTTGAGCCTTAGTTTCTTTTAATGTGAGAATTAAGTGAAAGCATATATAGATGAAATACATGGCACTTCTTTTCTATTAAGAGGAAGGATAGCAATAGTCGAGGTTGTTCAAGAGGACAACTGATGAAATTAGTGGTTTTTTTTTTTTAAGGTCAGAGAAACTATTTTGTAGGCAATAAGAGAGATTGCGTTAGTGCAATTATTAAGACTTGATTTGCGAGAGAGGGAATACTTTGTGAAGAAAGGATAACTGATTAGGTGATGGGACAATGATAGCAAGTACGAGAAGAGGTAGACTGGGAAGGAGTGGAAGTCATTTTGAAATAGGAATGAGGGGAAAAGCGAGAATTTGAGTATCTGCTAGGCACTGGAGATACAAAGATGATTAATGAATTAGTATGTCTTTTTGTAAGGATATTATGGTCAATATAAGGCAGAGGTAGACATGTAAACTTAATGGTGAAACTGAGAGATGACAGTGATGTAGTTAGTTATAAAAGTGTTCAGTAGCATAGAAGATGAAGGTTAGGGTTGATTCTTAGAGAATGTGATTCTTGAACAGAATTTTGAATATGTAAATGCCTACTTAAACTTTGTTCTTTAGGCTGTTGGGACTTATTAAATTAATGAGTTTTAAAGTTATGTAGTTGGTTCATTTTGACTATATTTTCTTTTAGAAAGATTACACCCATGGAGGAATGTTTGGCAATGGTTTTGTTAAGAGACAATGAAACCATGAACTAAGAGTAGTGGTAGGAAGGAAAATTTGGTTAATTCTCATTTGTTGATTGCTGGATATGGGTGGTAATGAAAAGGAAAGAATTTAGAATTGACGGGCTACTTAAAAAATAATTGTAGAATTTAAAAAACCCACAAGTGAAGATTAAATTACCACTCACTAGGATGGTTATTTAAAAAGAACAAGTGTTGGTGAGAACATAGAGAAATTACAAGCTTTCATTGACTATTGGCAAGAATGTGAAATGTTGCAGCCACTTTAGAAAACAGAAAACAGTCTGGAAGTTCCTGAAAGGGTTAAGCAGAGTTACTTTATAAAGCCAGCAATTCCATTCCTAGATATATAACCAAGAAACTTGAAAACATATGTCTACAAACTATTTGTACATGAATGTTCATAACATCATTAGTCATAATAGTAATAGCCAAAAAGTATAAACAACTCAAATGTCTTATCAATTGAGCAGAAAAACAAAATATAATATCCATATAATGGAATAAAGTATGGATACATTCTACAAGATGGATGAACCTTGAAAATATTATGCTAAGTGAACCAATCTAGTCATAAAAGACTGTTACGATTCCATTTATGTGAAATGTCCACTATAGGCAAATCTATAGAGATAAAAAGTAGGTTAGTAGATGTGTAGGACTCAAGAGAAGGTTGGGGAGAAATGGAGGGAGTGATTGCTAATTGGTACAGGGTTTCTTTCTGGGATGATGAATATCTTCTAAAATTGATTATCTTGATGGTTGTACAACTCTGTAAACATACTAGAAACCATTAAATTGTGCACTTAAAATATGTGAATTACTTCTCAGTAAAGCTGTTAAAAAATTACTATAGGATAAAGGTTAACTTTATGTGGCTTAGATGCATTCAATTTTGGACTTTTTTTTGAGGTACACTTTCTATATCTAGTTAGATAATTAGCTAAAACTAGTCCCAAGGTCAGCTGTGAGCTTTTAGGGTCTTGGAAGTTATTGGCATCAAGATGACAGTTATATATAGCAAATCATCACGTAGTACACTTTTAACTTATATAATATTGTATGTTAATTATATTTCAATAAAGCTGGGGTGGGAGAGATGATGAGTAACATTGTGATATGATGAATAAGTTAATTTATCCAGGAAAAAGATTAATAGGGAGATAAAGATAACATCAAAAGTCAGACCAAAGAAAAGGAAAATTAGAAAGTGACTCAAGAACTGGGTAAAAGAAACTGTAAGGGAGGAAATGTGTCCAGGAAGGTATCCTCAGCATATTAGTTATCTTAGCCCAGAAGGGTTGACTTTAAAAGTACTCAGGACCATTTTTTTTAAACTAAGAAATAAAAAATAAACATACTCAGGATAATAAGTTCTCCAGATCACTTTTGTGAGAATAGTTATAGCATCTTTATAGGGTGCAGAAGCCAGTTTCCAGTAAGATAAAAGAGAGGGAGAGTACGCAAGTAGTAACTAAATAGAGAAGATGAGAGTAAATTGGATTTTCAAAATTTTAGATGGGCAGCTTTAAGAGAAAGGAGTTTGCTAGAAGGGTGTGCACGGTTCAGGTAGTTAGTTTTAAGATGGAGGACGAGATGTGTTTTGTTTTCAGTAATTGATGCCTAGATTGTTGGTTAGCTATTCATAGGGAAATTGATTTAGAAATGTTCTTCACACCAAACAGCAACATGAATTAAAACTAAATGGAATGAAAAGTTTCAAGTGATTTTAAAAATGTAGTGAATATCAAGTATTTGCTGAGTATTCAGGACAATAATTTTCTAGTTTCAAAAGTTATAAATATTGAAAGACTAAATAGAGCAGTATAAAGAGATGTGGCAATATAATATTCTTAAATGGATCTTGTATCAGATAAGGCCAGCTATAAAGAACATTATGGGGGAAATGAAATGAAAAGAAAAAGTATAGGCAGAAATTGGGGAAATTAAGAAGCAGGTTGGTAAGAAAAAAATGAACACTGAGGTACATAAATGAGTAAAGGATAAGAACAGACATTTCACAAATGAGGAAGTACTATATAGTTTCTATACGTGGAAAATTTTTGCCCCCAAAAGCGTTTAGAAAAGCTAATTTAGATTTTACCGATGAAATATAAAAACTATCAATAAAGAAAAATTTTAATTCTGAATGAAGAGTCAGTGAAACTGTCACTTCATGTATTGCCAATGACTATATACTTTTCAAGATGTAATTTATTAATAGTTATTAAGCCTAAAAACATCTCATTCTAAAACATTAAATTGTATGTTTAAAATGAAATGACACAAGGTAAAAACTTGAAGATGCTAGATTATGATAATTTGTAAAAGAGGGAAATGATCTTAAATTGATTCTTTCTGATAGAATTTTTTTACAAACATTTGCTATCATATTGTCAAATAAACGGATTTGGAAAAAATTCTCATTAATAAGTGAGGAAAGCATTTTAATAATACTGTATATAAGCATTTTATGTTGAACTTTATAGTGCTATTATTAAGTTTTGTTACTACGGTTCTTGCCACTTGATCTCTTATTATGATTTAGTTAATAGATTTTAACTAGGAGGTAGTGGTAGGTTGGGACTTGGACCCTCAATTATAGAAAAGCTCATATACAAGACATTGAAGGCATAGGCTTTGTTGCATTCACTGGTGTACCCGCTCTGTCAGTGGGTACCTGGCACGCAGTATGCATTCAAGAAGTAATTGTCAGAGAGAAATGATACATATAAACTTTGATTCTAGTTACCCAAAATTTATAACAGGAGAAATGCTTAAGTTTTGAGATGAAAAATAAGCTTTAAAATTATACCTGTTACAAATTTGTTAGACTTTAGGTAGGACGTTGGGAATGAAATATACATAAATATCACCATTGGCTATATATAGGATTTAGGGATTTGGCTTAAAAATTTTTATATTTTTCAGTCTTTTCTAACATTTCCACATTATGTATGCTTTCTTTTGCAGTGGAGAAAGGAGTATTTGTGGGATGTACATGAGTCAGTGGATTAGGACTTCACCTTTTTGTTTGATCAATAAAAAATAGTTTTATAGAAAACTATATGTTGATGAATTTTCACTGGCAGTATGACATGTTCCTTTTGTGATTTTGAGTATACTCCTTTCCCTAAAAATATAATTTTGCCTTTATGTGATTTAAAAAGTACATTATGATGTTACTTATTTTTTTCTTGGGAAGGCCTATGGACCTTTGACTGTCACTCATTTAAATCAATAAGTTGGTGGGGAAACTAGGAAATCATTATGTAGAAACTCACTTCTGGTATTTGGACCATATTCTTTCTACAAATGAAGAACAGATTCAGTAGCTGCCATTTATCCATTTCATTATATGGTACAGTAAGTCCTCACTTAACATCATAAATAGGTTCTTCAAGCTTTAAGAGAAATGATGTATAATAAAACCAGTTTTACCATAGGCTAATTGATATAAACAAGAGTTATGTTCCTAGGGCATCTCATTGATGTTGAAGGTAAGCGACGTTATTCGAGGAGCTGCTATATTACCTACATGTAAATGCTAGGCACCTTGAAGTTTTGCAGAAATGAGAAAGAAGGCTTACATTACTATTGGGTTTGTCAGATCTGACCTATTTGGTAAAATCTGTGGTCTTCCTAAATTAACAGGTTCCATTTGGGAAATTAACTTATATATATATGTTCATTGTACTGTGGGAATCACAACCACATCTCTAATAGATATTTTATATATAATCAAGTTATTAAATATTGCAAACAGGATTCTTATTCTCTAATTTTGCAGTTGATAAAAATGGTGATGTATGCATTTCTATTCTTCATGAGCCTGGAGAAGATAAATATGGTTATGAAAAACCAGAGGAACGCTGGCTCCCTATTCACACCGTGGAAACCATCATGATTAGTGTTATTTCTATGCTGGCAGACCCTAATGGAGACTCACCTGCTAATGTTGACGCTGCGGTAAGGTGGTCACAAGCACATGTATCTGCTCCCCTTTAATTAGAATTAGAATTTATATGTATATTTGTATGTATATAAATCTGTCTGTAGTTACAGACATAACTAAGCTTCACGAACCCTAAATACGTGAACCTGCATCTTTTAAGAATAAGGATACCATCTTATTTAACTATAATTACTATTGTCATACCTAAGAAAATTTAATATCAAGTCCCTATTAAAGTCCATATTACTGTTCTCAAGTTATATTTTTAAAACGTTCAGATCTACAAAAAAATTTTTTTCATTAGTTAAATAAACACACCTATATCCTTCATCTAGATTGTGGAGTTTTTACAACATTGTTTTTCTCCCTCCTAAATTGTTGAAGAATAATTTACAGATATCCTAACTCTTCACACTTGAATACTTCAGCATGTGTCTCCTAAGAACAAGGGTATCTTTCCACATAAGTATAGTACAGTTTATCATTAATACAGTATTATTATTGAATATACATATATAGTCTATCCTCACAAATTTCTCCAAGATTGTTCTTTATAGCTGCTTTTTTTTTTTTACATTCAGAATCTAGGAACCCACATCCTATTTTGTATTCACATTTTATTCTTCTTTAGAATAGTCCTAGTTCTTCAACTTTCTAGTCTTTGAAGACTTTTGTTCTAATTCTTGTTCTTGAAACTTTTGTTAGTGTATATGAAAGCCAGGAGATTTAAATTCACCTTTTTCTTAGGTTACTTCAAACCTATATAAAAACTTAGGTGAGATCTTATATGTAGAAAACACTGCATAGATAGGTAACCCCTTTTCAAACCAAGGCTTTGGATCTTTAAATTTATTAAATACATTGAAGTTAAAACTGATAGAAAACTATTCCAATTTTCTATTTAGTCAGTTTTCTGTCCAAACAATGAAAGAGGTAGTAAGGCAGAAGAGGGGGGTGAAAGGTGTTTTTTAAACAAATCCTGTGAAATTATTTGGAGCGAGAATTACTGTTTCATTTGATTCATCCTCAACTATCAGTTCTTTTTATAAAGATCAGAACCGACAAGCCGTGTTTTAATTTTCATAAAGGATTTAGATAAAGGGCAAATACATGGCAGCATGAATAGGCAAGAATTATTAACTCTTCAAAATAGTTGAATTCTGAAACAACAGGACCTGCTGAAAAAGTAGTCATTCTCTTGATGCTAAACATTTTCTTAAGGGTAGAAATAATGTGAAGTTGAAATTATGTAAACATGACTTCTCAAATTATGCAAAATTCTCCCATTCTTTTTCTTGAAACCCACTGCTTTTTCTCATTTATCCAGTTGTCTCATTTAAACAATAGCTTTCTTGTAAACAGTTTTGTTTACCTTTATTATTTGCTTTTCCTCTTGCATTGCATTCCTTTTGTAGTATTTTTGCATGTTTTTTTGTTTGCTTGTTTTTCTAACCTCTCAGTCAGTGATACCCTGTTCCAGGAAACCCTGGTTTTTCTTGGAGATCTCTCCTAGATCCCTCCATACTTTGGCACCAAATTAGATTGATTCAGCCTGGTGCTTGGCTGCTTTCTTGAATTTTCCTCTCTTCCCTTCCTGCTCTTCTAGATTGAGTCATCTGTTTCCTGGGTCTTCTTATTTTTTCAATTGACTTCTTTCTTTTGCTCTTCTTCATCCTAAAGTAATGTTTGATAAAGCATATGTGGGAATAAGTCCTTACATGTCTGAAAGTATTTTAATCCTGTCTTTATACTTTTTGTTTGCAAAATTCTAGGAGAAAAATAAAATTTCTGCAGAATTTATCTTTTAGTATTTATCGCTGCTCATGAGAAAGTTGATGCGAAGCTGATTCTTCTCCTTTTGTAGTCCCTCCCTTTCTCTCCTCCTTCTCTTCCTCTTTCCTTTTCCTAGTTCCTGTAGGTACTTTTATGGATTTTGGGTCTTCTGCAAATTCACGTTGCTAAGTAAACTTGAAAAAATTTTCCATCTCTTTAGACGTATATTTTGATTATGAGCTCTGGGAAGTTTTCCTTTTTAATTACTTTGAGAATTTTTTCATATTTAATATTTTTTTTCTTTTTTGAACTCGTAGCTATTGCCCGTATTGATCACTTTTGTTGTATATTTTTCATCTAAAATTGTGCCGATATTAAGATAGTATTTTAAATAGCTTGGTCTTTTCTCTGTTAGTTTCTTTTTCATGAAATTGTATCACTGTTTAATGAATTTAATAGTTCTTTAATTTGGGGGAAATTCTAATTAGAGATTTTCAAAAGTTAAATTCTGAAGTCTCTTTTCTCTGAGGTCAGTTTTTGTATTTTGAAGACTGCTTGAAAACTCTGTAGGCATTCTACATAGCTCTCCATGTTAAATGAAAATTTAGGAAAGCAGATTGGAGGCTTGTGGGGGAATGTAGAGGGATCTGCATGCATGGGCAGAATTTGTTCCACTTGAGTTTGTGGGTAGCAAGCCAGATATTAAATTAAGGGGTAGGAGTTGGAGGAAGAGGAGTGTCATTTAAATGCCAAAATAAGTAATTACTTTTGCGTACTGATACTTAACACTAGCAGCTCGAACTCTAATATTCTGGTGTGCCTTCCTTTGAAGTCTTCATAAAATCTATGTATCTTCATTATTAGAGGAAGGCATTAGAATTTTAGATATAGGTGGGAGGAAATGCTTAACTATTGAGTTATACAAGCACTTTCTATTACTGTATTTTCAGCCCCACTTCTTCCTGACTCTTCTCAGATTTGCCGTTTGCAAACTTTTTAACTTCTTTAGGGTTCTGTTCAATAGGTTCTTTTTCCTTTGTTTGGCTTTCATTGAGGCTTTTCTAGACTGCTACTCTTTCTTCTCTGGTGCATGTTTTATTACTCTTCTATCTGCTTCTGGTCTTCTTGAAAAAATTCTGCCACTGTTATTAGATGACTTTCCTGGCATTTTCTTTGATGTTGAGAATTTATACCTTAAAAAAATTCCGATATGATCATTGTAATAAGGTCGCAGGAAAGCAAAAAATAAACATATGTGCTTTTTGCCCTATTAAAGTCATAGGTTCATATATTATATATATATATATATATATATATATATTTGTTTGTTTATTTTGGGGCCTATTTATTTATTTATTTTGGGGCCGATGATAACATCATCTATCTGGTCATCTAAGTGTGTGACATAGTGGTTTCAACAAATGATGGTTATGTTAGCTAGTTCCTGCTTTGGAACAATCATTGACCAACCTGTCCTTTACTTAGAAGTCATCTTTGCCCAATCTTGTCTCAGTCATCAGAGAATATCAACCATATTATATAATCTCTAAACTTTTTGCCACCCCTCTGCCATTGACTTGAATTCTTTTTACTTCTTACCTACATTTTGTAATAGATTTCTATGTCATCTCCCTGCTCTCAGTCTTAATCCTCTCTGCTAAGTGGTATCTTTAGGTAATTTTTTAAAATTGAGATTGACTTGTCCCCTTTGCCTAGAATGACCCTTTTTTCCCTTTTACTTAAAAATGATAATGAAGTAATTACAGACTTTATAACATTTTCATAAATACTTCAGTATACACCTCCAAATCCATACATGTTAGTATTATAGTTTATCTCATAATTTATTGTAATTACTGGCTTTCTGGTGTGCTTGCCTTATTTCAGATCAAAATATTTTTTAATGTCCTGCTCTGCAAGGGCAAGGATTGAAGATTTCTATAGTTTATGCTTTCTGTAAATGGATGGAAATTTTTTTTTTTTTAAGAAGGCTAAGTATTTTTGTGAGTTTTCCTACTATCATTTACATGCTAGGTAAAATGAGCCCTGTTCTCATGTGGAACTGTGCATGTGGTGTTTTCATGTGCCTGGCAACAATAGTGATACTGTATTCCCACCTCCCAACCCTAGAAATAGTGGTCAATATCATCTCAATAGGATATACTCCACCTGTCTACTTTATATAAGAAGCACTTTCATGCCCGCTTTGTTTCTTGGTCGCGTCCAACAGGGAGAGTAGGTAATCCCTTCAGATAGCCTGAGTATCTTATTTGTAAGATATTGCTTTTCAGTGCAATACAAAATTGTTAACATTCTTTATGGTCTTTTCTCTTTTTAAAGATAATTTTGCCTTAGAGGTAATTGGCATGGGGAATTTCTGTATCTGTGCAGAATAGAATGCCTTGCAAAAGTATTTTTTGACTACTTTTCTACTTTAACAGCTTTTAACATTTTAAAAATATACATATTGCCAAAGCATTACATTCCAAATTAAAATTAGTATTTGAGATTATAAGAGGAGTTTGCATAAAATCATGTGGTATTACTTTTATACATATAGAAAGAATGGAGGGAAGACAGAAATGGAGAATTCAAAAGGAAAGTTGCCCGCTGTGTAAGAAAAAGCCAAGAGACTGCTTTTGAGTGACATTTGTTCAACAGCTGTAACTTCACTTATTTCAGGGTAAGTTAATTTTTTAAATCATACTACTGTTTTGCCATTTTGCAAATGTCATATATATGTTTGGAAATTGTGTGATTTAAGTATCTGAATTTCTTGTTTCATTGGCTTCATTTTTTAGTGGTAGTAACTTGCTTTTTCCTTTAGTAGACCCAGCTGTTTTTCACATAGATATTCTATGTTAAACTGGTTAGTATGGTAGCTGGGTATTTCTTTTCACTGTAATGATAAAGTACTTATTTCAACAGTTTCTTCCATTTTACCTTTTGGGCTACCATCTTGACTGCAGAACACCGAAATTTCTTTTATCTTCTCATACTGTATTATGAGTGGTAAAGGATGACTTAAATTTTTGTTTCCTAATTTTTTTTAAAAAAGAAAGATTGTATTTTGTAAGATAGTGGCAAGAGCAATAGACATCTACCTTTCTTGTTTTAGTTTCTCTCCTTGTTCATTACTGATAGGACCAGTAGCAAAATTTCCCTTGTATTGTATACTATCCACAAGTTTATCTTATTCTAACAATGAGTCAAACATAGAAGGCACCTTCTGAATTAGAAGAGGACATGGTATTGATGAATTGACCAATTGTGTTTAAGTTATTTGGTTTCTTTTTAAAACATTAAATATATATTTTTTAAAACTATTTTTAAAAGTTGGCATCTAAAGAATCACAATACATGGTACAACCCTGTGCTTGCTACCTATTTTGAGAAAAAGAACTTTGCTATTACCTTTAACATTCCCAATATTCCCTTCCTCTACTCCATCCTTTTCTCATATTCCTAATTCTTTCTTTACCATTGTTTTTCTTCATAATTTTATTGTTTGTATTCATAATAATGTATTGCATGATTTTCAGCTATAAATGTATGGAATTAAAATGTATGTATTTTTGTGCCTTTTATTATATAACATATTCTTGAAATTGATCTGTTATGTATAGGTAGATTTCACCCATTTTCACTATTTTGTAGTATTTCATTAGATAAAATTACTCTCTTGATTCTCATTGAAGTTTTTTTCCAATTTGGGGTAGGGGTTTTTTGCTTGTGTGTTTTTTGCTTTGTCTTTGCTATTATAGAGAATGTGGCTATTCTTGTTTCTTGCTGCACATGTACTACACGAGTTTTCTCTAGGGTATATACCTAGATGTGGAATTGTTGAGTTAAGGGTATATGCTCTCTGACTAGACAGTTCCAAATTGTTTCCCAAAATGTTGCCTCTATTGGCAAGGATAAGAATTCCATTTGTTCCACATCTTCTCCCAACATTCGATTTCATAAAACTTATGCAAAATGTTTAATCTAGAAGGTGTAAAATGATATATCATGACTTAATGTGCATTGTCCTAACTGCCAATACAATTAGCACATTGTTTCATGTGTTTGACCATTGATGTTTTCTCTGTGAAATACCTGTCCTGGTTTGGATTATTTTTCTATTAGGCAATCAATCTTATCTTTGTCAGTGCATGTCCTTTATGGTATCTTTGGATAAACAGAGGTTCTTAATTTCAATGGAGTTGAATTTATTTGTTTTTCCTGTGGATTTTGCTTTTTGTGTCTTAGTTTCTTCCTTGCCATCAAAAAACTACTATTGTAAATGTCTTCTAAAAGTTTTATAGTTTTGCCTTTAATATATGTGTTGAATATACTAAAATTGATTGGTTTATGGTGTGAGTTAGAAGTTCAACTCTACCCTCCTAACTCCCAGTGTGCAGCTGTTGACTACATCATTTATTGACAAGTCCATCCTTTTACGGCTGATGTACAGTGTCAATTATATTATAAAATTACATTTCCTTTTATGTGTTGATCTGTTTATGACCTTTCTATGTTTCATTTGTTGGCTGTCTATCCCTAAACCAGTATTGTACTATCTTAATTTTTATTGTTCATGATTAAATGTATCAAATGCAAATCAAAAGTAAGACTAAGATCTATGCACCACTGATTCTGTTTTCATGTTTGATAACTGTAGTTCCTGAAAAGATTCATATCTTTTAGATCTCCTTATGATAACCTGAAATGCTGAAAAGTAACCTTACTTCTTTCTGTTACCACCAATTATAACAGTAACGTTACAGTTGTCAAATTACTAGTTTTTCATCATCTTCTTTATATCCTATTTATTTTTGCTAATAATTCTATCCTTACTTCATTATCATTAACATCTGATACCTCTCACATCTAGTCAGTGGTCCATTTCTTTTCCCTTCTTTTGACTCTCCTTTCCACCACTATAGATTAACTTCTTGTTATTAGACTTTGTCTTAGTTTGTGAAAGATTTTTCATGCCTGCCTGCCCTTCATATTGGATATTTATCCTGTTTACAGTTGTCATGTTAGTCTTCACAAAGCTCAGCTCATCGCATTGGTTTTTTTATGCATTTGACAGTAATCTTAGGAACAACAGACATCTCCAGGGCTTGTTTCTTTACCCACATCATTTTCCAGTCAGAAAAGGGCTTGGTGACAGCAAGTAATTGAAGAAGAACAAAATAACAAATATCGAAGCCTAAGTGTATGTGTGATTTTTACCTTATAAACACCGTACTTTATAAATTAAAGAACCAGGAATTTTATTACATTTACCTTGATAGTATATTGCAAATTAATTAAACAAATACTAATGAAGTGTCACAAATTTTGTAAGAGATTATGTATTATCTCCTTTGCCTAGCGGGAGTTAATGTTTATATTAAAAAAAATTTGTTTTAATTTTAAATTTTTGAAAAAATTTAAAAACTTTTCAATTTTATTTTATATTACTTTCTGGTGTACGGCACAATTGTTAAACATTTATATAATTTGCGAAGTGATCCTCCAATTACCCTAGTACCCACCTGGCACTATATATAGCCATTATGATACTATTGACTATATTCCTAATGCTATACTTATCTTTTAAAGTGTACTTATCAAGATCAAAGTTGACTTATTAGGAAGATAGAGACGAACTAATAAGGATACTAAGGACTGCCTGTTTGCATCAAAGGCTTAATTTTAATTTTGATTCTTAATCTCTGTAGCATTTGACACTATCGAGCATCCCATCTAGAAATATCTTCTCTTATTCATATCATGGAGTTAGGTTTCTTTTTCTAAATCTGACTGCTGCTTTTAGAGTTTTATTCATGTGTCTACCTCTTTATTGTTGCCACTCCTCCTCAATTCCCCTTCCTCATCCTCAATCGCAGGAATAAAACTGGCATTACAAAAATTTGTATATAGAAACATATATAGAAGTTATCACTTTCCCACTCAGCTCCCCCCCACCCCAATTCTGCTCCCAGAAATAACCACTTAACAGTTGCATGTTATTAAGGATTAAGATTTATATCTTGAAATGAAGGTAACACCAAGAACAGGTGACCCTGAGCTCATTTTGATTCTTGTTAATGAATATTTGTTAATTGCCTGCCATTTGCAAAGGCACTGTTCTCTTGGGAAAGAAGAGGGTATATAGAGTACCATAGATATATTATCCTATTATCCTGCCCAATAAAGAGCTGTTTGTTTAGCTGGGTTTTTTTTTTTTTTTTTTATGGGTAAGGTTAAATTATGTTAACAGCTGTAGTGGGAGTAGAAACAGAACATGACTAAATACTGAATGCTTAGGACAGATTCTTTTGGTGTAGAGACCAGTACTTATTAGGACCAAGGACAGCATCTTTCACAAATTTCCACATGAGGGAGGCAGAAGGAAGAAAGGGAGACAAAAATATGTGAGCTGGTTGGCTACAAAGAGGTGGACAAGGAGAGTGAGATATTACAGTCCTCGAAAACAAAGTGGGTGTGGATGGTCACTAATGCCATGACATGGGAAAAAGGATGTATAGTTCAGTTTCAGGGGAAAAGCCAGTGGATTGGTGATGAGGGGAGAGTTGTTGAGTAGTATACTCAGTGGTGTTGTAGGATGAAATGAACTTTTGGAAGCATCTGTGTGAATGTAATGGGGAAAACTTCCTTGATAATGAGCTGTTTAACTCATGGACTGCCTTCATTTAAGAACAATTGAGATTATTTTTTTATTGTCTGTAACATTGAAAAGTGGTTTTTATTTGGCAGCACACTTGTCTGCTTTGTATTTTTAGGTCTTTTAAAAGTATTAAGTTGTGTAGCCATATACAAAATAAATTATTTGATTTTAGTTTTATAAATAAATAGAACAATACACTTAAATTCTTTAGAGGTGAATCATCTCCAGATTTGTAAGTTAAAGTTGGGTATAATTAAGGTTTAAGGCAAAAAAAAAAAAAGATACTTAAATACTTTAAGTATCTAAACATTTAGATACTTTATTCATAAAGATATACAATTGATATAATTTCAGTTAATATAAAAAGTGATTTTTAACAGGAGGATATATTTTAAGTTAGAAATGGGATTTGCTTACAAAAATTATTGTTTCAGGTCAGTGCCATTTATTGTGTTACGCAGGTAGTTCATTTTCACATTTATCTTTCTAGAGAAAAGAACGACACATTTGCTTTTTCTATACTGAGGTCTTTGTTTAGAATACATTTTATTCACAGGTGGGAAAATAGATTTTTCTATTCCTGTTGAAGGAAGCTAATGCTATTTAAAGCTGGATTCTCACTATTAAGAGGCTGGATTGCCTGATTTTAGTTATTTAATGACTTTCATCAGCCAGTCCTCCGGAGTGTTTTCTTTAAAAATCTCACACAGAAACAGTTTTTAAATTATTCTTTTGTGGCCCTAAAATTTTTTGTTCATATCACAGGGAAATGTTTACCCAGTGCCCAAGCTCTTTGAGCCCTGAGAGATTAATTGGCCCGGGATTAATTTGAGCGTGATACAGTAGTCTTTGGAAAAACATTCAAGTAACATTACCTAAAAATTACAGTACCGATGCCATAATGATGTCTCTTGAGTTTCAGTACATGTCTCTAGATTTTCTAATAAAATTTGTGGACACTTTTGTGTACCTGTGTGTAAATGGTAGAAACTGATTCTGGTGAAGATGATATATTCATATGTGGTGCATTCAGTGCTTTGCTAGGGATCATTTACATCGGTTGGTACAACCCCTTTGAAGAAAAATTTGGCAGTAAGTTCAACCACTCAGGAGATATCTTAGGGAACTAGGCACATGTAGGGCCACAATAGGCCCACAGCTTTCTACCCACAGCAGGCCTTTGTGGTTGAACTTAGGTGATTATAAGATTGCTAAATTTATTCAGGGCTTTAGAAGACCCACTGAACTTTTAACATGTCTGGTATGAGATAAATATTTGCCATAAGTTTAAGTCCATATCTCTTGAATTCCAAGGCATCTTCTGTTTGAGCTTTTTGTGCACAACATTGTGCTTGGCACAAAATACAGGTTTCTCAGTTTTGGGGACTTCTGATTCGATATAGTAATAGGTGTTCTCCTTGCCCACTTCCTCTGATGCCCCTACATATTGAAAGCATAGATTAATATAATAAAGGCTCTGAAAAGTCCAGTCATTTAATGAGACTTTTTTTTTAATAGAACTTTGTGTTTTCCTAACTTTTTCAGCAGGAAGCTTGGTCACTTATTGTATGACCGTGTCTCACTTTTCTCTGTAAAATAGAGCAAAATTGCAAAACTTCATATAGTGATTATGAGCATTACATGAGATAAATTTGTAAAGCACTTGGTACACTGCTTGGCATGTAGTAAGCACTCAATAATATGGTAGTTGTTTTTATTTAGATGTGATTATTGACTTGTAGGCTAATTTAGGACGTGAGACCAGCAGTACAAAACAGAAGACTAATTGACGTAGAGGGTCTGTTCTGGGAGTCTTCATGGAGAAAATGGGTTTGGACTGAACCTATAGAGAGTTGGATAAAATTTAGCAAGTTGAGAAGTGTGGCAATCTTAAATTTTTTTCTCCGAAGATCCTAAAATATTAGTAGATTTACAAATCACTTGACTTTCAGTAGTTTTGCTACTTTTGACTCTAGATATAAGTTCAAAGACATTTGGAGTATTGAAAAAGCTAAATTAAGGCTGCACAACAGAACTTTCTACAATGATGGAAATATTCTAAGTCTGCATTGTCCTATATGATAATCATTAACTATATTGAGCACTTGAAATGTGGCTAGTCTGAGGAACTAAATTTAAAATTTTATTTACTATTATTTAAATTTAAAATGAAATGGCCATATATTGGACAGCTCAAAAGTGAGCTTAAAATGAAATTAAGAATATGTTTTAAACAAATACCATACGAATAAAAATTTCTAATCAATTCTTTTGTAATTTATAAAGTTATTATATAATGCTGTTTGTTTTGTTGTAGGTCTCCAATTGAGAAACTGGCACTGTTTTTCCTGCACTCTTCCCACCTATTGCTGGACTTCTGTTGTAACAAGTTGGCAAACACTGGCTGGAACTGGGCTGCAATAAAACATGCCAGTATCAATGCTGACAAGAGCCTAACAAGTGCCAACTTACAGATGATTACGCATTTTGAATCCTAATGAACTGTTTTAACCTTCAGGAAGAATTGTAAAGACCTGTACATAGCACAACATGATCCGGATAATATATATACTGTTCATGTACATCCACAAATACACCTTGTACCAAATAATGCTTTCTTGTAGTAGAATAAGAATCGTGTAAATTCTAAAAGATTTTAGCAGGTTTTCTTCCCCATTTCATTGTTTCTTATCAGTTTTAAAAGACTCCTTAAGGCATGTCAGATGAAAAGCAATTAGGATTAAAAGTTTCCATTTAATTTCCTTTAAACCATTGAGGCTTCATTAAACTCTTTTCACTTACTAAACTTTTGTATCTTCTTTGTTTTGACACACTTCCCTTTGCATTTATCTCTTCTATCTGCCAGGAAGTTTTCAAATCATTTAGTTCAAATATTGAAATACTTAATAAGCAACTACTTGATTTTTAATGATGACTTCAGAGGAGTGGTCATCACTAGGTGCTTTGTCCTTTTTGTATTCTAGTTGCACCCATCTCTTGGATTTGGATGTAGCAATAACACTTTTGGCTGTTGAGAGCTCTTGAACTGTCATTACCCAGAAAACTAAAGAGTTGGTTCTGAATTCAACTTACTGAAATTTACCCCCAAACTATACAAAATTCTGATTTGGTTTTATTTTTGCCCTCTGGTTACCTAATGTTAAGGTTAGATGAGTAAAGCATGCACAGCTACAGGCTTTCTACTTAACTTCTGGGTTTGCTATTAAAAATGCTGTTTACCCTCATACCCTTCTCCTTAGCCCTTCATATTTCTTTGCCTCTATTCTTCTATACTACAGATTTTTCTCACCTATTGTACAAAGAAATTGCGATGTATATTTTCATGTAATTTGATTTTGGAATTCTGTCACCTTATGTAGTGAGTTCTTCCAAAATACAATTTTTTTCCAATAATTGTCAAGTTGTTGGCTTTTATTGTATTGAATGAAGGTTATAATACTGAATGCCAGAGAAGTGCAGTTTAGAAAAATCTCAGGTTGATTCCTTATGCAAACAAACTTCTAATACTTGAAAATCACATGGCTATGGCACTCTGTATTGGGCTCTATCTGGATTCTTATGTAAATCTCAAAGTATTTCAGAAGTGTAAATGCTTTGCTATTTAACATATAGAGTCTGTCACTGACATAGTGCACTTAGATTTTATTGTTTGAGCATAAATATATTTCATAAGTTTTCTGAAACAACTTTAGGAAATGGTAAAATGAGCATGTACAGTGTTAAAGACAGGCCCAGATTCCTGTTTGGTGTGAGGTTGGGATTGGGAAGTAGTCACTGGCATATATAAGGGATAGAACTTGAGACAGTACCAGATGAGGCATGGTGTTTAATTGTGAAAATTGGTGCATCTCTGCTCTTTGGAGTTTGGAGAAATGTGTTGGCAGAAGAGTGAATGGATTTCTGCAAGTAACTTAGTCCTCTGTGAATTTTGCATGCCCTTTTTAAAGCAGAAGTAAAATAGTTGAGGATGTAGTCACCACAGAGAATGGTTTTTTAAAACTCCTAGGCTGCTCTCCACTCTGAAGCATTATAAAAATCCATAAATGTGTAATGACTAAATGTGAAAATTGTTTGATTTTGTTCATTGTAGCCCAGTTTTCTTAAGAACTTTGTGACTCTTAATTTTTTAAAAAAGATTCTGTAAAAAATGTTGCCCCAAAGTGCCAGTACTGCACACCTACCTGGGACTTTGAATGAATCCCTTTACTCTTAAATCAGAACTTGTTCACATGCTGGTTGCTTGTGACAAAATGGAGTCTGAATTTTGCTCTTCTGTTGCTATAATTCTGTTAGCAATCTGTTGAGTTAAAACCTAGCAATTCGACTCTTAAGGGAGTAGCAAATGACCTAGTAACTCAGGGACAACTATTCTTGAACTGTAAGTGCCACTTTAATGCAGTTACTTTGGTATAACCATGTGTCATTTAGGGCTAGATCTAGGGGATTAGAAGGGAGAGCCAGGAATGAATGCACCTCTTTCCACACTCCTTTCCACCTGGTGCCCTGACTGTACTACATGTGGAAACACTGGCCTCAAATACATGTTTTGACTTTGTCAAGAGTTGTCATCTGTGCCTTTCCCAGTGTTCATCTGACATTGTGAATTCAAATGCCTCTACATTTGTTATAAAACCACACTTGGGTGACACTGATCCAGGTGGCTTTTTTCCCACTAGTGCCTCACCATTAGTGTGAGGCGAGTCCTCTCTGCTTTAGGAAAAGGATTTTTCTGCCTAACTTTGTGCCAACTGTTGACATCTACATAGTCTTATGGATTATAGAATTGTTGGCTGCTTCCTAAATTTATTCCAAGTTCTCGTAAAGGCTTATAGATTTCAGTCTGTGCTCATGGGATGGACGATCTCAATGGCTTTTGGCCTCTTTTAGTGAGTTTAAAAGTCCATATGAGGTTGGTTTCTGTGTCATTATTAGGTAATATATTTGTGAGGTTATTTCATTAGTTATGTGATTACTTGAGTGTCGTAGTATCTTTAATGGCCTCCATTCTCGGTTGTGAAATTTTATTTTATATGCTCACTTACCCTCTACAAATCTGCCCATTTTGGGTTGTGATGCCTTTGTATCTTTGCCCGTCTGGTCTCCAGTTGGTGGAATTACCTTTTTTTTTTGTACTGCCACTTCTCAGCATCTTTGAAATTTGACATAATGTTGCTTCATTCCAGTTTTTTTTTTTTTTTAGTTCTGTAATTTGTTGATTGTATTTAACTATGTGAGTTCTGTTGTGATGTTTACTGTATTGTAAAGCACCTCTATCATGTGATGGGTGCTCTATAAATCAATAAATGATGACTTAGAGGCTGTATCATGAGCTATTTTGGTTTTAGGATGCAGGTCTCAAAAGCAAGTTGTGGGAATCTTCTATACAAACAGCACATGATACCAAAGGGTCCACAGGAGAATCTTGATAAAGAATTTTAAAAAATTCATTTAAAGAAGGAACCAGAAGGTAGGAAGTTAACTTGACTTCCAACCTGATATAATTAATGGTCTTACAATTTCTACAATGAGACCAAGCACATTTTTTAATCAGAGCTTTCTGTGATGCTGATTTAGAAGCTAAATAAAATGAGCATACATTATAGTATTACTAGAGATTTTGTCTTTGGTCTAAACTGGCTCTATTATAAAGATCAGCTAAAAGTGAAGAACTGACCAAATGTGAACCTGAAAGAGACCACGGCCTTTGCAATCAGTCTTTACAGTCAACACTTTATCCACTAAACAAATGGGCAAAATTAGCTCAAATGCCTGCCCAGGATCACTTAGTAAGTTAGTGGCAAAAGAGGCAAGAGTGAGTACTTTTTTTTTTTTTCTTAACAGGATGTCAATATCCAGCTTTTCCTGCATCCTTACATATAGTTCATATGGATATACAGAGTTAGGTGTTGGAAGCTTTTGTCTTGATACAAGTTACCAGTGGCTATTCAGGCCTCCTCTTAAAAACTAAAATGAACATGGAGCACCTCTTCATCAGCGCTGAGTTACAAGAAGAAAATCTTCCTTGAGAACAGTTGGAAGATTGGGGGTCATTTTCAAGGTTTAATTTCTCTGATAAATATATTTGAAATAAATTATAGAAGGATGTAGATGATGTTCTTGAACTTTAAAAAAGTTTTATGCATAATCTACTCAAGGTAAATAGCAAAAAAAGTTTTTATTTGCATGTTGCTTCAAATCAAATGAGGTTTTCGACTGTGCCTACCGTGTGCAAGGTACTAGGCTTTGCGGAAGTACCAGTTAATTTTCTCCCTCCCCGTTATAAAGTTAGGGCTGTAACCACCTTATTAAAATTTTTCATTTTCTTGAGGACTGCAAACCTCAACAGGATTCAATTTGCAGAGCAAATTATTTCCAGGATAAAGTATTTTTGGTTGCTCGGTTTAGGTAGGATTAGGCTTTTTGGCTTGAGTTAGCATGTCACACTGAGCTGTAGTGAAATGATTAAAGAATTCTGAATCCTTTTCCTGTAAGTGGAATAAACTGAAGAAGGAAAAGGTGTTCACGAAAAGCAGCCAGACACATTGTAAGACATGAATGAGCTGCACAGAAACCACAGGAAAGATACTTGATTTTTTCTCTTCCCAGCAGTATGCATTAGGCATAAGTATAACAGCAACTAGTCTGATCATAGTGACACCTCACTTATTCCTAATGAACACCAGTTCCTATTTATTGGGCTTCAAGTTGTGGCAGGCTTCTGCTAAGTTTCATAAAGAATCTAGCCAAATTCTTATAGAGATCCTCCAAAGTAAGTTTCTCAGGAGGAAACAGATACAGATTAATTTGTCAAGATGATAAAGCAAGTAGGTTTCATGGCTGTGGTTCAGTTCCACAACCTTATATGCTGTATGCCATTGCCCCTTCCCTCAGGAACATCTTTTCCAAGGTCACAGTGGGTGTTTTGAGACTGGTACTTGAACACAATACATTGGACTACCAGTTCCCTCCCACCTCTTACCACAGCATGGCACTGTCTCCCCAGAGTCTGTTCTCCTGTGCTCTTAATGGCAGTCAGCACTTATCCTTTACACGTCATGCTCCTTATCCGAGACAACTCCATACTAAATTCCTCTTAATCTAACAGCAAAATCTGAATTAAGTCTAAAATGAACAATGTTCTAGTGCTCAAATTTTTCAAGATGTCTATATTTTAGGCCATGGCTAATGTAGCTCCATCCAAGCCTGCTGGATGTTGTAGTTAACTGAGTACTACAATGCCTTATTTTATAGGCTTTATTAAGAAGTCCTCTGTAGCTCAAGGAATTCAAGTCAGTAAGAATCCACTCAAAATATGGGCCTAGAGATAGGGTTGTATTAAACACAGTTCTAAAAGGAGTGTTTTCACTCATGATAGAGGGCTTCTTGAAGGTAGGTTTTGATGAAGAGGGTACTCAAGCCCTTGAGCTGATTAAATCCCTTAAGGTGAGTTCTCACTTGGCTGTGGGTATCTAGTCTGAGCAAACTTTAAGGGTACAAATTTGTTTATTCCTACCTGTTTGCTGCCCTAAGGGAGAGGGTCCCTCATTTTCATCAAATTCTCAAAGGGAGTCATGACCCTCCAAATCATTAAGAACTATAGTCCAACTCCCTCTTGAAATTGATGGAGAATCTGAGAAGGCAGTATGAAGTTTGCTGGTACTTACCCAAGATAACACACCAAATCATCTGTAGAACCAAACTTGAACCCAGTTCTCTGGACTCCCAGTATAGTTTACAGTGGCAACAACTCATCAGACATTCTGAGCAGTTGCTCTGTGCCAGACACTAGGCTGGTGCTAGTGAGGCAAAGGTAAGTCATATGATGTAAAACCAGGCATCAGCTATTATAGTACTTCTCAATCACTTTTATGTCATGACCCAGAAAATACTTCTAGGATACTCTTAAACAGATGAGGCTGCCTGTAGCTAGAGGAGACTGGCTAATCTGGCCACCCTGATGGCCTCAAGGGCTCACCATTCGGCACACCTATAATCCATTATTGACAGGGCAGCTTTGAGCTATGGCACCTCCACTGAGCTGGAAAGTACAGTACTCTTCTCCCTTCCTTATTCTAAGTGCTGCTTGCTTAGTGCAGCTCCTCTAACACCTCCCTGCCCACACCTCCTTTACACCTTAAGTTTCCCACCACAACTGGAACATATTTCCCTGAGCATACCATTGTTCTTACACATTCCAATATCCCCCGCCCCTTCCATATCCCAGGTGTCCCTCAGAATTACTCTTACTCAAAATTTTAACCCCATGACCCTATGTTTCCATGCTCTAAACTCAAAATTCCTCACTACCCCACTAATGCTTAATCTTGGCAGCACCTAAAACTGTAACGTCAAATCCTTGCCCCTATTCTGTTCTGACACCCTCATCCTGTTCTCAGCTCCTTCCTTCAACCTATCATCCCTTATTCTTGGCTTTCCTCCAAGGTTACCTCTTTCCCTGGAGTCCTTAAGTGTTGATGCTTCTAGGAATGGATACATGCAACATTCTTTAGATTCTCCTTTGAATAAAATTTTTTGAAAGGGCTCATGCTATTCAGTCATCTTACTCTTTAGTTTTTTTTGTTTTGTTTGTTTGTTTTTTTTTTTTTTTTGCTATTAGTCATCCCCACATTCACTAAAGATTTTAGCGCCTGGTTAATAGTCTTCTTTCCCTTACCATTAATTCCAATATTTAGTTTTCCATGCTTCTCACTTCTAATTCACTTATTGTATTCTATGGCCCTGTCCTGGACTTTTATCACTTACTTCAGTTTGCCACCCTGACCACAGGGCTCTAACCACGTTGTTGTACTGCACTGCTCTTCAGTGTTAACAGTGACCTGCTTCTAGTCTAAAATTGATTTCTGCTCCTGGATTCCTTCTGCATTTGTTTGAAGGCATCCTGCCTCCCCAGGGACCTTGAACCGTCTTTGGCCTTTCCCGCTCCTTTGGCTCTTTTCTCTTAGCCTCTCATATCTTTACAAAGAAACCTAAATACCAGAGAAACCCCTCTTTAAACCTTCGCAGGTTCAAGTTTTTCCAAAGAAGTAGTCTATGCTCATGTGTCCTTTTCACTGCCCTCCCTACGACGTGGACTATGATAGAATCGAGTGAGTGCCTGATCAATCAGGAACCTGGAGCCTCAAAAATACTATGTGGAGTCAGGCTCTTGGTTCTTCCAGCGTTCAGCTACCCGCTCCACTTTTCATTCACCATTCTTTCCCGGTTTCGACTCCTCCCTTTGCCTGGCCTTCCAGAACTCTCGCGACACTTGGAAACTCCGTTACGCGCCTCCCCAGTTGAGCAGCGCGCTTCTCGCGAGGGTGCAGACAGGGCCGGGCCCGACATGGCGGAAGGTAGGGGTTTTGTGGACCCGCGCGGGAAGGAGCGGAGCTGTGGAAGCGCTGCTGGCAGGGTCAGGCGGCCCCAAGAGGGAACGGCCAGGCATGGTCGCATGGGGCACAGGGGGTCTCACGATCCTTCCTCTCCAGGGCGCCTCGGGCCCGGGTCGTGAGCGCTATTTCTCTGGCAACGCCCCTCCTGTCGTTCCCCACCCTAGGGGACTACGGCGCGCTGCGGAACGGGGTTGGGAGGTCCCGGGCCGAGACCCAGTGCAGGGATCCCGAGGGCGGCCGGGGAGGCTCCTTTGATTATCGGCGGTGCTGGGACGGCGGGGGAAGTAACCCTTCTCCTTAGGAAATCGAAACTGCCGTCCTGGCACGTCCCGCGTCCGGAAGGGGTACATCTTTCGCCTGCAGAAGAGCTTGCGTCTCTTGACGGGATGAAGGGTGGGAGAGAGTCAGGTCTGTAACTGGCCAACGAGCCAAACGAGCTCGCATTTTTAGTCTCTGGACATCCCCACCCCATCCGGGCCGGCTGAGATTCTTTTCCCAGGTTTACAGATGTGGACAGGAGGAGGGGTTTGCTTGGTAAGGGTGTTGGCCTAGGTCACACTGCTCGTGAGTGATGTGCTGACCCAGACCTCGTCTCTTTTGCCTCTCAGTCTAGTCCTTAGCCTCTTTTCTGGTGCTGTCTTTATGACACTGCAGGTAAAGGCAGTTTGGCCTCTCAGGTCCTGCCTGCCTTAACGTAGCAATATTAGAATCCCCCATTGTCGACGCTTTATTGTACAGATGGGGGCAAAAAGACCCAGAGATGAGAGTTAGCTTCCGGGGACCCTACAGTGACCCTGTGGGACCTGCCAGTGTACTGCTCCTATTTATTCATCTCATTATTGAAAAAAAAAAGTACTGCTTATTTGACAATGTTTGAATGACTGCAAGACAGTGGTCACGACCAGTCATTGTTGGTTTTTTGTTCATTTGTTTTTGTCATATTGTTTTTGAGCTAAATTTTATCTGAACCCATCTTGGATCTTAACATTTGGACAGCACATACAGGTGGCAGGCAGGCTTTTGTCATTTTGGATTAGACTTCGGAGCAACATTCTGAAGGAGGCCTGGCATGTGTGTTATTTGCACTTTATAGATAAGGGAATTGAGCCAAAGTTATAGAGTAGCTGAGACTGGCACCCAGTTTTGTCTTTGCTCTTTCTACCACGGTTAGATTCCCCCAGGTCAGATTCCCCTAGTCGGGGAAACATCAGGTGGATATTTGTATGAAAGAAGAGGAGGAATAATAAAGAAACAATAAATCAAGGCATCCTGTGAAGCTAGTTTTTGGGTAAATCATTGACTATTTGTGTAACATTTAACACAGCAGGCAGCTTCCAAAATGGAGTTATATTGCTCAGGGCAGTGGTGGGGTAGAAAGATTGAGGAACTCTTTATGTGAGTAATGTTGGTAGTCTAGCACTTTTACACTAGGAAGATGAAGTGAGTGTTTTGTGTGAATCATTACCCCAGGTTGAAATTGTGGAGGGCAAGTGGTTTTTCATTCACTAGTTTTATAGGACACCTCCTGTGCTTTGTAGTCAGGTTCCACCTATGAGGAACAGGTGGGTTGAGTATACTGATTGATATCCTGCAGGTGCATTGAGATATGTGTTAGGGTAGCTTTGAGAAGCCAGTGGAGTATGCACTTTAAACAAAACACACTTTACGATTAAATTGGAAAGAGGATAGATAGGTACGCACAGTCAATAGGTTCTGACCTCACAATTTTCTTTTACCTTTTTTTTGTCTCAATTTCCTGGTCTATATTCTCATTTAAACTCTTTGGGAACAATGTTGCAAACTTTAGGAAGAATTGAGTGAGGCATTGTAGTCCAGTTAGCTCATTAAACTGAAGGTGCTTATTGTGCAAAGGAAGGCAAGATTGCTAGAATATGGATTGTGGGGGTCTTGTTTAATCAGAATTTAAGAGGTGGCTACACTTGTTTTGGGTACTCATTTAAATATAAAAAATAGCAGAAATCTGTATTATGTAACAAATTATCTGTAAGTACACTATGGAAACTTCCCTGATACTGGTTTTTGTTTGGTGTGAGCTTGTGTAAGTGTGTGAGCACACAAACTTCTTAATGTGTGTCTTGCTTATGAACCAACCTTCTTTCCTTTTATCCGTGCATGGGTATTGATTTGACCATATATATTTAGCTAAAGTCTGTCCTAAAATTAGTTTCCATTTCCATCCTACATCTCTGCAGCTGTCCTTCTAATCTAGGCTTCCTTCATCACTCAGAAAAGTTCCTCCTACATGATCTTACTGCTTTTTTTCTCCTTAATTTTGCTTACCCACAGACTATTTTTTATAGTTTTCAGTGTTCCCTTTATAATATAAATCAGATCGTGTCTCTCCCACTCTTCTCAATATACCTAACATTTCAGCTCCCCTTCCCACTTCATGGCTCTCCATGATCTTACATTTATATTCCAAAGCCTTACAATGACCTTTAAGTCCCAATAGTGTGTGACACCTGGTTAATGTTGTGACCTTATTTCCTACTTCTCGTTCATGGTGCTTTTGCCACAACAACTTCATTGCTGTTCTTTGTACATTCCCAACATGCTTCTACCTCTACTTTTTTTGTCCTTGCAGTTCCCTGGCCTGGAACAGTCTTTCTCAGTTTCTCTGCACAGCTAACTGACTTTTATTCAGGCATCTATCTGTTCAGCTCTCACCTTTTAGAAATCTTTTTTTTTTTTTTTAAATTTCCTTACTGGAATATAAACCCAGTGAGGGCAGAGACTTTTTCTGTTTTGTTCACTCCCAACTGAGAATCATGCCTTGGTTGAAGGTACAGATGAATTTATTGAGCATCATTTATCAGACATCAAGAAAAGTAGCTTGAATACATCCTTAGTCTCTTGTCAAGTAAGATGCCTGGTCCAGCTTTTAATGTACTCTGAATAACATTAGTCTACTGGGAGCTGCCTAACCTACTTTTCATCCAGCTCATTTTAATCTTAGCAGTTAAAGTATAATGCTTAAGAGCTCAGTCTCTGCAGTGGAACATGGATTTGAATCCTAGTTTTACTAAGCTGTGATCATAGGCAAGCCAGTTAATTGCTCTCAGTCTCAGTTTCTTCAGCTTTAAAAAAGAGGGATAATTTCTATCTCAAAGTCACCAGGAGGATCAAGAGAAATAGTACACAAGAACGCTTTTAGCACAGTGCCTGAAATTTTAACTCTGGCGTGCATTCTTTCTCCTAGTCTTTTCAACTACTCTCCCCTTCCCTTCCTCAGTAAATAAAGTAAAAAGTGGAAGAAATGTAAATGGGTTACTAAATATAAATCATGGACCTTTATTAACTTACTAGAATTTGTTTAGGAAAGTACTTCTGATAATTCAGTTAATAAGATGACAACATTCCATATTCTGGACAATCACTGGCCAACATAGTAGCCACTAGCTACATACGGCTACTTAAATCTAATTAAAATTAAATCTAAAAATTCCGTTTCTTAGTCATACTAGCCCCATTCCAAGTGCTCATAGCTGTGTGATTAGTGGCTCCCATACTAGCAGATAGCATAGATTAATAGAACACTTGCATCATTCCAGAAAGTGCTCTTGGACAGCACTGTTCCAAAACATCCTTAATCAGTAAAGGCTAGTAGAAATAGGGAAAGAAGAAACTTTGTTCTCTTTCTAGGTTTAAATTTTATCTATTCATTTATTATTTCATTCATTCAACAAATGTCCCAGGCCACTATACTTTTCTATACTACTACTTTCTTTTCTCTGTTCTATACTTCTCCCTTTCTTTTATTCTGTCATTAGAGGTAGCTGTTAGCTTTCTCCTTGAGGATGTTTTTCAAAAGAAAATTTATCCATTCACTGTCGTGACTGTTGTGCCAGAGTAGAGCTATAGAATCATGCTGAGCTATGCAGGGTTCAGTCACTGGCAAGGTGAGTTGTTGTAGTGGACATATTATAATATTTACAGTTATGCCTCACAAAATGAGAAATTGCTATATCTTAAGTATCTCTCGTTGAATCTGGGTAGTCCAGAGAACTAGGTATTTATTGAACTCCACCTCGTAAGGTACTTTAGGGTGGAGGATGGGATGAGCATGGAGTGGGGTTTGAGGGAGAAGTAGTAGGTGGTTAAAAAGGAATAGCTAGACCTAGAGCCTGTTTATAGGGAACTAGCAGTTTAGGAGGGGAGATGAAAAGCATGTGCATAAGAAACCGTATTGTAAGGTAGAAGGTGAAAAATGCTTAGAAATTACTTTGAAAATTCAGAATGGGAAGAGATTTTTTAAGTTTTGCTATTTTCCTAGATTTCAGTCTTAACATGGCTTCCTTATAGCCTTAGTTATAGGAGTCAGCTAGTCTTCAGATGGTTCTCCAGATTGGTTGTTCTGTGATTTAGTTGTAATTTTGATATGGTCATGGGAAGAGATGGGCCCAGGATTTACCTACTCTGCCATCTTGACCGGAACTCCCTGGAATATTTTTTAGGGGAGTTTGTTTTGGGTGATCAGGGAAAACCTTTGCTTGAGACAGGGTTTGAGCTAGGCTTTGGAAAATAGGCCTTTTTGGACATGGGGAGAGATGGAAGTGGGAAGAAGTCACTATTCTTAGTGGAAGAAATAATGGGATATAAGGTTGGAAAAGTATGTTAAAGGCTGATTATAAAGGGCTTGGTTAAGCATTTGGATTTTACTCTGGAACATGGGGTGAAGTTACTGAGAAGTGTCAGCTAAGGTAATGACATGAGTAGAATTGTTTGAGGTGGTGAAATGGCTATGGTGTAGAAGATGAATTTGGGAGGAAGGGTAGCTAGAGAGGAGGCTGTAGCAATTGATGATGAGTCCTTTGGTAAGGGGTATTGGGGACTGGTGAGGACTGGTGTGAGGGACTATGGAAGGTGTAAAAGACAAGACTTTTAAAACCTGCTTGCATATTGATGGGAGATATCAAATAGGGGTTCTGGGTCTGGATGACTCATGTAATGGCTAGACTGTTAACAGGAAGAAGAGGAACAGATTTAAGAACAAATATCCTGACCTCACTTTGAACATAGTTTGCCATGCTAATACACCATTAGGTGGTTATGTCTTCGCAGGCAGTTGGAAGCATTTCCAGTCAGACTGGTGTTTGGGTGAAAATTAGCCAGTTAGCTAATATTTGTTGAGTATCTCCTATGAAGTGCTATACAAAGTGAGGTTTTGAAAGATATTTAAATGACACCACTGATTTGCAGACAAGACTTAATAGAGTTGAATTACTTTCGGGAAAAACGTATTTCATTTCTGTTAGGTGCAAGCTACTGTGCTAGGGATGACAAAGTGAGCAATACACAGTCTCAGTTTTAGTGGAACTTATAGAAAAGAGGGGAAGGCAAAATTTCTCAAAAGAAGCATGCATATCGTATATTATAGTTTACTGAGTTTTCTTTTTTGCATTGATGATTAATGGCACCCCCATTTAGTTGCACTTCAAGTCAGTAACCTAGAAGTAACTTAGAAGTGATTTCTCCCTAACTCTTCAGTCAGTCACCAAATCCTGTGGATCCTGTAAAACTGTCACATATGTTCTTTCCTCTCTACTGTCATTCTGTTTGTTTAGGCTAGTGCTTCTCAACCTGGAGAATCCTGCACATTAGAATCACCTGGGGAGTTTTAAAAAACCCTTACCTTCAACAAAACTTTTTTTTTTGAACTGAGTCAATAGTGAATAAAATATGGTTTTACTGAATCAGTTTTTAAAACAACTGTAACAGTATATATACAAGTACGTGTGTGTGTGTAATTAAGGTCATCTTTTCTATCTACAAAGTCCAGGTTCTCCGTAACTGGAGTAAAAGGATTTTTTTGAAGCAAACTTTGGTTAAATAATGGCTTTGGACTTTGTCAGAACCTTCAAGTGATGGATGACAATTAAAATTGCCAGATTTTTTAAAGGGTGAAAAGTCAAACTATGAAATATCTCTTAGCGCCATCAGATTTTTAATAATATCTAAACATGTGTGTGTAAAGTGGGAGGGTGTAGACTGGCAGGGATATCTGTCTATGATTCTTACTATTCCTTTGTACTCTGCCAGATGGTATTGCTGTTTTCTTTCTCCTCTCCTTTTTATTAGGATATGCGAACTTGAATTCTCAACAGTAAATATATCTACTTATTTCTTATTCTCCATTTAGCAATTTTCTTATATTTAGCACACTTGATAAATGAATATTCAGTAGCCCCAGGGAAAGAAAAATCCATCTCCATTATGACAGGTTTAGAAAAATAGTGGTGATATTTTATCACCAGTGAAGAGCCTATCTATTCTGATGCCAACAAGGAAGATAGTATTTTCTGGGAAGATGACACTTCGATGAAAAATTGTTATGTGGAAGATCTTAATATATGCTTGAAACAAAAATTATTCTCAAAACCACAGCTTTTACAATCTTTTTCAAATCTTTATCTAATGGACAGAGTTAATACAGAGTAGAGATAGTTTAGTCTTTAAGGCATTGTACAAAGAACACTAATTCACTGCTGAAGTTGGGGCTAGAATGTATGAACTATGTCTAGAGAAAGGAAATATCAGGGTTTTGTTAATCTAAAAAGACTTAATGAATATAGTGTAGATTAGAATTGGAGTAGAAAGAGGGGAGTAGAAATTGTATTTATGATGGAGAATGGAAAGAACATTTAATTTCTGGGTTAATTAGTAATTGATGATAAGTATTTATTTGCTGTCCCAGTATTGGAACTGAGATTAGGCAGCATAGTACAATAGGATGAGTATGGGCTTTGGTTTAAGATTTTAAATCTTAAGTTGGTCTCTTGCTAATTGTATAATTTAAGCAATTTTAATGTATTATTTAACCTAAGTGAATTCTATTATTAAGTACTGTGCTACTTTGAGTATGTTGGTTAGAACTTGAGATAACAAAGAATTAATTGCTATAAGAGACTAAAAATATTCCTCTTCTCTTTATTGGAAAATATTACGAGAAACTGTACATTTTGTTTCTAAAACTTGTTTACATCTAGCAAGAAGCTGCTAAAGCTTTAAAATGTACTCTACAGAATTCTTTTGTTTATAAATGTAGATGTACTAGTTTCTTATGGCTGCTATAATAAATTTCCATAAACTGTGGCTTAAAACAACAGAAATGTATTCTCATGATTCTGGAACCAAGAAATCTAAAGAAGTCAGTATCACTGGACTGAAATCAGGGTGTCACTAGAGACATACTTTTCCTCTAGGTGAAAGTTTGTTTCTTCTTGTGGCTGTTGGCATTCCTTGGCTTGTGACTGCATCACTCCAGTCTTTCAAGGCATCTAGAAATCTCTCTCTATTCTGTCTTCAGATAACCTTTTTCTCTGTATGTCAAATTTCCCTCTGTTCCTTTTTATAAGAATACATGTAATTGCATTTAGGGCCTACCTATGTAATCCGGGATAACCTCCCTCTCAAAATCTTTACTATAAACAAACCTGCAGTGACCACCCCCCTCCTTTTTTTTTTGCTCTATAATGTAACATTTACCAGTTCCAGGGATTAGGACATGGATATTATGGGGGTCATTTTTCAGGCAATGCCATGTAATTTGACCTGTTAAATGATAATATTTCTAAAATTCCTCTGTGTGCAGTTTCTGAATGCTCAAAGACCATGCCACACTGTTCAAAGTATTGCTGATGGAATACAAAGATAAATAAGACATTTCCTACCCTCAAGAAACTTCTTAGTGGAAAGAGTACCATAGTAGGAAACTTGTACTTTTGTGCAGTGGGTAACCAGCTGAAGTTTGGTTATTTGAGCTGTGTTTAGAAGATTAATCAAGATTTGTGTAGAATAGAATGGAGAGGGAGGGGAAGGATCAGAAGGATGACTGGTTACATGTGTGTGAATGATGCTAAGGCCTCAAGGAAATGTTGATGTGATGTTTAGAAAAGAAGAAAGATGTCATGATGCATCCCCGTGGGATATTAACCATTGAGGCATAATTGACAAGCAATAAAATCCACCAATTTTAACTCATCAGTTGACAGATATTTATAGTAGTGTAAACACCACCACAGTCATGATACGGATCATGTCTGTGATCTTCAAAAGTTGCCTTAAACTCCTTTGCAGGTCAGTTCCATTTCCCTGGCCTTGACAACCACTGATCTGCTTTCTATTGCTATAGTTTGTCTTCCCTACAGTTTTACATGAAAGTATACAGTATGTAGTCTTTTGTGCTGGCTTCTTTCATTTAGCATAATGCTTTTGAGATACTGTGTTGCATGTACTCTGTTCCTTTTAATGGCTGAGTAATATTCTATTACAGTCATGTGCTGCTTAATGACAGGAATACATTCATTATTAGGCAATTTTTGTCATTATGTGAACATCATAGAGTACACTTATAAAAACCTAGATGGTATATAGCCTACTATACACCTAGGCTATATTGTATAGCCCTTTGCTCCTAGGCTATAAACCTTTATAGCATGTTACTGTACTGAATACTGTAGGCAATGGTATTTGTGTATCTAAACATATCTAAACATAGAAAAGGTACAGTAAAAATACTATCTATATAAAAGATAAAGTGAATGTGGGTGTATGTGTAGAGACAAGCAGGAGGCAGGCTCCCAGGCCCCCTCCTCCCTTGCCCCCTCCTCTCCCTCCCTTACCAACTCCTGGCTCCAGTCACAGTGGACACAGGGCAGATAGAACATGCTTAGCCTCCTCATCTATTTAAATCATCCAGAGCTAGCAGTAAATTCAGCATTGTAATCAGGTCCAGCCTATTCATTCAACTTCACAAATTTAGATGTGTGTACATGTGTTTGTATTTACAGTGGACCATCATTGTGTATGTGGTCCATTGTTGACTGAAATGTCTTTAAGTGGTCAATGACTGTGTATCTACTGCAATTTGTGTTTATTCGCCAGCTTGACATTTCAATTTCCAGATTTTATGTACATATTTTTTTCACTTCTCCTGGGTAAATATCTGGAAGTGGAATTGTTGGGTCATAAGGCAAGTGTATGTTTATCTAATAAGAAACTGTCAAACTTTTCCAAAGTGGCTGTGTAGTTTTGCATTCCCATTAGCAATTATGAGGGTCCAATTCTCCACATCTTTGCCAATATTTTTTAATTTTAGTCATTCTGGTGGGTGTATAGTGGTATCTTATTGTGGTTTTGATATTCATTTCTTTAATAACTAATAATGTACATCTTTTTATGTGCTTTTTTGCCATGCATTTATTTTCTTTGAAGTGTTCAACTTTTGCCTTCTTTTATTGCGTTATTTTATTTCCCACCCCCTCTTTAATTCCCTTCCCCCGACTTCCACCCTAACCTATAGATGTTGTCGTTCCCCCTTAGGAACTGGATCGCTGAAAGTGGAGTGTCTCCTCCCACATGCTTATGGCATCCACCTGGGGCCTGGTGTACCCGGGATCTGGTCCGTGGCTCCACCTGGGACATGAACCCAGGACCTTCTGCATGTAAAGCAGATGTGCTAACCATTACACTATGGAGCCACCCCCTCTTATTATTATTGAGTTGTAAGAGTTATTAATATAGTCTTGGTACATTTTCTTTTGGATATGTGTGTTGCAAATATTTTCTCTTTGTCTTTGGCTTGCCTGTTCACTTTCTTGTGTGTCTTGGACAGTTTTTAAAATTTGATAATGTCCAACTTACCCTTTTTTTCATGTCATTTTTTTGTCCAGTTTATATAGTTTTGCCTCATCTGAGGTCACTAATAGTTTTCTATGTTTTAGTCTAGAAGTTTTATAGTTTTTACCCTTACATTTAGATCTGTGTAAATGTTCACTTTTCCCCCTTTGGATACTCAGTTGTTCCAATCTCTTTACCCTTTCCTCACTGAAGTGCTTTGGCACTGTTGTCAAAACATTTGGCTATATATGTTTAGGTCTGTTTCTGGATTCTATTCTGTTAGGTTGCTCTGAATGTCTTTTTTCCTCTCAGCTTTGTTGTAATACAGTAGAAAATTAATTGCTTGTATTTAATTATACAAGTCAATGAGGTTTTTTTTCAGTTATAGTTGGCATATAATAATATACCAGTTTCAGTTATACAGTGTAGTGATCAGAGATCCACTAAAGCAATCACCCCACTAAATCTAGTACCCTTCTTTCCCCTTACATATTTATTGCAACATTATTCACCATCTTCCCTGTGCTACACTCTACATCTCCATGTCTATTCTGCAACTCTCCATTTGTACCTCTTAATCCCTTTGCCTTTTTTTCACCATTCCTCCCAAACCCCTCCCATCTAGTACTAAAATATTCTCTGTATCTACGTGTTTATTTCCGCTTTTATTGTTGATTTTGTTCTTTAGGTTCCACATGTATGTGAAATAATCCAATATTTGTCTTTCTCTATCTGACCCATTTCATTCAGTGCAATACCCTTTAGGTCCATCAAGGCAATATCTTGGTTTCCATCCCCTTTTAGTGTGCGTGTGTCTTTTTAATCTGAAGCGCGTCTCTTATAGGCAGCATAAGTAGGGGTCATGTTTTCTTATCCATTCAGCTACTCTATCTTTTGATTGGAGCACTTAATTCTTTCCCATTTGAGGTACTTGTTGATAGGAGTGTAGTTATTACCACTCTTTATTCCTGTTTTGATACATGATTTTTCTTCTCAAAGAAGTTTCTGCAACGTTTCCTGTAATACTGACTTGGTGTTGATGAATTCCTTTAGCTTATCTTTGTCTGGGAAGCTCATTATCTGTCCTTCCACTCTAATTGACTGCTTTGCTGGATAAAGCATTCTTGGTTGTAGATCCTGGGTTTTCATCACATTGAATATTTTGTGCCAAGCCCTTCTGCTTTGCAAAGTTTCTTTTGAGAAATCAGCTGCCAGTCATATTGGGTGCTCCCTTGTAGGGAACTAACTGCTTTTCTCTTGCTGCTTTTAAGATTCTCTCTTTGTATTTAATCTTTGGCATTTTAATTATGATGTGTCTTGGTGTGGGCCTCTTTGGGTTCCTCTTTCTTGGGACTCTGTGAGCTTCTTGGGGTTGTATCTCTGTTTCCTTCAGGTGAGGGAAGTTTTCCATCATTATTTCTTCAAATAGCTCTTCAACATCTTATTTTCTTTCAGGGACTCCTATGACACGGATATTTTTACAATAGTGTCCATAGGCTCCTTAAATTATTCTTCTTTTTTCTTGCCCTTCTGCTTGGATGTTCTTGGCTTCCCCATCCTTTATATCGGTGGTTTGATCTTCCTCTTTATCCACTGTTGATTCCCTCTAATAGACTCTCCGTCTCAGGTAATGTGTTTTTCATTTCTGACTCGTTCCCTTTTATAATTTCCATTTCCGTTTTTATCTTTTTGTTAAAGTTCTCACTGAGTTCATCTACACTTCCCCTCAGTTCATTGAGCATCTTAATGACCAGTGTTCTGAACTTCCGCATCTGTTAGACTGCTTGACTCCGTTATTCTGGGGTCTCTGTTGTGTTCTCTCATTTGGTTTCTGCTTTTTTGTGTAGTTGGTGTCCAGTGGCACAGTCCTGAAAGGGGTTCAGCTGCAGGCCAAGTTTAGCCCCAGCCCGGGCCTCTCCGGAGCCACCTGTTAAGATTCAGTAAGCAGCCCCCAGATGTTGTGCTTATAGTTGCCTCAAGAAAACACACCAGAAACCGAGGCCAGGTGCTGCACCGGTGTGGCGTCTTGGCACTGCTCAGCAAGGAGCACCAGACTGGATGAGGACACACCTGAATGTGGGTTGGGTGGGGCCAGGGGTTGAAGGAGGGAGGGTTTCAGGGAACCCTCTGGGTGGAGTGACCTCCGTTATCCAGTTTGTGACATCTTGGCTATAGGGGCGCTGTGTCCGCACACGAGGAGGAGGGAGGGCTCTACAGGATAGCAATGGACACCGCAGGTGCTACGGTCCAGAAGTGTGCCTCGCCTCTGGCCCTCACTCCGACGACTCAGTGTCTTCTTGTAAGTCCTTGGTGTCCCCATGCAGCTGACCCAGAGCTTGTGCTTTGAGCGACAGGTCCATCACTGGGAAAGGTTGCTTGCAGACACGGCTCCTTTAAGGGACATCTGTAGCTGCTAGCTGCCACAGCTCCTGTCTCACTCAGCTGCTAAGGGCTGGACAGCCTTGTGTCTTCACCCTTCCTACCTTTTACCATTGCAGGGTGATTAATAATTTCTCTCCCTAGTTGTGGTGCTTCTGTTTGTCTAGGTCCCAGGTGACTTTCCTTGGTGTTTGCTCTGTGTTTCTGTCACAACTTTGATTTGGTCACAAGAAGGATGGACAAAGCCTCTATCATTTATGCCCTTTTTCTCTCCGATTGCTCTGAATGTCTCCTGATGTCAATATATTGTCCCAATTACTGTGGCTTTATAACAAGTCCTGAAATCAAGTCATATAAAGTGCTACACCTTTCTTGTTTTTTTTTTCCCCCCAAATTGTTTTGGCTATTTTAGGTGTTTTGTGTTTTTATTTAAATTTTAGAATCATCTTGTTTAGTTCTACAAAAATCTGAAATTTTTATTGGGTTGGTGTTGAATCATACTTAGATCAGTTTGTAGAGAACCGATATCTTAAAAATATTGAGCCTTCCAATTCATGATCATTGTATAATTCTCCATTTACAGTTGTCCCGTGGTATCCACGGGGGATTCATTCCATGACCTGTGGATACCAAAATCCACAGGTGCTTAAGTCCTTTATAAAGTGCCACAGTATTTTTCATATAACCCACATTGCATACAGGTATACAGCAGGGCATGCCTACACATAATTTCATTTTTGTGGATTCAGTGTAGTGCTTGGTGCATGGCAAATTCAAGTTTTGCTTTTTAGAACTTTCTAGGTTTTTATATTCTCCAATATTTTCGGTTTGCAATTGGTCGAATTCACAGATGTAAAACCCATGATACAGAAGGCCAACTATATTTAGGTTGTCTTTTAATTTGTCAACAATGTTTTATAATTTCAGTGTGCAGGCCTTGCAGACTTTTTGTTAAATTTATCCCTAAGTATCTTATATATTTGCTGTACTATTATAAGTGAATTTTCACAGCCTGTACAGCCAGAACTCTCAAATCTGAATAAAAATTAAAGTGGAAGCAGGAAGAGGAGTTTGATTTGAGGAAGATGTTCAATTTGCTTTTGAGCTTGTGTTTGTAGTACTAGTAGGTTATCCTTTTAGCAGGAGCTAATTGAGAGAGTTTTGGAGCCATTTACATAGAAGTGACAATAAAATATGGGTGTGCTTGAGACCTCAAAGAATGGAAATTTGGGAAAAATTTAATTCTAGGACTGAACTTTGCAGTACTGCTTCCTTTTAGAGAGTGAGTAGTCAAAGTAGACTATAAGAAAGGTAGGCAAAAAGAGTAAAGAGTAAAGTTAGTAAGTCAAAATCAAGAATTTCAGGAATAGGCTGATTTAGAATTGGACACTGCAGAGATGTTGTGGGCTTGAAGAATAAGGAAAAGGTAATTGCATAGGTGATTTTATTGTGACCGAGACCCTTTTAGGAGAATAATATGGATGGAAGCCAAGTTTCAAAAGATTGGGGAAATAAGGAAGGAAGCAGTGACTAAAGAGGGGTTCCTTCAAAAATTGGAGAAGAGAGCATGATAGACAAGACATCAATGTAACCATGTGGAAAAGTTTATATGGAATAGGTTACTGTGAGCATGTCTGTAAGGGTAATGAAGTGAGCTTGGAGAGAAGGATATCTTCGAGATGCTAGGGCTATTTTAGTCACACAAGTTTTGGTAAGGGAATGTGAGAGGATATAGAATTCTAGACATTTGGGACAGATTAACTGTTTTCTTCCCTTTTCATTTGGCTCTGGCCATCATTACCAACACCTAGAATGGGTTGGTAAACTATGGCCTTTTTGCTAAATCTGACCTGAGACTTCTGTTTATATAGTCCTTGAGCTAAGAATCGTTGTGTGTGTGTGTGTGTGTGTGTGTGTGTGTGTGTGTGTGTGTGTATAGATATATGGATTTTATATATATACACACACACACATATATATATAAAATCCATATATCTATATAATAGCTGATGAAAAATCGAAGGAAGACTATATCATAGCATGTAAAAATTGTATGAAATTCAATTTGTGGTGTCCATAAATAAAATCTTTTTAGGTGGGAGAATAGCCACGATCCTTTATTGATGCTTTTGCATTAAACAGCAGAGTTAAATAGTTGCCACAGAGACTGAGGCACAGAGAGCCTAAAATATTTACTATCTGGCCTTTCACAGAAACAGTTTGCTAACTCTTGACCTAGAAGGATCATTGTTGGTTCCTTTTCTGTCTCATGACTTGCTGTTTAATTTTTTTTTTTTTTTGCAGTTGTTATTAGTCTCTTTATTTGGGCTATTCATAGTGCATGCAGAGTTTTTTTTTTGTCTCAAGCAAGCATCTTTGGTTAAAACTGATGAACTATTAGAAAGCTATTCAAAATGTCTGACTTTAGATTATTGGTACAGAGCAGGTGGGTATTGTTTGGAGAGAAACATGACAAAATTATAGTATAAGCTGCTGACATTTCACTGGTGCCTAGCATAGCTACTTTGGTGAAACTATAGATTTTATCTATTTAAATTTCTAGGCTTATTTTTCTAAAGAAAGTTGGAGAGAAAGAAGAAACCACAGCTGAAAACTAGCCACTTTGTAAAGAAGTAGTTGTAGTAAACCTTTAAACCAGACACTGTTCTAAATGATTTAACCTACCATCGACAGCATTCTGAGATATTATTATTATTCCCATTTTCCGCAGGAGAAAACCAAAGCCCAGAGAGGAGTAAGTAACTTGCCCAAGAATACATAGCCAGTAAATAGACAAGCTGAGATTCCAACCCAGTCACTTGGAGTACATGCCCTTAAGGCTGTATTGTGTTGCCTTTCTCAGAATGATAACAGGAAACATTTACTGACCACTTCCTGGAGTGCGGATACTCCTCTAAGGTCTTTATATGTATTAGCACATTTAATGTTTTTCTCTTCATTATTTCTCAGAATGGTAATTCTTTTCCTGTAAGAACTACCCCTTGGTGACACTTCAAGGACACATTTACACTGCTGTTTGCCAGCAAACAGTATTCCCCTCAGAATAACATCTCAGCTATGGGTACTTTCTCCGTTATATAATGAAATGGTGTGGCAATTCCAATACCACTGGATAGGTGCACTTGTGATCTAGGTTTCCCTCTACAAGAGATGCTGGGCAGGGAACATCTGTGATTTCACAAATAAGAGCCCTAAATCGTCCTAAAGCCCTTTTACCTCATCTCTGATTATAACCTTTGTAGTTTATGTCTTTTGTCAGTGTCCAGGCTGCAGCTGGAAATTGGTGTCAGAAGTTCTGGAGTGAGACTAGGGCTATTGCTATAGATTTTAAAATGATATTTATGTAACTGATATTTAAAAAAATTTACAGGGACTCTTTGATAAGATGGTAGAAACTGAACTTTTGCGATCTCATTTTAAGGGTTGAAAGAATCAGCAACTTTCTACTCTTAAAGGCAAATGTTCTCATAATTCCCATCAGTATCCAGATTCTTTATGACTAGTTTTTGCTCCTCTTATTTATGAGTTCCTTGTAGATACTACTTTGATTTTTCATTTGATACTAGTCCTGTGGTGCTGCATTATTTGGAAGAGGTACAAGTTAGATTACCCTTTTTAAAATCTCTCAGGTAACTCCTAATCTACCATAATGCTTAGTGCATAGTAAATAGTTGAAAATTAATAATTTGGTTAGGTGACATGGAAATGCAGAGTTACTGAGGCTATATATAGCCTTGATGGGTTGGAGCTCTTGAGGAACAAAATACTTAGGTTGGCTAGAATATTGTGTGATTGAAATGAAGATTAAAGAGTTCACTGTGCTTCATAGAAGAAAAATCTGCAATCTGTAGCCACAGGCTACCCCTGTGAAAATATGGAAGCTATCTCTCCAGCAAGTGGGATGTAACTTTAACCACTAGGTTGAACTAGCAAGATGAGGTATATACTCTTGCCATCCTTTCAGTTGACTTAAGCAGAGACAGATGAGTGACAGACATTTTTGCCAGTGAGCTCTTGGAGGACTAGGTTAGGTCTTGTCTTCTACTTATTTGTATTTCTCATAGAGCAAGTACTATGTCTGTTCTACAAACCTGTTGACTGATAACTAGTTTAAAAGAAGAATCTGACCAAGTGTAAAAGACAAACCTTTTCCTTGCATTTTCTGGGCCCATTATGTTACACAGATTTACAGGCTTTATTAATTCTTTTGAAGTAAAAGAATTTTCTGGTGCATCTTTCCTTGTACTAGCTTAAGTGAGGTAGTCTTGCTTCATGCTTTATTTGTATCTCTTGTGAAGAGCACTGTCATCTTTTGAATTGTTTTGTTTAATTGCCCATTTTCTCTTATTACTCTTTAACTTTGTGAAAAAGATGTGTTCCGAGGTTTGTTTTGTTTTGTTTACTTTGACACTGACATGGCATAGGTGTGCAGTAAATTTTTAATGTATGACTGGGTTAAGTAAGCATTTGTCTTATTAAGAGATGAAAATCTTTGAACAAATCAATGAATGAACAAAAAATTGCAGTTCAATTGGTCTTTTTTCTAAACAGGAGTATTTCCAGAGCAGTCTTTTTGTGACTTGGAGAGATACTTGTTGGGGACTGAACTTTTTCTCCAGGGCAGTCATTCGTATACCTGGGGCTATATAAAAGTATACTTGTCCCAGCCCCACTACAGATTACTGAATCTGGGTGCCCTTTTTCTCCTACTTAAAACTGCCTGAGTGGTTCTTATGCAGCCAGCCTGGGAATAATGTCGTTGAGCATGATCTGAGAGGCAAGAAGAGGTGGGAAAGCCGCTGGTCATGGGCTTGTCCCCTTCTCCTCCTCAGATTCATTGTCTAGGAGTTGATCTTTAGATTTCTTCCCTTCCTAAAACTTTGTGATACATAAAAACCCTTACACTTGGGTATTAGAAAATTGCTTTTTCCTCATAATTGTAATTATTTTCCATAATCTTTAAAATTTGCCTAAAATAGCATATTTGCTTTATAAGTGCACATAGATTTAAAATTCAAATAATTTTATAAGGCTTATATAACAAAAAATAAATTTTGTCACCTCTTTGTCTGCTCCCCAGATTACTTTCTGCTCTTCTCTATTTACCTCTAAGTAATAACGCTTATGCTGCTATTTCTAGATTGATCAGTTGTCAATGTTGACTGACTTTTTACTATGGTAGATTAGGAGTCGCCTCTTTGAGAGTTTGTTTCAAAGGCCAGCCTGACCTGAATCTTTTCCAAAGGAATAGTGGTGATGATTTTTAAAGTATGTTAAGCTTTGCTTTTTGGTTTGGAATTGTCAATGCAAACTTGATATATGCAGTGATACAGTATTTAAAATTGCTCCTTTAGTATTTAGCAGTGTTTCCATTTCTGTTTTTAGTTTTGTTTAGCACTTTCTGATATTGGCCCATTGATTTGCCATGACTTTAATTGATCAATCTTTATTCCTAGGTCAGTAAAACGTTTGAATCCCATTCTGTTTTTCATGACTAAAAAAAATGTTTTGGAAACTTTTATAATTATTTTAAAACTACTTATCCAATAATTATGTAACAGTGGAATGCAAGGGTGAGGGTGGAGGAAATGCTGAATGTCATTTCTCACAGTAGCACTGAAAAGTAGATCCCTCCACTCTTCCCATTTTACAGATGAAGAAACAAAAGTTGAGAGAGATGTACTTTTTATCCATAGCTAGTTACTAAAAGGATTTGGATCCCTATCAGTTTGACTCCAGAACCCACTACAGGTATACATCAACTTTTAAACTTTTTAATTTAAGCATAAGATACATGAAGGAAAGAACAAATCATAAGTGGAAAGCTCAATGAATCATCAAGATGAAACATGAATGTAACTATTACTAAGTTAAATTTTAAAATGATGTTAATCAGCATCCCAGAAGGTACCATCACATCAACTTAATGCTTTGTGTTAAATGCTAATTATTCACCCCTTTGAGGTGAATAATTGCTAGTTCATGGCTCTGTAGTCTGAGTCACTGTGAAGAACTCTTTAAAACCAATGACCGCTATAAATTTGTCACACCAGATTAAAAGTGTAGAGCTAAGTCCTATCTAAGGGGTTGTAAATGCTGAGGTTTTAAAATTATAATAGGATCATTGTAAGTACTGTTTTTCTTTATCTAATGTTTTTTAAAGCAATATTTGGTTTAAATATTAGTAGGCCAAATAATTGCAATATTAAAAAAAATATTAGTTATAGGAGTTCTTATCTGATATGTAAATCCTGAGCACAGTGATCAATTAGCAGCTATAAGCAACTTTTCATCTTGGAAGTGCCTTCTACTTTATTTTTCCACGAAGACTGATTTATGCCTGAGACTTACATCCAGTTTTTTGACTCCAGGCATTTATTTAACATGGATCCTTGAGAAAAGGAGCAAAAAGTTCCCTAGTATATCTATGAAGAAGATAGTCTATTAGTATTTAAACAAATTTCTCAAAATTTTTTTCTAATTATGAAAACAGAACACATCTGTTATAGAATACCTTAAATGTGCAGAAAATTGCAAAGAAAAATCTCCCATAATCCCCTTCTCAGGGAGACCTGCTGATATTTTGGGGGTATTTGTCTTTTACTCCTCATATATGTAAATATTTGTAATAAAAGTGTAATTATAAAATATATTTAGTTTTAAAACTTGCTTTTTTCTGTTAATATTCTTTGGACATGCATATTTAGTATTATATACTTCTTTGAAAACATTAATAGTTTCATAATAACTGCAAACTCATGTACCACTTAGTTTATTTAACCATACTGTGCTTTTAAATCAGTTTTGTATTGTATCTAAGTTTATAAATAGTTATTACGGCCATGCCACCCTGAATATGCCTGATCTTGTCTGATCTCAGAAGCTAAGCAGTGTTGGGCCTGGTTAGTACTTGGATGGGAGACCACCTAGGAATACCAGGTTCTGTAGGTATTGAAAAAAAAAAGCTATTGGGTAGCAGGTGGGGGAGGGATGCAGTTGAGGGGAAAGGGAGCTTCTTTTATAAAACTGTTTTTTACTTGTTCACCTGTTGATCAAATATTTAGTGAGCCTTTGTGTCAGGCCCTGTGATAGTCTCTGAGATGCAGATGTAAATCTTTTCACATTGATGAACAGATATGATGAGCAAGGGTTTGAATTAATATATTGGAGATGGCGAAACAAAAGACAAGAAGGATTCCTAGAGATGTTGAAATAGTGAAGTCAGTTTTTTGTAGTTGGGGAAGGATTGAGGCCATGTGAGTGAGTAGGAAACATCTAAAATTACTCCATATTTCATCTTCAGGTAATTGGGATAGATGGTATTATCATTTATTACTATAAGGACCACACAAGGAAGAGCGAATTTGCTTGAAGTTTTGCTTTGGGCATAGTGTGAATTTGAGGTGCCTGTGGGCCACTAGGGAGAAATGTCTATTGGGGAGATGGATAGATGAAGCTAAGAAGAAAGATCTGGTCTAGAGAGATGGATCTGTGCATCTTTGGCACCTAGATTTTGGTCTCAAGCATAGACTAAGGAAGGACCTGGTGGAACTGCTGTGGGAGAACACGGAGTTAAGGGGGCCAAGGATGGAATCTGGGAATGTCAGTGGTCAAGCATTGGGAGGGGTGTAGAGAAGCATGTGACGGACAGAATCATAATCAGAGAGAGGGGTGGCATTGTGGTTGCTGAAAGAATAGACGAAAAGAAAGTTGGACAACAGTATTATATGCTGTGTTGTAGAGGTTTGGGAGGAGGACCACTGGCAAGTGTCTTGCTTTTGGCAATTAGAAGGCCATTGATAAGAGGAATTTTAAGGGAATGTTGGAGACAGAAGGAGTTAATGGCGGAGGAATAGTGGGTACGGAAATGGTGTGTGGTACCTAGAGGTGGAAGGGCAGCAGTTGGTCAGATGTGGCATGGAAAGAGGGTTTTGTTTTAATAGAGACTTGAACAGGTTTATGTGCCGATGAGAAAGACCCAGTTAAAAGAGATTGAAGTCGTTGGAGAAGAGGTGATTGATGATGAAAAGGAAAGGACCCAAGGAGAGTGATGGGTTTGGAGCATAGGTGGAGGGATTTGGACCAGAGGGAGATACTTTCTGTGAGAAAGCATGGAGTGTTTGGGAGTTGTTGCTGGTACATGGAAGTAACTTGTTGGCAGTAGCTTAGTTTTCTATGACCTGTGGTGGGGAGTAGAAGATCGAAGGGACTGAGGCCCAGAGAATGATTATAGCAGCACTGTGATTCTGTGGTTAGACCTTGATTTATAGAGGTACTAATTCGCGTGGTTGCGTGATTTATCACCAAGACTCTAGAGCCCAGTTAAAGGAGAATTTTCTTCACTATTTACTTCCTGAGGGAAGCCTCCCATGAACGTCCTAAGTTAAATTTCTTTATTATAGGTTCCCATAGCTCTGTTCTTTCCTTCTAGTGCTCATTAGAGTTGTAGTTTTGCATTTGATTTTTACAATCGTTATTATAATATAAAAGTTTATCTTCCCCAGTAACTAAAAGCTTTGAGGAAAGATAGATCTGATTTTGCATACCATTGTGCAGTGTCTGACACCTAGTAGACACAGGGTAATTTTTATCGAATGAGTCAAATATAGAGGTTCTCAACCTTTTCAATCTGCCCCAGCACAACTATGGAACATGACTTGCTTCCATCTGAACCATTATTGTCTGACCTGATCCTCTCCTGAAGGAGGGCAGGTGTCACATAGTGTGTAGTAGTAGTTAATAGATCGCAGGCCCTAGAATGAAAATCCCTGGGTTCTTCCCAACCCCACCTCTCATTAGCTTCGTGACCTTGGGCAAATTCTTAATCTCTCTGTGCTCCAGTGTCCCCAACTGTAAAGTGTGGCTAGTAATAAGGACCTACCTCAGGGATTGTCATAAAGCTTGCATGAGAGAATTCACAGAAAGCTTTTAGAACAGCATCTTCCATGTAGAAGTTATTACTACCAGTGGCTTGAAAAAGCCTCCTAGGCGATTTTGGTTATCTTCTTTCCTTGAGACTCCTGGCTTTATGGTAAAAGATTAGCAGGGCAGGTACATGTTAGCATCTTATGTGTGTCCATTCGTTGTCATATATTGAATATTGATATTCAAGGGAAACAGAAGAGAAATCTCTGGACCATGATGGTCTTTTTGATCCAGTGGCACCCTGAAACGAAACCATGCTTGGTCCTGTAGGAGTATCGCTAAGAAATAGAGGAAACACCATGTGACTTGTCATTTTGGTAGCCACCCTATATGAGGGATTAGTGAATGCTATCTGTTTTACTCCTGCCATGGTGAACTTTATTATTTGTTTCCCTTGCAGAGGAGGTCGCCAAGTTGGAGAAGCACTTGATGCTTCTCCGACAAGAGTATGTCAAGCTGCAGAAGAAATTGGCAGAGACAGAGAAGAGATGCACTCTTTTGGCTGCGCAAGCAAACAAGGAAGATAGCAGTGAGTCCTTCATCAGCCGTCTGCTGACAATCGTGGCCGACCTCTATGAGCAGGAACAATATAGGTGAGCTCTTGGACACAGGACCAGTTTGGGAAGCTAGCCCTTTGCTTTTTCTCAGGCCACATTGCAACTTCCCCTCTCTTACTGACTTTCTTCTCAAGTTTATTTCTCTTTAATTGGGATATTCGCAAACCTTTAGTTTTTAGAATGTAAGCTCCCTGAGGCAAGGTTTTGGCTCTTTTGTTTCTTGCTCATCTTCAGCACAGAGCTTGGAGTCATGGTGATAGTATCATTAATACAGACAGAAATTAGCTTTCATGTTCAGGGATTCAGAGAGAAGTCATTTTCTCTTGGGATGGTTAAAGAAGAAGTCTTGGAACTATTGGGCAGTTTAGCATGACGGTTGAGGGTAGACTCTGGAACCACAGAGCCTATGTTAGAAGCTCAGTTGGCCATTTATTATATATGTGAACAGGGTTACATGATGTACCTCAGGTTCCTAATCTGTAAAATGGGGAATAATACTACTACTTTCTTTATGGTTGTTATGAAGATTAAATTAATAAATACATGTTTTAAGAACTTAGAACAGTGTCTGGCACATAGTAAGTGCTCAGTTGTTAGCTACTGTTATTGAGTTTTGAGGTAAATATTAAAGACTGGGTAGGACTTAATAGAAAAGACAGTGATATTACCAGTAGAGGGAGTGGCTAAACATGAGAACATGCAGAGGATTTAGGGTACATGTTCATGTAGGGGAACACTGGGAGAGGTGGGAAAGGTAGGGTGGATTATATTTGGAAGCCAAGATGAGGAATTTGGGCTTGATCCTCTAGGGGGTGTAGAACAGAGTATTTCTGAGTTGTGACTATCATCATCAAAGTAGTATTTTAGGAAGATTAACCTGGTAACATCATATAGGTGAAATTATAAAGAGAAGAGAGCCAGAGAGCTGCTGGATGTTGTTGTAAATAGCCAAGACCAGAACTGATGGAGGAGTGAATTGAGATGATAGCAGTGTATATGGAAAAGAAACATGGTTGTGTGGATATGTATAGAATGAAGGATTTGGCTACAAGGGAGATGGGTGATTGGACTAGATAAGACTTAGTAAAATTTCAAAATAAATTTTAACATTTAAAATAGGTTAAAATCCAGAACTGCCATCTACGCCTTAATCATTTCTTAAAAAAAGAAAAATTTAATACCAAAAAAATAGGAAGTATTATACTCTAATTGAAGGCCAGCCTTTTAAGTTGAATAGTTATAGGTACTTATAAAATATAGTTCATTGTCTTTTTTTAATTTTCCTCTTTTTTTCCCATGGACAAGTGAAAACTTTTATTTCTACTGGCTCATGCTGGGAAGCCTGACGTGTTTCTCTTAGAGGCAGTTTCTCCAATTCTCCAAGGCTCCCTTTACTTATTTGTTTTTTTACAGCTTTATTGAATTATAGTAAACAGTCTATGGCCGTTTCACGCCGAACAAGCCCAATCTCATCTGATCTCGGAAGCTAAGCAGGGTCGGGCCTGGTTAGTACTTGGATGGGAGACCACTGAAGAAGGCCAGGTGCTGTTGGTGTAAAAAAAGAAAAGAAAAGAAATATAATACACAATTAGTTTCTCATATTTATATTGTACAAGTCAATGAGTTTTTTTTCAATTATAATTGGCATACAATAATATACCAGTTTAAGTTGTACAGCATAGTGATCGGAGATTCACGTAACTCACAAAGCGATCACCTCACTAAATCTAGTATCCTTCTTTCCCCTTACATATTTATTACAACATTATTCACCATCTTCCCCATGCTACACTCTACATCTCCTTGTCTATTCTGCAACTATCCATTTGTACCTCTTAATCCCTTTGCCTTTTTTTCACCATTCCTCCCAAACCCCTCCATCTAGTAGTCCTAAAATATCCTCTGTATCTACGTGTTTATTTCTGCTTTTATCGTTGATTCTGTTCTTTAGATTCCACATGTATGTGAAATAATCCAATATTTGTCTTTCTCTATCTGACCCATTTCATTCAGTGCAATACCCTTTAGGTCCATCAAGGCAATATCTTGGTTTCCATCCCCTTCCTTTTAGTGTGCGTGTGTCTTTTTAATCTGAAGCGCGTCTCTTATAGGCAGCATAAGTAGGGGTCATGTTTTCTTATCCATTCAGCTACTCTATCTTTTGATTGGAGCACATTCTTTCCCATTTGAGGTACTTGTTGATAGGAGTGTAGTTATTACCACTCTTTATTCCTGTTTTGATACATGATTTTTCTTCTCAAAGAAGTTTCTGCAACATTTCCTGTAATACTGACTTGGTGTTGATGAATTCCTTTAGCTTATCTTCGTCTGGGAAGCTCATTATCTGTCCTTCCACTCTAATTGACTGCTTTGCTGGATAAAGCATTCTTGGTTGTAGATCCTGGGTTTTCATCACATTGAATATTTTGTGCCAAGCCCTTCTGCTTTGCAAAGTTTCTTTTGAGAAATCAGCTGCCAGTCGTATTGGGTGCTCCCTTGTAGGGAACTAACCGCTTTTCTCTTGCTGCTTTTAAGATTCTCTCTTTGTATTTAACTTTGGCATTTTAATTACGATGTGTCTTGGTGTGGACCTCTTTGGGTTCCTCTTTCTTGGGACTCTGTGAGCTTCTTGGGGTTGTATCTCTGTTTCCTTCAGGTGAGGGAAGTTTTCCATCATTATTTCTTCAAAAGCTCTTCAACATCTTATTTTCTTTCAGGGACTCCTACTTTACAATAGTGTCCATAGGCTCCTTAAATTATTCTTCTTTTTCTTGCCCTTCTGCTTGGATGTCTTGGCTTCCCCATCCTTTATATCGGTGGTTTGATCTTCCTCTTTATCCACTGTTGATTCCCTCTAATAGACTCTCCATGTCAGATAATGTGTTTTTCATTTCTGACTCGTTCCCTTTTATTAATTTCCATTTCCGTTTTTATCTTTTTGTTAAAGTTCTCACTGAGTTCATCTACACTTCCCCTCAGTTCATTGAGCATCTTAATGACCAGTGTTCTGAACTCCGCATCTGTTAGATGCTTGACTCCGTTATTCTGGGGTCTCTGTTGTGTTCTCTCATTTGTTTCTGCTTTTTTGTGTAGTTGGTGTCCAGTGGCACAGTCCTGAAAGGGGTTCAGCTGCAGGCCAAGTTTAGCCCAGGGCCCTCTCCGGAAGCCACCTGTTTAAGATTCAGTAAGCAGCCCCCAGATGTTGTGTATAGTTGCCTCAAGAAACACACCAGAAACCGAGGCCAGGTGCTGCACCGGTGTGGCGTCTTGGCACTGCTCAGCAAGGAGCACCTGACTGGATGAGGACACACTGAATGTGGGTTGGGTGGGGCCAGGGGTTGAAGGAGGGAGGGTTTCAGGGAACCCTCTGGGTGGAGTGACCTCCGTTATCCAGTTTGATGACATCTTGGCTATAGGGGCGCTGTGTCCGCACACGAGGAGGAGGGAGGGCTCTACAGGATAGCAATGGACACCGCAGGTGCTACCGTCCAGAAGTGTGCCTCGCCTCTGGCCCTCACTCCGACGACTCAGTGTCTTCTTGTAAGTCCCTGGTGTTCCCTGCATAACTGACCCGGCGCTGGTCTCTGAGCGAGGTCTGTCACTGCAAAAGTCCTCTCGCGGACATGGCCTCTTTAAGAGGCTTCTGCCACAGCCCCTACTACATCCTGGGTCCCACTAAGCCACTGGTACCAGGCAGCCTTGCGTCTTTGCCCCCTTCTACCTTCTCCTGTTGCAGGCTGATTGTTTCTCTCCCTAGTTATTGGTGCTTCTGTTTGTCTAGATCCTAGGCGACTTTCCTTGCCGTTTGCTCTGTGTTTCTGTTACAACTTTGATTTGGTCACAAGAGAGATAAACAAAGCCCCTATTATCTTCGCCATTTTTATTTCCCAGCACTTTCTTAATTACTTATCAATTAATTTCATTCATCATACTGTTGTCCTATGAGATGATGGGAAAGAGACTAGGCTGTTTTCCATTCTGTTCTCTTTTTACCTAGTCAGCTGTGGTATGATCTCATGACTCCTGTGGGTCTCTCTTCATCTTCTAAACCTTGTCTTTTATGTAAAGAAGATTGACTACACCTGTGTTACCTACGGTTGACTGGTGGGGATCGGAGCATTCAGAGACTGTGCTTTTGAAATGGAGTAACTAAATTGGAAAATCAGTTTCTAAAGCAGATGCTCTTTTACCAATTTTGTTGAAGAATTTAAATAGTATTTTTATGTGTTGCTCAGTAACTGGAGTAACTGAAGTTGGTGTTAAAATTTTAAAATTGAGAAATGTGGGTGAAATTGCTGCATTTATTTTTACTTCAGTTCAGGAAAAGGGTTTTGTCCCATAAGATAATTAAAAATGATGATTATATGTAGTTATTTCATTCATTTTTTTTAGCAACCAAGCTTATAATTTTTTCCTATTAAAGTGTTTGATTGAGAAAGTCTAGCAAGAAGCTTTATTTATTCTTTTAGTCCAACATTGTAGTACTCATTTTGAAAGGAAATGGTCTTTAATTGACTAAAATGAAATGGAAAAAAATTTACTAGTTTCCACATAAAGTCCTCATAGACTTATCCAATTTTCCATTTTTGAATTGTATTTTTAAACTATAATTATTAGAAATTATTAGTGAAATCCTTTATTCCTTTTGGTATGTTCAACTACTGAAGAGAAAAAATTTGACCTGACATTCATGGATAGTTTTAGGAATTTTATAGAGACATTTAGTTTTATAATTTTTATGGGTAAAAGACTTGTGGCTGAAACAGTAAACAGTGAATATTCACTTACATTATTAGATTAGTAGTTGATAAGTATTTTAGAGATTAAAAATTATATGTGCTTTGTAAATAGCCAGCTCTTTGTTTTCATTAAATTTTTAAAACTATGTAGGATGTGATTTGAGACAGAATTTTATGTTCTGTTTTAAATGGAATATTAATCCCATTTCTTCATATATTGGTTAATAATGTTTTACTATGTTAACAGTAGTTTATAATAATTCAAATAATAAGGACCCTATTACTCTTTTAACCTAACATAATTAGTTGCAGCTAGGTTTTTAAAAGAACTAGAATTGTTGCTATGCTTACATAATTATAAACTATGTTCTAGACAGCGCTTTTGTGAGGTAAAATGTTTGTATCAAGCATTGTATACAAACAGTATTCTATATGGGTCTCTGTTTAAGTGGATTAGTTAATGCATGTAATAGTTTTCTTTCTTTCTTTTTTTATGTAATAATTTTTGTGTATTTAGTTTCTAAAGGCTTTCGAACCTAAAAATATTTTAAAGGGGAGTATGAAAACAAACAAAAAAGCCTAAATACAAGCAGAATGATGATAATTAATGGCTTTGGATTGCTGCCAACATAGCCATATGGCACATGTTGTGTTAGCTCAGTAGGTCATCCTTAGGTTTTTGTTAACTGCCCACATGCTTTCCTCTGTTAGCATTTGATATTTCAGAGTTAAGCATAAATAACTATTGGAAAACTCTTTCACGTAATGATATGTCATAAGTATGGAAACATTTGAAAGAAAGATTTCTTCTACTACATTTCTTTATAAATCATTGAGTAAAAGATGCCCAGTAATAGGTCTCAGTGTTTTCTGGTGAGAACAGGAGGCTAGATACTGGGTTTCATATACTTGACTAATTTATCAAAGCTAATTTCTTCTTCATTTTTCTGTTGAACCTTGCTTGAATTGTAGTTTCATAGCTGTCATCACAATCTTTAAGCTTTCTTTCTCCTGATAATTTATCTTCATTCTGCATAAAACCTTTTCTACATTTTATATGAATATTAATCATCCTGTTTAACTTGTAGGTTCACCACTGTAAGAAATCCCATTAGAGGTTGTTTTTGAAGCAGAACATAACATGTGAACTAAAGCTGGAATTTAGAAATAGAAAACATGTCTAGCAACATGTTGCAAACTCAACCCATAAGAATTCAGTGGTAGCATAGAGAAATAGTTTTGCTGTGATTTTTTTTCTTTTGCACATGCATGTTGATCAGTCAATACTTATATTTGTCAACTGTGTATTCTAGCAATATCTAGTTATGACTTTTTTGTTTTTATATTTGTGGATATGTTTTCTTCATTAGTGATCTGAAGATAAAGGTTGCGGGCAGGTACATCAATGCTCACAAGTTTGTCCTGGCGGCCCGCAGTGACAGCTGGAGTCTGGCCAATTTGTCTTCCACCAAGGAGCTGGACCTGTCAGGTGAGCCTCTGAGCAGTTGGAGACTTAAAACTGCCAGCATAAGAAGTCTTGGCAGAAGGTTATGGTGTGCCATTTTGAAATATTTGTGGAAAATGAAAGTAGAAATTTATCAATCGATAGTACTATGAACTAGTTAAATAATTATGAATTAGTAAACTTTGTGAATACCTCTGTTTACTACCTGGCTAATAAATAGTAAATATTTAAATGTGCCTGAACGCTCCTGTTGTAAACAATAAGCATGGTTTGATCCCTGCCGTAAGTTTTATTTTCTAGAGTGATCCTTTGCAGAGCAGTTCTTTTGTGGCTTTGGTAGATCAGGCAGGCATCTACTAATAGTCGATAATACAGATATGACATCTTTCTTTTTCTTTCTAAAATTTATATTTGAATTGTTTTGTGGGGAGAGTTCCAGGGAGGTGGTGGCATATATGGACCTGTTCATGTTGAATTGTGTGTTTTGTCCAGAAGTCCTGCTGAAATGCCTGGGTGGGTGTAGGTATGATTGCCTAAATCTGGACTTGCAGCAGCTGAAACTTCCCAAGAGCCTGTGTGTTATGCATACCTGGAAGCACTGATACTGCATGGCTGGCCAGCAGTTTGAGGAAAAGTGGAAATGGACTCTTGTAAACAAGTGTATAAATGGTGTAAAAGCTATGTTTTAAATGGTTTAATTCTTTCCACACTAATAGACTTGATCTAACCATTTTATGGCTTTATTGGTATTTCATTCTCAATTGTTCCATTAATATCACAAATGCTGATGTTGCAAATTTTGAGTGGCAGGCACTTTTCAAGATGTTTGGGATACAGCAGTGAACGGAATTAAATTCCTATTTGCATGGAACTTATATCTTAGAATGATTGACTTTCTAAGCTCCATATTTTCTTTTGAAGTTCTCATGTAATTGATTATTTCTTAAAATTCAAAACACAACTTGCTTTCATTATTAAAGAATTTTAGCACATGTTGACAAAGATACAATAGGCATTATAAAGTATTTAAAACATTTGGATATATGTTTTATATAAATCATATATCATATCTTGTTCAAAAAATTAAAGTTTTTGCCTGATGTGATGCATTGACAAAGGCACAGTCACTTCTGTAGGATTCTTGACCATAAATGCATAACCTTAATCTAATTATGAGAAAGTAGCAGACAAACCCAAATTGAAGAACAATTCCTCAAAATAACTGGTCTGTGTTACTCAAAGACATTAAGGTCCTGAAAGATAAGACTTAAATTCTTACAAATTGGAGGAGACTAAGGAGCCATGACAACTAAATGCATTGTGGAATCCTCAGTTGGATTCTGGACCATAAAAAGGACATTGGGAAAATTGGCAAAATTTGTAAAGGTCTCTGATCAGTTAATAGTATTGTATCGGTCCTAAATACCTGATTTTGATAATTGTGCTATGATTATGAGATGTTAATATTAGAGAAAGAAGGAAGGGTAAAGGTTATGTATAGTGGAACTCTACAACTTTCCTGTAAGTCTGAAATTATTTCAAAATAATAAAGAGAAAAGGCATATATTTGTTTTTTTATTTCTTATTAAGTGAAGATGTAAATTTCATCAACTGGGAAGAAAATATAACTGTTAGCTCAACACAATGTAACAAATCTTAAGGCCAGGAGGAGAGCCCTTTGTGAAATAAAACAGTTTGTTTCAGGCAAAACGATTTGTTTATTGCCTCTCTATAGCACTTTAGCAATAGCAGCTAACACTGTGAGGGGTTCCAATTGATTAGAATGGCTGTTTTGAAGCTAGAATTTCTTGAATACTTTCTCCAGCAAAGATCTTCTGGTTCCCTGGCAGAAGAATTTATGGTGAGTCATTCAGCTTTCCTGGAATGTGTCCTGGGTTCATGCCCAAGAACAGAAAGTGTGCTTCTTCCATTCTGGTTAGGAAAGCTGTGCACTAAAGCACCACCTGGGAGATTGCCTTGAGCAGTGACAATAGCATAGATTCCCAATGCTGTGCTGAGACACACGAAGGTGCTACAGCAAACTCACAGGGGATCTGCATGACATTTTAAGTTTTCAAGAGAAGCAACAATGCTCCACATCTGTTGAATACCATGTGAACTATTATCAGGGTTGTTCAGTTCCAGTATTACATCCTGCTATTCCTTCTGATGATGTCTGTGGTATTTTAAAAATATGTTACTTGATATTCCTCTCCTGAAGGATAGCCTAACTAAACTCTAATAGATAGATTGTGGTAGAAGTGACAACATATTACTTCGGAAATAGGTTCCTGGAAGGCATTGTGACTCCCTTCCTTCCTTCCTTCCTTCCTTTGGAAGTTAGCTGCTATGTAATGAAGATATTCAAATAGCCTTGTGACCTTCTGCTAATAGCTAAGAACCCCTCTTAGAGATTCAAATTTCTGTTTTTGCAAATGTTGTTATGCTTGATTTTGTCCCACAGGTCTCTTGAACTATCCTCATTTAAAAAACTAATTTTTTTTCTTTTTGCTATTCCAATTGTTTTTTTCCTGCTACCTTGTCTGCCAAATCACTGATTCAGTCCTCTGCTTCATCTAATCTGCTGATTTCATCTAATGTATTCTTCATTTCACTTAATTAATTTCTGACTGGTTCTTTATGTTCTTTTCTCTTTGTTGAAGTTCTCACTGAAATCATCTATTTTTTTTACCTCCTAAGCTCATTGAACAGCCTTATAACCAGTGTTTTGAACTCTGCATCTGGTAGAATGCTTGTCTCTATCTTCTTTAGATCTTTTTCTGGATTTTTGTCCTTTTCTTTTATTTGGGACATGTTTCTTTGTCTCATCATCTTGGCTGCCTCCTTGTGTTTGTTTCTGTGTTTTAGATAGATCTGCTGTGTGTCCCGGTCTTGGCAGAGTGGCCTTATATAGTAGGTATCTTTTGTTGCCCAGTGGCACAGACCTCCCTGTTCACCTGAGCTGGTTGCTCCAGGGGTGTCCCTTGTGTGGTTTGTGTGTGCCCTCCTGTTGTAGTTGAGCCTTGATTGCTGTTGGCACATCAGTGGGTGCAATTGACCCCTCAGGCTGACTGCTGTGAAGGTTGGCCATGACTACAGTGGACAAGCTATTGTGTGGAGGCTGACCCCACAGAGCAGGAAAGTCCTACCCTTAAAGCCAGATAATTTAGTTCCTCCCCATATCTCCCTGGTACTTTTCAAGCTGCTGTCTCATCTCTGAAGTTTAAGGTGTTTGTGAGTGAGTCTGAGCTTGGGCACTTTAAGAGGATGCCTGGCTCTACAGGCATCTCACCTGGACTGTGTCCCTGGTGATTTTTATAGCCAGCTATTGTGGAAACTCCTTTTCTTGGCACTGGTGCTCCAGGCCATGGGACTGGGACCCCTCACTCCTCAGTGGGGACTTCCAAAGCTGAAATGTCCCTCCTGATTTCTTAACTACCACATGTGGCTGTGGGACCAACCGTTTCACATCTTCACCCTCTTTTCAGTCTCAGGGTGGCTTCTTTATATCTTAGTTATAGGGGTTCTGTTCAGCTAGTGTTCAGGTGGTTCTCAAGGGCTGTTGTTCTGTAATTTAGTTGTAATTTTGATGTGGTTGTGGGAAGAGACCAGCACCATGTTTACCTACTCTTCTATTTTGACCAGAAATCTTAATAATAGCAAATTTTTGCGTAGCATTTACTGGGTGGTAGTATTCTGAGTACTTTATATGCGCTAACTCATTTATCTTTAGAACAGCACTTATGAGGTAAGTGTTGTTGTTTATTTTCACTTTATAGATGAGGAAACTGTGAAGCACACAGTATTAAATAATTTATCTAAGGTCACACAACAGTGTTTGAGCTGGTTTGAACCCAGGCAGTTTGGTTGTAGAATCCATGCCATTAACCACAATGCTGTGCTGCCTCTCACTTTTGGTTTCTTTTTCTTCCAACTTTATTGAGATATAAAGAGAGTGAAATAAAATAGTGGTACAATTTAATCAGTTTGACATAATTGTGAAACTATCACCACATGCAATAACATTTAATCTTACAAGTTCCCTCATGTCTCTTTTTAATCTGTTTTTCCATCAACATCCTCGGGCAACCGCTGATTTATTTTCACTTTGTAGATTAGTTTGCATTTTCTGGACTTTTATAAAAATGGAATTATAGAGCACATAGTCTCTTTTTGTTTCGTCATTTACTCGTCATAAAGATTTTGAGATTCACCTAAAATTGCAGATTGTTGTGATTTCAATTGTTTATTCTTTATTATTGTTGAATAGTGTTCCATGCATTAATATACCACAGTTTGTTTTTTTCATTTACCTGTTGATGGATTTTTATATTCTTTCTTGTTTTTAGCTGTTAAAAATAAAATTCTATGCTCATTGTATATATGTCTTTGTGTAGGCATATGTTTTTGTTTCTCTTGGGTAAATATTTGGGAGTGACTATTTAACATGAAGAAACTACCAAACTGTTTTTCAAACTGACATATCACTTTACATTCCCATCAACAGTGTGTATAAGAGTTCCAGTGGCTCTACAGTTCACTAGCACTTGGTATGGTCAGATTGTTTTTTTGTTTATAATTTTAGCTATTCTAATGGATGCGGAATGTATTGTGGTTTTATTTTGCATTCCTCTGATGATGAATAATGTTGAGCATTGTTTCATGTGTTATTGACTATTTTAAGAGTTCTGTATATAATCTGGATACAAGTCATTTATTTCAAAGTGAGCATTCTTGCCTTATTCCTGATCTCAAAGGGGGACCATGACATCTTTAATCAATACACAAATATTAGTTGTGCTTTATCAATTTGAGTGTTCTTAGTTTTTTAAGATTTATATGAATTAGTTTTGAATTTTGTCAAACATTTGTTTTGTGTCTACTTAAATGATTGTAGAATTTTTCTCTTGTGCTATTCATATAGTAAATTACATTGATTTTTTTTCAAATGTTAATCTTGCATTTTTAGGATAAACTATGTGGTTATTAATATTATCCTTTTACATATGTTGTTGGATCCTATATGCTAATATTTTGTTAAGGATTTTTACATCAGTAATCGTGAGGGGTATTGGTATGTAATTTTCTTTTTTGTAATGTCTTTGGTCATGTTAAATTTTTCTCTTAGGGTTATGTTGGATTCAAAATGAGTTTGGGAGTGATCCTCATTCTCTGTTTTCTGAAAAAGTTTTGTAAGATTGATGTTATTGTTTTTTTCTTGATTGATAGAATTTATCTCTGAAATCATCTAAGTCTGGAGTTTCATTTTGGAGGAGGTTTTTGATAAATTTTTAGGTAGATTTAGGGATCTTCAAATTTTTTTCTTAGTTTTGGAAAGCTATTTTTTCAGAAATTTGTCCATTCATCTAATTTGTTGAATTAGCTGGTATAAAGTTTGTAGTTTTCTCTTGTTATTTTTTTTAGTGTCTGTAGCAGCAGCTCCTTTTTCATTCCTGGTCTTGGTGATTCATGTTTTCTCTTTCTTTCCCGAAGTCTAGTTATAAGTATATCAATTTTATTGATTTTTTTTTAAATTTTGGCTTGTTAATTTTAGCTTTTTAAATTTTCTCTATTTGTTTTCTATATTATTGATATCTGTCTATTCTTCTACTTACTTTGGATTTACTTTACTCCTTATTTTCTAATTTTTTAATGTGGAAGCTTGGATAATTTATTTTAGATCTTCTTTTCTAGTAAGAGGAGTTAAAGCTGTAAGTTCCTCTCAGCACTGCTTTAGCTGCATCCTATGAATTTTGATATATTTTCATTGTCATTTAATTCAGGGTATGTTCTAATTTTCTTTGTCATTTCTTCTTTCACCCAGGAATTATTTTGAAGTATGTTGCTTAATTTCCGGATATTTGGGCTTTTCCCAGATACTTTATTATTACAGATTTCTAATTTAATTTTGTTTTTGTCAGAGAACACACTTTATATGATTTTGATCCTTTTAAATTTATTGAGACTTGTTTTATGGCTCAGCATATGGTCTGTCTTGGTGAGTGTGTGTACTTGGAAAGAAAATATATTCAGCAGTTGGATGTAGTATTGTTTAAGTGTCAGATCAAGGTGTTTGATAATGTTCAGACTTTCTATATATTCTTTTTCTTTGTGTCTAGTTCTGTCAATTTCTTAAAGGTGGGTATTAACATCTATAATTTCAGAATTGTCAAGTTTTCCCTTTAATTTTGTCAATTTTTGCTTCATATATTTTGGGCCTTCATCCTTATAATGTACACATTTATCATGATTTCCTAATGAATTGTGTCTTTTATCATTTTGAAATAATATTTATATCTCGTAATACTTTTTGTCTTAAAGTCTTTTATTCAATAGTCACTGCAGCCTCAGTATGCTTACTATTTTCATGGTATCGCTTTTCCTGTTTGTTTACTTTCAATATATCTGGCTTTTATATTTGAAGTACATCTCTTGTAGGCAGCATATAGTGAGGTCTTGCTTTATCATCTCTTCTTTTTAACGGGAGTGTTTAGATCATTAAATTTAATGTGGTTATTTTGAATGATAAGGCAACCGTTTTATTTGTTTTCTGTTTGTCCCCTCTTTTTATTCAATGTACTCATTTTCTTGCCTTCTTTTGGATAATTTGAATGTTTAGTATTTTACTTAAATTTATCTTTTGACTTTTTGACTATACGTATCTCTTTGTATTATTGTTTCGTGGTTAATCTAGGGCAAAGTTCCTCGACCTCAGCACTATTGATATTTGGGCTAGATAATTCTTTGTTGTGGGAGGTGTCCTGTGCATTGTAGGATATTTAGCAATATCTCTGGAACTTAATGCCAATAGCACTCCCCCAGTTTTGACAACCAGAAATATTTCCAGACATTGCCAGATGTCCCTTGGGAGGCAAAATTGGCATGGTTGAGAACCACTACTCTAGAGGTTATGATAAATATATTATCCCCTAATCTTTTATAGTGTGTTTATAATCTGTGCTATACCATGTAAAATGTAAGACCCTTGCAACCATATTAGTCCCTTTAACAGCTTCACCACTAACTTTTATGTCGTAGTTGTCATAATATTACATGTACATACACTGAAAATCCCACTAGTGTTTTAGGATTTGCCCTTAATAGTCATACATACTATAGGAAACTTAAGAGAATAAAAAGTCATTTATATTTACTCAGATATTTCCTTTTCTGTTGTTCTTCCTTCATTCTTCAGGATCCAGATTTCTCTCTGGTATCATTTCCCTTCAGCTTGAAGAACTTCCTTTGGCATTTCTTATAGACCAGATCTGCTAGTGACAAAGTCTCTTCCTTGATTTGAATACGTCTTTATTTTGTCTTCATATCTAAAGGATATTTTCCCTGGATGTAGAAACCTGAATTGACAGTTCTGTATTTTTTTTTTTAAGTACTTGATGTTTTTCCACTGTATTTTGGCCTCTAGTTTCTGATAAGAAATCTGCAGTCACTGGAATCGTTTCCCTATATGTAATGGTCATTTTTCTCTAGTTGCTTTTAAGACCTTTTCTTTATTTTATCTTTTAATTGTGGTAAAATAACATATAACATAAAACTTACCATCTTAAACATTTTTAAGTGTTCAGTAGTGTTAAGTATATTCACATTGTTGTGCATCCAGTCTCCAGAACTTTTTTATTTTGTAAAACTGAAACTCTACCCATAAACAACAACTCCCATTTCTCCCTGTCTATAGTCCCTGACAGCTAACAATCTACTTTCTGTTTCTATGAGTTTGACAACTTTTAGTACCTCATATAAATGGAATCATACAGTATTTGTCTTTTTGTGACTTGTTATTTCATTTAACATAATGTCCTCAAGGTTGTATATGTCAGAATTTTCTATCTTTTAAAAGTTGAATAATATTCCTTTGCATCTGTATACCATATTTTTATCTATTCATCCACTCATAGATATTTGCATTGCTTCCACATCTTGGCTGTTGTGAGTAATGCTATGAGTATGGGTATATACATATTTCTTCAGGATCTCCTTTCAGTTTTTTTGGATGTATACCCAGAAGTGGAATTGCTGGATCATATAATAATTCTATTTTTAATTTTTTGAAGAACTGTCATACTATTTTTCATAGGGATTGCACTATTTTGTGTTTCCGCTGGCAGTGCACAGAGTTCCAGTTTGACCACATCCTTACCAACACTTGCTATTTCCTGGGTTGTACTTTTTTTGACAGTGGGTGTTCTAGTGGATGTGAGGTAATGAAGATGTGTTCTTTGTGTTTAATTTGCAGCAGTTTTATTATGATGTGTCTAGATATGATTTTGTTTTTCACTGGAGTTCTTTGATCTTGAATCTAAAAACTCATCTCTGTCACCACATTTGGATAGTTCTTGACCGTCGTTTCTTCAAATGTTTTTCTTCCTTGATCTTTTTTTTCTCTCTTTCTGAGACTCCATTGACGTTTTTACAAACCTTTCGTTACTATCCAACAAGTTTTCTTGAGGTTCTTTTTTCCTCCAGTCTTTTTAAGCTCTCTGTTCTTTAGATAGGATAATTTCTCTTGATCTATCTTTCAAATTTACTGACTTTTTCTTCGGCCATTTTCATTCTGCTGTTTAGCCCATTGTCTGAGTTTTTATTACGTATATTGTTTTTATTTCATAGCTTATATGCTGAAAAGTCATATCTTTTCATTTGAAGTGTGTTTTTCTTTATCTTCTGGAGTATCATTACAGTAGATGCTTTCAGATCTTTGATAAACCTGTATCTGGGTCATCTTGGGGTTAGAATATGTCGATTTTCTTTTCCCTTGAGAAATGGTCATCTTTCTTTTTTTTCTTTTTTACTATTATCAAATGATTTTGGATTGTATCCTGGACATTGTGATTGTTTTATGTAGACTCTGAGTCCTGTATAATCCCCTGGAAAACGTTGAATTCCTTAGGCTCAGACTGCAAGTTCTATTTCACTTTCTGTGGGTAGTGGTTCAGTTATCACTTCAGTTTTTTAAGCTAGGTTGGGACTGGTTCATGCATGAGCAACTAGAAGTGAGCCAGAGACCTCTGTGGGTTCATACACAGATTAGGAGATCTCACCTTCTCTGGCTCCTTTTCCTGGTCCATCTGGCCAGAAAGATGGAGTATTATTGTAGTTTTAGGCATCCCTAAGGTCACCACAGCAGTGTTGCTCTTCTACCCTCAGGATAAAGCCATAGAGAGAAAAAAAATTCTGGAGACTCAAGCAGTGTGGTTGCTTCTTCAAGTTTTGCCCACCCATACAATTCAGCTGCTTTTGTTTACTTTTTAGAAGCCTCGGATAGTTGTTTTTTTGTACTCTGTCTAGTGTTTTTAGCTATGGTTGGTTGAAATAGAATGGGGTTGTTAACACTGCTATAACAGAGTTAGAACCTCTATCCTAATATTCTTTTTTGATGTGGATTATTTAGAAGTATGATTTGGGAGGGGGTGGTTATTTTTATGTATAAGGAGTTATATTTAAGTTTGTGTCCTTGAACTGATTAAAGAGGGTTATTTACTGATTAAAGTGCATCCTATCATGATTTTTTAATTTTATGAATCAAAAACTGTAGATGAAGAAAAACAGTTGGAAACTCAGACAATTTAATTAAATGAGTCAGAGCAGAAGATTCAAAACACCTTTCTCTGCTTTTGACAAATTAAATAGAATATGTAACAAAATAAGTTTCCTTAGTAATTTTCACTTAGTGGTTAATTACATAAGGATAAATTTATTCCCATTCTTTCCAAATGTCTTATAAAGCATTTATTTAAAATAAAAAAAAATAAATAAAATATTAGGCCATATAGAAAATCTCAGATTCCCAAAAATATGACTATATGTATCTTGGACTACAGTGAAGTCAGAAGTTTGGGTGTTATTTTTCTTTTCACCCTCACAATTGCAGATTTTTACCAGCTTGTGTGCTGGACCTTCTGAGGGGCGTACTGCCTCTAAGCAGCACATACACCATGCAGATCATAGAGGTCACCTGGTTTCACTTCTTAGCATCTTACTCCTTTTAAAGGTAACTCTGGTTTATGAAGTTACCTGACTATTTTTTATCTGATTTTTACAGCCACTTGCTTAAGTAGATTGGAAGCAGATAGACTTTATGATTTGCCTAAAAGTTCACAGTTGGAAACACACACCCTCCTTCTGATACAGTGTTCTCTGCAGCCTTATACCACTGGCTGATTAGTATGAGTCTCAAAATGGATTATTCTCAGTATATTTTGGAGATTAAGGGAAGAGTCAAGGCAGGAGTTGGAAAGCTTGGATATCACTTAAACTTTATTTGAAATTTTGCAGATCTCCAGGAAATCCCTGCTGGTGGTAGTTGTGAAGAAAATTATTTAGGTTTTGGTATATCATTTGTACAGGTTAAGTTTATTGGTTTGGACAATTGAGGGAGGGTTGTTAAAGGAATCAGCCAAATTTTAAAACAGAATAAAAGGAACTACTACAGAGAAAGTGTTTGAAGGTAGTGATGTTGTGGATGCCCTCATCATTAGAAATAAGCTATTTTTCCAAGATAAGGCTATATAAGGAGTACTATATATAATTTTGGCATTTGGGGTGACACTGGACAAATCACATGACTTACATATATTTTTCTTTTCATTAAAAGACCACTGAGATATTAAACCCAATTTATAAAGCTAGCTCAGAAATTCATTTAATTTTCAAGATCTACTCTGAGTACCTTAGTTTTAGCTGAAGTATTTCTTTAAGTTGTTTAAATAAATAGATTCTCGTCTGATTTTAAACTATTTTCTCTCTCAAAACATTTAAAAAGTGCAATTACTACATTATTAGGAAAGAGAGAAGAGAAAAAATAACATGATCACTATTAGCGTCTGGGTTTACTTTCACTGTTTTTTTTTTATTATGCTTTTTTCTTTTACTATCTGACTATTTTAGGGGATAATGGTAAATCAATGTGGTTGTGAGTAAATCAGGGACACTCACTTGACATTACTTCCTTCAACTTTTTCCTCCCCACTATTGTTGGAAGAGAAGGGGTTAATAGGAGCTAATTAGTTGTTGCCTAATTACTGAGTTAATTAGATGTTGCTGGTCTGTGTTGTACCTTTCTTAGATAATCGAGAATTGAGTAGTTTCTTAATCCTTAATAAGTATCAATATCATGTAAAGGACTTATTAAAACACAAGTGCAGGGCCCCAACCCCAGAGTTTCCGATATAGTAGATCTGGCGTGGGCCTGAGAATAAGAATTTCTAGTAAATTCCCAAATGGTGCTGATTCTGCTAGCCCAGGACCACACTTTGAGAACCTCTGGTAGATCATGATTTTATGTGATTCTCTAACCATCACTGTCTTTATTCTGATTAATCAAGAGTCGACTCTCATTGAAATCATAGTTTAGATATTTTATACTATGATTTTCATCTCAAGTTGTTGTAGAGTCTTTAACTTAAAAAATTATACAAGTTCATTAAGTAAAAATCAGGGAAAAATAAGCTAAATGAAAAATTAGTTGTGAATTCCATCAGGGTTGATATTTTAGTGTGGTGTATATTCTTTTAATCTCAGTAGATAGACAGATGCCATACTACCCTGAGGTCAGATTAGAGATAGACACAAAACTGTATATGTGTGTGTGGTATGTATGTTTGTATATATACTCATACACACATATGTACACACACAAATATACCTAACAGAAAAAGAGATTGCATACTACATGTATTTTTAGCCTGCCCCCCCCCTTTTTTTTTTACTATGTAGTGAATATCTTTGTGCTGAATATAGGTCTAAATAATTTTAATTGATGCAAAAATTTCCAGTGTGTATATTGTAATTTAATTTGTTCTCCATTGTTGGACACTTGTAAGATTTTTGTTCCAGTTTTTAATTACTAAAAATAATAGTGTGTTGACTATCTTAGTACATATATTTCTCTATATTTGCTCAGTTATTTTCTTAGGATAATCTACATATATAATTGCTGTGTAAAAGGTTATGTATTTTTAAGATCTGCTAATTTGAAACAAAAATTCTAATGTTTAAATTTGTATTTAGTTATTGGTAAGGTTTATTGGCCATCTTTATTTATCTTTGTGAATTACCTGTTTATATCCATTGCCATTTTTTTTCCCATTGTTTGCCCATCTTTCATTTTTCGTAAGGTCTTTTTATTAGAATGTAAACTCTTTGTCATATGTTTAAAATATTTTCCCCTATTTTATTTGACTTACATCTCTAGTAGGTTCATTATCCCCACTGTCAGCCCCTTGCAAGACTTGTAACACTTTCCTGGAGTCTGATGCTACCTAGAATGCTTAATCACCATTTTTAACAGCTGTGTGGTATTTTTTTTGATTGGGGTGTACCAGAATTTATTAGCTTCAAATATTAGGGGTCCACAAGAAAGCTTAAGTGTGTCATTGGTACTTTGTTTTCAGTTTATCTACCTTCTTTCTTTAACCAGATGCTAACCCTGAGGTGACAATGACGATGCTTCGTTGGATCTATACAGATGAGTTGGAGTTCAAAGAAGATGATGTGTTCCTGACTGAATTGATGAAACTAGCTAATCGATTTCAGCTACAGCTCCTTAGGGAGAGGCAAGTCACAGCAGATATATTCAAGCACCTCAGATGGTGGTGGCTGAGTTTTAATTATGCCAAGCTCTGGGAAAACAGCTTCTTCTGATAATGTAAATAACTTTTGCAAGGTGTTCTTTTAAAGGCTATGGTGGAGAGAGATTTTAATCTCCCTGGCATTGTGTTATCTTGTAAAGCTAAATTTTGCTAAAGCTTTTTTACATATTCTCTTTTACTGCTTTATTACCTAAGATTATATAATTGTGTGAATTGATAAATGGAATATGAAATAATATAATCCAGTGTCCAAACCCTCAACTTTCGCTCCTGTACCATTTCCTTTGACATTTTATGGAAGAGACTTTCTGATCTACTTGAATGAAGTCCTTGTATTCCTAAATTAATACATGACAGTGTGGTTCAGTTAAATGTCATAACCAGTGTTTCTGAGATCTTCTGTGGTCTCTTTGGCAGCACATATACTAAAACTGAGATCTTCATGTGTTACTGCTTTTTAGGTTTCCAAGGAAAGAGCCTGCTATGTTTTTTATCTTGCATTTTCTCTGTTTCTCTCCCAAGTTGGCCTTTTTGAACTATAGAAAACGGTATCAGGAAAAACGCCCTTTAGTTTCTGTTGTAGATGTGGCCCTTGGTAGTTAGCTTGGTTGATGGAGTGTCTTTATATCTATATCATTTGGTGATTTTTGTATTGTTGTGGCTGTGTGAAAAAAGGGATTTTCTCCTGGATGGGTGAAGGGTAGTTTCAACCATCAAGAGGCATTCTACCTGTTTTTGTGTTGCCCTTAGAGAGCCAAGGGAAACCTTGCTACCTTGAGCTGCTTGCTCTGTTTTCACTGTGGGGCTGATGTTTCCCTTGAGATGGCCTGTTTTGCCATATGAATCAGTATACTGGTTACTCAGGACTGTCTATGATTGGTGTGGCTTAAGTGCATTTTAATACCTTAATCCAGTAAATAAGAAAAAACTGAAACAGTTCTAAAGTTAGTAAAGCTAGCTTTACCATTGAGGCATTGTAATTAACTCTTTGTTTGGGTGAGTTTTTGAACCATCTGAGAGTGAAATGAAAACAATTTTAATTAGATTGAATGTGATTTATATCCTGCCCCCCAAGATTTGAGCTTTCTCTCATTGACCTTGTCAGACTTTGATAAAAATGCCCTGGGGTTGGAGTAGTTTAGATAATTGTAATCTGTGTAATGGATTCATTAATTAAAATGTTTGTTGTTATTGACTGAATAGGCTTTGTAACTATCAACATTTCCAGGCTCAGTTTTGTATTGTTGGATGTGGACATAAAGTTGTTACTTGTCAGGGATTTTGTTAAGAGCTGGGATGGAAAAGACCCAGGAGTGGATTCATGTGTTAGCTTTTCAAAGGTTGCAGAGTGCCCACTGCTGTCTGCGGGAGAAATTACACATTTGAGATAGTAAGTGAAAGGGCTCAGATACACATGGATGCAGTTAAATATGAAGTGGGTGTTGCTTATTTTTTGTAATGTAGGGATCTCAGTGGTTTGGGAATGCTATACCAATTCGATGTAAAGGAAGTTTTTTTGGTAAGTATTATCTGGAAAATACTCTTTCAAAAAAATATTATTATGCTAAAAATTGATAGTTAAAATAATTTTCTTGATTATTATTTTTTCTTAAATACATGTTCAGCATATGGTATTTGGAAAATATAGATGATATAAAGAAAAAAACTAAGCCTTTTGTAAGTCGACCACTGTAGCCTTTTGTTATTTATCTTTTCACTGTTTTTCTGTCTCATTCATACACATGGGATGATACTAAAATTAGGAGTTTGTGGGACACTTTAATATATGCTTGATTTTGTACTTTAAAACTTATATTTACTGTTTTTGTGTGTCTGTATCCTTTTTGTACTCTAAAATTAAAAACATTTATTAATAAATCCCTTCAGAGGAAAGTTAGTCTTGCTACTTTTCAAAGAGAACATATGAACTGAGAATCATGAATTTTATTGAAATATAATAGACAATTAGTCGCTTGTATTTACATTGTATAATTCAGTGAGTTTTTTTTAAATACAGTTGGCATACAATAATATACCAGTTTCAGTTAGATAGCATATTGATCAGAGATCCATATAACTCACAAAGTGATCACCCCACTAAATCTAATACCCCTTTACCCCATTACATATTTATTCCAATGTTATTAAACATCTTCCCCGTGCTACTCTCTATATCTCCATGTCTATTCTGCAACTATCTATTTGTACCTCTTAATCCCTTTGCCTTTTTTCGCTGTCCCACAGCTCCCCTCCCATCTAGTATCCCTCTAAATATTCTGTCTCTATGAGTTTATTTCCACTTTAGTTGTTGTTGATTTTGTTCTTTAGATTCCACATGTATGTGAAATCATGCAATATTTGTCTTTCTCTGACCCATTTTGTTTAGCGCAATACCTTCTAGGTTCATCAAGGCAATATCTTTTTCCATCCCCTTCCTTTTAGTCTGTGTGTGTCTTTTAATCTGAAGTGAGTCTCTTGTAGGCATCATATGTAGAAGAATCATGAATTTTAAATAAGATTACATGTTTTTCAGTTGTGTTACTATTTATATCCTGTCCAACTAGTGAATGGTACTCTGGGGATCCCAGAGTTAAGTGAAAATGAAGTGTCTGCCAGTTGTCCCAAAATATCTGTTTTCATGAAGCATAGTTGACTATCTTGGTTCAGTGTTATTTGGTTGTAGAAAAGAGAACGGAATTTTCAGACTCTCAGCATTATCTGTAAAAGTGCTTTGTAAAGTGCTCTGCAAAGGTGAATCATTACTCCCTGAGATTGTACCATGTGTTAGGACACTAGGATGGCAAGACCGCAGGTGCTTGTCATTGTAAAAGTGGTAAAAGTTTCATATATATGAAAAGAGGACTTTTTTCCTGGAATGTTCTGATTTCCTAGCCGAGCTCAGAATGACTTCCTCAAACATGGCTATGGTAAGGTGCCAGTTTGGGAAAAATAGTGGTACAGACAGTAGAGGCTCAAAATTATAACATTATTACTCTTTGTTTTAGTGCTTACTTGGATATTGTAACAATTCGATTTAAAAGTACCCTGGGGGAGGTGCTTCTTTATACCAAGTCACTGTTACTTAAAAACAAAGGACTTAAATGTAGGTCTTGGAATAAAATAGATGTCTGCATTTACCGCTAGATGGAGAAATGATTCCAAGATTATTCTTGTCCCTAGCTTAAAGTCTCATCTGTAGGAGTTTGAAAGTTTGTTCTTCATTCTTCCCAGGTCTTTCACATGACTTTCTTTCTTTCTTCCCCCATCTCCCATTCTCATGGTCTTTCTCCACGTGTTAACTAAATCTCACTTGTTAAAATTAGAAATTAGTTATTCATTGTAATAGTACTGAATAGCCAATCAGTTATTCATTGTAATAGTACTGAAACCCATTCATATTAGTTATTAAATTATGCAACTTCCTTGAGGACCTCAAACTTACAAGCATACCTATTATGTACCTTTTACTGTGCAAAGTTAATACAGTTTTCCTTTGTCTTAAAAAATACACAGAGATCTCTAAACCTCTGAAATAGAGTGTCCATATTTTACAGAGGATGTGCTAGGGGTACACAGAGAGTTAATGTGTTTTGGTCTCTAAAATCCAGTGTATCTCAGCCCAGTCTTAGCTCACAGTTCCTTTTTCTCTCATTACTACATTCTGTCCTTGTGAACAGAAAATGGTTTTTGTGGGGGCTGTGGGACAGAGGAGGCAATGGTGAGGTATCAGGGAATACCCCTGTTACTATATTAGGCTGCTGTGCTGCCCTTGGAGGTGAATCTGATTTGTAGGGAGATGTACAGGCAAGAGAGATGGAAGGACCATACCTATTGGCCTCTTTCACCCCGGGCCAGTTCTGTTCTGTGGAGGTTCACTAAGGTTCCCAGGAATTCTGGTGTAGTGGAAGCCTGGATCTTCCCAGTGCTGAGTCTTCTGGACTAGGGTGTGTGCCTGCTTGTCTTTGTGCAGCCCTTTCTACCTGAGCTTGTCTGTGTGCAGCCCATTCTACCCTGACGTAGTTGGTATTCTTTTATAAGTGATTGTGAGTCTTGTTGTTGTTACTAGGCTTTATGAGACATCCATTGTAGCCAGTTTTTCAGTCTTGGTGTACTGTGGATTGACTCTTAGCTCAGTTTTTAACATGATAGATTTTTTTAAGTGGGCTTTTTATTTTTTATTTTATTTATTTTTTTAGGCAAGGCAACCCTTGGTTGACCTCACAGATTGCAAAGACCTTGTCAGCTACAATTCCTTATTTTTTAAAAAATGGTTTACACCTACAGCACCTGGTCTTCCTAGGTGGTCTCCCATTCAAGTACTAACCAGGCCCGACCCTGCTTAGCTTCCGAGGTCAGATGGGATCGGGCTTATTCAGGGTAGCATAGCCGTAGACATTAAGTGGGCTTTTTAAAACCAGCTTTATTGGGTTATAATTCACATACCAAACAGTTCAGCTTTAGGGAGGACTTTTAAGGAGGTGTTAATTGAGGCATAGAGCTTCATATTTGAAGCTATTTCTAAGCCAAACTGGTTGCACAATAGAGTTGTGTTGGTGAGAACTGCAACTGTGTCCCATATAATTAAAATCAAAGGACTAAATTTGACCCATTGTCTGATTTTACAGTTACCTGTATATATAATACATGAGTTTCATGTGATTACTTTTAAAGCAGTTAAAAGGGTTATGCTTAACATGTTTATTTACAGGTTATTTTGATTCTGACCAGAGTGAATAATATAATATTGTAATGAAATTCTAATACTTTTAAAATATGGTAGCTCAACTGTAATTTATTCATAACTAATTTGTTTAACCTATACTTTTGTGTTATTGGACATAGCCATCAGTACGCAGATCGTTGCTTTGGTTTGTTCACTTGTGAATATATTTATCTTAATAATACTGTTCACTATTAATATTCTCTTGTAGATGTGAGAAGGGTGTTATGTCTTTGGTGAATGTCAGGAACTGTATTCGCTTCTATCAGACTGCAGAGGAACTGAATGCCAGCACTCTGATGAACTACTGTGCAGAAATTATTGCAAGTCATTGGGTGAGTGAAAGATTGAGGGTGTGGACAAAGCACCCTCACTGGAAGTCAGAAGACCTAGGCTTGGGACCTGGTTCCATGGAAAGGTATCTGTCTGACGCCTAGTTTCTTCTTACTACAAAACTGAAGGCTGAGTAGTTGCATTTTTTGATCTGTGAGATTCTTTTTGGCTCTTAAAATCTCACAGTTCTGATTTCAGAGTAGAGGGTGGAAGATAGCTCAGGTCAAGAAAGTCTTGCAGTGAGGGTGCACCTGCCTTTACCCTCCATCTGCAGAAGTGGCTGTGAGCCACGGGAGCAGGTGCTGCCATGGGGCTAGTAGGCCTGTGGTACTCGGCAGCACCATTTCAGAGCTTTTCCCCCTTGCTTTCTCCATTGTGTGGAGAACATTGTTAAATTTAGATTTGCCCTTCTTAGGTAGCTTTCATCATAAAGAACAGTCTTGCATTTCTTTGTTATGTTTGTTTTGCACTGTTAAAAAAATTCATAGCTATTGCTATGCTTTATAACCTGGTTTCTGTGAATTGTTTGATTTTCAACATTGTAAGCAAAAGTGTCTAAAAGAATTGGGTTTTAAAGAATTAAAACAAATAGTAACCTTTCTGCTGAAATGGGTAAAAATTTAGAGATCTGTAATATTAGAGACCAACTGTGACTCAGTGGAGTGAATTGTTTTTGGAAGTTCTGATTGATTCTGTCATTGCCATCTTTCTAGTATTGGGGGCAGGGAAGGACTCTATTATCTTGTGGAGGGCCTCTGGTGGCTGTGTCCTTGTTGGATGTCAGTGTTGCTTGTGCTTTACTGTCTCATCAAGAGGCACAGTAATGCTTTGGTAAAGAGTAGAGTCTTGGGACCTCTCGGTTCTAGATCATGGCTTGGCCATTTATCACTGTGAACTTGGGCAAGTTATTTAGCTCTTTGTGCTTTACTTTCTTCATCTGTAAGATGGGAATGATAATAGTACCTATCTTAGGGTTTTTGTAAGGATTAAATCAGTTGGGAAAAGTTAAGCCCTTTAAAGTAGGGCTAGGCACTTTCTAAGGACTTCTTAGTAAATGTCAGTTGTTATTGTTGATATGTTGAATCTGTTCTGCTTTTCACTATCTTTTTAATCTTTAGGATGACCTACGAAAGGAGGACTTCAGCAGCATGAGTGCTCAGTTGTTATACAAAATGATCAAATCTAAGACTGAGTACCCATTGCATAAAGCTATCAAAGTGGAAAGAGAAGATGTGGTCTTCCTTTATCTAATTGAAATGGATTCACAGGTACTGTAGCTGTGTTTTTCATTTTCGTGCCTTTTCCCCAAACTATACTTCATTTGTTTTTCTCTGTAATGCTCTCCACTTCCTTCTGAGCCATCACTGACACAGTCTTTAATGTAATATCTCTACTATTAGTCTGTTCAAAGCAGTCTGAGCTTTATCTTATCATGCTCCTCAAAAATTCTTCTAGCCTCTGCCCATTGCCTAATTTCAGAGCCACTCCCACATTTTTAGGTAGTTATTACAGCTGAACCTAACTTCTAGGTACAAAATCTGTTTTAGTTTTCTTTTGCTCCTGTAAGAAAATACTACAAACCTAGTGGCTTAAAACAACTCATATTTATTATCTTACAGTTTTGTAGGTTGGAATTCTTGTACAGGCATCACCTTTCTAAAATCAAGACTGTATTCCTTTCTGGATGCTCTAGGGGAAAATCCATATCCTGCTTCTTTGGGGTTTTGGCAGAATTCACTTCCTCGTGATTATAGTACCAATATCCGGATTTTCTTGCTGGCTGGAAGCTGAGGCCTGTTCTCAGCTTTTAGAGGCTATGACATTCCTTATCTCATGGCCTCCTTCCTCTTATCTAAAAAAGCCAATAATAGAGGATGAAGTTCTTCCCTTGTCACATCTCTCTGACCTATAATCTGCTTCCCTTTTTCACTTTTAAGGACTCATGTGGTTAGATAAATTGAGTCCTCTTGGGTGGTCCAGGATTCTTTTTTTCACCTCAGGGTTCTTAACCTTAATCTTATCTGCAAAGTGCCTTTCCATAGTGTAAAATGATGTAGTCACAGGTTCTGAGAGATTAGGACAGGAGCATCTTTAGGGGGCTATTATTCTGCCTACCGCACTGTCTTAGAAGAAATGCAGTAGCTTTTGACAGATGGGAGTCTAGTATGTTTATCCTGGGTGTCCAGTGTGTTTGTATGGTAGTGGAGGGTGGGGGTGGACGTTAAACTGCTAGGGGGAATTAAATAGTTAAGCCAAAGTCTTTTATACAAACATTAGCTATTTCCCATCAGGCTCTCTGATCTGGCACTTTTGTTCCTATAGCACTGTCTGCATTTCCCCCTTGATCCTTATATTGTCTTCCATGGTGTTTGTGTCTGCTTTGTGAGCCCCATTAATTCTGTGCTCCCTGAAGGGCATGTGCCCTGAGGAGGCCTGAGAGAAATTTGTGAATTCATTTGAATTTGAGGAGTAAGCAGTGTTATAGTACTAAAATTTGACATTTGCATAGGAGACGATATTTAAGTCAAGGTGGGAGAGATTAAAATCAGCTGTATTCTCTCCAGGCTAGGTGCTAATTTACAAATTTATCTGTGCAGCTCCCTGAGAAGCTGAATGAATTGGATCATAATGGAGATCTCGCTTTAGACCTAGCTCTTTCACGACGGCTAGAGAGTATTGCCACCACGCTGGTTAGTCACAAAGCTGATGTGGACATGGTAGACAAGAATGGCTGGAGCTTGTTACATAAAGGAATCCAAAGAGGTAGGAAGAAGTATATTTTATATTTTCTCTGTAGACAATTTTACTTTCATCTAAGTAATTTTTGAAGACTCTCTTACCCTGTTCCACAAAATCTCAAAGTCTTCTTGAGTCTGTACTCACAGGCTACATGATTTAGAATTTGTGATCAGTGAGTCAGGGAAGGACTATAGAGCTATTGCCTCTGCCTAGTTGGTTAGGCTTTTAATAATGTCAGTAGGGCCCCAGAAGAAAGTCTAGAATGATGGTACTTTCGGAAGTGCCTTTTACTTATAAGCTATTGATGTGTTTGCTTATTCAGTTTATTACTTTGTTCAGGAATTGCGCTAGGAAGTTTTTACTTGTATCCATTACTGTTAAGAAAGGAAAACTGTCAAAACCACTAATAAGTTTAAACATTCTTGGATTTAGGGTTGTCGCTTTTACAGACTATAGATATCTGTCACAGCTAAGTGGTAAAGTTTCATTTTGTTTTAGAAAAGTTTTATGAAATCGTAGCTATCTTTCGAGTATATAGTCATTGGTAATGAGCTAGAATTAAGATAAAAACATTTTGATCTTAATAAATTTACTTTTTGAGGGGAAAATAGTACATGTTTTGTTTTATTTTGTTTTGTTTTTCCCATGGCCTTATTAACAACATCTTAAGTCCCAAATGGATCCTTGCTGACAGTGGGAAGCTATATAGAGGTAGAGTTCATTATGGACTGAAAGCTTTCAAAAATGCCAAAGATTTAACTTTGTAGAGAGAGAGAGAGATGACTTGATTGAAGTACTTAGCCATGGCCACTCTTTTGTTTACATGTGGATGTCAAAGACACTGGTTTCCCCACATCTTAATCATGTATATTTACCCATCCAATTATGCATTATTGTTTCTACGATACTTTGCCATTCACAAGTTTGCTCCTAGTTGGTGGAATGTAGTTACTTCAGATATGATTCTGTTGCAGCTGTGGCTTTGCCCTTTTTGGGCAAAAGTTTTAATAATATAAATATCCTTCTAAGCCATGTGTTAGAGTGTTAAGCTTGCTGGCTGATGGAAAGGAAAATTTTGTTCATCACTGGGAAGGATATCCTTAGAGTATGTCAGTGTTAAGAGCAGATGCATTTTTCCCAAGCACCATTGTGCAAAGCCATTGGGGTGCTTAGTGCTGGATGTGTGTTCAGTGGGGAAAGTTTCCACCACATAGGGAATTATTCTTTCCCATACCATTTAGTGTCTGAGATGTTTATTTTGGAAATAAATAGACTTGTTACTAAAAAAGCAATCTCAGAATTATGTTTTCTTTCCTCTTAGGGAGTTAAAGTCTTATGTGTGATGGAAAAACATCTTTGATGAGTTGTTAAATATTTTGGTGATTGCTTAGTTACAAGAATTGCCAAGAATTGGTGGTGCATTTTTTATGCTTATTTTCAGATGATTTAATCTTCTACTCTGAATTTATCAGTTGTATTCAAGCCTGCAAATTACAGTGTGGGTATGATAAACTTGGTGGTTGCTAGTTTTGGAGAGTGTGGCATGGTGTGGTGGACAAAGCACTGGCGTTGGAGCACGGATGTACCATGGTTTGAATCCTGGCTCATCCACTTACTATGTGGCCTTGGACAAGTCACTTAACAACTTGAGTGTCCTTTTCCTCATCTGTAAAGTGGCCATCATTTCTCTTTACTGAAATTTGTTGAGAGAATGCGAGGCAGTGTTAGCAGTACATCTTGCACAGTAACTACAGTGGGGTAGGGTCAACCCACTGTTCTTAACTAGCCCCTGTATTGGAGAGCTGCAACGAGTTCCAATTCCAGTAGAACTTTTTTTTCACTTTCTTTCTTTAACTTGAGCTATCCGTCTGTTGACTTTGCCAAATAATTAAATTGAGTAACATACTTAAATTTAATTGTTAACCTCAGTTTAATTTTATTGTAATTTGAGTGAATATCTTTTCATATATGAAATTTAAGTCTGTGTTAGTAGAATTTATAAACAAAATAGTGGTCATTCGAATAACCAAGTATACCAATCAGTTTGTATGAGGAATGAAATAGGCAGCCAGGAGATATACATATGGCAAGAGGGATGCTATTTCTTCTGATTAACTGGACATGGGCCAGAAGATGAATCTTCGAATTAAAAAAATCTAGTTCTTCTTGTGCTGATTTTCCTTAATAATCAACATCAATCTGTGGGTCTCTTAAATAGGATGCTCCTTTCTAATTATTTGTAGTAGATTTGCAGATGATTCCACCAACTGGAGCAGCATGAGATATAGTTTGTATTAAATAATGAAAGTTACTGGCTGTTTCCTCAATAAAACTTCTGTCAGGGAGCTGTATTAAAAAAAAATTGTATGTGGATTTAAAAATTTTTAACATGTTATTAGAAATATTTTTATGTAGATACATCATTATAATAATACCTCACATACCTGACAGCATTGGTGAATGAGGTGATGAAATAACTGAAACTTTTAAGAACCATAAAACAATTTCTATTTTAACTGTTTTTGATAGAAATCTTCCTAAAATGCATTAGAAGTTTTCTTATTGACAGAAACTTTGTAAAGGGTGCTTCTGACCTTTTCTGTTCCCTCCTTTTGTTCTGGGTTGTTTTTTGTTTTTTGTTTTTTTTTTTTTGTGTGTCAGTTGTCTTTTTTAATCTAGGTCATGTACTCATGAGCTGACTTTCTTTTAATATAAAACATCATCAATTTTCAATTTCCAGTAATTCCTAAATAACCTTTTGGGTGCAATGCATATATGTATATTTGTATATATATTTAAGTAAAGAAAAATCTTCGGCTCTTATTAATGAGCTAGATCTAATCTAAAAGCTGTAATTCTTTTAAGAGGGTTTAAGATATAAACATTTTTAAATTATACCTTCCACCTGAATCCAACCATTAATAGGTCTTCCTGTACCTTTATTTCTGTGTGCAGTATTGCCCAGTTTATCTTCTATATATGTAGTGTATTATAAGTTTTTCACTAATCTATATTGTTTTAACTTTATTATCTTTTTATCTCTTTAGTTTGGAATATATGCTAAGCTTATAGATAATGAAACCACATTCCACTTCTTCTCCAGTATCTTATATGTCAGATTTTTCATTTTAAGGCTTGTCAAATAACTAAATTCTCTTCCCATTTCTATAATGTAAGTGACTTTCTCTAGGATATTTTATTCTATTGCTAACATATTGTTTTTACATATTTTCTCCTAGACCAAATCTCTGTGGGGTATATGCTGCACTTTAGGGTTCCACTGAAAACTCCACTGTGTTTATGTATATATAGAAGGCAAAGGCCTGACCCACTCTAGCCCTGTGGTATGCTTATTACCTGTTGCTTTCAGAGCTCTCCTGTAGATTTGTAAACAAAGCTACACTTTGGTCCTTTGCATATGATGTTGGTAAAGCTTGCACTTTCCCCCACCCACTAAGAAAAAATTGGGTATGGAGAATGCAAATGTTTTAGAATGTATTGGTTAGAGAAGTCTTAAGTTACTTAAAGCTAAAATTGATTGGAATTAGAGCCTGTCTGTTAAAGTGCAACCTAATAGCTTTGACTAGTCAATCCATTTTCTTCCTAAACATTTTCCTGGTGCCTGTTTTGTGTAAGATGGTGGATGCAAAAGTAAATCAGACATGGACTGATGGACATCTGAGAGGTCTGTAGTAGCCTAGCCACCGCACTGTCAGAGCTTACATTCTCCAGCAAGATGGTCCCTTGGAAGAAAGTACAGAGTACATGGGAAATGTTGAAAACCAGATGATTTTGAAATGTCCACTGAAGACCAGATGAAACCCATATATTCATATGAAAATGAGCATAGGAATATAAATAACAGGCTTGAGAACTTTGCCACTCCTGAAATTCTAAGCCCCATTCTCGATGTTCAAACTGCATAAGTATAGTTGAAGATGAAATATATAAATGAAAACTTTACAGAAGTGACTTCAAGAGAAAATGATCATCTGGAAGTTATGATTCAAAGGAGTGTGCATCTACAATATGAACAGAATTAGAAATAGATGGAAGTGCCCTGATGCAATGAAAAATACATCTAACCGTTGCTTATGATCAGTTTAGTAAAGATTTAGTTCCAAGGCATCTTTAACAAGTAGACTTTCATCCTAAGATATTTACAACTTTAAGAAGTATAGTCACAATCATAGAACCAGTAAATTAACCTGGGAGATTGTTCTCATTCTTTGGATCTTCTAGCTAAAGAAGGATGCAATTTGCAAGAAATTCATCCCTTATAATAAACCTTGGTAAAATGTATATGCAGTCTAGAAAGTATCTCTGGATTCCAGATGAGCTCTTGGGATGACTAGATATGTACTCTGGTACACCCACTGAAGTTAGACATGTGGACTGTCAAGGGGGGGATGAGTTTGATTTGAAAGACTTCTCAGCTATGAGCTTAGTTGACACTACCTGGAGACCACTGAAAGGATTGCTTTTACTCAGCTAGGTAAAATGTGCATTGTGCTTTTATAACTGGATGATTTCTCTGTTAATAGTTTATTATCTCATGAGGCATTGCTATTCTTGCCTTATTTTCTTAAGAAGTGTTAATTTTATGTACAGTAATTGTTTTTGCATGTTTTAAATTATAAATGGAACTAAATCCAAGGAAGGTTGAACTTGAAGGAATCTTATTGCAAACTTAATTGCTTAATCTCTATCATCCTTTAAGTTAAGTTGGTAAGTTTACTTAAACTGGTTTTCCACAGGTATTTTTAACATTAAATTACCACTTGATCAGATTGCTTGCTTCTAAATTTAATCATATATTCACAGAATCGATCTAGAGTCAGCTTTTCTTTGTGAGCATGTGACAAAGTATTTTCAGAATTGTATGCCTTTAATATCTTTATGTAAACTTAATTCTTGGCCTTTTGTCAAGATGTCAAGGTAGTTTTTTCCTTCATACAGAACACTAAATAGTCAAACTTGGTAGTTTGAGCTATTGAAATTATTGGACTTTTATGTAAGTTATTCAGTCTCGATTTGGTATTTGTAAATAGTCCTAGTTAGATTCTTCTACCTGTAATGTTCCAAGAGTTAAGGCAATGGAAGGGACTTAGAATGAGATTTTGTTTTTACAACCAGTTAATTCACCATGTACATTTTTTTGAAACTAGTAATGTGTACAGATTCTTTGTTCAAATATTCCATTGTAAACTTCTTACTAAGACTATTGTTTGTGTGTAATGAGACTGAGAAAATAAAAAGACTCTTTGTAATAATAATAAGTCAATCAGACATGGTCTTACTCTGAATAGGAACCTGTATGCAAGTGCTGCAGGTTATGGGTATGTTGCTTAGGTACAGACTGTAATGAGGAAATGAGGAACCAAATCGTGTTGGAAGAAACTTTGGAACCCTTTTTTGAGAGTTGATGACCAGAAGAGCCTTTGAAGGATAGAAGCCTGGTATATTTAAATAGTGAAGCAATACAGAGGTGTGGGGCAGAACAGGTAACAGGTAATCAGAAATTGAATGAAGCCTTTTGAATTCAAGTATGTAACTCTGTGATCTCAATGATGAGTTTCCACTTACAGGTGTCCCAGGAGGTTCCACTTTAGACGCAGCCAGTTTTCCCTCTTCTTTCTCTGCAGTTACTAACTTAATGACTTTTTGAGGAAATATTGGCCAGAATAGCTTGCTATGGGTATTGCCATATGTGACAATTTCTTCTGTTATTTGATTTCAAGGCGATCTCTTTGCTTCTACTTTCCTCATTAAGAATGGGGCCCGTGTCAGTGCTGCTACATTAGGTGCCCAGGAGACACCGTTGCACCTGGTAGCGTTGTACAGTCCAAAGAAACATTCAGCAGATATGATGTCTGCGATGGCACAGATTGCAGAGGCCCTCCTGCAAGCTGGCGCGAATCCCAACATGCAGGACAGCAAGGGCAGGTAAGTTGGGGAGCAAATAGACTGCTCTTAGCACCATTCCCAGAATGTTATTTTACAGTGGCACATAATTGCAGACAGGAACTTAATATTTTTTCCAACTTTATTGAAATATAATAAACAATTACTTGCTCATATTTACATTGTACAATTCAATTAGTTTTTTTTTCAATTATAGTTGGCATACAATATTAGTTTCAATTGTACAGCATATAACTCACAAAGTGATCACCCCACTGAATTTAGTACTCCCTTCCCCTTACATATTTATTACAACATTATTGACTCTTTTCCTTATGCTACACTTTATATCTCCATGACTGTTTTGTAACTATCCATTTGTATTTAATCTCTTTGTACTTTTTCATTATCCTCTCAATTTCCCTTCTATCTAGTAGCCCTAAAATATTCTCTGTATCTATAAGTTTGTTTCTGCTGTTGTTGTTGCTGTCGTTTATTTTGTTCTTTGGATTCCACATGTACATGAAATCAAATGGCATTTGTCTATCTGACTTACTTCATTCAGTGCGATATCCTCTAGGTCCATCAAGGCAATATCTTTTTCCGTCCCCTTCCTTTTAGTCTGTGTGTGTCTTTTAATCTGAAGTGAATCTCTTGTAGGCAGCATATGTAGGGATCTGTTTTCTTAATCATTCAGTCACTTTATCTTTTGGTTGGAGCACTTAATTCTTTTCCATTTGAGATACTGGTTGATTGTAATGTAGTTGTTACCATTCTTTATTCCTGTTTTTGATACATGTTTTTTCTTCTTAAAGAAGTCCCTCCAACATTTCCTGTAATACTGGCTTGATGTTGATAAATTCCTTTAGCTTATTTTTATCTGGGAAGCATATTATCTGCCTTTGACTCTAAATGATAGCTTTGGTGGATAAAGTATTGTTGAGTATAGATCCTGGATTTTCATCACTTTGAATATTTTGTGCCAAGCCCTTTGTCCTGCAAAGTTTCTTTTGAGAAATCAGCTGCCATGTAGGTAACTAACTGCTTTTCTCTTGCTGCTTTTAAGATTCTTAATTATTATATTCTTGGTTCCTTTTTTCTTGCATTCTGCTTGGGTATCCTTGGCTTTCCCATCCTCTACATCAGTGGTTCGATCCTCTTCATCAACTCTGTTGATTCCCTCTAATATACTCTTTATCTCAGATAACATAATCTTCATTCTGACTCATTCCCTTTTATAATTTGTTTCCATTTTTATGTTTTTTTATCTCTTTGTTAAGGTTCTCACTGAGTTCATCTATACTTCTCCTAAGTTCATTGAGCACCTTTTTAACCAGTGTTTTAAACTCTGCCTCTGTTAGATTGCTTGACTCCATTTTTCCTGGATCTCTGTTTTGTTCTTTCATATGGTTTCTGCTTCTTTGTTGTCTCATTTTGGCAGCTTTTCTGTGTCTGTTTTTATGTACTAAGCAAAGCTCCTAAGTCTGCCGGTCTCAATAGTGTGGCCTTGTGTAGTTGGTGTCCAGTGGTATAGTCCTGAGAGGGGTGCAGCTGCAGGCCAAGTTTAGCCCAGTGTTTGCCTCTCCAGAGCCACATGTTAAGATTCAGCAGGAAGCCACACCAGACACTGAGGTCAGCTGCCACCAGTGTGGGTCTTGGAGGTGCTCAGCAGGTGGCATAGGGCTTGTCCAGGACACAACTAGATGTGGCTTGGGTAGGGCTGTGAGTTGGGGGAGGCGGAGTTTCAGGGAATCTTCTAGGCAGAGCGACCTCTGTTGTCCAGTTTGATGACATCTCAGCTATGGCGGCACTCATACTTAAAAACGATGGATCTCCGTGAACTCTCAATATCATGTGGTAATTACTTTATTACCCCCCAAAATTGCATCCTTTTTTTTTAAACTTCTGTTGATTCTTTCATTCCTCTCCCCCCCCACCTCCTCTTCCCAACTGCAGTAAACTCTGGCAGTCCGTGCCTCTCAGATACATGCCAGCCTGGTGCTCTGCAGTGGCTGTCACTTTCAAGACACTTGAAAGAGAAAAGCAGTGAAGAGTGGTTAAATGCCAGTTCCTACCTGTTGCCACTCTGACCGTGTTTGAGAATAACAGAAAATTATGGGGAAAATATTATTTTGAGAATTGTGGAAGATAGGGGAAAATATGCATACCTGTGGTAGAAACTGCTGTTTTAAAAACATGAGTATATACACAGTAAGTGTCAGTATTTAATAGGAAGTATTTTTTATCTGTTCTTTTTATTGATTCTTGTCCTTTTGGCCACTGAATAAGTGGTAACATATAAGCAAGCCCATTTTCATTCATTGATACTTGGTCATGGTTTTAAGGAACTATTTGCCAGGGTATAAAAAGACGCTTTTGTACAAATGTAGGATTTGTTGTGGATGGTGATTCTACAGTTTAATCACCTCTTGCTATGAGTAATTGGGCCTGTTCTGACTGACATCTCTTTTTCATCCTGCAGGACTCCTTTACACTTATCCATCGTGGCCAGGAATGAATACGTGTTCAATCAGTTGCTGCAGTGTAAACAGTACGTAGGGAGACATGGAGAAATGAAAAAGCAGTTGTGAGGGTGGGATTGTGAGTGAAAAATAATTCTTTTAATTTTCTTTTAGTGTTATAAATTTTAATAAGTAAAAGTAAAATTAAAAATGATCATTCAAGAAGCGCAAGGAGAAAGGTTGAGGCTTTTAGCAATATAGAGTGTCTGAAGGAGATATTTGCTGTTCACATTGCTTTCTTATTTTAGATTAGATTTAGAACTGAAAGACCATGAAGGCAGCACAGCTCTGTGGCTTGCAGTGCAGTATATCACTGTGTCATCCGACCAGTCTGTAAACCCTTTCGAAGACCTTCCTGTGGTAAATGGGACTTCATTGATGAAAACAGCTTTGCAGCCAGACTCATTCAGCGTGGCAGCAACACCAATGCACCTGATACGATAACAGGTAAAGCATAGATCATTAAGAGCTGATGCTAAGTCTGGAGGCTCCATGAAATAGTGTTTTACTTACAATTTAGAAACTGGGTGACATACTATTATAAATCTGAGTTCCTTTTTTAATCTTATGCTTCAAAAATTATAGCCAGACTCTGAATTATGTCCTTTAAGCTGAAATACTTTCATTTGTTCAATGGAATGAGTTTCAGACTTTCTGAACTCAGAACTCCTTTTACTCAATTAAAAATTATATTCCAGAGAGCTTTTGTTTTGGTGGGCTTATATTTCCGATATTTGCTCTATTAGAAATTAAAACAAATTTTGAAAATATGTATTAATAAAACAAACCATTCTATGTTGACGTAAATTTTTTTTTTTTTTTTGAAGAGTAACTCAGAACAGAATTTCTTTGGAAGATTTACTGGTTTTTTATATCTGTGTTCAACTTTTGAGATATGTTTTGGTTAAAGTATATGAGTAAAACATACTCTCATATAGTTATATAGCTGGAAAAGGTAGATGTATTTTAAGAGCCTTTCCAGATAATTGTGGACCTATTTCTTTGATACTACAGCAAGCAGAATTCATCAGGTGATAATTTCTTTAGGGTTAGTTGCAATGTGGAACCTTAAACCATATCAATGAACTTTTTTGCTTTGTTATATTAAAATACATATCTGCTTGTGCTTTGAATGGATCTTTTCTCCATGCAGGATTTTGTAACATCATGCCTTAGTCATTTGGAAAATATTGGTTCAATGAGTTATGTAAATCTTTCAAATGTTTAGGTTATTTTAGAATCACATTTATTAATATCACCTCTGATCTCATCAGAAAAGTCAGTATTGATAAGTTGTCAAACTTATAGTTGCAGATAGAAGTTTGCAAATTTCTGATTTTCACTTGCAAGATCAAATTTTCTCATTTGATACAAATTGTTTTTCTTAAACAGACACTTTGTTCATTTTCAAAAATGTGTCTGCCAGATACTTACATTTGAATACCATAGTTTGTAATCAGTTCTTTCAGGTAAAAATGGTTTTCCATGCGAAAAGCTGCTACTTCCGCTTGTAGTTTAATAGTGACACAAGTGCTTTTCTTCGAGACAGCTCTTTTACTTTGTTACAGCAAACATGGCTTGATGTGTACTTCTTTTGTCACAGAATGTTAAAGACATGTACACAGTGTTGAGATTTAATAAAGCGAGTAATTTTTACTGCTTTATCAAAGACTACCTTAAGTAAAACTGGTTTTTTTTGACTGGATACATGGATTACAATGACTACTAGTACATTTTGGGGCTGGCCCTACCTCGATTTGTATTAAGGCTCCCTGTTTCATCTACCATTGATTTTGTACATCAGTGCACACTGGGGAAAAGCAAATAATATCAAGTATTATCATTATGAAAATAGCTTGCCCTCATGGACCTTCTGAAAGACTCTGAGAAACTCCCAAGAATCCATAAACCACACAGAACCACTGTTTTAAAATGAATATCTCCTTGATCAACTAAATAAAACATGAGGATGTTTTAAGGAGAGAGATTCCATATGATTCAGTATTGAGTACCAGCAATACATAAAGAATGGGAACTGCCACTGACAAGGGGAATTGGCCAAAAAAAAGGATGGATATTAAACAGCTCTTCCCCAAAAGAAGTTTAATAATTAACATTTAAATAAGGATCAAATGAAATCTGGGTGATATAAAAACTAAAAGCAGTGGTATATACAGACAGGGAGTATAGAAAATACTGTGTTTAGACCTAAGACCCACTGAAAATGAGATTGTTACTAAATTGCTTTTAATTTACAAGCATATGTTGGTTATTGCCATAATTTTAGTGATTTCTAATTTTATCTACATTATGTAAGAGTGTGGTATATAAGAGATTGGTTCTTTGATATTTAGGTTGAATATTAGACTCCTATCCAATTTTTATAAAAGTTTGACATGTACTTGAAAAGAATGTGCATTTTTTTGTAGGATGCAGCATTCTCTGTTTATGTTCATTAAGTCAAGATTGTTCATTATGCTGTTCAAATCTTATTCATTTATTAACTTTGGACTGCTTAATCTGTCAGTTCTCTGGGAAATATATTAAAATTTTTCTCTGTGATTATAGACTTGTCCATTTTTCTTGCTAATTCTGTCAATTTTACTTTATATACTTAGAACTTTAATACAAGTTCATGATTATTTTTTCCTTGTTCCATTTTTTTTAAAGACATGCACTCAGTGTTCTTTTAACATTTTCAACATTTCAATGATGTTTTAGCACTTGCAGGTTATCTTTGTTCTATAGGGAGGTACAAGTATCCCCCACTTTTCAAGTTTGTCTGATACCACTTCACTTTTACGAAAGACCTACCTCTTTTGCTAACAAAAGAAATCTAAAAGATTTTCACTTTTAAAAAAAAGGCAAAAAGCAAAAACAGCTTTCAGCATCTGTTTTGCAACAAGGCAGCATGTATCCCAAGCAGTAAGTGTGACACTGCTTTTACTATGTTAGTGTTTTATTTTAGGTTTTATGTGTTATTTGATATGATTTGATAAGTTATTTTGGGGGTCTGGGAATGCTTAAAAGTTTTTCCATATAATTAATGGGAATTGCTTTACACTTTATGCCATTTCAGCTTACAGAAAGTTTCTTAGGAAACCTGTACTCCCAGATAACGGGGAAACCTATGTGTGATGTACATTTTGTGTGTACCACAGTGACTACAGAAATGACAATGAGACTTTAGGAGTCTAAACTAGAATGACTCTCAACTAGGGTGCAATGACTTTCTCTGAAGAAAAAGGAAAAAGTAGAATGAAAACAAAGCAGTGCTTTGTCCCATCTCTTTACCTTGTTTTTAGTCCTGGTATTTAATTTTGTTTGTGTTTTCAAATAGCATAGATGTAGAACATTAGATTTTGTGTTTATTCAAAAAGAAATGGATTTAATAGGGACTTAACCATTTTAAGAGGAAAAGAAGAAAAAAAATTTGTTTCACTTAGAAAAGACCGATAGTGCTAAACAAAACATTTCTAAGCCAGGAACAAACATATTTAAGGTCCTAGGAATAAAACTGAATTGTTTCAGGAGCATTTTCTGGTAGAACTTTAGGTCACAATGTCTTTACAATGGTCAGCTAGCCCAGAGTTTGTCAAATATGAATGACTCCCTTCCTCCCAGGGACATTTGGCACCATCTCTAGACGTTTTTGTTTGTCACAAGTTGGGGGCACCACTATCATCTAGTGGCAGAAGCCAAAGATACTGCTAAATATTGTACAGTATAAGGATGGACACAACAGAATTATCTACCCCAAAAAGTCAGTAGCACTTGCTACTGAGAAACTTCTAATGCAGCTCCAGTAAGGAAGCATAACTTGCTTTCGGTCCTGGGTAGTGGCTAGTGCAAACCCAGGAAAGAGGAATGAGTGTCTCCCGCTTCTAGACCAAGTCTTTGCTCTGCCTAGGTTCCTCCTAGTCTCTGACCACAATTAGGGAGTGCCTATGTGGACTTAATTTGTATCGACTTCTGGTGTGGGCTTCTCAGTTGTGATAAGTGATGGGAAAGGTTGGGGTATGGTGCAGGGTGGAACTGGATCTCATTTTTATGCAAATGGAAGAATGAATATGCCCATTTTCTCCTAGGAAATTGCTTACTACAGCGGGCAGCTGAAGCAGGAAATGAGGCAGCAGCTCTTTTCCTTGCAACCAATGGTGCCCATGTCAACCACAGAAACAAGTGGGTAAGTTTGACCGGGCAGTCAGGGGAAGTGGTTTTGATCTATGGAAGAAATGGCAGTGGCAGATGTATAGGAAAAATGGAATAGATTCATTTTTTAATTTTTGTCAAAGTAATACATGCACGTGGTTAAAAAAGCAGTGGAACAAATGCTTTTATCCTCAAATATTGGTTGGTTGATTCATTCAGCAACCATTTCCTAAGTATATCAGATCCTAAACTACAATATACGTATGTCTGTCTTTCTGTGGATATTCTGTTACAGGAAAGAAATATGAAACTGATAATGGTTTTTTTAGGGGAGGATAATTGGGTGGTGGGGCAAGGCATGAAAGGAAACTTCTTGTCAGTCACTGTATAGTCTTGCAGCTTTTGAATAGTGAATCAAGTTACCTGTAGTACTAACTTAAAATGTTTCTAATTTTGAAAAGTGGAGGGAGGTGCCCTTGATCAGAGTTTGAGATGAGGTTGATTGAACAGGTGAAAGAAACGGCACAGATGTGCTGGCGGGGCTCAAAGAGACATGATGGTCATATTGAAAGCATTGTTTATCTCTGGGGCTGTGACTGTGAGGCACTTCCATTTTCTGCAGTGTTTATTTTAATAATACTTGGATGTCCTCTGTTGTTGTTTAATAATAGTCATATTTTTATAGTTAGCAAGATAATTATAAATACCAAGTTTAGGATGGTTACAAAGGTCATTGGAAATGCAGAAAATGAGGTGCCAGGGAGTTTGGAGGGTGCTTGGGAAGACTGAAGAAACTAAGGATGATGGCACAGGCGGAAGGGGGAGAGAGTAGGAGGAATGGATCAAAAGTCATGGTGGTCAGCTTGGTAATAGGATGAGCCAGGAACTGTGACTGGCACTGGGGACCTGAACTGAGTTTCAGCACTTAGGCTGTCATTATCTTTTTGTGAAAGGAACTCCCAGCCTGGAAGTGCTCTTATTTGGGCCATTTGTTTCTGTTTAGGGAGAAACCCCATTGCACACAGCCTGTCGGCATGGCCTGGCCAACCTCACTGCAGAGCTCCTGCAGCAAGGTGCCAACCCAAACCTGCAGACGGAAGAAGCTCTGCCTTTGCCAAAGGAGGCTACGTCCCTGACCAGCTCAGTGGGCAGCGTCTGTATGCAGACGCCACTGCACATGGCAATTGCCTATAATCATCCAGATGTAGTGTCTGTCATCCTGGAGCAAAAAGGTAGGTAGTTGGGAATTACTGCCTATCACTTTGACCTTTGAACAGTGGTTTTGAGTAATTGCAGAGTTGGTGTGTTTCTTGCATTGGTGAGTTTTCTTGCCCCAAAAATTCTTTCAAGTCAAACTGGATAAGCATATTATCTGGTTCCCAACTACTGCATACATTTTCAGAATCGGGCCTGCCCATTTCACCCTGGGTTAAAGTGTTAGAACTTTGACTACTTCTCTCTTAATTTGGGGTGTTTTCCCAGGCCATTTCAGTGCAGGTCAAACAAAGCTTTGCTTTTTGGTGTGGACACCATCTTTGAGAACCTTGCTATCAGCAGTTCCTCTACCAGCAGGCAGTTCTCTCATCTGCCTCTGGCAGGTGAACTATGAAAGAGGGGCCAAGGGAAGCCCTGGCAGTGGGGGAGGCCCATTTCCCTCAGAAAGTCATCCTCAGATTCTCTCTTCTGTCCTGAAATTTGTTTTATTTTTGCCTGCATCTTAGGTAAGGCCAGCACTTTTTAGCACTGTGCTAGAAGGAATTAGGGTTTTAGGTAGAATGTGCCTTTTTCTTGGTCCTCACAGGAATTGTAAGATGTTAGGAATTATGTATTAGGCAGACATTGCCAGAGCATTGTTTTGATTCTTTTTCCACAGTTAAGTAATTAATGTATGTTTCCATAGCAGAACCTGGTTTCCTTTTGTGATGATTCAGTGGTTTAAGTTTTAAAAAATTCATTTTCCCCATTAGTTTTGTTTTAGAATATCAGATTTCTAGGCTTCCAACCTGCACAAAGAGATTTATTAGTTCTCTTTGTAAAGAGATGATCATATTTTATAGCCAGTAACTTTGAAACTGAGCTTTTTTTCTCTTGAATACTTTAAATGTGATCCATGGGATGGTGAATCAAGTGTTCTTTTTCTTTTCAAAATTTAGCTAATGCTCTTCATGCCACCAACAACTTGCAAATTATTCCGGACTTCAGCCTCAAGGATTCCCGTGATCAAACTGTGTTGGGCCTGGCATTATGGACAGGTAAGGTGGTGCCAGAGGCTGTTGACGTCTGCTAACAGACATAGGGTCAAAAGGCAGAGGGCGAGATATGGACAACTAATCGTCTATTATATTTCAGTAAAGGTGGGGTTGAGGGAGCCAGGGAGTGAGGGAGTGCACATGCACAGGGCTTGGAGCTAATCATTTGGTTGTAAAATAACCTTTCTGTTTGGGTTAAGCCTGTACTACCCAGAGGGAAACTGCTGGCTTTGAGAAGTTTAGAGGGTGTGTTTGTTGTAGTAAGATGTTGAAGAAATGGGAAAAGCTGGGCATGCATTAATCAGGGCTTGTTTATTTCCCAGGCATGCACACAATCGCAGCCCAGCTGCTGGGCTCTGGGGCTTGCATCAATGACACCATGTCAGATGGGCAGACCTTGCTGCACATGGCTATGCAGCGGCAGGATAGCAAGAGTGCACTCTTTCTCCTAGAGCACCAGGCAGATATAAATGTAAGGTAGGTTGTAACAGCTGAAACACCAGGTAACATTAATTGAGATTATTCAAAAGCACAGTCTTGCTTATAGAATATATTTTTGTTCCTTGTTAAATAAAGGAAAGGAAACAATGACTTTGAAAAAATACAAATGCAATACTGTAATTGCATAAAATCATACAAAAAAATTCCAACAAATGAGCTATCAAAATGACTTGAAGGGGGAAAGTACACAGATCTAAACTTTTATTGTTCCTGTATTTTCAAAGGACTTTATCTCCAGTGTCAAGTAATCCTGAATGAATGGGTGAAAGAAGTTTCTTGTCAAATGGGTAGTTGGGGTGGCATTTTATTAAGACACTATTAAAAGCAGCTGTATGCCTATAAGATTTCAACATTCTGGGATGTTGGTCAGTTATCTTCTCTGTGACATAGGATGGCATGGCTATGCATTTTTTAAAAGACAGATGGGACAGATGCTATTGATAGGTTAAATTTCTCTGGAAGAATATTAATGAATGTGAAAGAAGTGTGTTTAAGGAATACAGCAAATTCTGGTCTGTGGAATGCCCAGAAGATACCATTTATCATTTGGATCCAGCTACAAATGTTGGTTTTGGTGTGCATGTCCTAGCAGGACTCAGGATGGGGAGACAGCCCTTCAGCTGGCCATCAGAAATCAACTTCCGCTTGTAGTAGATGCCATATGCACCCGAGGAGCTGACATGTCCGTGCCAGATGAGAAAGGGAACCCCCCACTGTGGCTTGCGTTGGCAAATAATCTGGAGGACATCGCATCCACTCTGGTGAGACAAACTCAATTTTGGCCTCTGTTTATATATGGGGATATTTTCTGTCAGAGATAGATTTGGTGCCTACATAGCAATCAAAAGGAGCAAGAAGTCTGCTAAGTAACAAACCGGGTCAGAAATGAGCAGTAGAAAGTCATGTTAAAGAAACTTGCAGTTCAACATAGTCTCAGCCAGCATTTTTTTATGCTGTCTTTTTCAAGAAAATTACCAAAAAGCAAGAAAACTGAGGCCTTCCTCATGAATCTTCCCCGACATAGGTTTATTTGTTGTGGGCTGCCCTTACTCTTACTGTAATGATAAATTCCCAAATCTCAGGTTTGTCTCCCTTGTTCAGAAGACAGGCTTCCCAAAGTGGATGTAGCCCTCAAAGTATCTTAGCTTTCTGAAGGGTCAGAAATGTGACATTGAGGCATTTTGCACCAGGGGGGAGGTGTTATCCAATTGTTACTGAGATTACTTGTTAATTACAGGTATATGTTACTGGGGGCTTATGAGTATTTGTATATGCATGCACTTATGTGTATTTTCTGTTTCTCTAGAAGGCACTAATTAAACATATCAATCTTACACTTCCCAAACACATCCCATAGGACCTAGTGCAAGAACTTAAAACAGAGTAGATTTTAATCAGTGTTTGTAAAAATAATGAAACATTAAAATAATTCAGTTAATTATCAACTGTGTTTGCCAGAAAAATGGATCTAATGATATGCATACAGCTCAGAGATGGTAATAAAAGTTTTACCCTTTGCTAGGCAGTGTTTGTGAGTAACCTATGTTTTTCTGCAGGTCAGACATGGTTGTGATGCCACGTGTTGGGGACCAGGACCTAGTGGGTGTCTTCAAACACTCCTGCACCGAGCCATTGATGAAAACAATGAGTCCATCACCTGCTTTCTTATTCGCAGGTCTGAGAAGCCTAAGTATCTCTTCAAATCTTTTTATTCAGTTTATTACAAACTGGCTACAGTTGGCTAGTTTTATTGTTGGCTTGACTTTCATAATCAGGGCTATCAGTGGGTCACTGTTCTTTCAAGTCAGCCAAGCAACTCAACTCACTTATGAGGGGAGGAGCTCATGTGTCCAGATCAGAGAATCTAAAAGCTAACTCAGCCTCCTACTTGGGGAGCCATGTAGGCTCTCATATTCAAATCAGACCAGTTTACACAGAGAAGCCAGGAGGCTGGGGTGAAGGAAACCAAATGACCTCTGAGGGACCCCACTAAGACGCATGAGCAATAACAGGCTTCAGGACCTCTCAGTACAGGATGTGTGGGAGGCAGGATTACTCAGGAACCTTTAGAGCAATGTTTTCAAACCTTAAATGCATGTACATCTCCTGGGGAGCTTTAAAGGGTTCTCCTTCCCAGGTTGCCCCCAAGACCAATTGCAGAAGAATCTTATGGGAGTGGGACCCAGACACCAGTATTTGAGGCCAAGGACCGAGGACAGCAGTCCTTGGCAGCAGCAGCTTTTTTGTTGAGTTGGCTGAAGCTACTGCTGTATCTACATGCCTTTTGGCTAGGTGAAAGCATGGTGCTAAGAGCCTTCTTTTCAAATATTTCCCCTTCTTTTTAGTGGCTGTGATGTGAATAGTCCCCGACAACCTGGTGCTAATGGAGAAGGTGAGGAAGAGGCCAGAGATGGGCAGACCCCTTTGCACTTGGCAGCCTCCTGGGGCCTGGAAGAGACAGTACAGTGTCTTCTTGAGTTTGGCGCCAATGTAAACGCTCAGGTATGGCAAGTTTCTCTTTTCTAGGAGTTAGATGGTAACCCCAGACTTAGGAAAATTTCCTCTTCTGGCAAAGGGACCTTGAAGATTCTCTGGTCCTGGTCCTCTGCTTTACCATGATTGGGGCTAAGGTATAGACAGATGAAGTGACGTTCTCTGGGTCATATAGCCTGTCTGGTAATTTTAATGATTTTATGATACGACTTTTCTTCTTTGTGCCTTTGTTCTTTCTGCAGCATGAGGAGATTTAGTGAATCAATTTTTCTTTTCCTCCTATCTCTGTTATAGATTTCCATTGAGAGTTTGTTTTAGCCCCAACTTACAATGGTTCAACTTAATGATTTTTCAACTTTATGATGGTGCAAAAGTGATTCACATAATAAATTACATGAGAAATATTCAACTCGTTAATTTAAATGGGCTTAGTGTTGGATGACTTGGCCCAGTTGTAGGCTAATGTTCTGAACACATTTAAGGTAGGCTAGGCTAAGCTATGATGTTTGGTAGATTGGGTATATAAAATACATTTTTGACTTAAAATATTTTCAATTAATCATGGGTTTATTGAGTTGTAGCCCCATTGTAAGTTGAGCATCTGTACAGTGTTTAGGAAAATGTTCCAGTAGCTAAGTTGAACATAATTGAATTGTGTTCCTTGATGTTTTTTAACATAGCCTATGAAGATTTATGCTACCCTGTAGCCAGATAAGGAGTAGTATAACTTAGAAATGAGATTGACTGCAGATCCTCTAAACCAAGTGTGTTTGTGCCCCTGGGTGACTGGAGCATAGGGTAATGGGGAGTAGTTTTTAGTCATCTTTTTTTGGCCTCTTTAAAGGCTGATTTCAAACACAGGGTGGCAGCATTGATTCTCAGAACCAAATTTGTTTTAAAAGTTATTCCCCTTAATATTTTTCTTGAGTTTTGTTTTTTCTTTGGACATTGAAACGTGTGCTTTGTCCCTATAGGATGCAGAAGGAAGAACACCTGTCCATGTGGCCATCAGCAACCAGCATAGTGTCATCATTCAGTTGTTGATTTCTCACCCTGATATTCACTTGAATGTACGAGACAGACAAGGGCTGACCCCTTTTGCCTGCGCCATGACTTACAAGAACAACAAGGCAGCTGAGGCCATCCTAAAACGAGAGTCTGGGGCTGCTGAGCAGGTAAGGAACTAATAACCAAGCATGGCAGAATGTGTTACATGGAAACTAACCATATGTCACCAATTAAATAGATCTCTTCTTTATAAAGACATTTGTTCTGAAATTATACTCCTCTCTTAAATTTTGACCTTTCTGATACCCTGTCAGTGCTGTATGAGATTTCCCTGTTCTGCCGTGTATGTCAGCCACCTGATGGTGCCACATGTAGAAGGAAGCTGGAGGTGACTGGACCCAATAATAGGAATTCTGTCTCATGTACAGCTGAGGTCATTCTTTGCTTTTGTTTGGTTGTTTAATTGCCCTAGTAATGAATGTCTTTAAAAGATTGCAATTGAAGTCGAGGAGCTTTTGGTCTGATGGCAACTCTGAGTATTTCAGAAGAGTTAAATTGTTACCATTCAGCTTAGCAGACTCAGTTGTCCTGTTCTTTGTGCATAGTGAACTGTTGACCTGCAGCAGCAGATTATTTAGGAAATGACAATAGCAACTGATCTGAGGTGGGAACTTAGGTTTGTTAAGTCAGTCTTACAGATGCTCTATCCAGCACTTAGAATACTGCTAAGTTTTATGAATAGCCATTTAAGGTAAAGTGGAAACTTAGAACCTGAACAAAATGGAATCTAACAAAGTTGAAGTCTATTGGTTGGCATTTCAGACTTCTGTATATCATGTTTCTTAAGCATTTGCAAGTGTGACTGAATCGTGTAGGTGTTTACCTCACCATTGCTCAGATAGTGTAAAATGTTCATGAATGGGCACAGTCATCTCACATTTCCTCTCTGTCTAGTATGAAACTGGTAATGTATATCAGAGTCCTTTGCAGATACATTGCTTGTGATACCAGCATATGCTGTGGATATGTGTGTGTTTGTGAGGGGACGTGGTATATGTGTAGTATGTTGGTGTCTCCTTCATTTCTCACTAAGCACTCATACTGATAGGATAGCTCTTGGAGCTACAGTACCCTCTGTGGTTTGATTTGAGTGAGCTTTTGTCTATTTTACGTCAGTGAAGCAAAGTCTGTGATATAATATTGGCTGTCTCCTACAATGTATACTGTTATCCCATAGCTCGATAAAAGAAAACTTTATGAAAATTTCTGAAGATCTGATTGACTGCTCAGGGTGAGGCTGGCATTGCAGCTGTGGTGTTAGGATGCTGGGCACTTGTTTTAGCCAAAGCATGAGACTCCTAAGGCTAGTTTCCAGGTTTGCCTTTCCCTGACCACATCAGTATTTTGGTGCCTGCCTTTCCCTGTCTCTTTCTTGGCTTTCCAAGTCCAGCTCCTGCTGCAAGAGGATGCCCGAGCACTTTAGATCAGTGCAATTACTCCCTTTCCCTGACCTCATGGATATAACCATGCACATATGGTCATGTGCACAAATATGTAGGATGGGTCTGCTTTTTGGTGGGGGGCAGTGCATTTAGTGTTGTTATTGGGAGGAAGCTTCCTGGAACTGAGGGAAGGACTATACCATGACCTCTCCAGTGGTCAGTGCAGCTTGCAGCTGCTCAGGAGGCACTCTTGCATAAGGGGGAACACTAATATTTTGGTTCCTACTTGTTGCCTTAGGTGGATAACAAGGGCCGGAATTTTCTTCACGTGGCAGTTCAGAACTCTGATATTGAAAGTGTTCTGTTCCTGATCAGTGTCCAGGCTAATGTCAATTCCAGAGTTCAGGATGCTTCCAAGTTGACTCCTTTGCACCTTGCTGTCCAAGCAGGCTCAGAGATTATCGTACGCAATTTGGTAAGTGTTGCCGAAGCATTGCATGTAACAGGTAGGCAACGCATGTGGTAGAGTGTATACAGAATCCCTGATCAAAAGTGTTTTGCCAGGTATTGTGAAAGGCCTGTGCAAATTGGGGAGCTAAGCTAATATACTTGGGAAAATAGGTGTGGTAGTGGGTATCATATCCTAAGTGCCCAGTAGGCTGCTTGGGCGGGCAGATGCTGGAGTGAGCCTTGAAGGATAGCAGGATTTGGGTGGTAGAAGCAGGGTGGGAGCATCTAGGGAAGGGAGAAATTCATTTCTGTCATCTGCCTGCTCTGTGTCAGACACTCAGCCGGTGCTTTTGAGTGCTGCCCCCCTCTTTATCTCTCTCCCACCTTTTGTCTTTTTTTTTTCATTGAGATATAATTGACATATAACATTAGTTTCAGGTATACAACATGTTGATTCGATATTTATACATATTGCAAAATGACTACAACAGTAAGTCTAATTAACATCTGTCCCATAGTTTAAAAAAAATTTCTTGTTGATAAAAGAACTTTTAGGATTTACTCTCCTAGCAGCTTTCAAATAATACAATACAGTAATATTAACTGTAGTCACCATTTGTATATTACACCCCATAACTTATTTATTTTATAACTGGAAATTTGTACTTTTTGATCCCTTCATCCATTTTGCCCTTCCCCCAACCTCTTCCTCTGGCAACCACCAATCTGTTCTCTGTATCTATGAGCTTGAGGCTTTTTGTTTTTCAAATTCCACATGTAAGTGAGAACATACAGTATTTGTTTTTCTCTGACTTATTTCATTTACTCTAATGCCTTCAAGTTTCATTCATATTGTCACAAGTGGCAAGATTTCATTTTTTTAATGGCTAAGTAGTATTTCAGTGTGGTGTGCGTGGGTGTACACACACCCTGTCTTTATCCATTCATCCATCCCTGGGCACCTAGGTTGTTTCCACATCCAGGTTATTGTAAATAATGCTGCAGTGAATGTGGGTGTGCATATATCTTTTTGAATGAGAGTGTTTTTATTTTCTCCAGATAAATACCCAGAAATGAAATTGCTGGATCATATGGTAGTTCTATTTTTAATTTTCTGAGGAACCTTTATATTATTTTTCATAGTGGCTGCACCAATTTACATTGCCACCCAACAGTGCATAAGGGCTTCCTTTTCCCTACATCTTCACTTTCTTATTTATCCTTATTTCTTGTCTTTTTGATAATAGCCATTTGAACAGGTATGAGGTGATACTTCATTGTGTTTTTGATTTGAGTTTCTCTGATTATTAATGAAGTTGAGCATCTTTTATGTACTTGTTGACTGTATGTCTTTGTAAAAATGTCTATCCAGATCCTCTGCCTATTTTTTCAATCGGATTATTTGGTTTTTTGCTATTCAGTGCTAGAAGATTAACCCCTATCAGATATGTGATTTGCAGATATTTTCTTCCATTCAGTAGGTTGCCTTTTCATTTTGTTGATTAAAGATTTGGTTTTGCAGAAGCTTTTTTATAGTCCTACTTGTTTGTTTTTGCTTTTGTTGCCTTTGTTTTTGGAGTATCATCAGAAAACAAAGTCAGATCCATTATCACCCGTACTGATGTCAAGGAACTTATTGCCTCTTAATTCACAAAACCACCCAGAGGGGTATAGGAAATATTTTAACATTTAACGAAGGAAGAAATTTAAGCCCATAGAGAATTTTTCCCCTCAAGATTAACAGCTAGACAGTAGTATAGCTGGGATTTTAGCCATACTTATTTGACTCCAAAGCCTGCCTTTTTCAATATAATATAATGCTCCATCAGGCCGAAGGGTCTGAGCAAAGATGTAGAAATTGAAAATTGTAGAGGTGTATTTTAAATAGAAAAGTTTAGTGGAAATTTGGGTATAGAGTAGGAGATATGGTCGGAGAGCCAGGTTTTGGAGTGTCATATTTCAAACCAAGAACTGTGAGCAGCCTTTATTTTTTTGGCAGTTGGAGAAACCATTAAGTGTTTTAGCTGAGAGCATGATTCAGAGCCTAGACCAGGGGCTCTGTGTCACCTGGCTGGCCCCTAAGAGCTAGCAGTTGCTGGTGCTTTCCGTCAGCTCCAAGTACATGTTGCAGAACTGATCACTGGGGCACCTGACTAGCATTTGGTGCCATGCCATTTTTGTTTTTGAAAAAAAAAAAAACCAAAATATATGTTAGAGCTGAGAGAGCATTTACCTTAGCAGTGGGGTGCAAGGGGAGATAGTGGCAGTGAGGGATAGATTGGAGAATGATTGAGGAGACGGTTTGGATGGATGCCAGGCATAGACTGCATGTTTGGGAAACAGCTAATGAGGCAGAAGTGGGTCTCGAAGTACAATCAGGCCACGTGTTCATCAGGCTGCCCACCACCCTGAGAACCTGGGGTTGTCTGAGGATCATGGCCTCTTTACCAGGGTCATGCCTCTGCCTTACTAAGGCCTGAGTTCAAAAGTTATGAGTCCCCAGACATAGCTGATCTTCCAAACAGTAGCCAGCCATTCAGCCCTTCCTCTGTCTATTGGTATAGCTTAGTGTTAGAACCTGTTCATGTTGAAACAATTCCTTTACCCAAACCTCACCTTAATCTCTTGGGTTTTCACTAAATCTACTTCATTTAATCAGGTTATTTTACTTAGAAAAATTATTAAGACTATAAATGAAGTACATTGAATAGTAGTTCTCAGACTCCCATGACAGTATGATCCTCAGAAATCATGTTATTTGTGAAAGTCCACAAAATATTGATCAGTTCCATCTCATTCCTAGTGATAGAGCATATGTTTTGGTGTGTACTGTTTGACATTTTAATTTGCTTATTAATTTTAAGTTTAAATGCATAGAATGCAAAGTAACATCCAACCTTGGGGTTAGCTGTGATCCTTAGCACAGCACTTGTGACCATGAGTACCTGTGCTGTGTCCTATCTGGACCTATGAGTGACTTGACTGCATATCCAGAGGTCTGAGGAGGCTGGGACTTGGAAGTCAGGGTCAAAAGTAGAGCAGCTAACTAGTGCCTAGAATTTCCCAGAGACAGAGTGCCTATGCACACAGACAAAGGAACCAGGGGTGGCCTCAACCCTGGAGAGGCAGATTGAACTCTGACTGCAAACTGCAGATTCTTTTCTGTTAACAGGAACTATCTTGGAAACTGTCAGAAAGTGGATGATGAATGAACTTCAAATAATTAATGAACAGAGAAAATATTTTTAAGGTCCTTCCTGCCTTTGATTCTGTATTTTTGGTTTTTTTTTTAATCTAAAAAAAAAACACATAAAAATAGTACATGCTTATTGTGAAAAACAACACACATAAGGATTAAGGATATAAAGCACATAAAGATATAAAGGGAAAGTACCTCCAACTGTCTTCTGAGTTCAGTATATATGCTTTTAAATACCTTCACAGTTTTAGTAGGTGTGTGAATGTGTATACATTTCTCTATATCTCTCTCAAAAAAGAATCATACTATCATACTGTCTTCTAACTTGCCCTTTTTTTAACTTACTGTATCATAGACATCCTTCCATGTTAAATTATAAATTTTTATCTTAATAATTACCTATTCTTTTTTTTGTATATATTATAATTTTCATAACTAAATCCTTTTGGCAGTCTGTTTTTACTATTACAAGCAGTAGACATCCTTATATAGTACAATAAAACTACAGTCCTGTCTAGTTTTATATTCTGAAGTCTTAGAAGTAGAGTTTCTCTGTCTTAAGAAATGGCTTCTTAACATTTTGATATTTATTAATTTGCCCTTGGAACAGGTTTTGCTAGCTTACACCTTACCAGGAGTGTTTGTGAGGCCCTTAAGCTCCCAGCTTTGCCAGCAGGGCAGATTGTGTAGAAGATAGGCAGGCTTGGCCCCCTTAAGTGGAACCTTGTTTGGTTATAGTAAAGAGGCTGCTCATGTAATCAACTTCAACAGCTTCTTGCAGGAGCCAAAGTGAATGAATTAACCAAGCACCGCCAGACTGCCCTCCATCTCGCTGCCCAGCAGGACCTGCCCACCATCTGTTCAGTCCTTTTGGAGAATGGAGTGGACTTTGCTGCTGTGGATGAGAATGGAAATAATGGTAATTCAGTCATTTCCCTGTGTTCAGTGCTGAATGCCTCAAGCAGTCTCTCCATTTTCAGGGTAGAGGCACACTGCACCCTTGTGTCTGCTTCCCCTCAGAGAGATTGGCTTTCGCAGGAGTAGAGCAGTGATAGGAAATCCTCTGAACTGGGCGTCCAACCTACTACTGACCAGGGGGTGGGCAACCTCCCAATCCAAATGGTAGTCCTTTAGGCTTCTAAGCCTAAAGTGGCTTCTTATGAAACCATTAAATCTCATCTTTGGATAATCTTCTACTTTGGAAGCAGAAAGCAAAGTCTTATGCAGTTGCATTTATGATTCCTTCTTGAGGGGTAGTGAAGACTGGAAAGGATGGTTCTGTGAGTGGACCATGGCTGCTCTAGCTGAGTCTTTTAGAGAGAGGTTTGTGAGGGTGAAGAGGGGGTCGAGATTTTTTGCATGTGCGTCTGGGCCTGCGTAGTAAGAGGGTTTACTCCGCAGCTCTGCATCTCGCGGTCATGCACGGTCGGCTCAACAACATCCGGGTCCTCCTGACAGAGTGTTCCGTGGATGCCGAAGCCTTTAATCTAAGGTGAGTGTGTATGGCCCAGAGCTGGTGGTCACTGATGCCTCGTGTTAGCCTCACATGCATGCCACAGACCTGGCCACTAGGGCACACAACTAGCCTTTGGTATCCTGGAATTTTTCTAGTTGAAAAATACTTTTGAGAAAACCTTTTATGACCAGTTAATGTGTCCTTTGATTTATCCAGCATCACAGAGTTTAGAAAATTCCATTTCTTTTGTGCATGATGGCTGTGGCAGATATATACCTAACTTTTCCAACTTGTTTTATCAGAGGCCAGTCACCACTGCACATTTTGGGACAGTATGGCAAAGAAAATGCAGCAGCCATCTTTGAGCTCTTCTTAGAGTGCATGCCTGAGTATCCTCTAGATAAACCAGATGCAGAAGGAAGCACGGGTATGTAATAATAAGCTGTTTGTATGTCCTGTCTCACTTGTGTTCTTTGCTTCCTAGAAAAACAAGAGCCCAAGCACACATGTCATTATTTAAGGGTATTCAGCCCCGTGCATTTCGACTGGGTTCTGTGAAAATCTGTCACAGATCCCTGCTGTGGAATTTGGCAGTGTCTGATTTTAGGCACAAGCACAGATGAAGTGTATCTAGTGCTCTAAGCTATGCCCATGTCCAAATAGGTCTGCCCATGTGTTTGTATTGCCCTCATCTACCTCTTATACAGTCAACTAGGGCTCTACCCAAGCCCCCAAGTCCCAGGAAAGAAAATATAACCACCTCACAGATGCTTCAGAAAGAGGAAATGTGCTGCCGTATGTGTTGACATGCTTTGAGAAAATGGCAAGTTATATACAGAGAAGGGCTGGCATCTTATTGAGGGGGTTAGTAAATAGGCCTCTCTCATGGTGGTGTTCTGTGTACCAAAAATCACTGTAATTTTGTGTAGCTTTAATTTTGGGGGGGGCATACTTTTACATTCATATTCTTGCTGAATATTCACAACAACTCTATAAAGCAAGCAGTAAATATAGTGTGTCCCCATATTTCAAGTAAGGAAACAAAGATGAAACCCAAATCTCTTTCTTCCCAGCCCAGGGTTCTCTGATATTTTTACCGCTGCTATATATTCTCATTCATTTGTCCTCATGCCAAACAGAGCCTCCATGGCCTTTGGCAGTCACCAAGGAGTGTCCTGAACCTTAGCAAAGGACCAAATAGTTTGGCATCAGTTCTTAACCTTGGGAAGAGTTCTTGGCTTTTATACTCAAATGTGTTTTTTTAAGCTGACAGTGTCAGTCCTGGGAGTGAGCTGCTGGAACCAGCACATACTCTAGTGAGCACCATTTTCTAGAAGCAGGTAAACAGGCAGGCTTCTGAATTACAAAGAAGACCTAGTGTCACATACCTAGCTCTGTCATATTTAACGAGTGATTCTGGGTAAATTTTGTAAATTCTCTATGCCTGTTTCCTCATTGGAATAATAACCCTTATCTTGCTGCATCATTTAGAGATTTAAATGGTTTTGTTTTCCAGTGCTGCTTTTAGCATACATGAAGGGGAATGCTAACTTGTGCCGAGCCATCGTCCGATCTGGGGCTCGCCTTGGGGTGAATAATAACCAAGGAGTCAACATTTTCAACTATCAGGTTGCCACTAAGCAACTTCTGTTTAGACTGTTAGGTAAGTGGCCCACTTCCTGCTCTTTCAATGCAAGCACAGTTACAGTGTTGATTAACCAGATGTATTGGTGATCTTTAAATCTCATCATGACTTGCTTCAAGATCTGACCACTAGTTTTCTAGGCACCACATAGGACTTTTTTTATGAATGCCATGAAGGGCCTGTGAGCAATAGTGATGGTGGGATCACTATTAACAGCTCTTTTCAGGACTCTGCTTTGGGGCCCTTGTCAGTGTCCCACTTGTCCTGATCCTGCTAGAAATTCATAAGTTCTAGGCATGTCTCCCTTACCATGGCTCCGGGCTGCTGATCTGCACACTCTTCTTCATTCTTCAGCTTATTCAGATTTTCTGCCTCCTTCAGAGTGGCCTTCTGCTTCAGCCCCACTGACTCTTTTCTCTGTGTTCCTTTTGTGAAGAGGAGTGCCTCTCTCTGGGTGATTTCATACTTGCAAGTCTTTACTTGTCCTCACTGAAGTGACAGAAAGAATCAGAATGCCTCAAGTGCCTGTGTGTCACTGTGCTGTCATCACCCACAGTGGAGACAGAATGGGGTTTTAGCCCTATGGTATCGTCAGAGAAGTGCACTCAAATACTTAGTGGCTGTGTGATCTTGATGTAGGTGACTTGCCCAAAGTTGCAAAGCTGGTTTGTAGTGGAGCCAGCCTAAAGCACACTGTTTCTATGATATCTGGTCTACTTTTTGCCATATACTTGGTCGCCTTTTAAGGGCTCAGAATAGGCTTCCATCACAGTACCAGTGCGTTAAGAGCTCGGTAATGATGAATTCGTGTTCTTCTCCTCCCTGTGAGCTCAGTCTGCTATGTATAGAGCACTCAGAAAAGTGCCTGGCATTATAGTTAGTGTTCAGTAAATAAATACTAGTGATTATTGCTATTATCTATAGTGATAACTCCCAACCTAAATACCCCACAACTTTTGCAAACTCAAAACTGAACTCCTCCTCATCTGCTTTGGTTCTTTCTCTTCTCTGCTGGCTGTCTCACACAGACCCAGTCACTCCATCTAGAAACTGGGAATTGCCTTTGTCTCCTTCCTGCTCCCTGCCTCTCTCTCACACCCTGCACTTCTGTTCACTCACCAACACTACAGATTCTTCTCATCAATTTTTCTTGTGTCAGTTCCCTCTTCCCTTTACCATTTGACCCCTACCAGTCTTTGTAGCTGTTGGTCTGCTCTCTTACACTCCAACCATCCCTGACTGCATGTATTTCTCCCACAGACACTATACTCTTATACTACCTTGAACCCATTTCCTTCTCCCCCAGTCTGCCTGGCAAATGCTGGTTCTCCATATTCCCTTCTGTGAATGTTTCCCTGACCCAATTAGAATGTATTGCTTCTTCATCCTTCATGTCACTCTGCAGTGCGTTGCTTATTTACTGGTCTTTTTCCTTGCTCCTTCTGAAGCTCCAAGTCTTGCCTAGCAGTCACTATCTGACAGAAACTAGTGTTCTCCTGCCTGTGTTACAGATATGCTGTCTAAGGAGCCTCCGTGGTGTGATGGCTCCAACTGCTATGAGTGCACTGCCAAGTTTGGAGTCACAACTCGCAAACATCACTGGTAAGACCCCACTCCCATCACTTGCCAGAGGAACGAGGGGACTTGTGCTGATGTTATCGCTTCTACCCTTTTCCATGATAAGCCATGAACTTGCCAGGGTCCTACACTGTCCTGGGCAAAATTTGACCAAATGGAGTGATGAGATGACAGGGCTCTGCACATCCATAGTGGTGTAGGGAAGGCAGGGAGCACTCAGACCGGTGGCTTTCCTGCTGAATGTTGGGGTTCCCAGGTAGCCCCAGGCTTTCTGCTTGCAGCAAAGCTGAGCTGAGGTCCTGCCCTCCCAGCAAGTGTGCTTCCTGGCCTGAGCACAGGCTGCTCTGCCAAGAACTGGGAAGCTGTTCCTATGGAAAATAAGATTGTCCTTTGGCTATTGCTGAGCCTCTCTCAAACTTTAAAGAAAGCCTTCTCTAGAATCATTTTAACTATTGGCTAGCATTTTGTTTTAGTGGACTAAAAATTATGCATGCTTTGGTAACTTGGCTGACAAGGGGCAGACTGAACACAGAGCACTGGTCGTGGGCTTGCCTTATCTTCTCAGGGTGCCACTGTGGCTATCCCCAGTGCCAAGAAGCAGTCTGCTGTTCAGGACTCCTCTCATACTTCTTTCTTTGCTTCTACAGTCGTCACTGCGGACGTCTTCTTTGCCATAAATGCTCGACCAAGGAGATTCCCATTATAAAGTTTGATCTGAACAAGCCTGTGCGAGTTTGCAACATTTGCTTTGATGTACTGACTTTGGGTGGGGTCTCTTAGCCCCCAGGAAGGTCGAGGTCACCTCCCCAGCAGATGCTCTGCTCACCAGCCTGACTCCACCCAGAGCAGGAGCTCGCAGTCTCTTCCTGCGGCCAGAACGAACAATTAAGGACCATGTTGTGATAGATTCCATTTCAAATGATTCTGTATGACTGTCGGTGTGTCAGATTGTGATTGAGTTCACTAGATGTCTAACTAATTGGACCAGGCCATTTAACCTAAGTGGTAAATGTGTAATAGGAATTAGACCCATTCTGCTAGCAACATACAAGAACACTTCGAAAACCATTTTCTCTTCCAGTAGCTTAGTGTTCATCTCAGAGCATTTGTGAAAACTTCCTGCCTGGGCAGACTTACTAGACAAGAGCCTAACAGTAGGAAGCTGGTGTCTGGCTGCTCCACAAGAGCCTGCTTTACCCTAGGGTGAGTGGCTGTGGGTTTTTCTGCACAGTGTTTTCGTAAAGATTATAGGATCCTCTTGCCCTCAATCCTTTTTTTTTTTTTTTGAAAAGCTAAGCTGTAATTTTAGTGAGCTACCCCTTTAAAAAAGGTGAAGTCTTTCTAAACAGGGTTCAAAGATGAGAGCTGAAAAATCGTGGCCTTAACAACGGAAAGCTTTACCAATATACATGCTATTCAGGTGTCAGGAGGTACTTTGGCAGCTTGACACCTCCTAGGTCTCCTCTCATCTTGCTGTGTCCTGATTGTGGAGTCCTCAGTCACTCTGCCCCTAGGGAGTGGTGGAGGAAATGCACTTTGATTGTGCTGCACTTTTTATATAGCTGCATTATTGGCAATTCCAATTTAAAAATCCATATTCAAAAATACCCTCACACATTCATGCGTCAGTGATTCTAATGATCAACTTTCGACCTCAGCTCACACTAAGTCTTAAAAGAAAAACTCCTGCAGGATGTCATTTGGAGCAAGTGAGTTAGTTACACAGGCCAAGTGATGAGAAGGGGAATCTTCAGCCTCAAGCTGGCAGGTCCCATCTCCGTGACATGAATGGTTCTTGTTGAAACCTTTCCTAGTTATGCTGTGAGTGCTGTTGGTCCCAGGTCCCAGGTCCAGTTCTATGTGGCTTGCCTTGTCCTGCCCTATAAGAGCCGATGGCCCTGGCCAAGCGTGTATGACCCAGTATTGCAAGGCTCTGGTTTGTATGCTGAACAAGGCCCCCAGAGTTTATTGGGCCTTAGTCGCTGCTAGTACATATATTAACCCTGAGGTGTTAAACTTTTCTTTTGAAGGTTTGGCCAGTTTTTTAAAAAATGCATATATAAACTTTTACCACTGCTAAAAAAAAAAAACTGAGATGAACAATATGTGTTGTACAGTTAACACTCAGAGATTAACAATCTCAATCATATTACTGATTTTTTTCAGACTTTTAATAACCACTACATTTTTTTCCATTAATGAAGTATGGATATATGTGTAAAAGGGACTAAATTTTTTTTTGCAACAGCCTGTTTCTTTTGTTGTGTGTTTGTTTAGGATAGTGGTATGTCCTCTATGTTGCTGTAGATTTATATATTCTGTTGCCTAAATATGTTTGTAAAATGAACTGATAAACCAGAGTGCTACTTGTTTTTTTAATATTTCTGTGATTTATAAGATATATCTGCTTTCTATGTTAATATGAAACATTGTGCACAATGTTTAAAAGAAAAAATGAACTAGAAGAGTTGGGGAACTAAAAGTCTGTGACATAGTTGACATAGAATTTTTATAGAAAAATGAGTTTTGGCAAACACTTGACCATGTGAGGCATGTGGTCAGTTTCCATTTTCTGTTGCCTGAAAAGGGCCATGAAGAAATAGGGCTTAGTTAGTTGATTCTTTAATTAGAAAGTAAGATGATCATGCTTCAGTATGAGTTGAGGTGGTCAGTACTTTTATACTTGTTCTTTTAACATTCATGGCGGAGAGAGGAGGATGGGAATTCAATCAGGGATGAGGCTGATTATCTTGCCCCTGCCATACCAATTTCAACAACAATCTTGCCTCTAATTACACTTAAAATCATGTTTAAAATATGTCGAGTCACATTTCTGTTTCTTTACAGAGTCCAGGGATATCTACAGTACTGAGTAGCCATGGATTAGGGGAACACTTGTGAGTTCTGTGTTGGCTTCAGAGTGCGTTCTTGTAAATCTAGAAAAAGCACCTTCTGACAGTCTTAGGAAATCTCCCTGACCATGCTGATGCTTCCTGGGACATACTCAACAGGTTCCTTGAGTGGTGGCTGCCCTGTTGGGTCTGCCCCATACACTTCCCTGTCTGGGACTTTATACACTCAGTCCCCTCTGTGCTCTCCAAGCTTACAAGACTTGGTTACAGAACTGCTTAGCTGTTCTTGTTAAATTTTAATCCATAGCTTAAATACTAGGAGCAAAACTCAATTTTATTCATTCAGAAAGTTGCCGATTGTGAATGAGTAGAACAGGAAGAATAAACTTTACTGAAAATATAATTTGCTGCATCAGTCAACATTGTTATGCTGAATTAGCTTTTTAACTGCCTCTTGCTCATCACCAGATTTATTATATAGTGTATTAAGTATTTTTAAAGACGAAGGTACAAACCGTGTGCTATATGTAAATCAAATGGCTAAAACTAACTTGCTATGGTCTTCTAACAGGAATTTCCCACAAACTTAAGTGCCTACACGTAGGACTTTTTAATTTTCAGTTATCCTTTTAGTGATGTCTCAATGATGTATTAGAACATGTGTTCCATTTGGAGTTTGTTGCCTGTGCACTGTCAACCCCAATTACCAGTTAGTCGAGGCTGGATTAGATTGCTCAATTCGCCTGCCATATTCTCTCCAGGAGTGGGGTCCCTGTGACCATTAGTCCTCTACCTCAAAGCCCCGAGTCATTTCTGATCATCCTGTTCAGCTTCCTCACTGTTCTCCCTGAATGGGATGCCTGCATGGAGCTCAGTGTGCCTATGGGTTCACCACCACTCCCAATTCATGCCTTGCCCCCCATTGTATTGAAGGGTGTGTGCTAATCTTGACCGTGGGCATGAAGTGGAGGGATAGTCTTGGGAGGGGGAGAACCTTTATCTCCATTTAGGTTTCTTTAATCTAGAGAAAAAGAATACTGTTGAATTATGTAATGCTTAGACCTGAAAGGCAAACTAACTCCCCAGGTGACAATAGCCTGAGCAAGGAAATGTAACTTCCACAACAGACCCACTTGGAGCTTGCAGGTGAGACTGAAGGAGCTCCTGAAACAAGATTTCTTCCAGGACCTGGGATTGCTTCCTCCAGGACAAACTGCAGAAGAACTAGGCATAGGGCTGCAAACCTAGTCCCTCCTAATCCAAAACACTGAAGCTCCCCACCCCTAGCTGAGGAGAGGAGGAAGCAGAGGGGAAACAACTTTGTCAATAGGTTTGGAACATTCTCACTTTGTGGAAATATTTTAGTAAGGAGCTGATTGTTTGACAAGATATAAACTAAACACATTCAATTCCCAGAAGTATCATAGATGCCTTAAAGACTTTCTTTGGAAGATCATTGCCTATACGGTTCCTTTTTGTGTGTGTCGTAAGTGATATATTAACCTGTTACAACTGACGACATTGGTTTTCTATAGCTAGGAAGTCTCAGATTGGCAGACTGCTCAACTTAATGACTTGTTCTTTTTTGGCAGACATATAGAGCTGGCTGTTACCTTGACATACCTGTGTGATACCAAGGGAAAGGGCAGTAGCTGGGTAGAAGCTGCAGGCACACATTTGGGTTGATCAGCCTGGCTTTCAGGCCATTCGGGGTGGTGCTCAGTGTTGGATGATGGTGTCGTATAGGACCATGGCACTTATCAGCATTGTTTCTTTGGAGTACGTGTAATGGAATGTATTTTTCAAATACTGATATTTGCATTTTCTGTAACAATTCCTTTTAATAAAATGAGGTAAAATTGTGCATTTAAACTGGAAACTTTAATAAGACATTTGTAGTTATTTTTAATGCAGAAATACCAGTAAGCATTAAAAACAAACAAACAAATATTTTAAACTCCTGACATGTGAGTATATTTCTTTAACAGCTAACCCTCTAGGAAAGTTTGAATTTTGAGCACTTTTCAGAAACACATTGTCGACAGTAGCCAAAAAGTAGCTATTTTAGGCATAACGATCACCTGCCTGGATTTACTATGCTTTTGGCCCAGACTTCAGCGCATGGCAATGTGTGTGATCACAGCTGCACAGTCTCAGTTACCTGACCCTGCTGAGGCTCCCCAAAGGACCCTGGAAATTCCCTGACTCCATTATTTAGGAGAAACTCAAGAGATTCCACCCATGATGAGGTTTCCACTGGTTGCAATCTGTTGGGTTTCAAAGAATACTAAGGAAGGTTTAGGGAGTTGCAAATTAAAATCTAGTGACCCATAAAGCCCTATACAAATCCAGTAGCTCATCTGGCTCTCACTTTCTTGAACTAATATATTCTCTTTCTTCACCTGTCTTCCATTTTGCTCATCCCCTAGTTCAGACCTGCCATGGTGATATATCATTTTCTAGTGATATGTCATAATATGTGAGTATAAACAGGAACCAGGCACGTATCGAATTTCACATATACTTGCCCAGCCAGGGAAGAGCACTGGGTGTTCTGCTTTATCATTTATTAGCCAAAAATACTGAGCAAGTTTCATAATTTCTGTGCCTTAGTTCCTGGATCTATAAAACGGAAATGACCGCGGTCCTTCTTAGCTCACAGGGGTGCCCTGAGGAAGGTGATCAGTAATACGTCCTTCCTCATGTAAGTATACAGATTCTGCGTGCACATCGACAGTCCCCTCCAGTGAGGGCTGATAAGAGCAATGTCTGATGCCTACTTGCAGGAATCTGGGGGCTGTGGTAGTAGGTAGTGACCTCGAGGGTGGGGAGTTCAGCCCAGGGTTATCCCCTTCTGAGCAGCACTGCAGACTTCTGAACAGACACAGCCCCAGCCTGTCCATAGGGGTCTTTCTATCAGGTCACAGCTTGTCCTGGAGCTAAGCAAGCAAGGGACAGGGGTGAAGGTTTGATACAGTTCCCTTTGTTGTACGTCACGCAGTGACTAAGCTGTGACCAAAAAATCCTGGGCTCTTCACTCTTTTCTGTGTCTATAGAAAACTGGAATCTCAATTCAAAGGCAGAGGTTACAATTTCCTTCAGCATGTTGGAGGGCAGCTGCCCAGCCTCTGCTTTAACACTGCTCACTGGTGTGGCAAAGGGAGCAGACTTGGGTAAAGAAGCTCAGCTTAGTCAAGTGATGGCTGCTATAACCATCATTACAAGAAGGGGCGGGGGTGGGATATTTATGCCCCTTTTCTGGACTAAAGAATGACCTCTCAAGGCTGGCACATAAGTTAAATGAGATCAGATAAAGCTCCCTGCCCAGCAGTTGCCCAACACGTTTCTTCTCCATTTCCCTCTGCCAGCAAATCTTAATTGCCAAAGCTGAACTTTCTGTGGCTTTCAACAGAGAGGGACTGCCTGTCTTCCACACGCTTTTGCCTAGGGCCACCTCTACTGGAGAGAGAAATGAAGTATTTCTCTAGTAACCACTCACTTTCTATGGCTGAGCCCTTGGGACCATTAAAATTACAACCTATTCTTGCTGCATCCCTTAAGAGTCACCCACTGCCCCTTTGTGAGGAGGCTCTTTTCTGTAAAGTAAGTGGTGTCAAAGAGAAAATGAATTCTCAAAAAGGAAGTGAGCAACCTGCTGAGGCTGACCGAGGGTGTTTTGCAGTGTGAGCTCAGGGGTCTTGCGGTAGAAGTTAGGCACCTTCCAGGTGCCTCCCAAGTCCACATTTGGCTGGGAAGACTCAAGTTGCCTTGTTTTGCTGCTCCTTCAGTTTGTTCTTGGAAGTGTCAACATCTCTGAACGTGGCCCCCACACTGTTGCTGCATTTCTATCCCAAGAATGGCTTCTGGTTGCTCTAACCAGGGGGTTCATGCTATCATACTGTAAGCTCCTTGAGGTCAAGAGCCTTGCTTTGCTCCCATCCCCACCCCATGGCACATAGGTACTTGGTAAATATTTGTTGAATAAGGAGGACCAGAACAGTGGCAGTGACTAATTCCCAGTTAGCCTAGAGTTGGGAGCTGTTTCCAGGTACCAGGGATACCTCAGGCACTAAGCCCAAGGGCTGGGTGGAATTCAGAGCCACGTCCTAATCTCAGCTCTCCTCTTTACTCCTGCTCCAGAGAGGGCAGAGACATACCAAATATGGAGAAGTGAAAATAACACTGAATCAGGACCAGAACCTTGAGTTCTAGGTTCAGCCCCATTACTTGGTGCCCTTATTAAGTTCTTCAGGCGTTGGCTGCCTCACCTCCAAAATAAAAGCTAACTGCAACACTTCTCATGTGCTAGGTACTATAGATTTAGGGGTACAAAACTGAGTAACCATTGGTCCCTGTTCTCAAAGTCCAGTACAAGAGGCCAATAGAAACTCATGGTTACAGAACACTGATATTTGTTATTTAAGGAGTGAACACAAGGAATCTGTGTTATGGGAACCTAGGGGAAAGTGCATCTAAATCCAACTGATGGGCCAGTGGTTAATGAAGGCTCCCAAGAGATGCTGATTGAAGAGGGTGTACAAATTGAGTGAAAGAAGAGGTATCATTCCAGGTAGAAGAGAGAGCCTGGGCGAAGGCATGGTAGACATAATGCAGTGAGGTGGAGGCTGGAGGGATACAGAGGCTGAGAGGAGACAGACCATAGAAAGGCCTTATGCTGCTGAAGAGTTAGCACTTGATCCTTAGAGATATGGGGAACCACTGGAGAGGAAATGCTTAACATGGAGAAGGATGACTCGTAGTGGTGTGGAGGGTGGACTGAAGGGAGGGAGTGCAGTTAGACTCCTGCAGTAAACCGGGTGAGAGATGATAGCCTAAACCAGAGGAGGAGTACTGGGAATAGGTAAGAGGGAATGGGAAGGAGAGAATGGAGGAGGTGGAGTTGCCAGAACTTGGAGATGGGTTGGGAGGAGGGGAACGGGAGAGGAAGGAGCTGTGGATGAGTGTCAGGATTCTTCATATAGTATAACTGGGTGTAGATGGTGATGGGAACCTAGAAGAATAAGAGGGAGAAGATGAAGATCGAATGCCAGAAATAAGGTGCCTACAGAAATGCTCGGGAAAGCTGCCTGGACTAGATACATATTTGGCAGTTTAAGTGGCAGCTGAAGTAGGAGTGAGAAGAGCTAGTGGGAAGGGGTTTATGGAGGAGAGGAGGCTTTCAGGGAATGTAGCCATGGGATTTGCCAATACAGAATTTATCCTGTTCAGCAGAGAAGAGCAGAAGTAAGGTGAATGTGGGCTGAGGAGTAAAGATAGTACATGCAGCTTCTTCAAAAAACTTATCTGAGGCAGGAAATAGATATGGTGATGCAAAAGAATGTGGTATTGAGGGGAGAATGTTTTATAATGTGAGGGAAGTGACCTGTTTAATGCATACTTAGGGGGAAGAGCCAGGAGCAGGGAGAGGTTAAAGGTACAGGAAGGGCAGGTGAGGACGATCCTGGGTGGCAAAAGGAGTCCGGAGCAGAGTCCAGGTGTAAACAGCGTGGCCACAAGGGCAGTGGACCATAACACTGCTGAAAGGGAAAGAGCCTCCATTTTCTAGTCAGTGAATTTGGAAAGCTATTAAGTGAGATTAATGGTAAAGGAGAGAGAAAGGAAGAAGGATAGGGAATGTTTAGAAAAAGAGTTGAGGGGATTGGGAAAGGAGCTGAAGTAAAGGCTCAGATGAGGAGAGGCCATGAATCTGTAAGAGCCTGGCTTCATTGCCTTATCTGTAAAGTAGGAACACTCCTTGCCCTCATCTACTTAAGAATCCAAGAGGTAACAGGTATGAAATTTGTCAAGTGTAGATTACAGACGACCTTGGACATACAATTCACTGGAAAAGCTGCCAGCTGGGCCACCATTAAGTTTAGGCTGTTGCAGGTGTGTCCAAACTTTGACGTTGTGCTAACCAGTAACCCTGTTAGAGATGTGGGACCACCTTTTGCTCAAATGCAGACTACTCCCTTTGAAAACACCACATTTAAGGGTTTAAAAGAAAAACAGTACTCTTAAATTGCTGCCTTGTTCAGAGGCATCTGGATTTGCCACACCCATATAAGCAAAAGTTTTTCTAATTTCCAAAATGAATTCTTTCCTACTTTATTGTCACCTCTCACTGTATTGGCCTAGTTCAAATCAACTCAGTGTGGCTTTCAGTTGTAAATTCAAGTTCATCTTAGGGTAGAGGTTTTAAAGTTTATAAAAATCAGGGGTCACAAGTTTAGCCAGTGAGAAGCTTAGAACACAGTTCTATTGATGCTGTTAACATTTTTGTCTTTTCTAGATGTGCCTGCTTGTTTGAATTGTAAGGAAATGATGCAGTCCCTTTTGGGGGGTTATAGGTATGGTCTAGGCTGGCAGCTGATCTGGGCAGCTGGGAGTCTGCAGGTAGGAAGCTATTAGAGTTCAGAGCCCTTTGCTTGTCTGTCCAATTAGTTCTGAGTTGGTCATGTTTGTACCTATTAACATCTGAGGCCACTGAAGGAGGATGGCAAGTAGATCTAGGGGAATAGGGCAAAAACAGGCTGACCAGTACTGGGTGGGTTGCCAAGCTCTGGCCTCAGTCAGAATGCTGAACCCAGGGTGAGGGAGCATGGGTCACCTCTGCAGAAGCCAGAGTCCTTCTAGGCCCTCTTGCTTGATGTCAGGAGCCATCTTAGGGCACATGAGTGAAGGGCCTGTTAGGGTTTTAGGCAAGGTTCTCTGTGGGTTATCCACATATAGGGTACCAGCTTAGAGTGGGAAGAAGCATGTGCTGGCCAGGGGTGGGCAGCCTGTGTAGTCCCCCAAGTTGGGGTGGTCCAGGTCCCCACGATTGCTGTGTGTAGGGTTGTCCAGCGTCTGGTCACTAGGGGGGCCAGTTGTTCTCACACACACACAGTGGGGCTCCTTGGCTCCTGCCTTATACAGCTTCCTGGGGACGCCAATCCAGTCTCTGTTCACACCTCCACTGGAGATAGAAGGAAAGAGGACTTCTTAAAAGCATGAACCTGTGAGTCTCTCTGGCAAGGGAAGAGAAGGAAGCAGCGAGCCAGGCCTAGTGAAAAGTAGAAGCCATTCCACTTCCCATCTTGGCACTTTCCCAAGGCGGTGGTCTACAGTGTCCACCCCTGAATCTCACGCTCTCTCCTAACTTCCTGTTGTTCTTTCCATGCTCCCCTGGCCCTGCTCTGTGCCTTCTTGGGAGGCAGCACTCTCTGCATTGGTGGTAACACTTGTGAAAGGCTTTCCTCCGAATGGCCTGTGAGCTTATCAAAAGCAGTATCTGGCTCTGATTCTCTTTCCCTCACTATATCTTAGCACTGGTCTGTGTCTTGATCTTAGGGTCTTAGGTACTTGGGTATACGGGTGAGTAATTGAGGCAACAATGCAGGGCCTGATGGTCAGCCTTCTTAGGAGGCCCTTGGCTTTCCTGCCCCTTGCACAGGTCCAGTCCTTGGTGCCACCTGGCCCAACACAAGCTAACCAACCTCCTATCCTGGGCAGAGGGACCTAACTCACCTTAGGGTACTGAATTCAGTCTCCCATGGACTCACAAGCCTCATAAAAGGAAAATGAGATTCTTGGAATTGATGCCCCATGTAGGTTCTAGTGCCTGGGACCAGGATCACTGCTGTCAGAGAAATTCTGCCACCCAGTTAGAAACCATCCCATTTGTAGCTTACCCATGAACAAGGATGTCAGGGGACTGAAACACCTCCCTCCCTCCTTCATTCCAGCCAACCACCCATTGTCAGTGGTCCTTTACTCCAAACCCACTCCCTGTCTTCAGGACCCGTTTCTCCTAGTCTAAAGGGAGATACGTACATGTGAGTAAAAAATGAATTGGGCTGGGGCATAGGGATAGGGCCAGACTCTTTGTTGTGGGTCTGGAAGAGTTTATAATGGTGAAGACAGAGCCTATGCAACTCAGCCATGAAAGCAAGAAGGGGTTAAAAGACAGAGATGGGGCTGTGGGGAGGGAGAGAGAGGTAGGCTCTCCAAATGAGCGAATCAAGCATTTAAATGCACACAGGTCTCCAAGTCCCTCCTGTGGAGGACCAGTACTCTCTGAGGCCACCTGCATTCAGACTTGTGACCCACAAGGGCCCACCTTTGTCCTAGATCTTTTCCCTAAAGTGGGCAGGCCGGGTTCTCATAGACCCCCTCTTTCTGGAGACATAACACTGGAGAAGGTAAGTCTTCAAAACTGGTGGCTAAGAGAGAAGGGGCTCTCCTTCCTGCTACCTTCGCCCCTGTGCCCCTGAAATAAGGCGGAGGAAATGTCTAACAGATACAGTGGCTGGGCCTAGAGAAAGCTGGTGGCTTTGGCTGTTAGTTCTCATCCACACAAGGAATCAGTCTCAAGGAGAGCAAAAAGGTATGTATGGCCTCTCTCTGTGGAAGAAGATGGATTTACACCACTTAGCACTCACAGAAGTGGCTCTTCTCGCATAAGCAAAAGCTTGTCTCCCTGCCCCTCCTTAGTAAGAACAGAGTTCTTACTTTGAGGCCCTTGAGGCTGGAGGGTTTGTCCCATTTCTGCCTTCCTTTCCCCCCTTATCACAGTAAAGGAGATTTGAGAGACTCGAACTGCATTTGAATCTGGGCTAGCCAGATGATAACAGCAGAAAAAATTTTTTTCTCCAGCTTCCCCAAACCAACCTGGAATAATCCCCATGGCATTTATCTAAATCTGGCTCACCTCACTTTCTTATTACAAAAGGACTTTTCCATCTAGCTTGTACTTCTTGGAATTACTCAGAATTTGCAGTGTTTTTAACACAGCACTTCAGGGGATCACTGCAGGTGGCCATGCCCACCTCCTCATTCCTGTCTCCTATAGACAGACAGAAATGATTTGCTCTGAAAAATAGGAAATGGAAGCCCTTAGATGGTTGAACAGGCCAAAGAAAGCAAGAAACAATAATTGTGCCTTCTTGTTCCCAGGCCAGGGGTTCTTTAGCAGGGTCTTTGAGGACTTAAAAAAAAAAGTAGGGGGTGGGAAGGATGCCCATGTCTAAACCCTAAATCCAGTTGTCTGGAGTGAGGTCCCACTATTGGCAATTTTTTAAAATTGCCCGGATGATTCTAACATGTAGCGAAAGTTGAGAATCCCTATCCCATGTTCTTTTGAAAAAGTTCCCCTAGGTTAACAATTAACTTATAGTTTCATTGAACAACACAGACAGAATGACTTAGAAGTTAGATCTGGGGCAGAAAGGAGCAGAAAAGAAGGCTGCTTACCTCTTTTGGGAACACCAGAACCGGCTGCCCCTGGTTGAGCTCCACTCAGTGTTGCATGGTGGAAACTTCTGCTTCTCTTTCAGTTCCTGTTTATTTGCCTCTAAGCCTTTGGTGATCATGGCTTCTACCTGGGTCAGTTCTGGCGTAGGTAGCCCATCTTCTCCGTAGAACCTTCCTATCACCCTTCCTGTGGTGACAGGAAAGCTGATGTCAGAGTAACAGAGGGAGGCATGAACAGATGTTTTTTTTCAAGCGGTAGACAGGAAAAAAAGCCCTCCAACCATTCCAGTTCATAGTGGTTGTGAAGCAATCTTGTGTTTAGTGTCTAACATTTCTGCAGGACATTGTTAGGTGTCTTCCAAAATACAGGTGAATTCCCCCATGTCTCACCAGTAAGTAACAAACGCAGTATCCCACGACTGGCTTTAACAAATGTTTGATCAGCATAATTTCCACCTGGGAGACAATTCATTCAGGATAGACACAGGCTAATGTTGTCTTCTTAGAGGACAAAATAAAACTGCACACACGCTTAGGCTTCAAGCGTTCCTGACTGTGAACTAAAGCTGATGCCTGGAACACAGCAAGCCAGGGAAGCTGCCCTCCTAGAGCTCGTTGTTTAAGGGTGGCACACACAACCAATGGCTTTGGGGCCACAGAAGCCAAAGCAAGTAGCCAGGCAATCATCTCCCAAGATTAAGAGTGAGGGAAACAGGTGCCCCAGCCATTTCTTCTGGGACTCACTGCCACACTAACCACCAGAATGTTGAGTATAATCCCTAAAGAATTCTATCTAGTCCCTTGAAAAAATTGCAAGAAAAATAAATGAAATCTTTGGAAATAATCTGAAATACCTACCAACAAATTCATAATTCTTCTCATAGAATGACAGCCAATTCTGAAGTGTCAGCATCTCAGAAAATGACAAGTCAGATACATCATCCACAAGGCCTGCTTCAGAATAGTCCCCAGTCACAAACGCTCTGGATGCATCTCGGCCTGCAGGACAGATGTTTTCAGTAGATTAACTTGTAAATCACTGACACCACATTTTCTGAGAAACATCTGAAAACCTACACTCTTTACCCCAAGCAAAGCTGATCCCCACTCTTTTATCATAAACGCTCCTGAATCTTGGACATACATTTTGGCATTTAATTACTTTCAGCAACATTTAACCCAGCTGACTACATCCTTGGTTTTATGACACTACACTCCTGGTTTTCCTTCTACTCTACAGCTCATTTTCTACCAGCCTCATGGATCAATTCTTGTCCTTCACCTCTGCTCCCTCACACTCCCCACTTGACAATCTCATCTACTCGCATGGTTTCAAATACCATCTCTATGCCAGATAGCCAAATTTGTATATTTAGCTCAGATTTCCTTTGCACTCTAGACCTGTATATCCAATTCTCTACTCAAAATCACTCACGTGTCTTACAGACTTAAGTTCAAAATGTCCACACTGAACTAATGGTCATCAGTACCAACCTCAGGAAACCTGCATCTATTCTAATACTCCCTTACTCAGTAAATATCAATCAGTTGTTCAATCCAGAAGTGCAGTCCTTGACATCGCCTTCATCCTTCACATCCAATCAATCCCCAAGTCCTATAATTTTTTCCTAAATAGTTCTTGTATCAGTCCACCTTTCTCCATCTACCACTAAGCAAGCCCAGGCTGTCATCATCTCTCATCTGAACTACTATAATAAACCCCTAGTAGTTCTCCCTACATTCAATCTTTTCCTGCTAATCTGTTTTCCATACAACACTTAGACTGATGTTTTAAACACAAATTGATCACGTCATTCTCTTGCTTGAAAATTCTTGGTGGCTTCCTTTTGCCCTATGATAATGTTCAAATTACTTAACATGCCATCCAGGTCCCCGCACCAGCTGCCGCCAACCTTGCCTTGCCACTGTGCTCTCTTCCTTTCCCTCCTCCTCCTAGGTTAGGGCCTCTGATAACACCAGTATGTTTTCCTTTTTAACACTCGTCACAAAAATAATTCATTAATTGTTTATGTGATAACTAATGTTTTTGTATTTTCACAAATTTTTAATCAGGGAACACTACATCCCTTTAGTTTTGGTTACTCAGCATCTGATAGTACCTTTAGTAAATTCTCAGTAAATATTACTGAATGAAATCAATATAGTCAATTGGTATTCAGTAAGGGTTCCAGGATAATTCAAAAAGGGAAAGAACAGTCTTTTCTACAAATGGTGCTTGGACAACTGAATAGCCAAATACAAAAGAATTCAATTAGATCCTTTTCTCACACCATATAAAAAATGAACACAAAATAGATCAATGACCTCAATGTATTAACTAAAACTATAAAACTCTTAGACGGAAATATAGATGTCTTTGTGACCCTGGATTAGGCAAAAATTTATTAGATAAGATGCCAAAATCACAAGCAACCAAAGGAAAAATGGGATTTTATCGAATTTAAAAATGTTGTGCTTTAAAGGATAATATCAAAAAAATGAAGACAATCTACAGAATGGGAGAAATATTTGCAAATCATATATATGTATATGTATACATATATATGTATATATATGATACAGGTCTGGTATCCAGAATATATAAAGAACTCTCACAACTCAACAATAAAATGATAAATAACCCAATTAAAAAATGGACAAAGGATTTGAATAGACATTTCTCCAAGGAAAATACACAAATGATCAACAAGCTCATGAAAAAAAATATCAACATTGTCAGCTATTAGGGAAATGAAAATCAAAACCACAATGATACCGTTTCTCACCCACTAAAATGGCTATAATCAAAAAGACAAAAAGAGACAATAACAAGTTTAATGAGGATGTAGAGAAATTGGAACTCTAATACATTGATGGTGGGACTGTACAATTGTGCAGCCACTTTAGAAAACAATTTGGCAGTTTTTCAAAAAGTTAAACATACGGATACCATATGACCCAGCAATTCCGCTTCTAGGTAAATACCCAAGAGAACTGAAAACATGTTCGTTAGAAGCATTATTCATAATAGACAAAAGTGGAAATAACTCAAATTCTAACAAATGATGAATAAAAAATGTGGTGTACTTACACAACGGAAAATTATTTTAATAAAAAGGAATGGATTACTGATACATGCTGATACACCATGGATGAACCTTGAAAACATTATGCTAAATGAAAGAAGCCAGTCACAAAAGACCACATGTATGATTTGCTCAGAATAGGCAAATTGTTAGAGACAGAAAGTAGATACTAGTTGTCAGGGGTTGGAGTGGGGTAGGAGAGTATGGGGAGTAATTGCTAATGGATATGTGGGTTTCTTTTTGTGGGCGTGATTAAAAAATGTTCTAGAATTAGATAGTGGTGATATTTGCACAATTTTCTGACTACTTTTAAAACCACTGAATTATACACATTAAAAGGGTGGATTTTTAATTATGTGAATTATATCTTAATAAAATGATTAAAATATTGAGTGGACAAATGAATGAATCAATAAATCTTCCCTACTAGATTGAGTGGTGGATACCATGGTCATAATCTTTGATTTCCCAGCACCTGGCACAAGGCAGGTTACATAGTAGTCGTCAATAAATGGATGTTGAATGAATATTGGGCATAAAGAAACTCAGACAGTGGAGCATATTGGAAAAGAAAAATCACCCCAGAAATGGAGGGTTTTATGCTCACACTTGTGCATATAGCTATGCCCATGACAGGATAAGTTTCCCTAAAAGTGCCCCCACCTGGCAGGTAAATAAAACTCTTGATTCCAGTCCCAGGTCTACTTGCAACTCACTGCGTAGCTTTTGACAAGCCCCTTCTCTAGCTGGACTGTTTGAGGAGCTTGGCAACACCGACAACATAATTCCTCTGTCAATGCTTCTATTTCTGAAGTTCTCTCAAGAGACAGGGAAGTGACTTGTATTTGAGGACCAGAGGCAGCTTCCCAATTCCCCTAAGACAATGACTAGTGAAAAATGCTTATTTACTATCAGCCTAGTCACTGGCCTTAAGCTTGACCTGCTTTTTTTTTTTCCTTTTTAGATTTGGGAGATGGTCATTCCTCTGGGCTGGTAAAGCAACATCTCTAAAAGTAATAGGCTAGTGGTCCCAATCCAAGTCCTGTTAGTACTAAACTGTAAGGGATTTAGGCAAATAACATCAATCCCCTCAGCTGTAAAATAGGGACAGCAGAATATACTCCATTTGACAAGTTGAGGCCTAACATACGGGCAGTTTGTTCTAAGTATTGAAGTAAAGGTGACCAGACACCTTCCCTGCATTCTAACCTCGTCATCTTTTTAAAGAAAGGGAGACAAATACATCTGTACTTGTTTGTACTAGAAGCAAGAACTACTCAAACCAAATGTACTATTTTTTAGAGAAAACTTTAGTGGGGGGGGGGTGAGGAGTAAACAGTACTGAAATCAGTAGGAAAACTCTGAGAACAGAGACGAGGTCTTATTCATCCCTGTACCCTGAGAGCCACGCAATGTGGCACAAAGCAGGTATCCATTGGGAGCTTCTGCGGGTAGGTAATGGGTAACTAACGAGAGGCAGGAGATGGGTTTCTCGAACCTAAATCAGAAGAAGGATGGGGAACGATAGGGAGGGTAGATGCTGGTAACTGCTTGCCGTCGTCCCACCCAAGTCAGAGCAGAGGTTGGTGCAGGTGAGCCCGGCCTCTACGCTGGTCTAATGAACATGGGGAGGAAAAAAGCAGATGAATGGATGAACGAACGAACGGACGAACTAACGAACGACGTGCAGCCCGCTACCGGCCCTCGTCAGAGCAGGTAAGGGCGTGAGCCGCTAATACCTGCGAAGCCGCTATAGTGAGCCCCAGGCTCGTAATGCCGCCGGCCAGAGGACACATCATAGATACGGCCGAGCAATGCCAAGTAGAGGCCCGGGTCTCCAGGGCCGCCGCGGTAGCGGGCAAGCTCCCCAGGTACGAAAAGGCGAAAGCCAGGGCTGGGACTCCACCAGCTCATCAGCCGTGCTGCCATTACAGCCACCGCCACTGCGGCCAGGCCCAGCAAGAGCCCATGGCCGCGGAAAAGCAGCATCTGGAGAGCCGCACACTCTCCGCCCGTAACTAAGATGGCGGAGATGCGGACCGCGACGTCACCGGCGCTACGCTCTCTCCCCCTTGTCCACCTGTCACTGAGGGGACAATGGAGGACTGAATGGAAAAAGGCCAGCGAAAGCTCACTTCCGGGCTCCGACTGTTTCTCGTGCTCTTTCTGCACATATAGTGAACGTGGAGGGATACCGAGGAAACGAACAGCGAAAGGCCTCTTTAGCTTGCAGGTTGTCCACCCCAACAAAGATGGTGGCAAAAGAGGCTGCGGGATGGCGCAGGCAATATGACAGCAGTGCCCTATCAGGACTGGGAGTTCCCTCCACCCTTTGCTGAAGCTGCCCTCGCTTGTCCTCTCACGACAGCTGGTAGAGTCTGCTTGACGGCGCCTTAGCGACAGCAGTCCTCGCTTCACGGCGAGGAAGCCGGAAGCCGCTCGGCTGCCGCCGTCGTCTCCTCCCCGTCCCCGCCCGCCGGGCGCCGTCGGAGGTTGACAGGTCCAGGCGGGGAGGCGGCGGCGGCGGCGGCGGCGGCGGCGGCAGAGCCGGGCGCCCAAGACGGACACCCGATGGGGAACGCTCCTAGTCTCAGCAGTGAAGACGAAGCAGCCGCCACCGGCGGCGAGGGCTGGGGCCTGCACCAAGACTGGGCCGCGGACTCGGGCACGACCTCCGGCTCGGGCCCCGCGGCCCCGGCTCTGCCGCCAGCCCCGGCGCTGCTGGAGCCCGCCCGGCTGCGAGAGGCGGCGGCTGCGCTGCGGCCCGCGCCACCTTGCGAGTCTCTGGTGTCTAGGCACCACGGCGCGCTGTTGCGCTGGCTGGAGGAGAGGTTGGGCCGCGGCGAAGAATCTGTCACTCTGGAGCAGTTCCGGGAACTGCTGGAGGCTCGCGGCGCCGGCTGCACGGGCGAGCAGTTCGAGGAGGTCAGGACCGGCTGGCGACTGCGGGGCGGGAGTAGGGCGGTCGCCCCCAAGGGCGTGAAGAGGTGGGCGGTGGCTTTGATGAGGCCAGGCAGGAACCGGTAGGGTCTGCAGGTTCAGAGCATCGGAGCATGGTGGTGCCGGGACTTACTTGGGGCGCTTCAGCCTGTTGTCAATGGGAGCCGGCTACGAATCTCTTAAAACTTTATTAGAAAGGTGGAAAACCTAGACTAGGCCGTCTTGTTCTTAAGTACTGGACAAGTCAAGATGTCTTTGTATGTTGTTTAGTACAGACATTTATGCAGTTGCCTACACGAATCTGGATCAGCTGCTCTCTAGAGCTTCCTAATCAGGCTCCAGAGCAGTTTCAGGGAAAGTAGGTGTAGTGATCAAGGGAGTGGCAGTGAAAACCATTCTGTTTTATTGGCCAGTGGGTTTTCGCGGAGCACCTTCTGAATTCAATGTGGGCGCCTAACATATGTGGGAGGCGAATAACATACTGGAAAAGCTCACATTCTAAAAGCCATTCACATCACGCAAAAAGCATTTCCAAACGTTTGTTTTTAGATGTTTGAAGAACCATATTTTAGACTCATTCAAACCCACTTAGAACCTAAAACTGATAGGCAAATACCAGGTTTCCTGTGAATTCCTGTAATTAAACAGTTTTTCGCGTAATTACCAACATCATCTCAACTCATTAACAGCAAGTTGATATGGCAACAAAATATTTTCTTGGAATGGATCTAAGGGATTATCTGTATTGAATACTTCATTTTGGAGTTAAGAGAACTGATCCAGGGTCTCCCAGTGAATGAATCATTGGCGAAACAGACTGCCACTCAGATCTCTTGATTTTTGTTTGTTTCTTTGTCTTATATCCTACTGCCTCCTTCTTGGGACCATATTGCTTTAACTCCACAAAGCTATAACAAAAAGGTGCTTAATTTTTGAAAATGGGTAAGCCATTTAGAATCTTTAGCGTCAAAGAAGGGTGAGTATATAAAACAGTAAACTGACAACTATTTGTAATGTCATTAAAAAGTGATGTACACTTTAAAACCAGAGGCTTTTAAAACATTTTAAGGATGTTTTCCTGTACGTGGCCAGAATTGAGATAAAGTGATTTATATGTTTCTTATATTTCTCTTTTTAAAATACTCATAAGGCATCTTAACTCTTGAAATTGTTGGTCATATTAGTTAGTGAAGGGTCTCCATTTCTCTTTTTAATTACAAGCATACCCATAATACTTTCCACTCAAGTCTTAGTTATATTATGAGAAAATGAAGTGGTGCCAGAAAGAGCAGCACATTTCAGAATTGTCCAAAAGAGAATGGAGACAGACAGTGTTTATATTGTGAGTGTATCTGACAGGAATAGAGCTATTATTGGAGTTTACAAGGGGTCATGTAATGTAAGGCTAAGAAGTCCTTGGGGTGTCTAGAAATCAGGCAAGGGCTGTTACATTCATTCATTGAATATTTCAATGAATTCATTCAGCAAATATTTTGGGGGCATATACTGAGTGCCAAACAGGATGAGAGTGGACAAAGTAGACATGTGCTTTTAAAGAGTATGTAGTAATGTGAGTCTATAAAGAGACTCATATTAACTCAGCAATTATAGGTATGGTGGGTATTATCCAAGGGAAAGTGTAAGGAAAGAAATAGCAAGAGTATTTAACCTTAGCTAGGAAGTCAAGGAAGACTTACCTGAGAAAAGTAACGTTTCAGCTCAGATTTGAAAGATGAAAACAGACAAGGAACAGAAGATATCAACTGTGTTTCAGACAGAAGGTATTGCATACATGAGTCCAAAGTTCAGAGAATGGAGAATCTGGAAGAATGGTATGATGTGTTAGGGATAGATAAAACTACTTCAGGGGACAGAAAATCCAGTGCAAAAGTGGTTTAAACAATAAAGAAGCTTATCTAAAAGTCCAGGTAGGCAGTATAGGATCGATATGCCAGTTTCATAGTCATCAGGGACCTGGCTCTATTCATCTTGTTGTGACAGCATCCCCCACAGGCACCTTCCACTTAGTGATTCAAATGACTCCTTCAGCTGTCACTTTCCACATTCCAGCCAGCGGAAAAGGGAAAAGGAAAGGGTCACTCCTCCTCTCTTAAGGGCATGGCTCACATCCCATTGGCTCAAGCCCAGTCACATGGCCACACTGAGCTGCAAGGGAGGTCAGAAGATATTTGTATTCCATGGCCATATATTCAGCCAAAAAGCAGGCTTTAATGACTGAGGAAAAGAACATGTATTGGGTTAAAATTGGCAGTCTTTCACCCATGTGTCTAGATCATAAAATGTGGGAAGGGGAGAACAAGGTTAGAGAAATAGAGAAAATATCATGGGTGTCCTTTGTGGTCTCTGTTAAACAGGAATTTGGAAACAATGGTGTTTTAAAATAAAGTGCTGCAATGGTTGTGGCTGCCTTATGGAGAACCAGTTAGGGGCTATTATGACAGTTCAGGTAAGAGATGGGGTTGCTTGAGCTAGGGTGGTGGCAGCCAGAATGATATGAAGTAGACAATTTTGAGAGTTATTTAGGAAGTAGAATAAGCAGTTCTTGAGACTTAGGTGTGACTATAGGATTAGAAAGAAAAAAGAATCAAGGATGACTGATATTACTGACCTGACCAGTTGGAAAGATGTTAGTGCTATTTATTGAGAAAAGAAACCTTTGGGAAGGGAAGCTCTGGAGAGGGAAGATGAGTTCAATTCAGTGTATCTATGAAACAGCTAAGTAGAGATATCTCTTAGGTGGTTGTGTATGTGAGTCTGGAGCTTAGGAGAGAATACTGCATGATGTACAGAGTCATACATTTGCACAGAGGGGTTTTGTGAGAATGATAGCCACATTGTTTTATTCTGATGAGGTTTTGTGTTTTTTTTTCCTTTCATAATTAAATCTCTTAGAGGTAGTCCGTGGACTGTTTAGCGTAGTTAAATCCAAAGGTCATTTAGCCACTGTAACTAAGGAAATACATAGGAAGAAAAAGCTGTAAGTGCTTATACCTTCCTATATGAAACTCAAAATCATACTAGTCACATATGTAGCATAAAGAAATATGAAGGAGTCATAAGCACAGCAGTAAGAACTGGTGATTTGTAAAATATTGAGTTCTTATTTTACTTTTATAAAAATCCCTGAGACAGTCTAGAGCTGTTTCACAGGGGATTAAGCGTCTATACACAGAACACTCAAAAAGTGTACTTGAAAGTCTTTTTTCACATCTGTATAATTATCTCACCTTAGTCTCTACAACATATTCGAATAAATGATATCCAATAATTTAGGCCAACCATGGGGGGCAGATGAGTGACTACAGCTACTAAACTGAGGAAAAAACCGAGGTCTCTGCAGGGTTCAGGGACTTAAGTAAAAATTGAAATTAGGTTTTGGCACTAACACTCCAATGTGGGTCTTCTGACTACAGATCTTGCATTCTTTTTCCTTTAAGGAACTGGTTTTCTACGATGGTTCTTACTTAGTCTTAAGGATACATAATTCTTTTACTTTCCCCTTCTTTCTAAGGGAAGCCTGACATGGGAAATCCAAATTGGAGAAAAAGCAACATGTATTTTTCTTGAAGCCTATTTACCTTTATTAGATTTGGAGTGGGGGGAGTTGGGGCTTGGGTTGGTATCGACATTAGGTGACTCCCACTGGTTAGCATAGGTTAGTTGAAGAGTGGTTCTGACTTGACATGAAGGCTTAACCAAGGTTTAAAAACCTAATGATTGGGATAATCTCACAGTGGTTGTCCTGTCTATAAATACGGGAGTAATTATATTCATAATATTTTTTAAAAATTAGCTATGCATTTGATTCATTGATTTAAAAATAATCAGCCCTTTAAGTTGAATAAGTATACATTTCTGTGTTTTAGTTAATTCTACATCTAAGCTTCTGAAAATGTGATATTTTAATACGTTTAAGGGTTTTGTGAAATAGTAATAAAATAACTAAAATGATTAGTTATTTCCCTTCATTTATTTTATGAGAGCTAGCATGGTAGCTCAGGTTATCATTGGTGTATGTTATTTATTATTATAATGCTAAGAGTTTCCACGTTTTACATGTTGGTTCTTTGAACTAATTTGCATTGCCCAGCTGTCTTGCCTTCACATTCTGATGACCTCATCTGCTTGAGGTGGTATCCTAAAGAAGTTCTTGGTGGTGTACTATGGACCAAAGTCAAATCGTTTTATAGTACAGCACACTTTTCATGGTAGGTGTGGTCCATGGAGAAGGACTCACAGGAAGCAATATTTCATTGACTCATGTGGAAGAGGAGTAGAGTTAAAATTAAATTCTTATTCGACATCAGAGATTAGGGATTAGATATTTGTGCTCTTAATATGATATGCTTCCAGAAAATCATGTAGACCATAGGGCAGAAAAAGTGTTGAACACAGGATGATAGCAGATGGCTTTAAGGTAGGAATTTAATGTGTATAGGTCTTCTTTTATTGATTTGCTGTATTAGCTTTGCTGCCTACTTTGTGAAATTCACTTTGTAAACTCTGAAGAAAGGACCATTTATTTACTTATTTATTGCCTTAGCACAGTTCTGGCTCATAGCCAACACTCTGTAAGTGTTTTCCCCTATAGTGGGATTTAACAGATTGAATATGGTGCCGTTCTCATGCTCAAACCTCATATTTATATTCAGTCTGTAACCTTTTAATAATGAGATGTTTCTTGACATTGGAAGAAACAGTAAAATAGTTTCAGTAAAAACTTTAAAAGGCTCTTAGTCAGTGTTGAGTTTGGAGGAAATTTGGAGAAAAATACCATCTTGGTGTTATTATGTCAAGAGTATTAATCAGCTAATTTAGAATGGCTCTGAGCCCAAGAACTATGCAAATATAATTATGCTGATGTAATTCTCTACCCCTTCAAGACACAGTGTGAGAGATTTATGTATGCACCAAAAAGATGAAGCAGGCTACAAGCATTGCTTACCCTTAGCTTGGAGCCTGCAGGCACTCCCACTGCCTGAGGGATCCTCTGAATGGATGGGAGCTCACAGGCTAGCCTATCTCCCTGTCTGACCTCATCTGCCTTTGTCCTCTTTGACAAGCCCTTTGCCCTAACCAGTGGGACACTGTCCTTGTCCTGTGTGTGGACCTTGCTTCTCTCAGTTTTTCAAGATTCCCTGACTTAGTATTGTCATCTGGTCAGGACCAACCAAGCCTTTCTTGTGGCGTGATTCAGATGGCTTCTGTACAATGATATTTCCAGCCCTACCCTTGAGGCTCTTGTTTCCTATTCTATACAGGCCACTTGGCACTTAGATCACACTGTCTGGTCTTGTTCTGCAACTAGGCTATGAGGCCCCCTAGCCACCTGCCTGCTCTGCTCCAGCATACAGGAAGCCTTTGGTAAATGATGGCCATTAATGATGATGAGGCAGTGTCGAAGAGAAAGATCCTTGGTGAATTGGGGGTTATTTTGGCCTGAGTGCTTTGCTGTGATACGGATGGTGGTATTGGCTTCTTTTGGAGAAATTCGTGATCCAAGAGAGCTACAGAGGAAAGGTCACAGCTTTGTTTTGCTTTTCCCTGATTTTCGGAATATCTCCTCATCGTGTACTTATTGCTTTACAAACTTCAGTGGCCTCCCGTAGCCTTCAGAATCAAATGTTAGTCTAACATTTAGGTCTTTATACCTTTCTGCTCTTATCTCCCAGCCAGGTCTATTCACTATTTCCCATGTATGTTAGAATTTCTCCCCTCTTCCGCCCTTTGCTGCATCCTAAGCCCTTTCTACTTTCAAGGACCACAGAGAAGCATTTATAGTAGCATGGAGTTTGGGAAAGGCTTCACCAAATGAAGACTTAAGAGGCTGTAAGAATTTTCCAGGCAGAGGAAGAAAGAGATGTTCCATTTGAAAGGTACAGCATATGCAAATATATTGAAGTGAGAGAGACCATAGCAAATTTTGAGAATGATACTCCATTGGCACCTAGTCTAGAGTCTGAGTTGGCTGGGACCTTAGCAACCATTGCGTACAACCAGTGTAGTTAGCCTGCTAATGGTATCAGCAAGTTTGCTGCTTTTTAAGTCTACCCTTCCACAGTTCTGTAGACTGAGCTTGGGAATTGGGTCCTGGAGGCAACCTGCTGGTGGGCAGATCTTAATTCCACATCCTCAAACCACATGACCTTATATAGTTGATGTGAGGATTAAATGAATTAGTTCGTATGAAGCACCTAGAACAGTGCCTGGCACACACTCTTAATGCTGAATAAATCTTGCTATTAGTGTTCTCTGTTCTATTTCCACACTAGGATTGTTTACTCTATCTTCTATGTGACAGCCCTTTCAGATGAGTAAAATGAGACCTTAAATGGATAGTGACCTTCTTAGTCAACAAGTGGCAGAACTGGGACCAGATACAGATCCAGACTTCTGATGGATTGTTTCTCCAAAGTTCAACCAGGAAGCAGCCTGGTACATTGCATTCTGCTGGTCTGAGCCCACAGTTCCAGTGTGTGATAATTGTTGACACATTCTTATGTATATACCATAGTCTTGATCCCAATCATGGTTAAGGAGGGTCAACAGGAATGGTCTGAGCCCTGTCCCATGCAGCCCTTAGGCCAAGGCAAATAGATGGAAATCTGCATTCAGCCTGCCCACTTTTCTTTTTTCTTGTCTGCAACGGCCTTTTAACTAGTTTGGAATAGCAGTTCTTTGCAGTTTATTAAGCATAGCCTTCTTTGTGAAACCTTTGGGCCCTAACGAGCTATAAAGAAAGGTTGGGTGGAAAGAGGAGTTGAGACTTAAAAGGGGACCAAGAGTCTTGTCCTAGGTCACAGAGAGTAAGCAATAAATCTGGTATCATATTCTAATCTAGATTGCTTCTTATTCTGACTGTGTTATACTTTTCATCTCTCACACTGGCTAGCATAGTGCCTATACTTGGCTTCTGCTGAATAGTTATGTGGATGACAAAGTGTGCAGCAAGTGTGATAGGAAAAGACCCAAATCAGGAGAAGAGGAGGAAGAGTACAGCAGATTAGGTTGCTGTCTGCATAGATACTGTATGCATGGATATTGACTCAATGGAAATAGGGGGCATTGTTCTGCTTTTAGAGAGGCAAGGTAGATTTGATTTACTTTGCGCTGTTAGACTAGATTTAGTGTATTGAGTTGAGTTTTGGGCCACATTCTGGGGCAGTGAGTTTCAAACTATCCCTTTAGTGGGTTGGAAATCTAGTGATAGATTTAAAAATGTTAAAAAATGAAACAATAGAATGGAATAGAAAATACCAGAGCATGTAGTATTTGATAAGAGAAAGTACTGCATTGTTTCACAAAATTTTTTATATGTATACCGGGTCATGATACAAAATGCATTTCTTTTTTTAAAGGTAAATATTTTAATTTATGTTGACATAGTTAATGATTTTTTAAAGACTTTTATTTTTAAATTATAGTTAGCATACAATATTATATTAGTTCAGGTGTACAACATAGTGATTAGACATTTATATAACTTACAGACTGATCACTCTGATAAATCTAGTACCCATCTGACACCATACATAGTTATTATAATATTATCAACTATATTCCTTATGCTATACTTTCATCCCCCTATTTTTTAACTACCAATTTCTACTTCTTAATCCCTTTCCTTCTTTCACACCCCACCCCCTAAACCTCCCTCCCATCTGGCAAGCCTCAGATCTATGAGTTTGTTTCTGTTTTGTTTATTTTATACCTTAGATTCCACATGTAAATGAAATCATACAGCATTTGTCTTTCTCTGTCTGACTTACTCCACTCAGCAAAATACCCTCTAGGTCCATCCATGTTGTTGCAGATGCCAAAATTTCTTTCTTTTTTATGGCTGAGTATATTCCATGGTATATATGCCGCACCTTTTCTTTATCCATTCATCCATTAATGAACACCCAAGTTGCCTCCGTATCTTGGCTATTGTAGATAATGCTGCAATGAACATATGTATGTACATGTCCCTTCATAGTGGTGTTTTGTGTTTCTTTGGATAAATACCCAGAGGTGGGATTATTTGGTCCTTTGTCTTTTATTATAGCCTTTGCTTTCAAATCTATTTTGTCTGATATAAGTATTGCTACCCCAGCTGTTTTTTTTTTTTCATTTTCATTTTCATGAAATATCTTTTTCCATCCCTTTGCTTTCAGTCTCTCTGTCTTCCATTCTGAAGTAAGTCTTTTGTAGGCAGTGTATGTAAGGGTCTTGCTTTCTTATCCATTCAGTCACCCTATCATTTGATTGGAACATTTAATCCTTTTCATTTGAAGTAATTATTGATAAGGAGTTATTGCCATTTTATTATTCATATTTTTGATACATATTTTTTTTCTTTCTTCTTAAGTCCCTCCAACATTTCCTGTTATACTAGCTTGGTGGTAATGAACTCCTTTAGCTTTTCATTATCTGGAAAGCTCTTATCTGTCCTTCGATTCTAAATGGTACCTTTGCTGGGTAGAGTAATCTTGGTTGTGGATCATTACTTTTCATCACTTTGAATATTTCTTGCCAATTCCTTCTGTCCTGCAAAGTTTCTGTTGAGAAATGAGCTGACGACAGTCTCATGGGAGCTCCCTTGTAGGGAATTAACTGCATTTCTCTCACTGCTTTTGAGTTCTTTGTCTTTAACCTTTGGCATTTTAATTATGGTTGTCTTGGCATGGGCCTCTTTGGGTTCATCTTGTTTGGGACTCTCTGTGCTTCTTGGGATTGTATGTCTATTTCTTCATCAGGTTAGGGAAGTTTTCCATCATTATTTCTTCAAATAGATTTTCAGTTTCTTGCTCTCTCTCCTTCTGGTACCCCTATGATGTGAATGTTGTTACACTTGATGTTGTCCCAGAGGCCCCTTTAACTCTCTTTATTTTTTTGGATTCTCTTTTCTTGTTGTTCAGATTGGGTGTTTTCTGCTACCTTATCTTCTAAATCACTGATTCCATCCTCTGCTTCATCCACTATATTGATTCCCTCTGATGTACTCTTCATCTCAGATATTGTATTCTTCATTTGTGACTCATTCCCTTTTATAATTTCTATCTCCATTTTCATGTTTTCTGTCTCTTTGTTAAAGTTTTCACTGAGTTCATCTACTCTCCCCTAAGTTCTTTGAGCATCCTTATAACTAGTGTTACGAACTATGCATGTGGTAGATTGCTTGTCTCCATTTTGTTGAGTTCTTTTTTTAGAGCTTTGTTCTGTTCTTTTATTTAGGACATGTCTCCATTTTGGCTGCCTCCCTGCATCTGTTTCTATATGTTAGGTAGGGCTCCTAAGTCTCCTGGTCTTAGTAGAATGGCTTTATGTAGTAGATGTTCTGTGGGCACAGTCTTCCCTGGTTACCTGAGCTGGGTGTTCAAGGTGTGTCTCCTGTATGGGTTGTATGTGACCTCCTGTTGTAGTTGAGCCTTATTTGCTGTTTGCATGTCATGGGAGGGATTGACCCACAGGCCAATTGGTTGTGAGGATTGGCTGGTGAGGGGCCGTCCCTGAGGAGCAGGATTCACTTTAGCAGGGCTCTGGTATCTGCCAAGTCTGGTCTTCAGATGTGTCCTCCTCAGATGCACCCCTCAGTGATTCTCTAGCTCCTGTCGAAGCTGGGCTCTGAACATGCCAGTCCAAGGACTTCCTGGGAGGGACCCATAGGCAGGCCAGGTTCAGCCATGGCCTGTGCACTGCCCAGGGCCACCTGACAAGAGTCACCAGGTAATCTACAGATGGCTGGCACCCGTGCTGGGCTTAGAGATGCTTTGAGAGGCCAAGCTGGGAAGCAAGGATGACTGCCACTAGTGCTAGCACTGTGATTGGTGCTGCTCAGCAGGAGGTGTGGCACACACCAAAGCCAGATGCTGCTTGTTTGAGTTTTGTGAATCTTTAAGATATTTTAGGAAAGTCCACAGCATATATCAAGACAGTTCTTTGTATGGGAAAAAAACACTGGGGGCAGGTTGGATTGGCCTGTAAGTTGGGAGTGGCAGGGTCTCGGAATCATCTGGACCAGTGAGTGACCTGTGTTAGCCAGGTTGATGGAACTCAGATGTGGTGGCCTGCATTGGCACACCAGGAGCAGGGAGGGTTCAGCAAAGGAACAATGGACTCTGCCAGCATTTCTGTCCTGCAGAAAGCCACCCCTCCAGCCCTCACACTGAAGCTAGACAGTTCAGTTCCTCCCCATATATCCCTAACACTCCTTGAACAGCTGCCCCAGCACTGGAGCTCAGAGTAAGCGAGCCCGTCAGTGAGTAAGTCCATGTGAGTGGGCCCTTTAAGAGGAATGTTTGCGACTTCTGCAGCCCTCCATCTCACTCAGCCATAATGCTGCTGGTTTTCACATCCAGAGGTGGTGGGGATTTCTCTTCCTGGCATTGGAACCCTAGGTTGGGGAGCCCAATGTGGGGCTGGGACCACTCATTCCTCCAGGGAAACCTCTGCAGCCAAGATATCCCTCTCCATTCTCAACTGCCCCATGTGATGGAGGGATCAGCCCGTTTTGCTTCTCTGCCCCTCCTACCAGTCTGGAGGTAACATCTTCTGTATGTTCACAGTTGTAGGACTTCTGTTCCGCCAGACATCAGGCAACTCCCAGTGATGGTTGTTCTGTAATTTAGTTGTAATTTGGTTTTGTTTTTGTGAGAGGAGGCCAACATAATATCTACCTACTATGCCATCTCTACTGGACAAAATATATATTTTTATAGTGGATCAGCCAATGAAATTTGAGAAGTAGTGTTCTGAGTTTTATCGTCAAACTGGAGGGACCTCAGAGTGGGCAGCTAGGATGGTAATGAGACTAACACCATAGCAGACAAAGAATTGATTGAAGGAATGGAGAGTTTGGGGAAACTCAGAGGATCTGATCACTGTTTTCAGTGGTCTTCAGGCCGTTTAGGGGCAGAGGTAGCATCACAGGGTGGTAACATCAGAGAGGCAGATTTCCACTCATTATGTAGAATAGAGAGTTGTTGCTGTCAGAACTAGCCAGATGACATGCGCTTCCATCACCAGAGTGTGTTAGAGAGACAGTGGAGGAGTTCATACAGTACAAAGGCACATATTTCAAGAGATTTGTAGGCCCATTCCATTATGAGAATTTATCTAGATCTGGAATGATCAGCCCCGTCCACCCTTTATGTTCTCCAGTGGCCTCATTGTATCCTCACTGTGAGATCTCAGCCTGGTTGGCCAGGCTCTCTATTCTGACTTCTGTCCATCTCTTCATCTCCCACCACTGCCTCCTTTCTAGCCATACCAAGCAGTTATAGTTCTCACAATCTGCTGTGCACTCTGCATTTATGCTCACATGCTGTCCCTTCTACCCAGGATGGCCTCCCTGTCTTCATATGCTGGAAAGTTCCTAATTATTTATTAAAGCTCAGTTCAAGGGTTATTTTCTCAGGGCCATTTTCCCTGAATGCCCTTCCCCCTCTCTGGATTTCTGCTGGCATCTGAAGTGTCTGTTAGCTCATGGTGTCATGGTTGACAATGTGGAGTCCCAAATCATACCAAGATTCACATTCAAGGTCTATCATTTACTAGTACAAACCATGTGGCCTTGAACAAAATACTTAACCTCTCTGTCCATTACTAGTAAAAGGGTGGGACCTACCTTTAGGGTTGTTGTGGAGAATGTGAGTTGAACCAGGTGAAGTGCTTAGGACTTTGTCCGGTGTCTAGTAAATGCTCAGTAAATATTAGCTGTTACAGTTGTGTATGCTGTTACTTCTATTATAATTATCACACCTATCACATTACTGTTGGTTTACAGATCTGTCTTGTCCTAGGCTGTGAGGATTTTGGAGGGCAAAGACTATGTCCTGTTCATCTTAATATGCACAGACCAAGCTTGGGGTCAGGTATATAATGAACACTTATCAGATAGTGTTGAATGAGTGCATGAGTAAACTGGGTTCTATGAAGTCGTGTGAGACAAAGTAGATGTTAAGTGTTAGATTTTAAAACCTGTAGGTTTCTTTAAGGACAGTTTCTAGACATTAGAAAACTATATATTTGGTGAAACTGTTAGCAAAGCTGTTCTGATTTTTTTCTCACCCAAAATGTCTTGGTTTTTTGTTTGAAAATTCTTTTTATTGTACTCATTAACTATTCACAGATCAACAGAGTCTGTTAAAAATAGCAAAAAGTCACTATTTTTATTGTCTTGCTTGTATAGACTTTTATCAGCAATAAACAGCAGGACTTATGCAGGAAGTTGGGAACCAGATAGCACTTGAAGTGCAGGTAGCACTAGAAGTGCAGAAGTTTGGGTGGGGGTAGGACTTGAATGCTACCTTGAGATTTAGAGAGAGTGAGGCTCAGTTTTAGGGTTAATATTGTGTTACCATGGGCAGAAGTTGCTGACAGCAAGCTTTATAGATGGAGGAAAGAGATAGAACTAAAAGAGAGGGTTTAAGCACTTGGTCTTCAGACTGCAAGGAACCCCAGGGGTTATCTGGTCAAAGGAAGGAGAATGGAGTCACGGTGAAAAAATGAACTCTGGAGCCTTGGATTCAAATACTGACTGTGAGACAAATTGAGCAAGTTATCTGACCTCTCTGTATAACTATAAAATGGGGAGGTCAGTAGTAAGTACTGTTACTTTTATGAGAAATAATTGATATTATGCACAGTGCCTGGCATTTAGCAAATGCTCAAATATTAATTCAGGACTTTCCAAAACGTACGTCATTCCCAACTGAATGAGTTAAAGCTCCTCTAATCTCAGACCTTGAGTGAGACAAATATTGTTTTCTCACTGTGCTATCATGTGAAAAAGTTGAGAAGTAGCTATTATCTGATATTGTAGCATTCACACCATGGGGTCTCAGGGCAGACAAAATCTGTACTGCTGTTCTACCTCCTTCTTTATCCCCTGGCTCCACTTTTTATAGCAGGGTTGTGCTTAAAATGTCTTAATATTAAAAACTCCCCTCTGTTATTACAAAAGCAACATAATGTCTTATATTTAAAAACTCCCCTCTGTTATTACAAAAGCAACATATGTAGATTGCCATATTGCCACTCTTAACACCTTGATATTCTTTTGTGTTTTATATGCATATTCATACACACACACACGTTTTTTGTACCAATGCAGGAAGTGCATATTTGCTTTTTTCCCCACACTAACCTGAGATCAGTCTCTAATATTCTTTTGTAGCTTACTTTTTTCAGTTAATGGTTTCCACCTTTTCATGTCAGTTCATTTCTATTTAATACCTAGTCCATGTTCAAATTTGTCCAATTGTCCCAGAAATCTACTTTTATGGCCAGTATATCCAGTGTGAATGAAATTGTCTTTAGAGAAGAGCAAGTGTTTATACTGCTTTTAAAAAGTTTTAAATCTACTCATCCAGTCCATTTCATGCTTGAAGTGGACACTTTAAATTTTTTGATTTTTATTTTTATCACTCATAGAGTAGACAGTCTATGAGACTTATACAAAAAACAGTGGTCCTCTGCTCATCCACCCCGATTTGTCATTCTCCAAAAATAATCACTTTTCAGCTCTTTAGTTGATTCTTTGCTATATATCTGTACATCAACAAATCATGTGTTTAAATTACTTCTTTATGAGTTTTCAGTTTTAGGCTTTATCCAATTTATTGCCCGACCCCCCCCACCCCATAGAACGATTTCAGTTGTTTTCCACCTTCCTGTCCTTGTCCATACCTGCACATTTTCTGTCCTCCCAAAAGACTTGTTTCAGTTTTGTTTAGATTGCTCTTGATGTTTGCATTATTATGATTCTGTAAATTCTATACATAACTAGACCATGTAGTGATTACTTTTCCTTTTTTATATATCTTTTTATTTTCTCTGGAGTTAGCCATTGAATTTGTACTTTTCTTGTGCTTAATATTTTGTCTTTTATATTATTAATTCAATCCCAGATTTTCTGCCAATTGTCCAAATTTCTTCGCACACATTCAATATATTCAAACACATGGGTAGTCTATCGGTTTTATTTTCAAAGTTCTGTTTCCCAGAGCCTTCTGAGCTTCCTCAATCTGTACTTGGTATTCTCTAGGTCTGCTGTGCAGATGTCATCTTGGGATCTCCATTATCTGGGGATTCATTTTCTTCCTTGGTTGGATCCTGTTCTTCCTCTTTCTTGACACACTCCTTCATTCTGGTGCCCACATCCTCTGGTAGCTTTCTGAATAAGAGAATGTTACGCAGTTTATTTTTTTCAGAACCTTGCATGTATAAGAATGTGTTTACTCTACTTTTTAACAGTTGACGGTATTGTGGCTGAGTAAGCCTTCTGAGTGCCCCCAGAATGTTGAAGCTACTGTTCTCATTGTTTTCTGCCTTCCAGTGTAACTGCTAAATCGGTCCCATTTTGGTCTTGACTTTTTACAAGGAAACTGTGTCTTCTCCCTGGAAGTAGAAACTTTCATTTCCTCTTAATGTTATGAAATTTAATTAAGATTTGCTTTTTATTCATTATGTAGGGTATTCAGCCTCTTCAGTCGCAAAACTTGTGTCCTTCAGTTGGGGAAGTTATCTTGAATCATAATGATTATGATTTCCTCATCTCTATTTTCTGTATTCCCTTTTTCTGGAACTTATTATTTGCATGTTGGACTGCCTCGACTGGTCTCCTGGTTTTTCTTCCGTTTTCTTTCCCAGTTTTCATCATTTTTCTTTTTGCTCTACTTTCAGGGCACTTTAGCCAACTTTATCTTCCAGCCTAATGATATTTATCTTCTAAAATCTATTGAGATTTTTATTTTACTGTGATATTTAATTTTCAGGAGCTTGTAAAATTTTTCTATATATCCTGTTTTTAATAGTATCCTGATCGTTCATGGTTGCAATATCCTTTTGTATTAGATAGTGGTGGTGGTGGCTACACAGCTCTGAATATACTAAACCCCACTGGATGGTGCACTATAAAGCTGATATTAAAAAGATTTTTTTAATGTTTCTCTGACAATATTAATGATAACCCTTTTGAAGTTTTATTCTCCTTGCATAGAATTTTCTTTTCTCCAGATTGCTTTTTCTGTTTCACATTACGCCTTTCCTCAAATGCCTGGTGGTCCTGGGCTGTCCATCATATTAAAGAATGGAGGACTAAAAAGGTGAATGCTCTGTGCATCTGACTTGTTGATCAGTGAACCTCACTGTGAGATGAACTGGTGGTTGGGCCCTTTCACTGGGAGCTCGCCAGTGCCAGCATCTGTAGGTCTATTGTCTTGGTCTCGTCAGGTGTCCCAGAGAAGACTCTTCTAGTCTTTTACATAGAGGGTATGAGATTGGCTGCTAGCATTCTGGGAGCTCTAGGGGAAAGTCGAGTCTTAAACATTTAGCATATAAACACGAATCCCCTTATTACAGTGTAGTATTCACACTTTCAACTGCCTGCTGTTTCCTAGTCCAGAGACTCTGTACTACTCTCTCCAGAGAATCAACCTCCTAAGCTTCTGCCAAGCTTGGGGAAAAGATCTGGGGATCTGGGAATCTGTTTTTTTGTTGTGGTTTTTTTGTTTTTTTTGTTTTTGTTTTTGTTTGTTTTAAATTTTAAACATAAGAAAGTACAGATAAGAGTCAAATGAACACCCACGTTACCTGTTAGCCAGTTTTAACAATTACCAACTCAAGACCACTTTTATTTTGTCTAATCCCTACTACTTTCTCCAAATTATTTTGAGGCAGATATTTTTCATTATATATCTCTAAAAGTTAAAAACTCTTTAAACGCGCGCGCGCGCGGCACACACACCCACACTTTTACCTCAAAAAGAAAGCTCACAGTCTCCTTAAGATTGGCATTTATTCAATCAGTTCTAACTGCTTTTTAAAATAGACTTTACACTAATGCCTCCATTTCCAGTAGTACCTATTACTGCCAACTCCTAAGTCTTTTGGAGTCTTGCCGTGTAAAGCAGCTTGTTTCTCAACTTTGCCCAGTCCAATTTAGGATTCCAGTTTCTTGGGTCAACCATCTTGGGACTACTCATCCATCTGCTTTCCAGCTTCCAAAATTTCATTGCTGTTACATCATCTCCTATCCTTTTTGTCCTTGTGCTTTGAAAAGTCGCTCTATAATAGTCTTAGTGGGATTTCAGGAGGGAGCAAAGGTAAATGTGTTTGTTCACTATGACTTCTTTTAAAAAAATTTATAATTTTTATTTTTTCCATTATAGTTGACTTACAATATTATATTAGCTTCAGGTGTACAATACAGGGATTCGACATTTATATAATTTATGAAATGATCACCTTGATAAATCCAGTACCCATTTGACACCATACATAGTTATTACAGTACTACTGATTATATTCCCCAAGCTCTACTCTACATTTCCATGACTGTTTTTTAACTACCAATTTGTACTTTTTAATCCCGTCCCCCTTTCACCAGTCCTCCACCTCCCCAGCTGACAACCATCAAAATGCTCTCAGTAAGCTTGTTGTTTATTCTCTTCTCTAGATTTCACAGTATGACTTCTTTGAACATTCCTGATGGCTGGTTGTCCAGCTGTTACTCTGAAGCCTTGAGGGATGAAGTGGGCATTCCTTCCCAGAGCCTCTTAATCCGTCTTTATACCCCACCAACAGTAGACAAGTTCATCTTTATGATGATCTTTTCCCCTCTGACTCCTGTTGTAATGACATTAACTTTAACTGCTTTTTCCCATGACAGCCTATCAGATGTTTGAATAGAAATAGTCTGTTACTGCTAGTCATCTTCTCTCCACACTAAAGATTTTGTGGTCCTTTGACTGTTCCTCACAGGGCAGTTTGTAGTCTTCTCTCCATCACGGTCTCTTTCCTCTGATCTCCTCTATTTCACTTCCTTTTGGTGTATAGCTTCCAAACTAAACTCATCTTTTCTAATTGGATCTAATCAGAAAAGAACAAGACATCTTTTCTTCCTTAGACATTATACCTTGATTAGTGTAGACTTTGACCCTATTAACTTTTTGGTTAATCTTATCGGCTTGAGTAGAGGCAAAAAGAATGCTGCAATCCTTTCACATACTGTTTCTGTCTGCCCTCAATCCTGCATTTATGTCCATGGTTTTTGGATCCAAACACAGGGATTTGCATATGTTCTTATTAAACACTGCATTGTTCAGAGGTCTGTGATGGAAATAGAGGTATTTGTGCCAGTCATAAAACCTCAGTGGGAGATTTCCGTATTTCATATAGGAGGGAAATAAGGAAAAGGAACAGGAGTTTTAAGGAAGAACGAGGTTTACTTAGAAAAGAGGGTAGAAGACTCCTGAAATATTTCTTGGTGAGGGAGATCTATGAGTGAGTGTAATCAGCGAAAGAAAGAAGCCACCAATGAGGGAAGGATTGAGATCTGGGGAGAGGTGGCAGTTGCTAAGTGAGGAAAGTCTTGTAGGATGTGAGAGGGAATGGGGTTGGGGCACCGGAGCAGAAAACGTTGCAGGTTAAAAAGAAGAGGAACACTGTGCACTGCTACTGTGCTTTCCTTATATTGAGTTCTCTTCACCTGTTACTTAATCCAGGCAGCAGCCTGTGAGTGTGGTAATATTTGCTCCAGCTTTCAGATCAAGAAGCAGAACTTTATGGAGGTAAAGAAATGTGTGTAAAGTCACATGACCAGTTAGTGACAGCAGGATTCTGTACCCAGTTTCCCAAATGACCGAATATGGATAGGGAGCAAGTTAGATTATGGTTAAAGGTTAGTGAAAACAGGACTGTAAAGTAAATAAATCAAGTTAGCTCTCATCCAAAGAGCATTTAAAAGGAAAAGCCCAGCTAAACTTTAGGTGCTACTTTAAGGCACTTCTTTCTAATTCTAGTTTTGTATTTAGTACTTGGTAACCAGTTGAAAATTTTGCAATGGTTGCTTTCTTCTGAAATTATTTGGGGAAAGGGGGTTTAATATTTTGAAAGAGAGATGAAATAATAAAATTGTATATACATGTGGTGCTACTTACTAATATATGTTTTGAAAACACAGTGAGTTATCCTGAATTTGTATTTTTGAGTTACATATATGGACTTTTCAACAACAACAACAACAACAACAACAACAACAAAAATCGCTGATCTTGAGAGCTATAAAATAAATATTTCAAAATTTTAAACAGACCGGGATTTTCTTGGCATTCTTTTTACTTTGTAGGCTTTCGCCCAGTTTGATGCTGAGGGTGATGGTACAGTTGATGCTGAGAACATGTTGGAGGCCCTCAAGAATTCTAGTGGAGCTAATCTTCAGGGGGAGTTGAGCCACATCATCAGACAACTGCAGGCCTGTTCTCTCGTTCCAGGTAAGGCCCTCATCTGAGTACCAGATGCTAAAGAGCATTCTCTTAGAGCCAAAATGAACTTTGCTGTTCTGTGGGTTGTAATTAGGCAAGCTTGTAGGCACCATGAAATAAGCATGCTTCTTCAAGGGTCTTTCTCAGGCACATGATAAATAGTATTCAGTGTAATTATCTCTTTTGTTCCCAATACAGTGATGGTTGAGCATTTCTACCATTTTTATGAACCTTTGTTATGAGACTACCATCTTTAATAGATCTTTTTATTTCACTATCTCAAGAACCCTTTTTCCTGGCCTACATGTAGGGATTTTATGTTTTCTTAGCAGTCTGCATTTGGGGGGGGGGTAACATAGGAGCATTGTAATTAATTAATTCAATATTTAACTATTTGTTAAGTGTCTTCTTTATTCTTATATTGTGAGCTCTGTGAAGACAAGGACCTTTTCTTTTATTTCTACTGTGTCCTCACATTTAGCACATTTTTTGGCACATGGTGGGCACTCAGTGATTTTTTTTTAGAAAGCTTTAACTCTGACATTTAAGTAAATATAAAAGTAGCTTAAAATTAAGCCATGCATCTTCTGCACTGTATGTATGGAAAACTTTGCCTATAGTTTTGTGTGATTTCTTTTGGGGGCTCAGAAGAAAGAATCATAATAAAAATTACCTTTTTATTCCCCTAGCAAGAAAACAATTAAATTTGAAAGGAAAAAGAAAAAAAAAAAAAACCTTTGCATATCATCCTTTTAGTGTCTGATTATCTTATCTAAGAACTTTTTCTGCTGTGTTCTTGCTGTAGAGCCTAGCTGGGGCAGCAATGGAGGCAAATCAGATTGTAAATCTGATTGCCCTTAACTTCTCTGGCTTAATGCTGAGGATGTATTGAGCTAGGGAAGGATGGTTTCTGCGTCCTACTAAGGAATGCATATTTCCACTCTTCCTCAAATTGTCTTTAATTACATACTTTTTTTTTGAGATCAATTTATTAATTTTTTAATTAATTTATTTAAAATTTAATAAATTTATAATTATGCATTTAATTAGTTTCAAGTATACAGTACATTGGTTAATTACATACTTTTTATTAAGCATTATGGGTAGCCTGTCATATGTTAACTTTTCCTACTCTCATGGCACTTAAAATTGTGGTTTGAATTATGTTTAACTACCTTATATCTTGGCATTTACATATCTCCCACTTTTGCACTACCAGCATGTGGACAGCATCAGGAGCTTCATTTGAACACTTCAAAGAAAAATTAGGGGAGGAGAGGGGAGGGAGGGGAGACCAGGGAATCCACCAACAGTTAATACTCAGTGCACCATTGCTCTGGGTGACTATGGAGAAAGGGGGAGATTAGGTTAGAAAAATTCAGGGTCCAGATCCCAAGGTGCTTACACAGTAGGGTTGTGACTTAGGACTTTCTACTCATGATTTTATCAATACCCAACTTAAAAGAATTGTTTTATCACAGTCTTAGTACAAACCTTAGTAAGCTGAACTCACCTCTCTGGTGGGATTTCAGTTTCCTATTTCTAACCCAGACTGAAAGTTGTATTGGTGCTTAGTGTTTAAAAGAGAGACAGCATTTTTACTGAATTCATTGCTTATTTCAACATGTAAAAAAAAATCCCCATTACAACTCAGTCTGTTTTTTCACATGGGTTCTGAGCATATCAGTGCAACATCAGCAGTGTCAGAATGTGCAGTTTGGACATTACTGTGGGAGTTTGCTAAGAAAAGAAAACTATAAAGAGGGCAAGGGATGGCATTGACTTTTGAGTCCTGGGAAGTCAAACCCATGTCTCCAGGTTTGTATAGGGCACATAGTCAAAACGGGCGCTTCAAATGCAAAATTTCTCCTCAGCCTCATGTTTTGTCTTAAATTACTCCAAAATTTCATTCTGCTGTAATATATCTGTTTGGTTTACATTTAAAAACAATTTCTTCCTGCAGACTTCTGGAGTTTTGCTCTGGGTGCTGCTTACATGGGTGTGTTCAGTTTGTGAAAGTTCATCAAGCAATACAATTATAGTGTAGATACTTTCTGTTCTGAATATTATGATTCATTAGAAAGTGAAAAAGAAAAAATTCCTTCAAATCCGAAAATGTATCTGAGCTCCGGGAAAAGCTGCCATGTTTATCTTCTCTTCACTTAACCCTAGTACCCCTCTGGGTTCTGGGCACTTCAATTCAAGGAATATTATTGTAGATTATGGGGAACCATTAAAGGCATTTAAACAGGGGTAGACATGGTCTGTTTTGTGGTTTTGTAACATTATTCAGGTTAATGCCAGACAAAGGGGAGCCACTTAAAAAATTTGGATAGGTGTATGAACAGGAGATGTTGAGGCCAGAGCCTGGGCAGTGGCTAGGGATGGTCAGATGGGCAGACTCCAGAGGAGTCACCCTCGCAGGAAGAAACTGGAATGGAAAGAGCACTTGGAGGTAGTGCAAGGGGGTTTTCCTGGTCCTACCCCTTTTTTGTTGTCTTGGTGTATCACCCGAGCCTCATTTTCCTCAGTTGCACAACAAGAATACTAGTAGCTTAGTTGTCTTCCTCACCTTATTGTGAGGACCTGATGAGATGATATGTGTGGAAGTACCTGATAGGCTTCCACATGAAATGCCATCGGAAATTGTGGTCAGGGTAGTGGTTATATTATCACTATTATTGTTTTCCGTAGCTGAGTGTAAAAGCTGTTATGCTTTTACTTTTTAATGTGGTAAACTTTATTCCTAGCCTTTATTTTATATGCAAAACTTCTTTTAAAACTTCTAGTTAATATTTAAGTGCTTATAAATTTTTCAAGTTTGGATTGAAACAACCATTATTCTAAGTCTTCTAAAATTCTGTTAAACTCAAAATTAATTTTTAAATTGAGGTTACTATGGGTTCATTTTTTAAAAACTTGTTTAGATTTTTAAATGATTAAAGCTGGAAGTATCAGTGAAGATTGTTAATGGTTATTTTTAATTCCGCCAATTCAGATAGGCTGCTAGGCGGGGAATGTGGAAACTATTGTGGTGGGGTTCCCAAAACACCAAAAATGGATTTTATCTACTTAGGTTTCATAGACATATTTTCGGAGTCCAAGGAGGGCCTGGGTGTTCACTCATCAATGATTCTGCGCTTTCTGCATCGCAATCGGCTCTCTAGCACGGTCATCCCCTACCCCATGCTGGACCACTGCAATAACATGTGCACCATGAGGGCTTCTGTTCTGAAGGAGTCTCTGGATCAACTGGTACAGAAAGAAAAGGGTACGTGTAGGGGGAATGGGTGATCCCGAAATACTATGTCATCATTTCTCCAAATGTAGTATTAGTATTTGTTAATAGGGTGAGCCACCCTTCTCCCTGCCTTTATTTCTGAAAATACAACAGTGACCAGTTTGTAGCATAAAAATGTGATCTGTGCTTTTTTCTTTCTCTCTCTCTCCTTCCACTCCCCTCCCTTTCTTTTTAGCATGACTTGTTTCTCATCATTCAGGTCTCTGCTCAGATGTGAATTCAGGGAGGCCTTTCCTCATTGCTCTAATTAATGCCCCACTCCCTACCATTCCCCACCTTCTGGCCACTATCCCTTTGCAGGTCTAAAGGTCTAAATGGCACTTATCATTATCATTAGCATATTATTTACTTGTGTTTTGCCTGTCTTGTTCACTTTGTTATTCTTAGCACCTGGAACTTTGCCTGTCACATAACACTCTATGAGTAGCTGTTGAATAAATGAGAAAAGCCATTACCGACTCACTTAGTGATGGGAACAAAAGTTGATAATGTGAATAGACAGGTCTGTAGAGCATAACAGAATCCAGAAACAGACCTAATTATATGTGAGAATATAGTACCAGATATAGTCAGTATTATAAATCAGGATAGAAAAGTGAATTAGTCAACAAGTGGGGTTAGGGCAGCCGGTTAGCCATTGGAGAAAAAATTGTGAAAAAAAACTGGAGCCTTAACCCATTTTCTTCACTTAAATAAATTTCAGATGGATCAAAAGTTCAACTGAAAAGAAAACTACAAGAGTATTAGAAGGAAATAGTTCTACTTTATATAAAAATCCTGACATAGAAAAACCTTTCTCAGCGATACATAGAATGTAGAAACTACAAGAAAAAATTAAATAAATTAGACTGTGTCTAAGTGTAAAGTTCTGTAGAGCAAAAATATAAGCAGAATGAAAAGAGAAATGACATTCTAGGGAAGGGAAATATTTGTAACATATTATGACAGACTCAAGTTTTTATTGACTCAGACCTTGGACAATTACTTTACTTTCTGTGCCGTAGTTTCTTTATTTCTAAAATGAAGTACACATAGAAAAGTACCTGGCTCACAGTACACACTCAGTAAATATTACTTATTATATGTGTGTATATATATTTGATAAGAAGACTTGTGACCCAGTAGAAAATAGATGAGGGTAGGGCCAGCTCATACTCAGAAACACAAATGGCTTACAAACAAGTGATTTAAAAAGTCTCACTCATAATTAAATAAATGTAAATTCAAACTATAAAACACCATTTTCTTCTCTTGGCATGGTTTTACAAATGTATCAGTGATTTAAGTGTTGTACTATAATGAGCTCATGGAGCAGTCCTGAGCCAATTTCTGCATTATATGGGTTCTTTGGAAGAAGATTTTAATGAACATTTATTTTTCTAGGGCTGTAGTGCCAAGCATATTTCTGTTAGATACTTTAAATGACTCTCTTCCCTGCGCCTCCCCTCCCCCACACTTGATGAAAGAGATGTCATGATAAAATCTGGTTTTCCCCACAGAAAGCCCTGGAGATCTAACTAGAAGCCCAGAGATGGATAAACTCAAGTCAGTAGCAAAGTGCTACGCTTATATAGAAACATCCTCCAACCCTGCAGACATTGACAAGATGACAAATGGAGAAACATCATCCTACTGGCAGTCAGATGGGAGTGCCCGCTCACATTGGATTCGGTTCGTGGTGTAATACCAATTCTTGAGTGAAAGTTCAAGAAAATTACCTGCTTTCTTTCTCTTATCCCATCAATGTGTTAAGAAATTATATATATGTTTTAATTTTAGAATATTTTCTACTTAACTGGCCAGTTTTTTTTCTTATTTTGACTATGAAGATGCTTTAAGAATAAGTAACAGGAATCATGTAAAATCATATAACCTGGTTCACATATTCACAATCATGGATGATTTCTTTATTTGGTATTTTAAGGGAGAAAATAGCTTCTGACTAATATGGTACTGATTTCAGATCTTTTTCACTAGTTTCTGAAGAAAATTAGTATCGCAAGGGACAAGTACTTTTCTTATATCAGATTTGATTTCATTTTCTAAGATCCTTTCCTGTACATTTAAAAAATCTGTATACAACTAAGTTCAGTAGTTTAGGAGAGGAAGAAGGAACAGGGTGGTCAGGAATCCTGAAGTGGAACTGATGAGAATAAACTGCTATTTCTAGAAGTTCTGAAACTGCTATCTAAATTTTCATCTATCCCTTCAAAGAATGGGCTAATTTCAGTTGGTAGAAATAGAAATAATTGTCTTCTCTTAGAGGATATAAATGACCTTTAGCCATCTAATTGATAGATGAGGAAATATACTTAGTTTTTTGGATGTGGTTTAGAATTTGCTTCTTGCCAAGTAAAGGGGTTTTGTTAAAATGTTCATATTGGACTTTCCTGCCTGTACTAACAGCATAAAAGGAAATGTAAGGTTAATCTTGAACAGAAATGAATTTTAGAGACTTGGGAAGGTCATAGAGACTTTGAAACTAATAGCCAGCATGTCAAGTTATTTTATTTTAGGAATATCAGTCTTTGGGAATATCAAATATAAGATCTTAGAGATGAGACTTGTGAAATTTGCTAGTTCTTGACTTATATAAACACTCGTAGTTTCTGCTGTCCTTTTTTTTCCAGTTTAAAGATGAAGCCAGATGTTGTGCTGAGGCACCTGTCCATTGCAGTGGCTGCCACTGACCAGAGCTACATGCCGCAGCAGGTGACAGTAGCTGTGGGAGGAATGCCAGCGATCTTCAGGAAGTCCGCGATGTGCACATTCCCAGCAATGTCACCGGCTATGTGACACTGCTGGAAAATGCCAACATCAGCCAGCTCTGTGAGTCAACCAAGATGTAGTTTGCCCTCCTATCTAAGGGATTGGGAGGGAGGAAGGAAGTAATCTTTTTTAGCAAGGAGATCTCTGAAGTGGAGAAGCTGTTAGTTTTTCTTTGGAAATTTGATTTACTTCTCATGATGCACATGAAAGTGGTCATTATTTCATCTGTTCCATGTTTTTAAAAGTTATAGAAAAGCAGTAAGCTCTTTTTAAATTAAAAATGTTATTCTTGTTTTCTAAGTGGAAAATTAGAAGAATATATATATATAAACAAAAATTATTTAAAATCCTGCTACCCAGGAATTGTCACTGTGAATTCATTGGTGTGGATCTGTCCAGACCTTTCCTTGTATGTGTGTATTTATGTATGTGTGTGTGGGCATGTGTATGTTTACACACACACATATATACACACATTTTTAAAAGTAAAAAATAAGGTTGTATATATATATTTACATCTATCTATACATATCGTTTTACAAAAGTAGTAATATTGTGTATATGCTCTTTTAATTTTTAATGTGTTGTCATATCATATATTCATGCACACCTTTATTTAATGTTGTAAGAATATGACTTAATTTTAACCAGCCCTTTTATTCTTGGACATTTAGGTTGTTTCCATTTTTATACTATTATAACCTTGCTTCACACATAGCATTTTGGAAATAATCACAATTCTGTGATTTCTTTCCAGGCTTATTTCATTCAGGGAACCGGAATGCTTCATGTTTTGTCTCATTTCTTCTAATGCTTTCCTGGGCCAAAAGAAGTGTTCTTACTTTGCTCAAAGGAACTGAGGCCTAGGGAGGTAGAGTCTTTGTGTCTCACCCCTAGGCAAAGAAGTAGTTAAGCTTGTGGAGTAGAAGCTTCCTGTCTTATACTGTGGTGGTCTTTTTTTTAAGTTGTGTCCTTTTTAACTTCTCGCTTCCTCCTCTCCAACCCAAATAAAAAATTATGACAGCTCTTAAAAGTGAGTCATGCCTGTGTCATCTATTTGGATTTGATTATTAAATAGAAATTCTTACAACTGCTACGAGCCAGCTACTGTTTTATATCTAGACCCAAATTTCAGAGCGCTAGGAAAAATTCTAGAAATTTTCTTACCATGTATTTAGTCAAGATTTAAAATATGCTCTTGGTATTAATTTTTAAGAACCATAAATCCCTAAGAAATGTTGTATTATAAAGATTTAAGCCACCCTTAATTTTATACATTATCCTTAAGATTCCTTAGATTGGTCAATGCTTTTTTGACAAATTTATTATATACTAGCTCCATTGCACACTTTATTTGTTTCTGGCATCAAAGTATATCTTCAGAATTTTCTTTTTGAAATGTGAATTACCATTTGCTTTTAGTTGGGAGCCTAGCATTTGCTGAACTGAAGAAGTTAATCCAATACTAAATTTGTTGTTTGCGCTTGACAGATGTCCAGATTAACATAAAGCGTTGTCTTAGCGATGGATGTGACACTAGAATTCATGGTCTGAGGGCTGTTGGCTTTCAGAAAATTAAGAAGTCTGGGGTCTCAGTCTCAGATGCTTCTGCAATATGGTATTGGTCTCTGCTGACATCTCTGGTGACAGCTTCCATGGAGACAAATCCCGCCTTTGTCCAGACAGTGCTGCGCAATACTCAGTAAGTCACTTTTTGCTTTCCAGTCCCTTCAAGGTTTACTCATTCTTTTCTAACCTTCTTGGCATCAAGGACCAGTGCTGCTATGAGAATCTAATGCCTGATGATCTGAGATAGAGCTGAGGCGCAATGCTATAGCGCTGCAGAAACAGTTGAAGCTTTGCTCACTTGCCTGCTACTCACCTCCTGCTGTGTGGCCTGGTTCCTAACAGGCACAGATCTTTACCAATTGAGGACCCCTGCTTTAGAGAGTGTCACTGAACAGCCTTTGATCATCAGTCATGGAGACTCAGTCAACAGCTCTGCCCCAGGTGCCCTGTTCTTTGCTGTTTGTGCCTTTAGCTCCAGGCATGCATACCATTGTGAAGGGGTCACTCTTACCTTTCCTCATCCGTTGAGGAATTGCTCACATTTAATTAGCACTTTATATTGGATAGAGCACTTTCAGATACTATTTATTTTTACTATGTGTTGTAAAATGTACCTATAAAAATTATCCCCATTTTATAGATGAGGATATTGTGATCTTCGCTGAGTACATGACCAGGCAGTGATAGATCAGTTTGAATCTAGGTCTTTGGACTCCAGAGTCCAAAGAGAGCTCTTTTCACTAATGAGTGAAATCTTTTCAGGGTTACTAAACTAATTTATTTTTAAATGTAGAGCACCTTTGAAAATTTTCTTTTAAAAAATGTTAGGGCAAGAAAGACCTACATACAGGGCAAAACAATCAGCTTCAGTAGCAATGAAGTATTGGTATTATATGTATAAGTTCAATAATTGGTAAATAGGCACTATTACTGTCAGCTATCAAAATATCAGATAAAAAGATTGTTAATATTTTGTTCTCTAGATGTCTTTTGAGATCTGTTATTGTTATTAAATAAAACTTCAGCAAATAATACTGCTAGCATTGTTAGATCTGAAGGGTAACATTTGGTAATATTCCTTCCTTCCGTTTTAAATTTTAAAAAAAGTTTCAAACTTAGAGAAATGGTTATTGCAAGTACAATACAAAGAACTTTTATTTCTTCCTGAGAGTAATTTGCCAACGCGGTCCCCCATCTCTCAATACTTTAGTGTGTATTTTCTGTAAACAAGAACATTCCATTACAACCATCAAAATCAAGAAATTAATATTGGTATATATTGCTGCCATCTAATCCTATTCAGGTTTGCAAGTTGTCCCAGTAATGTCCTTTATAGCAAAAGGATCCAGTCCAGAATCATACTTTGCAATTCACTGTCATGTGTCTTTAGTTGCCTTCAAAATGGAACAGTGCCTCAGTCTTTCCTTGGCTTTTATGACTTTGACACCTTTGAAAATTGTAGGTCAATTATTTTGAAGTGTCTTTCAATTTTGATTTATTTGTTGTTTCATCATGATTAAATTTAGATTTTGTAACTTTAACAGTAATACCATAGAAGTGATGATGCGTTCTCATTGCATTTCATCAAGTGACACACATCTTCAGAGTGCTGATGATACTAACTTTGACCCCTTGATAAAAATGGTGTCTGTGAGACTTCCCCACTGTAAAACGATTCTTTATCTCCTTATAATTAATAAATATGTTGTGAGGAGTTACTTTGAGGCACTGTAAATATCACAATTCTTATCAAACTTTATATTGATATGCACTCTTGATTTCTATCTTAATCACTGGTTTATAATACATCACAGTGTTGATCCTCAGATTGTCCCAGATTTGGCCAGTGGAAACCCTTTCAGTCTGATTTATATGTCCCTTTGATGTGTCCTAATCGTTCTTGAAACACTTCCTTACTTTCTAGATGAGATATTCCAGACCTGCCTTAGCTTGGAATCAACCATTTTTCTAAGGAGTCATGGTCCCTTTTGGTGGAGAATAATATTTAGAAACTAAACAAACTAAACTTGTTGCTTTTGGGGTGTTGCTACTCTCAGGTCCTCTCAGTGGACACAGCTAGTATGTTTGTATATAAATAATACACCGTTGTATATACATGTACACATTTACATCTATATATCTATAATACTGACAACTCTGGGTTTATACTGATACTTCCAATTTGAATCCAGCACTGTAGTGTTCATTCTAGCTTTCTCCCTTTCTGAATTTTAACATCCTTTTTCTGATAGTGAGAAACCTGGCTCCTGTCATTTCTAATATGTTTACTTGTTTAATCAATCCCTCTCCATGTAACCAGTCTCCCATCTCCCCAGCCTTTGTCTGGACACCCTCTTCACCCTGTTCCTACCCCAACACCATTTGCAGGGCTGCTGCTATGGCCACCCCTTGTATAGATGCCCTCCTTGAGTCCCCGTGCCCAGTGCCAGGTCACCCTCCTTACCCTACTTGACATTTAAATTTCATGCCAGGCTGCCCCTTTGTGCAGATACCTTTTTCATTCTGCGTAGTAACCCATTTCAGTACCCCACTATGGGCCACCATGGTGCCCCCCTGCAAGCACACATGAATGCCTGCAAGCCAAGTTGTTGAACAATGAGTATATTTAAAGTTTATATTCCTCACAGTTTTAATAATTAATCTGCAATGATATTTTCAATCCTAACTTAAATATCAGTTATCTAAAACTATTATAAAAAAAAATAATTGAAAAAATCAATGAGGAAAAATAAGAAAAATAATATTATGAAACAAGTCTTTACTTGTATGAGTGGAAAGAAATTCAGTAAATCATTGCATGCCACTAATGTCTGTCTTTCCTTCCTTCCTTCCTTCCTTCCTTCCCTTTCCTTTCTTTTATTATTATTTATGCCTAAGGCACCTGGTCTTCCTAGGTGGTCTCCCATCCAAGTACTAACCAGGCCCAACCCTGCTTAGCTTCCGAGATCAGACATTATGCTTGTTCGGGTGGCATGGCCATAGACCATGGATCATGGCTCCACTGGGGCATGGACCCAGGACCTGTGTGTAAAATAGACATGCTAACCGCTACACTATAGAATCACGTCCAGAAACCATAGATCTTAAGATCATATGTATAAAATGAATTTTTTACTGTGCTACAAACTGCTCAACCTCTGGGGTCAAGTTTTCTAAGAACTCTAGGGTTTTTTTTTTTTTTTTTGTAGAGTGTGTATGTCTTTTGCTCACAGTACTTAAAATGAACACTTGATTCCAGAGAGTTGAATAAGCTTTTACAGGTGGAAACAGAATTCTTAAAAAGAAAGGGGTGGAGGGTGGGAGAGGAAGGAAGGAAGGAGGAGAGGAAGAAGGAAGGAAAAGAGGAAGGAAGGAAGCCTTATTATATACTTAGCACCATGACTCCTGGGGAAAAAGGCTGTTTTATGTTGGGTACCAGATTCTTTGTTTATGAGAGATTAATCAAAACAAGCTTCTAACAATTTATCTTGAGTCTAATATTATTAAATTAATTTCACCTGAGTTTTGTTCTGTCCATCACCAAATTGTCTAATATATTTGTGAGTCTGTTTTTTGATGAGTGTATTCTGATTTTATATTTTACACTTCTAGGAAGGCACTGCAGCATATGCCTCCACTTTCCCTCTCACCAGGATCTACAGATTTCTCAACTTTCCTGTCTCCCAACGTTCTGGAAGAAGTGGACAGCTTCCTCATAAGAATAACTAGGTACAATCAAGCTTAATAAAGTGGAATTTGTGAGGGGTGGAGGGCATTTATTAAGTCTATTAAGTCTTTTTATTTTAATCTTTTATAGATTACTACTAAAAATGGTTCATTTTAGTGACTTAAAAGAAAGTGAAATAATAGTTCATCCATCTAAAATCCATTGCCTAGCAATATCACTTGACCTTGGAATTTGGGGTAAAGAGGGAGTAGTCCTCTGATTTAGCTTGAACAGATTTTTTCCCGAAGTCCAAATGTAAAACTTCTCTTCACTTAGATCCCCAGCCTGTGGCCTTACTTAGCACTTGCTTACCTCTACGCACAGGTCTGACATGCCCAGTTGTCTATAAAACTGGGAAAGGGCACCTGGCTAGCTTAATAGTGGGGTTGCTTAGTGTAGAGACACTTAGCTCTGTCTCAGTGACCCCAGAGGACATTACTGTTATAGTACAAACCAGATGTTGGGCCATCCTAGACAGTTTTAAAAGTTTCATTGTAATGTGTTCAAAAAGGTAGAGAAGTGTGTTGTGGAATAGATCTAAAATGCATTTTTGGCACTTGAAGGAATAAACCCTTAAGTCTCTGGCCAAGCCAAATAATTTCCCAAGGCTTCTTAATAGCAGAGGCTACTGCAGTAGCTTATATATTTTTGGTTTGTAAAGTTCGACTTGTTAAAATTGATATTATTAGTATTATTTAATGCTTATAGATAAAGGTTACAGAACTGAAGATTTAATTACCTGATTCTCTGGGTTGATTTAGTATTTCTTTAGTTTATCCTAAGGATTAAAAAAATTATTTAAATTAGTTTCAAGTATACAGTACATTGGTTAGACATCTATATAGTTCATAAAACAATCCCCCCAATTGCTCCTTCCCTTCCCTGGCCCTCTACCTAGCCATCATATTAACGCTAACTGCATTCCCTCTGCCATGCTCCCCATCCCTGTGACCAACTATCAACTACTAATTTGTACTTCTTTAACCCTTGACTCCATTCTTCCAGCCCCCCCTTCCCCTCTGTCCATCACCAAATTGTCTGCTATATTTATGAGTCTGTTTTTGATCAGTTTGAACCTGGGAAACACATAGAAAACATATGTCAAGTTAACTTTACTTATGGTAATCAATTACATGCGGTTTGAGCTACCTGGATTTTCTCATGTTTTTAAGAAGTGAAAAGTGTTTTGCTCTTTGTTTACAGCTGCTGTTCTACTCCAGAGGTGGAGCTGACTCTTCTGGCTTTTGCACTAGCAAGGGGAAGTGTTGCCAAAGTGCTGAGCTCTCTGTGTTACCGTCATTGACCACCTGGACACACCTTATGATGCCTCGTCCCTCATCTCATCCATGGCATCAGTCAGGCAGAACCTGCTCCTTAAATATGGTAAATGGTTTAGCCATGAGAGACAAGTCATAATACCATTGTCAACTTGGGACTTTCTGGCATCTTCTTATCTTTTTGGGTAGTTTTTGGACTGGGTTGTTAAACCATACTTTCTGGATGAAAATACCCTCTTTGACTGGGGTTGGCAGGGAGAAGAGGGAGGTTGGTTTATTATGTCAGCATTAGCAGAAGAGGACCTGAGTGTCCACTAGACTTTACTCCTAGGATTTACTGGCCTGATCACTTAGGCTTGGTGGACATTTGATCGCAGCCATCTTTGGTGAAGTATAGGAGTGTCTCGTAGTATAGGCCAAGAGGGTTGGGAAGTTGGAGTATCTTTCATCTAGAGCAGTAAGGAAACTAGCCCTGACATGGTGCAAAGGATGTCTTGGAATGCATCCCTGTGGTTACTGTTGGGAAGGATATACGTGGACATACATTCATGACTGCCACCACTTTCCCTTCTTGGGCAATCCATCTGAGCACTTTTCTGTTCACCCAGGATGGGGCCTCCTAATCCTTCTCAACACAGGAGTCCATGTAGCTACTCCCAAATGATTGCAGTTGACAAGTGAGGAACAACTTATTTGCCATTTGGCCTCTAGTGCTAAAGTTCTATCCACAAAATACAGTATTGGATCTCATTCTCTTTAGTGCTAAAGTTCTATCCACAAAATACAGTATCGGATCTCATTCTCTTTAGTGCTAAAGTTCTATCCACAAAATACAGTATCAGATCTCATTCTCTTTAGTAATAGAGGCATTACTGTGATATTTCTCGTGATATATTTACCTTTGCCTTAATATGAGTTAATAATTTATGTTTAATTTTTAAAGTGAGAAAATTGATACCTTATAAATCCTGTTTCCCCCCTAAATTTGGAAAGATCATTTTTTGGTGGGTGGGGTGGCCCGTAGCAGGAATGGCTGGATGGGAACGATATGTGCTGTCTGGAAAATACTCCTCAGAAAAGTTTTCAATTCAGATGAGCTTTTATTTGGGCAGGGAGCACTAGATAGGGAGGACTGCTCAGGGGTATTTGTTGTTGGTACTGTTCTAGTTCTGGGTGGTTAATGGGGATTCATTATATCATGAAAACAGGAAAAAAGGTTTTCAGATCATCATAGCAAAAGTTGATTTTTATAATTCTTAAAACTTTCAAAATTTGCCTGGAGGTGTTTCTCTAAAACGCTAAGACATTATTTATATATTTAAATGTGATTACAATAAAAATTAATTATGGGCTCCAAAACATTGTCTTGGAAATGTTGCCACCCACCCCCTGAATATGTTGAATTTGTGGTAAGCATCTATTTTACAGTGTGCTTTGTTTCTAAATAGCAGTTATTCTAGAGAGCTCGTCTTGTAATCACTTAGGGACACAAGCTGTACTTTGTTTTTTATAGGAAAGAACAAAGGATGGCGTCAACTTTGTCTAATATTATTTCTCTAATTTGTCTATTTGTGTATTTGTCTAATATTATTGTTTCAGCTTTTAAATGACTAAATTTTTAGTCAGCAGTCTGGGTGGCCACGGCACTCCATTTCCACTGATGTGCACACTAGCTTTTATTTTTTTCATAGTGCTAGCTTAAGGAGCTCTCTTTCTTTTCTTCGGTCAGGTAAGCCTCTCCAGTTGACTCTGCAGGCCTGTGATGTCAAAGGAAAAGAAGAGAAGTCAGGACCTGAAAACCTCCTTGTTGAACCGTGGACAAGGGATGTGAGTGGTGGATCTCTCCATCTTTAGAGAATGAAAAAGTCTGTAGTGTGCTCCCTAGACAGCTGTGTGAAATTACACACTGGTCTTTGAAATTTTAAGGATATGCAGTCGTCACTTCAGGTCGGCAGTAGTCCATGAACTATTCCCTTACTAGTGTTGCAATATGTTAGGTGCCAGTTGCCTGTAACAACTTAAAAGTTCTTCAGAGCCTTCAGTTTTGAAAAGCAAGGAATCTTCCTCCTGGGATATAAAGTTACCATTTTTAAGTTCAAATTGTCTTTCTATTAAATAATGTCATCAGTAGTAAGAAACTCAGTGGACCAGTAGCACTGTGCAGCTGAAAACATAATTTAAGAAGATATTTCTCAATATTGCTGATGTAGTATTTGAAGTGTGTGGAAGGAAGCCTCCTTCCCTAGTATCAACTTGATAATCACTCATGTACTCTTCAGTGTTGCTGTAGGTTCTATTCCTTATCTTGGAGAGTGTTTTTGAGTCTCATCCTCATTCATCTTGGCCAGCCAGTTAGTCTCCTGCATATGTCCCCTTCTTACTCACTATACTGGTTTGAATATTGCTAGTTCAGTAAAGGAAATGGGATGTTCCAGAAGTTATCAAACATCGAAAGGAATGGGCCTTACTGCTTTGAATTTGGTTTCCTCTTGGCTTTCCTCACAGCAGTACAGACTTCATGCATTCTCAGTGGTCGCCTTTTCTGTCCTGATTCCTGTATTCTTTCTTAGTACCAGTGAAGTAAAGACCTCTGGCAAAACACGATTATCCCATTTGTACCTCCTCTCCTTGGTGGTCTTCTTAAGCAATAGACTCTTGCACTAGACAGTTTTCCTATAGTCCTTCCTGAGCAGCTCAGCCTCTGTAGAGATGTTTTCTTCACGGCATCCATCTCCTGCCAAACTAAAGGCCACCAAAGGCCGCTGAGTCACCAGCATACAAAGTGGGGTTGGGAGGAGTTGATGGTGACTCTTCGCCCTTTCCCTTTCTCCATACCCAGGAAAGGCAAAACCACTCTCTGAGGAATTGGGATTTTTGTCTCTGGAGCATGTAAAGCACAATATTCCGGAAACCAATATATGGACTTTTTTATACTGTTATCATTATCCACTGGAAATCTCTTCTGTTTTATCTTTTTTTTATCTCCATCTATTCTTTTTTTTTTAAAGAGATTTTATTTTCTTAGAGCAGTTTTAGCTTTATAACAAAATTGGAGGAAGATACAGAGATTTCCTGTATACTATCTGTCCTCACACATGCATAGTCTCCCCCATTATCCACATCACTCACCAGAGTGATACAGTTTTTACCAAGGATGAACCTCCATTGACACATCATAATCACCTGAAGTCCATAGGGTGCACTCCTGGTGTTGTACATTCTGTGGATTTAAACAAATTTATAATGATGTATATCCATCATTATGATATCCAACACAGTATTTTCACATTTTTAAAAATCAGTATATAGATTTTTAACACTATTCTCATTTTGAAAGGACCACAGGTTTTTCCGCAGCTGTTAGAAGCATTTGCCAGCTCTATGTATGGTCTGATTGGAATATTTTGTTATCCTCTCTGTCTTATCCACTCACCTCTCCTCCCTGGATTTTGTAAACTAGTCATAGTTTGTTATTTTCGTTGTGTATGTGAGATGTGAATGGGTATGGGGGGAGACTCAGTTTCTCCTTCCACAACCATCGATGTCTGTGTCTTGTGACTCAGAGTAGGTTTTGGTCTCTCTTGCTCTTCCACAAAAAATGAGCCCATGGAGATAGGTGGGACAGGGGAAAGTCCTCACAGTCAGAGCTGTTGGGTCTTTAGGAATGATTTTTTTCTTCCCGTTACAAGAGGAAAAGCTCGTTTCACTGGTACACTTCAAGTTCCCCAACAGTGGGGAAGTATCAATTCTAGACAAGTGCCACTTGTTGCACGGAGTGCCAGAGAATATGAATGTCGATATTCCAAAGGGCTAACCTTCCAGTGTTGGCAGCCACTGATCTGGTATTTTAAAGAAATACAGGGTGCTACCAATAGAACAGAAGGGGTAGATTTAGTAAATTTCTAAAAATAATTGCTTATATTTTTTCTGTCATTTTAAGAGAATAAATTGGGCAAGGGGCAAGGATGTCAAAACATATGTGGCTTTAAAATATCACAATTAGACATATGAGCTTGTTTTTTTCCAAGAAAAGGAAGCATAAAGGTTTTATTTATTGACGCTTTAAGCTTTATTTGTTTATTTGTTTTGACCTTAAAAGTGCTTAAATGTGTATTTGGTGGCATTGTTGTTTAAAAAGAATCTGATTCTTTTGACTTAAATTATTGCTTCAGATATTTTGAGACTAATTAAAAATGCTGACTAAACAGTTAACATCTGTGCAATATTTCAGCCTTTACAATACATTTGATTAGATAGAGGCATCTAGATCCCTGGGAAAGTAACAATTCAATAATTGGTACAGTTTTTAGTATTATTGTTTAGTGGAATTGCGTGATATTCTGGCTATGTGGTTTCTTAAAATTGTCTACAGAATTACTGTTTAATAGAACTAGATCATATAATAGTTTGTCTCTGAATTAGTAAAGGTTCCTTTGGATTTAATTTTCTTGGTGACAAATTTTGCATAATGTCTTATGGAGGTTCCACTTTGCAAATTTTTGTGTTATTGAACTCAAGGTAATGAAATGAGAAGCATGAAATAGCTTTCAGTCTTTTAATCTTGCTAAGGTAGAAGGGTGAGAGCAACTATGATCCCAGGAAGAAGGTTGGTGGTGCCAACTTGAGCAAATATGTGAGTTATATCATTTACAGAGAAATCATTGAAAGAGAAAGGTAGCCTTGGGTCTAGCAGCAGACATTTTTGTGAATTATTAAAAGATAATTAATAAAAACAAAAAAGGTCTCATGCAAATGGCATATGTGAGACTGTGTGTTTCATACAAATATAAAGTAAACATATATCAAACCTTTTATTTATCTCACTAATTACTGAAGAACCAGTAAGATGGTACAAACAGTTTGAAGGAGAATTTGTAAAATGCACATAGACCAATAAGAATGATGACACGAATCTACAAATAGATACAAAATTGGTCAGTACTTGTAAGGGCAATCAACAGTATTTCCACAGAACACAATTTTTATTTTTGTGCATAAGAATCATTTGCATTACTGTCATTAGTCTACAATTTATAGAATTGTAAATAGCACAGAGACAGTGAAAGGTGACAATAACTTAAAGAATGTGCTACACAGAACACTCAGCAATCTTTTTTCCATTTGAAAGTCTTTCACAATCTTTGTTGACAGAATGTTCTAGAAGCTGTCTAATCCCTCTCTCAGCCTCTAAGCCTGCTTGCTTTTGTCAGCCTAGTTGAACATCAGTCATGGTTTTAGGAATGGCTCAGAAAGATGATTGATTATCCAGTGTTTTGTCTCTTCGAATTAAAGGCACAATCTTTATAAACATTTTTGTTTTTGTATTGTTACTTCAGAGCAGTGCCACCTGTATGGTTGAGATGATTTGATCTTAATTCTTAGGGTTATAACAAATAAGTCAGTCTTCCTAACTTTGGTTTTTACTTTTTTGTAGGTTTTCTTACAGAGACTGGAAAAACCAGAGCAAGTACTATTTTTAGTACAGGAACTGAATCTGCCTTCCAAGTTACACAAATCAGAATTATGGTAATTTTTATTCTACCTTCTTTTAGCAATATTACTACTGTTTTTAAATATAGAATTACATTTCAGAGGTCCATGTCATTGGTTTTTCATTGAACCTTTAATGATTATTCTGTGTCAGGCCTGTAGCAGAGGGACACAAAGGTGAATAGATTGTTAAGTCTGTGATTGGTGTAAATATAAGGATTGAGAAAGGTAAGAAATCATTTCTTGGGAAGCAGCTTTCTTACTTTTCCAGGACTCAATGTATTTGAAAGATTGTTTCATTGGTTTGATTTTGCTTTAAGCTATTTGAATTTAACTATATTATTTGGAAACCAAACAGCTACAGAATTTTGGCCCCTTTGATGTACATTATCTAGATCTCTGTTTCCAGGTTCGACGTGGTGGCATTGGTGCCCAGTGTGGACTGGTGTTTGCCTATAACTCATCTTCTGATAAATTTCATGCAGAAGAACACTTCAAAAGGTTTGAAAAATATGACAAATGGAAGCTTCAGGAATTCAGGCAATTTGTAAAAAGCAGGTAAGGAGCAGAATAAAAACTTTTGTAGTAGTAAAATTGTATACATTCTCTTATTGGTAAAATATGCTTTCTTGTCTAACCTATCCTCAGTGGCCATGAGCATTCATTGTTACTAAGAGTTTATGTGAAGATGTGTATTTTTATTTGTGCATAGATTCTTACTTGGTCCCTTCTGTGACCAGACGTATACCTCTTCAAGATAGCTGAGCAATAGAACGTGTCTGACTTGTGGGCAGCCTGAGGTCTTCAGTCTTACCTAGCCTCTGAGAAATTTACCCATATCCCAGCCTCCCTCCTCCTAGTCATACTTTTACTGAAGATACTGTAATGAGCAAATTGGCACAATCCCTGTTCTTTGGAGCTTCCTGATTAGCTCAGAAGACAGAGGCTAAAACTGGTAGTGTCACAGTATTATATATACTAGGTGGGTGTCCTGGGAGCACATGGCCAAGCACCTGACCTGATCAGGGAAGGCTTCCTGGAAGAGATGTTGTTTATGGTGAGAACTAAAGATGAATTAGAGTTAATTAGCCTCTTGAAGAAGTAGAAGGAGATTGTCTTAAGCAAAGAGAAGAGTAGATTTAGGAACTCAGAGGTGAAGTATGGTATCTTCAAGGATTGACAGATTCCATATTGCTGAGGTATACTATGAGGTGGAGAATGGTGAGAGGTGAAACTGGAGAGTTAGGAAGAGGGCAGGTTATTAAAGCCCTTTTTGTCTCTCTTTCAGAGTTTAGACTTTATATTTAAAGCGTTGGCAGGGGTCAGGGCAGGGAGTGGGGTGGAGTTCTAAGAAGAAGGCGAACAGATGCATGTTTTAGAAGCACTGGTTCATGCTGTGTTTAGCATGGACTGGAGTAGAGCAAGCATGGAGGCAGGACGAAATAGAGGAAGCTCTCACTGTCAGCTAGGAAGCCAGGGGTGTATTCTCAGCTAGAGCAGCAATAGCATCGATGGAGAGAGGTAAACCGATTTGAGAGACAACTTGAAGGTAGGAGCAACAGGGCCTGGGAGTGAGTGAATGTACAACAGGATAGGGAAGAAAGCTTAGGCATCAAAGAGTCCTGGAGTTTGGGCCTAGGCAGGTAGGAACATTGGTAGCGCCTTTCTCTGACTCTGAGTTAAAAAATACCTCAGGAAAAACAGGTTTGAGGGGAAGATGGTGAGCTCAGTTTTGGTGCTGTTGAATTTGATGTTCTAGGAGGACTTTGAGATATATGATAACTAGTTGGATAACCAGGTCAGAGCCTTGAAGAGATATTTGTGCTGAAAGTATGAGTATATGAGCTGGGAAGAGAAGAGAAATTAGGTCAGTGTGCTGGGAGGCACCAGCATTTAAGGGGCAACAACGAGAAGGAGGCTGAGAAAAACAGCTGGAAAGGCAACAAGAAAGCCAAGAATGTGTCATCCTGAAGCCAAGTTTAAAGAACTAGGGAGTGAGCAGTTGTGTCGAATGTTACCCAGGAATCAATAAGATAAAGTCTAGGAGTGGACTTGTTGGATTTAGCTGCAGAAGTTGTTGGTGGCCACTTGGGCAGTGTTGTCCCCTTATTACTAATGGTAAGTTAGAGCTAATGGAGCTGAACCCTAGACTTGCTGTTTTTGCTACTGTATTTCCCAGGCGGTGGGATGCTAGAGTTAACAAAAGCCTTTGTCATCCAGCACTGTACTACTACACTTTAATGTACCAGAGAATCACCAAGAACTGTGTTAAAATTAGGATTCTGATTCAGTAGTTCTAGGTCGGGCCTAAGGCTTTCATTTGTAACAACCTCCCAGGTGACTTCCCCATCCATGCACCGCAATTTGAATATCAAGGATCTAAAATAACTCCCTCTCTCTGTTGGACTTTCTTTGGTGACATCCTTGACAAGTGGTCATTCTGGCTCTCTAGAATACTCTTAATGATAGAGAAGTCACTGCACTTCAGTAATTAGAATATGTTCAGTTGAAATCTACATTCATAATTTTGACTCAGTGCTTTTAATTCCAGCCCTCTAAATGCAAATGAACAAATCTCACTTGCTGCTAAGATGTACCTCCCATCGTGGATATATGCCTTTTTAAAAGATGCTTTTGTTTTTTAATAACTAGAGATTATACTTGTTTTTAAGCGGCTATGTCACACTCTTGGACATATTAAAATAGTTCTTTTTCCCTTAACCTGCTTTCAAACAAGACCTTACACATCTTATGCAGGATGGGTTTTTTTGTTGTTGTTTTTTAACCTAAATGCAGTGCTATTTTCTACTCCCTTGCTGACTTTACCTTCTGGTTTTAGCCTGAACTACTCGGAAATCTTGGTTTGGTTGTTGTACATATTATCAGTCCCTCTCTAGTTTGGAAATCAAAATGTTAATGTCCATGTGCCTATCTTTCTGCCTTTTTTTTTTTCTGTCCCTATGGTCAGACATTGGTCAGTCTGCATGCTCTAGGATCAGCCATTTGGTGGTTGTGACATATAAGAAGACTTATACTCAGCTTTCTTTCTCCACCTTACCTGTTATGTGGTGCAGTGAATGAGGTTGCTTCTCTCTGCTTTCTGACACCCTGCCAGCTCTCTATAGCTCAAAGATTTCCTTGATGACTCCCAAAACGTGAATTAAAAAATCCTCAAATGCACAATAGTGATGAAACTCGTCGATATGGTTTTGGGCTAAGACAGATTGGTTTTCAGGTGAATTATATCATGAAATGTGTATGCTCAGAAAGACTGATGTTAAGGACATTTTTTTCCTCTGTGTTACAGAACCTACTCTCAGTCTTTTGTTTTTTTCCTCTTCTTGCCTTGAATCCCTGGGTTTGCTTTTCTTTTATATACATAGTAGTCACATGATGCTAGCTTGTTAGCTTTATCACAGACTAAATAATGTAAAGTTTGAGGAATGTTACTTGAAAAAACTGCATTTTTCTTCTTAGTTATTTAGTTCCTGAAAAGGGAGTGCCATTCACATACCTAGTTTCTAAAAAGAAGTGCACACCATTATGCCCCTTAAGCCTTGAGGCTGAAATGCTTCCTGGAAGGACTTCTTAAGGAATAGGAAAAAATACTGAGGCTTATGAAGGCTGGTTTTCGTATTGGTTTATTTTGTTTTGTTTTGAGCTCCAGGATCTGAAAACTCCCCAGTTTTTACCCTTCAGTCGTTACAGGTGGCCCAGACCTCAGGCTGGTCATATATACATTAGCCAAGGAAAGAAACCTGAACCTGCCTCTCTTTGGATCTTTCCAGAAACACATACCAGCTGGTGCATTGTACTTTACTCCTGAGTAGATCATCTAAGACACCTTAACTCCATTCATTCCCACTTATCTAGGGAAGCAGACTTTCTCTTTAGTTTCCAGATTATATTTGGGACTAATAATAGTTCCCATTTCACAGATGAGCAGACTGAGAAATGGGGAGGAAATTACTACCAACACCTCATGTGTTCAAAAAGGCACCAAGTACCCCATCCAGTCCTTGATTATTAATTGACGGGCCATCTAAATTAAATGCTACTTACATGGCACCTTATTCATTAGACCCTTGAAAAGATGTTTGTGATTAATCTTGTATTTACAGGATTAGCTGCTCATCTGATGACCTTGGAGAGGATGATCCTATTGGCTGGTTTGAGCTGGAAGAAGAGTGGGATGAAGCAGATGTCAAGTTGCAGCAGTGTAGAATTGCCAAAGTAAGCATTACTGAGTTGTGACCTTCACATATTTGCCCACACCTCTCATTTTATTCTGTGTTTATTGAGTGGTTATTGTGTACCAGCCCTGTGCCAGCACCAGAACCCTGGAGGTAAATCAGACATGATTGTGACCCTCAAGGAGTTCATAGTCTAATGGGAGACATGGTTGTAAAAGATACTATGATATAGGCTGTGATAAAGGGATATATAGCTGGCCCAGAGGAAGAATATCTAACAGCCTGGAGTTCACTGGGGAAGGCTTCCCAGGAAAGGTTGTGTGAAGCCAAGTGTTTAAAGTTGATTAAGCTATCATCTTTAGCCAGGCTAAGATAAGTAGAAAAGGGCATCTCAGGCTGAGAGGACGTCAAGTACACAGACTTAAGTGCAAGAGAGGTGTGTTTCCATAGCTATGAAAGAAACAGTGATTATCTGGCTACTTAATTTTTTTAACTTCTAGTGTAAATCTTATTTAGAAGCTTAAATAGAGAAATAAGAACCTGTCTTTGGGGTTTATACACTGTAGATTCTTAGTAAATATTTGTGCAGTTGAGTCATGAATTCTGAAAGGCTCTCAACAAAGGCTCTTTCTCTGTAGGAAGCAGATAGTTTGCACAGAAGTTGGGCTTTGAAAATGGCTTTAACTTTGAGCAGACAAGGCTGTGTCTTGGGCTACCAGCACATGTGTTGCATGTATCAATCGGAGGCATTGAGAAAACAGGCATTCATTGACTTTTCACCACGTGTCTGACTTCTGTTTCAAAATGACTGTGCCATAGAGCAAACATCTCTTCATCCTGTCTTATCCTGTTTTTGCCTTGAGGAGGGAATAATGCCATTTCTTTTATTGCAATCTTTCCCCAAAACTGACTTCATTCAGCATTTGTATTGTCTTTTTCTGTTTGTTGTAGATGCTGGACTTATATTTTGTGTCCCTAGCATTAGGCATACTGGTACCTTATAAATTAGTACAGCTGTAGGAGGACCTTCCCAGGTAGGCCTTTATCTCCCTTTCATCAACATCCAGGGCTTCTGAGTCTTTCTCCTTAAATCTCTCTCATTCTAGTATTTGATGGTGAAGTTCCTCTGCACTCGTCAGGAGTCGGCAGAGCGCTTGGGAGTACAAGGCTTGAGCATCAGTGGATACCTCCGGCCTGCAAGAGCAGAAGCAGAACAGAGCATCATCTGTGCTCACTGCAGAAAGGATGTGGAGGAGAGTGTCTGTGGGGCCACGTTGCTCCTCAGGACCCTTCAGTTCATCCAGCAGCTCGCCCATGACCTGGTAGTGTTTCTTCAGTTGTTAGATCTTGCTCCTCTGGGAAAATAAACAAGTGTTCAGAGGAGTTGACACCAACCAGTAAAACCTGGCCCTGCTGAAGCCATACAGTATGAATGAATATAGAAGGCATTATATGCTACTGTGGTGACACTGGAAGGCCAAGGGGAGTGAGATGTTGGGCACTAAGGGCATCATTCAGTGAAAGACTAAGTGGCATATGGCCATCATTGTGAGGTGTTCTGGAATAGACCTACAGACATTTAAAGATCCCCAGCTGTAGTTGTCAGTGGTAGACTAGGGAGTTGAAGAAAGTTTATGAGATTTATATCTTCTTTAAGTCTAGGAGAATTATTCCTGAACTGTAGGTGAATTCTATTTGTTTATTAAAAATACCAAAATAATGTCAGGATTTGAAACATTTGTATTTTTTGAGATAGAATTCTACAGTCACTAATAAAAAGCACAGTGACAACTCACTCAAAGGAAGATTCCTGAGCCATCACCATAGAGAACATGGCTTACCTCAGGAATCTGGTGGAGGCCTCTTGTGTGGTGTACAACAGTGTCTTGACCTTCATTCTTCTCAGGGCACATTCAGAGGCTGGTGACTAAACTAATATATGGCTTGTTTGGTCTTTGTTATTCAAACACTCCTATCACAGCAGAAAACAGCAAATGAAAGGGAGATGCTCAGGAATAGCAGCAGCAGGTATAGCAGAGTTAGTCTTTCAGCCTACATATAGGGAAGGGTCAAAACAGTAGAGTCCTGGACAGTAATCATCAAGTAAAGACTCATATTCCAGGTGTGTTGTTAGGAAGTCCGGCAGCTTTCGTGTGTGTGTGTGTGTGTGTGTGTGTACGTGTGTGCACATTTACATATGTACATATATACACCACACACATACTCATATATCTTAGAAAGTTTTGCACCAAAAATAGTTGTTCACAGACTTTTAGTAGTTAAGAGTAAGCATCAGTCATTTGGGAATTTTACTCATGTAGAGCTACATCATCCTTTAACAATGAGAAGTAAATGAGCCATTATATTTCTCTAAATGCATTTTTTAATTTTATTTTTTCTGGTCTTTATAATTTTTTAGGTGCAGCAGAAGGAAAGTTGCTTAAAGTATAAATCTTTTCTGGACTTTGCGGGTCTTGATTTGCAGATCTTCTGGAATTTTTACAGTAAATTAAAGCAAAAGTAGGTCAGAATTTGCTATAAGGTGATAATCATATTAACACAATTCAAGACATTGAGTATTGCTATTCTAAATAGATAAATTTTTTTTCTTCTAAAAAATTTTTTTTATTTCTCACTGGTTTATATTGTTCTGATTTGAAAGATTTGGTTATTATGGAAATAATACTTAGAAATAAAAATAAATAAAATAGCATTTTATAGAAATTTGTCATTTGTTTAGATGGATGATTCTGCTCTCTTAGCACTAGGCCAGGTCTTAGTTGGGTGATGTAAGGTGGTCTGCCGACCCTGGCTTTCCTCATGCTTGGGAACGGTGGGCAGTGGCATTTCATGCTGCTCTAGGTTGCTAAAATGTCATGAAATAGATTTTCTGAATGTGCAGTTTCTTATTTTCTACAAACCACTGTATTTGGGCAGTGTTTTCACAAACATTTTCCTATTTGATTATCATTAGGACCTTGTGGGATGTGCAGGTCAAGTACTATAATAGTATCCACATTTTCAAATAAATAGGATCAAATGTACATTTCCTTGCCTCACAGAGGGCAGAGTCAGATGGGTATGTGTTTGCGGACTCTGCCTAGTACAGTGTTCTTTCTATTCTACCTTCCTTCCTCTCGTTTGACATTCTTTACTGAGCCTGTTGCCTAGAGGAGAGTCCTTTGTAGACAGCTATTTGGCTTTGGAGGGTAAAAGCAACTTGCCTTTTTGCTTTCTGATGTTCTTTGTTTTTCTGTAGCCCAAGAGAAGAATGTATCTGTGCCCAAACTCTGCTTCTGCAGCTCCTCCAGAGCTGCTTCTCGGTGCTGCAGGGAGATGCATCAGCTGCCTCTGAAGATGAAAAGGTTCCATGCAAGAGCCTTAGAGGGGCAGAGGACGCCAAGGAGCTGTACACTCATTTATGTGATGGTAACAATTTTTTTATTTGTTTTTTTTTAAATGTGACCTTGCACTGGTAGCCTGCATGGCCTTTTGCTATGGAGAACAAGGGGTCCCATGATCATATAAGCCCAGGAAAGAGATTGCTTCTTTGGAAAAGGAGTGTTTCCTTTGATCCTCTTTTGAATCATTGTTTTGAGTTCAGGATTTATTCCCTCATTCACAACTCTTCAGTCTTTACTTTAGCTAAGACACAGGGATGAGGTTAGTAGATTCAGGGGGAGAAATTATAATGCTCAATCTGAGAAATTAAACACATTAGTTAATACAGATATATATATATATAGTAAGTGAATAGATAGAATATATTAAAGCTGATTCCATTGTTTATTTTTATCAGTGGTGGATAGAGTGGATGGAGACTCTGTGCCCATGGAAATATTAAAACAAGAAGTCAGGAATACCCTTCTCAATGGAGCTGCCATCTTTTTTCCTAATCGACAGACCCGACGGAACCATCTCTTCACCATGATGGTAATTATTTACGTTAAAAGTACAGATTCTATTTCTGAGGTCTATTGGGATAAAATTTATTAGTCTGTTTTCTCGGAATATCTTGTCAGTTTTAATTTTCCAAATGTAATTGAGGGCCTAGCCAGTGCTGTAGAACCAGGAAAAGAAATTTTCAAAATAACGATTGAAAAGAATAAAACAAATAATAATTATTTTAAAATGATATAGCTATAGATATTTTTATTGCCTGTTTAGACAAGCAACTAATATAATTAGTAATAAGAGTTTGATGAAGAAAACTAGATATAGCATTTTAAAAAGGGATTTTTACATGCAACAGTTAATTAACAAATATAATAAAAGTGCTCTGTGAGATGCATAAAAGCCTATAGAAATGAAGGAGGGGACAAAAGAAGCATAAAATGTGGTTTCCCATACCAAAGAACTGAAGTCCAATTGGGAATGTCTGACACATGGAAAAACTGACCCCATGCAATAGGCATTTAAAGCAGAATCATACAGAGGCTAAGTGGTTGAGGACAGTTTCAGAGAGGAGGAAGGATCTTTGATTGTATTTTAGCTGTCCGCAAAATTTGCATATCAGTTTGAGGGACTGGTTTTCACATTTTGAATTATATAACTTTGACATCATCATCTGACGCACTGGACTATGGGCAGGGTTTAGTCCTGCTTATGTGCCAAAAGCATTTACCAGGCAGCTAATAAGCAAATGACTTTTTTGCTGGCATGTGTCCCACTCAAAAAAATATAGTATATATGACCTCTTGAATGACATCGCTGTTTATTAGCAGAGCAGCCTACTCACTTTCCCTTTGCCCATCTCTTCTGACAGCAGTGGTAAGGGTTATATTTTTCCCTTATTCTGATTAATTAGATAGTGTTGCTGTCATTTGTGACCATATCTTTTCTCTCCTAGCCTTTGTGCCAGGCAGGGCCGGGGTCTTAAATCTCCCTCAGTGCCTTTATAGCAGCAGGTGTTCAATGCACTTATTGAATTAAGAAAAAAAAAAGTGCCCCTAATGTAGCCCAGTAGCCTCATCAGGAGGTGTGATTCCTGTAACTGTCACCATAGGTTGTTCTGTCTTATATAGAGAAAGCTTAGATCCTGTTTAAAAACAAAACTCACAAGAAATGCACTTTGACCCTGACTTTTCCTCTTGCAGTGGCATGCCCAATTGATGTAAAGTATTATATATCTTTATGAGGGCATCTTCTTAAACATTTGCATCGAGCTTTTCTGCAGGAAAACTTTATGTTAACTTTAGCAGTGAACAAAAGTAAACCTGCCATCTTCTGTTTAGATGGATGGTTCTGTTCTCTCTTAGCACTAGGCCAGGTCTTAGTTGGGTGCTGTGAGGTGGTCTGCCGACCCTGGCTTTTCCTCATGCTTGGGAACGGTGGGCAGTGGCATTTCATGCTGCTCCAGGTTGCTGGAATGTCATGGAATAGATTTTCTGAATGTGCAGTTTCTTATTTTCTAGAAGAATGCCACTGAGCAGGAACACAAGCAGTCCCTGCAGCTCACTTTCCGCTCACTGTGCACGTATTTTAGGTAAGTTTATAATTCTCTTCAATTGTCCACATTGCACATCTTTGCAAAGTTGTTTTCTTGAGCCCTCCCTTCCTTTCATGTGCTTTTGGAGTACCAGATACTTCCCTCTACTCAGCCAAGTTTCTGGAGTGAGATATCACTAGTCACAGGAGTGTCCAAAATAGTAGTAGAGTGATAATCTTGTCAAGATTTATATAAGTCCCAGTCATTATAAGACAATATAGGGTTGAACTAATCCAAGATCTCTTTGAATACTTCAGTTTCTAAGTAATTTTGAAGACAAAACTGAAGCCAAAGGAGTTTGGGGTTCTATACTGACGTCTAAAAACCCATTATGTTAAAAGCCAACTGCAGAAGCACAGAATGGTACTTTAGCAAAAGAAATATGCTAGGAGGGAATGACTTGGAGGTTTTTGAATGCTTTGACTACTAAAGAAACTGATGTGCCTATAGGTTGCATTATTGGAGGAACAGACTCTTAAAGGAGGGTGGGAACTAATAGCCTGAGCTATTGTCTGCGAATGCTAGAGTTAGAGGGTTCTATAAAATGTGTTTCAAGGATGATAAAAGAGGCCAGGGCTGTCATGTGAGGAACACTTGAAGACACTGGGAATGATTAGCCTAGATTATCAAGTTGTAGCCATGAGACTGGGTGTATTTCCTATTAATGGTCAAGGTGATTTATTTATCAGATTTATTTCTTGGAATTTCTACTAAAGACTTGTCGATTTTTGAGCCTGTGCATTCATAAGGACATGTGGATAGACAGTGGCACAGACCTAGCTGGAACCATGGCTTTTTTCCTGACCCAAACTCCTCACATCTTATACAACTGCACTGAACTCTTGCTAGGTTCTTTTTTGAAATCTTGTGTTAAGAAAAAAGTATGAAAATCCCCTTCCTGAAACAAGGTGTCATGACTAATTTATGTTCTTTCAGTGATAAGGATCCAGGCGGCCTTCTACTTTTACCTGAGAAAGGAGACCTGGCCGACATGAACATCAGTGAAGTACTGGCAGTCATGAGTACTCTCCTCTCTGTTGCTGCTCGAGAGGTAACTGTTGGATGCTCCCTGATTTCCTTGCCTTGTGCTTTTAGGAGCGCATGACATAGTAGTCACTGTGCCTTTCCTTTTAGCCCTTATTTACAATAGGAATGTAGCTTTCTTCCTTGACCATTACACATGAGCACAGAGGTTTCCCAGCTTTCCTTGGCTCCTGATCAGCCAGCTTCTGCAAATGACTGAGGGGACATTTCTGTCACGTTTTTTTTTTCACTCAGCGGAGTTTTTGAGATTCATCCACATTGATGCATGTGCACAATATTCCCTTTATGAATATGCCACAATTTTAATTTGGAGAAATAGTTGGGTCGTTTCCAGCTTAGGCAATTACATAGCAATCACAATATGAACATGTCTTGTGGTTCTTATGTGCAAGAGTTTATCCCTAGAGGTCAGGTGACTCTTCGGAGAAACTCCAGAGAGTAAAGATGATGATTAGAGAGCCATAGAGGGATGAAGAATTATTATTTTAAGGTGGGAGAGATTTGACTGAGGCTCCGGGGAAGGAGCCAAAGAGAAAAGGGATTTGAAGATGTGAGAAGGATATAATTGGGCAGGTCCCAGCAGCTCGGGCAGAGGGAGGAGCAGTAGCTGCCAAACAGCCCATCTTTGTAAGGGCTCTAGATGTGCCATGGCCCACGGGCACCCGGCATGGCGAAGGAGGAGCTTAAGAGGAGGTTGGTAAGGTTGTCAGCTAAACTTGCTCCTGCAAAAGTGGAAATGAAGCCAGAAAAGGCAGCAGGAAAGGCTAAATCTTAAGACAAAAAGTGCAAACAAAAGGGAAAAGGGGAGCAAAGGGAAAACAGGCTGTAAGAAACTGAAGATTTACCTGCAGAAAACGAAAAAATTAAAAATGAGGCGAGTCCAGCCCTCTGATAAAGCAGGAGAGAAAGAAGACAAGTCTGCTTAATATCGTATACCATGTCGTATCTGTGGTCACTGTCTCCCTTCTTGTACAATTCTGAGGAACATTTTTATCAACTATTTTGTAAATGCAGGTTTTTTTAGTAGCTCTAGAAACATTTTTAAGAAGGACAGAATTCCACCTCATCTCATTTTGTAAGTGTAAGTGCTTTTTTTTAAGAGGTAAAATCATTTGCTGGTTGTTTATTTTTTGATACAACCAGAAAATAATGGAATATTGAATATGAGAGGCTTTGACTGTGTTGGGTATCAGCTTAACATTCCATAGGTGGGGGTAATTTTTATATCCTATAACACAAAGCATACAAAATGGCAGTTTGGAGTCAATCACGTATTTAATATATCTCGAACATTTAAATTCCTTCGAGTCTCATGTTTTTGGTAGAGTTATTTCCTAAAGAAAATCATTCCTTGATCTTGGCTCTCCCTCAGAATTTTGTGTAACATCTTCATTACAGTACTCCCAGTTTTCCTAGTAACTTTGTTAACATGCTGTGAAAGATTGAAAATTTGGTTATGTAGTATATGCGATATTAAATTGTAAATTAGTGGAACTTTGATGTCAGCGTATCAACAATTGAATATATTGGTACTCGATATTCTATTGAGGAAACCTCGCCTCCAAATTTTAAGCTGGAAAGTCACTGGAATAACTGTTTAGAAAAGAATCACAACTACATGACTCGGTTTTTGGTATGTACATTAAGAATTGTGTACAAATTGAAGTGTCTGTGTACTTCTCAAAACAACCAGTAAAATCTGATTATGAAAAAAAATAGAGATACAATTGGTGGGGTAAGGTTCCTGAGGCTCAGAAGGAACCGTGTGAGCTAAAACCATTTGTAAAAGTCCTGAAAAGCTGAGGGCAAAAGAGGAGATTTCATAATATTGTCTTTCTTGGGCACTTCCAGGTTGAAAGCTCTTTCCTGACCATTCCCCATTTCCCTAGAATTATCTTGCCAGGGAGAGCTGCTGTCTTAAAAAATGCCCTTGGCTGTGTTCTGTGAGTACCTTGTTGTAAACACTTTCTCTTTGTCTCCTCCCCTGTAGTGTGAGCTGTTGATGCTCAACGGGGCACAAGGGGAGGTTGGCTCTGTGCTCTTCTCCCTGTTCTGGTCTGTCCAAGGCAGTCTGCTCTCCTGGTGCTACCTGCAGCTAAAGAGCACGGACTCTGGAGCCAAAGATCTTGCTGTTGACCTTATTGAAAAATGTGAGTTTTAGGATAAAATCCATGAAAACAGATAGGTGTTTGGATTTTGACTCTATGTGTGTGCTCACTTCTTTAGTTCCTCATTCGTTGATTGTCCATTTGGTTTTCTTTTCTTGATATAAATCAGATTTGCCTTTGGTTTATTATTTTCTTATTTAAAATGGAATTCTGTGGCATGCCTTTTTTCCCAAAGTTTCCTGTCTGAATGTAGTAGTATACCTAAATATTTTTATTGTGGAGTTGGGTCATTTCACAACCTAAACATCGCCTGTGCAGTCATATAGCACTGTTAGTTGACGTTGCACTCTTCAGTAGAGTCTGTTATACTTGCTTTAATCAAGTCATCCAAAAAGGAAAGTCTTAAACTTTAACATTTAAGGTGTATGAGCACTGCTGCAATCTTTGCTGGTTACTGAAAATAGTCAGATTCATGTCCTGTAAAACCACAGAAAATTATATGTAACTCAGCAGGTTCAGAGAAATCGTAAGTGGGAAATTCAGTTCCGTCAAACTTGGTTTCAGCAGCTAAGACAAAGATGCTTACACTTGAGCCCTGCCACATTAAGGCTTGTGCCATCGGATGGCACACCTAACAATGGGCCCATTATAAACAAAGAGAAAGGAGAGACTGATGACGGAGTCAGTCAGCCACTTAACTTCACTTATGAAAGTGAAATTTCCACCTCACTGAAAAGCAGCAAAGACTTAAATCAATCAGTCAATCAATCAATCAATCATCACTTTAAAAGAAATCTTTTACTGAGACTTGTACCTTTTCCGCCCAGAGGAAAGCATTTATATGACATCTCGTGGTCTCATGGCCCTTCTGATGTGGAATTCCCTCCACAGCTTCTATGTCAGCTTTGCCCTTGATGATGACCAAGCAAGTAATATTTCTACCCTATGAAATATTAATTATTCTCTTTATATTTTGGTAGATGTGGAACAGTTTCTGGCACACATGAGAGTGATTTTGGAATCCCTTTTGTCACAGTACAGTGGGAAAACCATAGTAGAAAAGTTATGTAATTCAGTGTTTTCAATGGCAGCTCGTCAACTGGTAAGACATGTGGCAACCATTTGTAAAGGGGGGGGGGGGTTGGATCTGCATCCCCAGGCAGAGTCTAAGGTGGACACTAAGTGCTTCGCTCATCTTCCTTTAGGTAATCTTTCTGCTGGACTTTTGCACTTTAGACATTTCCCACTGCACACTCTTGAGAGAGTTCAGTACCCTAACAGAGCTGTTGAAGAAGCTCTGCAGTGACCCTGAAGGAGGACTGAATAAGGTAACTCGAGTTGGCACTTGAACCTGCTGTGTATCCCCTCTTAGGAGCGCTGTGATCATGCTTAAAGAAACATACATGAGAATAGATCTACACAGATAAATTGCTTCTAGAACACTCCCTATATTTTATCAGTGGTTTTGCCAATAAGGGTAAATGCCAATCTGAATTGATTTGGTGTGGTCATCGTTAGAAAGGAGACACAGAGGAAGCTGTGCACAGATTAATTTCATCACTTTATAGCACATGAGGTTATATAAAAACCATGTAAGTGAATAACCAGATTGAAGTCTGGAAGAGAAAATGTATGTTGCAAGGCAAATTAGAAGGGTTGGTATTTAAAAGAAGTTCTCCCTCACTTAACCTTACAGGGTACAAAATTGTTTCATTATCTCGTTTGAGTCACACACTAACTCTGGGAATAAAAAGGCATATGTTAAAAAGCCTATTTTAAAGGGAAAAATCAAAGACTGAAAAAAAAGAGGGGGGGAGAGGAGTAGACGGGCTCAGATTTGCAAAGTTCTCAAATAGGAATTTAAGGTCTTTAAATTCCTCAGTGTTTTTTCTACTGGAAATTCATGCTACTAGTGATTTGTAAGAAATTGTTTTGTCATGGTTATGAAAAAGCTAATCATGGAGTTACTGTGGTGCAGAAAAAAACCACACATCTACTCTGCAGAATGATAAGTATATATTGATCTATATATGGAGATGGGGATGTTGGGTATATTTTTAGCCTGTGTGATGATCTGCGTAGGGATATAAAAGGCTGTTCGTTTGGAGCACTGATATAGGATCCCAGTTTACTGCATGTGGCTGGATGTAAAGTGATGAAAACCCTTCTTTCTTAACTCATTTGTTTGCATAGCTGGATGTCGAGACTTGGCAACAGGAACGGCCAGTGGTGTTGCACACGTGGACTAAGGAGTCTGCCCACAACTATGAAAATAATTGCCATGAGGTGTCTGTCTTTGTTAGCCCTGGGGCAACGTATTTTGAGGTGGAATTTGATGAGAGGTGTGAAACTGAAAAAAGGTAAGGCATGTTTTTCTTTCCCAAGCAATAACGGATCCAAAATGAGAGAAGGAAAGTGATAGAGATTATGCTTTCACAGGTATGATTATCTGGAATTTACCGACACCAGAGGTGGAAAAACACGTTATGACACAAAAGTTGGCACTGATAAATGGCCCAAGGTGAGTGGCATTCTCAGAAAGAGATAAAATACCTACCTCTGCATCAATTCTTCTCCTTTTGTCAGCCTTAGGGGGTAATAGATGTATGGTCTTTGAAGGGAAGCACTTACATTATATGTTTGGTAAAGGAAGGGTTTATATCAGAGTTCGGCAAACTACAGCCTGTAACCTATTCTTGTAAATAATGGGTTTTTGGAACACATGCCCGTTGTTTATGGGTCATCTATTAGCTGCTTTGTCATTGCAGTGGCAGACTTGAATAGTCACAACAGGGACTGTATAGCCCAGAAAGTATTAATAATTTATGATCTGGTTCTTCATAGGAATATAAACCCATGGTTTATATCACATTGCCCGGAGTAAATGAGGAGTTGTAATCATTCACAAGAAGGGGCCAGTGGGCACAGGAGGGCCCAGACCATGATGGTGAAAGCCAGAAGTCCACCTCACGGCTAGGTCTGCATGGTCTCCAGGGCCGGCTGGCTCAGTGTGATCTTCCCTCTGTTGTCAGTGGTCTTGGATGAGCTCAGAGGGATGGGCAAGCATGAGCTCTGGCTGAATAGGTAGTGGGTAGATGGGCATCTGAGGTTTAGAAAATTGACCAGCAGTTTTCTGCCAGCTTTGCTTCTTCATGAGGTGCAGTCATAAATTTTCTGTTTCAGTCACCCGTTGTACATTTCTCCTTTATTAGTTTTGGTGGGGTAGATAAAATATAATGGTAGACTATAGACTGATTTTTAAATGTAAATTTTTTGAGTCATAAAGAACATGCTGTCTTCTATAGTCTTTTTGACCACATGACTTTTTTGTTTGTTTCTAGAAAGTGACCTTTAAGGCTGGTCCTCGGCTACAATTTCTCTTTCACTCTGACAGCAGTAACAATGAGTGGGGCTACAAATTCACAGTCACTGCCTATGGCCTACCCGATGTTGCTGTGTCTTGGGGGTTGGATTTACAACTCCTTGTTTCCCGACTGATGGGACGCCTTGCTTCCCAGTGCATGGCGCTCAAGTCTGCACATCGTAAGTCCACATGCCTTTCCTTTCCCTTCTTGCTACGATCACATTGAAGAGCAAAGTGGTTTTCTCTTACTAAGTTGTCTCCACATAATGGCAGAGCAAAGGTATTGATAAAATTCCCTTTCGGTTTCCTTTAAACCAAACCAGATTAAAATATCTACTTGATACCATGGGGAAAGGAGCTGGTTTTTACCAGCATTGTCATCCTTTTTTTTAAGTGAATTTTGGTATGCTCCAATGAGAAGGCAAAAATATAGAATAAGTTAGTTGAATATCTTTTAACTGTATTTATGTAAATATATGTAAAGATGTGAATGAAGATTTTATCTTAAAGTGATTTCTTCAACTTATTCAACCCATCCAAGAAATAAGAATTATATAGAATACAACTTTCTAGTGTATTTCTATATCATTTCTTCAGTTTTTTTTTATTTTAAAATATATCATAGAAAAATTACATAATGGAGAAAAGCCAAGGAGAAAAGTCATCCTTAATCCTAACACCCAGAGATACTGTTATTCAAATTTTAATTGACTTTTGCCTAGTCTTTTTTCTGTGTCTATTCATAAACACATATATGGTGAGTATTTCATTATTAATTTTTACTAATTTAAGTTTATAAATTGCTAACATTTCCACATAATTAAACATTCCTAAATGGTCTCTTGTTATACCCACTAGTGGTGGTTCACATTCCATTTTCAGCTTACTATACAGATTAGTCATTTCAGAAGTACCTTATAACTGAAGCTGTTCCATAGAATGGTAGCCATTTCAAGATGTTCTTATGGCTTGGGTTCATCTGGTGTATATGTTCATGAAGTTTGCAATTACGTTCTGGTAAATGTGGGTGAATTCCCTCCAAGTCTTAAAAATGCCCAAGTTTTAAAATATCTTTTCATCATTAGTTCAAAGAGTCTCAGTGTATTAAGGAAAAAATAGAGCTCTCATAAGCCTTCTTCTCTGCAGAGTTAGGAAGTAACATGGCAGTACCTCAGGCAAAAATGGCATTAGTCTTAAACTCACCGTTGTGGAAACCTGTCTTCAGGCATCAAATAAGTCCAGAGCTGGGATTAGAAGCAAGCTGGCCCACTCATCCATACCAGGATAGTAAGGAGGTATTTACTCTTCTGTTGTTTTTCTATTTGGAATGGAAAGTATTTACTAATATTTATTACTGTGTTTATGTGTATGTCTAATCACCCCCCACTAAGCTGTTAGCTCCTTAAAGGCAGAAACTATCTCTCATTCATTTAGTGTCCCCACTGTGTACCACAAGGGTCAGTGTGTAATGGACATTTAAAAACATTGAATGAACTCTTCAGTGAAATATAGTAGTCGCTCAGTAAATCTCTCTTGATGGAGTTATGAAACAAACAAGTCGAGTCTACTTCTAGTGGCCTCTGAGTTAAATTTTAGAGTAAATGATATATGCTATACTTTTTGTTCTCCATGGAATGATAGCATTATTTAGGCTTATAATACTTAAAAAATTAAACAAGTTTGCCCACTGCCTCTTTTTTATCTCTCCTTCCCTCTATCTCTGCTCTACTACATTTCTTCCCTTCTTCTCTCCTCCCCGCACTTCCAAGTTATTCAGTGGTTAATTGCTGAATCCAGGAACTCTTCCTCAGCATCTCTTCTCCTTTACCTCTGTTAAATTTGGTTCCTTCAGACCCTCTTTTCTTTTGATTCCATGGTAGTCTATTGTCTTCTCCTACATCTAACCAATCCATTAGCTTCCTTTATTGACCTGTCTTATTTCTCCTCTAAACAGCAGGCTTAATTCAGGCTTTCTCTCCTTTCCCGCAACCCACTGAGACTATCCTCTCTTCTCTCTTCTGCTGTCACATCTGTGTGAATAACTCCTAAATGTCCGTTTCCAGCCCTGTTTCTTCTCTCAGGCTTCAGTTATGTACCTTTGTCTTCCTGTTAGGTATTTCCATTTTAGCATTCTGACTCACTTTAACTCAGAAGTATAAAACCAGGATGTCCCCTCTGACTTCTCCTATTATTGTCATTATTGTTTTCCTAGGCACTGAGCCACTGTTCCCTAGCATCATCTTTGTCTCACCTTATTCTCATCTTTCCTATCCAGTCAGCTACAAGCACTATGGATTCTTCCTTGTGATGTTCTTCTGTTTTTGTTCCTTCTCTTTCCATCTTTATCCAGGCCCTCATCTTTTACTCGCATTGTTACATTGGTACTCACCAAGTTTTTTTTTTTTAATCACTGAATTATCTTGTCATTCCACTGCCAAACACCATTAATGGCTCCCCGTTGCCTACAGGGTGAAGTCAAAACTCCTCAGTGTGACAGTCAAGGCTCTCTACAGTCTCCTTTCACCTTACCTATCTGACTCTAATTCCCACCACTCCCCAGCTGAGACTTCAGGCCAGGTCAGTCTCCCCACTGACTCTTAACTTCTGCTAATGGTTATGTTCCTCAGAGCCAAACCTGCCTAGTCTTCACAGTCTAGTCCAAAGCCCATATCCTCCAGGAGGCTTTTCTTAATTACTTTAACCTGCTAGGAATTCTCTCCTGTGAAATCTGAGCACTGGGTGTTCCCTTCTAGGCATTTGGCACTTCATAATCTTCTGTTTTATGATAGTGCTAGTTTTAATGCTTTTAATGTTATATGTTTACCTTTTTTTAAACCCATATATCTGTCTGGTCTCCCCCAAATAAGTTTAATCTTCCTGAGAGTATGCACTGTGTTTTATACTTCTGCTTTGGCCTAGTAGCTGTTCAGTAAACTTTATTTTTTGAATGACTGTCTTAAACCTGATAGTTTTTGTTATTGTCGTTGTTTCCAGGTTAAGAACATCCCTGATGATTCCTGCCACCATTTTCTTCTTGATTTTGCACAGTCAGATCCTGCTCAGAACTTCTGTGGGCCATATTCAGAACTTTTCAAAGGATTCATACAGGCATGTAGAAAACAGGCCCCAAAGACAGATATAGTTGCTGGTTCCACTATTGATCAAGCTGTGAACGCCACCTTTGCTGCTCTGGTGTATCGCACTCCAGACTTATATGAGAAGCTGCAAAAATATGGTAACTTATATTACAGGGAATATTTTTCATCTGAAGGCCAATTGCTAAGTTTTAAGAAAGCCTATCTTAAGTGAAAATTTTAAAATATTTTGAAATATAAGCATATTTCTACGACCGTAGACTTTATCTTGTTAGTTCTCCTTTGCCAGTCAAAAGATTCATGACCAACTTATAGTTGTAGATTGGAATATAGGGCAAGTTGTCTTGAGTTTCCTAATTAGCCGATAATTTGTCTCATCCAAAATTCTTATGAAAAACTGCCAAGAAGTTTAATGGAAAGAAACCTTAACTTGGGTTATAGTCCCAGCTTAAAAACTAGAAGTTAGGCAGCTGCAGGTTAATCAGATAATCTTTCTGCACCTTAGTATCTTTATCTGTAAAGGTTTAGATTTGATTAGCTTAACATTCTAAGAAATTCTAATTAAAACCAGAATTGTTAAAGTAATTGAATGTGCTAGTAACGAAAGAGGAAAACATAGATATTAGCTTTCATCTTTAGATTTGCAGCTTCTTTGTAGCATCCCTGCCAGGCTTCCTTTGTTGATAGCCTGCTCCTTACCAATTCTTTTCCTGGTGTCCCTCAGCGACACCACCTCTGTGTGTTTACTGTGTAGCCTGCAGCCTAACAGGACCAAAAGAGGGAGAGTATCTCTCTAGTCATAATTTTCAGGGAAAAACATTTCAAACCCTTCTTAAAGATGAGGTATGGGTTTTACCAAGCACTTTGGCAGGGTATATTTTCTTTCCATGGTACAGAAGAAACAAGCAGGAACAAATGCTTCCTTCAATTAGAGTAGGTAATTGACTGTTGATCTTATTATTATTGATATTATTAATATTGATATTATTATCACCAATGTCTTTATTACTGAATCCTTTAGACCTCATATTGTAGAGTTTATTTCCTGATTTCTAATATATCTTGATTGCTCCCTCAAATCTTAATAGGACAAGAAGCTGCTCAAATAAGTAAAACTACATTGAGGCATGAGTGATTTATGGAAACAGCTGTCATATGGAAAAGTATATATCTGCTGGGGGGGTGGGAGGCAACGTGACCTGTATGGTTTTGAAAAAAACATTCAGTATATGTTTCATAATCCAATTGTAGTAAGAGAGCTGGACAGTCTTTGTTACCTGTGGCAACTTTCAGTAGAGGGATAAAAGCCTTGTAAGTTAAAAGCTGAGAAACAGAGAATATCTGGTTAGGGGAACATTGGTTCAACAGAAAGGTTCACACTGTTCTAGTACATGTTTTCCTTTGGTTTTTACGTGAAGAGAAGGGGCAGCCCTCATAGGTCTTTCTTTAAGAAAAAAACTACAACTTTTTTGTTATTTTTTTAGTTATAAAAATAATATTCATGTAGAAACTTAGAAAATCAGAAAAGCTTAAAATAATTATCAGCTGTAATCTCATCACTTTAATATACCTTTTAACATCTTTCTGTATATCTACCTAGACTTTATATATATGTGTGTGTGTATGTATGTATATATATACTACATGTAAAATACATGTATTCTTTTAAAATAAGACAATTTTGTTTATAGTCTTATAACCAGGCTTTTTACTTAATATATACCATAACTTTTTCCATGTCAATAGTTATTTTTTACTCTTTTAATATTCTTTATTTTCCTTTTCATATTTTTTATTTTTTATATTTTTTACTTTTAATATTGTATTCGCTTTAATAGTTATCCATTTCAGATGCTATTCATTTGAAAAAAGTTAGTTTGAAGTAACACATAGAACCCATTTCAGATATTTGTGACTTAATTGATATTTTTTCCCCAACCCTCTATTACCACTCCTAATGTGTGAGTGTCAGGGGAAGGATGTTTTCTATGCATTAGGAGTTTTAGAAGCTACTTTGTACTTAATGTTGCAATAGTGAATTATGTTAACTGAGTGTAATCTCTTCGTCTCTCCTTTCCCCAGTAAACAGTGGTGGCAAGACAGCCTTGACTGAAGAATTCACACAGGTGTATTCCCTGGCCGATGGAATCCGAATATGGATGGTAAGATTTTCCTTTTCATGCGATCTTTATATATTTTGAGTTTTTCCATCATGATATCATGGAATTAAGGTAAATAGCTTTCTTCTCAAGAACATAACTTTAGGGATTTTATTTTTAAACTAAAGTTTAGTGATGAGAATGGATATAAAATAATTTAGAACTCTCGAAATCATAATTTAGTGAATGTTGCAAATGTTCAGAGTAAGCAGGGTTCATTTGAGCCCCCCTTACATCCTCAATAACCCCAAAGGCTACCTCCTAGATGGAGAGGTAAAGCATTGCTCTAGATACTGGACAACTATTGATGGTTTTAGTCAGAGAAAAGGCCTCTCTTAAAGGAGAGGCCTTTCTGCATTTTAGAAAAGTAGTTCTGCAGCATTGTTTGTGACAGCAATAAACTAGAAGGATAAAAATGCTCATTTGTAGAGAACGGACAAAAAAATTGTATATTACATTACTATATAATAGTATAGTACAATGCAAAATGATAATAATCCTATTATTACAATGAAAGTGAATGAAGTAGAGCTACATGTATCAGCATGAATGGTACTCCAAAAATGATGATGAGCAAAAAAAAAAAAAAGCAAGTTATAGAAGAATGCATAAGTATATTTCTTATATAAAATTTAAACATAAACCAAATCTATATGTTATGTACATAAATATGTAGCAAAATTATACAAATGCATGAAAATGATAAGCACCAAACTCAGGAGATTTGTTTTCATTTCTTAGGCATGTAGATGAATGCCTATATATCAGTATTATTTTTTATATATTTACAATTATCTCAAATATTGTAAAGTAATTGGGAAAAATCTTTAAGCAGAGGATGAATAATGAGATTGAAAGCAGGAGACTGATGGTGATAATCAGATATGGGTGGCTTCTGCTATTTAGAAAATAAAATAATTGGACTTTGCGATTGATGTGAGTAGTGAACAGGAGGATGAAATTTAGGACCATTCCCATGGTCCTGGTTTGAGTGCCTTGTGGGTAGTAGAAGCATTAACAGAATAATAAAAATAGTCTTGGATCTAGGAGTGGGAGGTAAGTTCAGTTTGGGACATGTTGTGTATGAAGACATCTAGGTTATCTGAGATATCTAGCTGGAGAATTTAGTAAATATGAAAAATCGAAATGGCTAATACTTCATGGAAATGTTAAGGCCAAGATGGGATAACTTTAAATCACTGGTAATAGTTTTTTAAAAAATGTATGAGTTTATCTAGGAACAGACAGCCTTGGGTAAGATCCATGGTGATTAAAATATAGTTGGTACTCAGAAATACTGTATAATAGATAGAGACCAAAAATGAACAGGCTCTCTCAGAAGAAACTAAAAGGTATCATCAGAACGATAGGAGGAGAATCACAGGAGTATGTTGACAGAGAACCAAAGCAGTAATAGCAGATTAAGAAAAAGTGTCTAATAAAGTCAGCTACCACAGACAGTTCAAGTAAAAAAGGATTTGGCAATTGACAAGGCACACTGTAGATTATGCTTCTGGTTTAACATAGGACAGACTGCTAATGTTTGAACTAGATGCCAGCCTTCTCTTCAAGACTTTGGCCTCTCATACATCACATACATGGCCTTCTGCCTGGGCTGGCGCACTGCGGCCTAATAGTGGCCATTGCCTGCACTGGTATTAAGAGCACCATTCTTTGCCTGGCAGTCAGCATCACTTAGAGGTGTCCCCTCATTCAGAGTAGAATAGAGATCAAATTTTGGTCCAATCTCTGCAGCAAATTGGTTATGTGACCCTTGCAAGACCCTTCACTTCTCTGGACCTCCACTTTAGCTATACTAGGTCAGGTTTAGGTAAAGGCCCCTCCAGCTCCAGTGTTCTAGAATTTTTTAAATAATATGGTTATGGGTACAAACTTCTCCCAAATAATGTTGAAAAGAAGGTAGTTTTACAGATATACTTTAGACAGCTTCATAGGCTGGATTACTTCTAGGACTACCAAAAGCAGCTCAGTCCTGTGTCCTCACCAGCTGGACAATAACTATAAAGGTTTCCATGACCTCAACACTGTGTGCTTTTGAAGTAGTTTGCTGTGGCTGCCCTTGCTGCCCTGTCTGGATAGCCTAATTATGTGGCTCAAATCCTCTCTTCAGTTAGAGATGAAGCAGAAGTCCCTAATGAGCCTGGGGAATGAGGCAGAAGAAAAACACGGGTCAGAAGCTGCTGAGGCGAACCCTGAGAGCCTGGGTGAGTGTGCTGACTCCAGTTGCCATTATTTGGCCTTCTGTTTCTGTCTCATAGAAAACCAGTGACCCATCATCTAGATTAGTTGAAGCTAGGGAAAATAACACAGGCACTAAATGTGATTTCCAAGGATGTGGAAATTTTCCCTTTTACTTTTTTCTAATTGCTTCTCTTCAGAGGCATCAGATGCTTTTGGAACTACTTGTTGTCATGTTTTGAAAGTATGCTCACATTGAATATTCAATGAAATTAAGTAATTACTGTTAATTTTTTAAATGATGTCATGGTTGTGTTATTTTTTAAAATAAGTTTTTTTTTCTTTTAGAGAAATATACTGAAGTTTTTACAGATGAAATAATGTAATTTCTGAGATCTGCTTGGGAGTGGGGAGTGGGTGGGGGTGAAATAAGACTGGCCTTGGGTTCATAACTGTTGAAGCCAGGTGAGGGGTATATGGAGGAGTCCTTATACTTCTCTCTATAGATGCTTGAAAATGCCTGTGATAAAAAAAATTGTTAAATGTGCTGATGGTGTTGGGAAGATTTTCGTTTGTATAATGAAATAAAATTTGATTCTGTTCTGCCAGTAGATAATGTATACCACTATATTAAGGGAGGTATTTCTTGTCCTCAATTATAGAATTTAAATAGGTAATTTTCTCTTTAAAACTAGGCAATTAGTTTAATTTCAACTTTTTTTTTTTTTTTTTTTACTTTTTTCTATTATTTTTCTTGTTTTTTGCACTTAGCAAAAGAATGTATTCAGAAGAGTCTTCTGTTACTAAATTTTTGCCCATGGGTATAAGTTCAAAAGAAAGCTGTGACAGGTTGGTGACTACAGATGAAACTGATCATCTGCAGCCACTGACAAGCGCCAGAGGACAAGCTCTGTGGTGGAAGAGCATTTCCAAGCCTCAGCATCCCCCACTGAAGTAGCTCCCCCTGCTGTGGGAGACAGGAGTCCTGGAGTGGATGTCCAGGCGAAGCCACCGCGTAGCAGTGGCCCTCTTGTCACAGAAGTGTCCTCTGCCACAGCCGAAGAACCCTCATCACCTTCGACTCCCACCGGCGGCCTCCTTTCACCCGAGGGCGACTCCGGTTGCTCTCCTTCCGATCAGTGGAGGAGGCCAAAACGGTGCCGACAGTGAAAGAGAAATACCCTGTGTTGAAGGATGTCATGGACTTCATCAAAGATCAGTCACTTTCCCACGAGAGGTAAGCCAGGCGTGACCTTTTCAGCACTTTCTTTTTCCAAGCCGTAGGTACCCAGTCTGGTCAAAGGCTTGAAGTACATGTTAAAAATGAGTGAATAATACTTGAAGGGTCAATCAAGATTTGTTTAGAATGTTCAAGGAAAAAATTTGGTGTTTTTTTTTTCTTTTAAAGAAGTATTTCTTCACCTAAGATTTGTACATAATACTGTATGTAAATTACATCTCAGTAATGTCCTATTAGGATAAAAAAAGAAATATTTCTTTCTGTAACTGCCAGTTATAAATTTGTCTTACTTTAACCTTGGGAGAAATTTAGAATTTGATATTTTTTGTCAGAATTACTTGTCAGTGGGCCTATACCTCTGGAAGCATTGCCTATTTTAATTTCCTGTCCTAAGAATTAAGGCTTTGTCTTTATGGGGAAGTAAAGCTATCAAAATTCCTTTTTAATTAATTAGTTTTTTCAAATGGGTTGTTGGGCTTCTGGACATTTCATGTGAACTAATTAGTAATGCCACCGAGTAATGACAAAAAGTAGCAAACATATTGATATCGTGCCTGAGTGATATTTCTGATACCTCACAGTAACATTTCTTTTGTATTAATATGACATCAGAACTTGGGTGGGGGTATGTTTTCTTTCTGCCCCAGCTCAAGAGTTTTCTGGGTGTTCCTGACTTGAGTTCTGTCTCCAGTGTTGTAAAGGTTCTTTCCTTGAGGAAAGCCCAGGCCCAGAGCATCCTAGAAGTTCTCAGGATAATTCAGTATTGTGCAGAATCCCTTGGACAGCCTCATTGCTTCCATCCGCCTTATATACTTTTTCTGTTGGAACTTCTGACCTGCCAGAAAGAGTTTACCAAGTAAGTACAAATAACAAGTTTGCAAAGAAAACAAGCAGGTGTTATTCAAAAAAATTCTTGTTGTCTTCTCTAATTAATAATTCTGTAATTTTCATGAAGGAAACAAATTTATTATTTAGTCAATTCATTCTCCTATCTTAAGGAAAAATGGGTTATATTCTATGCTTTTACTAAGTAAATACCAGGAACATATTTATTCCTCCTGATGAGTTTATCAGCTTTATTTTACCAGACAACGAAGATTGTAGTTTTCATGTAACCATACTCATCATTTGGCTCCTAGAAGATGGAGCTAAATTTAATGCTCATTTATAGTGATAACATTAGTCTAAGTACTTAACAAGTTTGTTCTAACCTGCACTCAATAAATATTTTCTGAGTGATGACTATGTCAGGCACTGCCCTAGGTGTTGTATATACAGCAGTGGACAAGGCAGACAAGTCCTTGAATGGAGCTTGTATAATATTAAGGAGAAAAGGACAATAAAAAAAATATAAGATAGATAAATGGATAGATAGATATAGATATATAGTCAGATAGTGGTATTGTTAAGGGGTGATTTCATACAGAGTGACCTGTGACCTAGTGGTCAGGGAAGGCAGGCTGAGAACATGACATGTAAACCAAGAGATGAATGACCAGCTGAGATCAGGGGGAAGGGAACTAAAGGCAGAAGGAACAGCACAAAGGCCACAGGTGGAAGATTAGCCCAGGGAACAGAAAGGAAGCCAGTGTGCCCGACGAGAGGGGGAAATGAGAGAAAATTAGTTCAGAAAATTAGACAGGGTCCATATCTTGGAAGGCTTTTTAAGATATGTATGGTATTTCGATTTTATACTGAGTCGTAGATGGGAAACCCCTAAAGAATTTTAAGCCCAGGAGGAACAAACATACTGTGTTCTATTTTTACAAAAGATACTTCTAGCTAATGTTCAAAAATGAATGGAAGTAAGAAAAGCAGTTAGGAGACTATTGCAGTAGTCCAGGCAAGAGATGGTGATAGTTTGGACCAGGGAATAGTACTGGATGGAAAGAAAAGGATGAGATTCAGGGTATATTTTAGAGGTAGAATTGTCAGGACTTACTAATAGATTAGGTGTAGAGTGTAAATGAAAGGAATCATGGGGAAAGAAAGTCCTAGGAGCCTGTCTTAAGCAGGGTGGGTGGATGGGGATGCATTTTACAGAGTATAGAAGAAACAGATTTGGGCAAAAATGAAAAGTTTTGTTTTGGCATGTTAAGTTTGAATGGCTTTTTTCACATCCAGGAAAAGGAAATCAAGAAGTGGCTATCAAGAAGAAAAACCAGGGATTGGTAGTGTCAGAGAAACAAGAAAAGAATGTAACTCAAAAGATAGGAATGACCAGTTGTGTCAAATGCCGATGTGAGAGGTTGTGTGAGAAAAGAACACAGTAGATTTGATAAAAGTCTTATTGGAGCCATGGGCTGAAAGCCCAGTTGGACTGGGTTGAGAAGAGAATGCGGGTGTGATAGAGAGGCTACAGATGTTATTCAAGAAATTATCCTTAAAGGAGAGTAGAAGAACAGAGCAGATTGACGAGGATGTGGGATCAATGGAGGGTTTTTAAGAAGCTATATTTGTGTGCTGGTGGGAACGAGTCAGTAGTGAGGAAAACTTGACGCTGGAAGAGAGGGACCAGTGCAGTCGCAGTTGCATAAATAGAGAAGTCAGCCTTTGCCAGAGCCAGGGAGACTGTATCTGTGGTAGCAGGAGAAAACGCAGCAGGGATAGAGATGCAGGTTGGCTGGTACAAAGATAGGGGAAATTCCTCTCTGATCATTTCTATTTTTTAAAACATAAGATGATAGTCATCAGCTAAAAATGAAGGTTTAGGAGAAGATAATGGCAGCTTAAGGAAAAGCAGGAAGGTTTTAAGTAGTAATAACAATTGAGAAAACCAGTCTCATTGTTTGACAAATTTGAGTGCTTATTTGAGAATTACAGTCATGAATTTAAAGTGATAACTAGTCACCTTGGTTGTGTGGTGTTTCCTCTAGCAACACTTAGCTGTTTTGATTTGGTAAAAGATTTCTCAGCCAAGTACATGGGGCGGAGAATGGGAGGGGAGCAGCAAGAGAGTTTGTGATTGCTAAGGTGTGATTATGGCAATAGACCATGGAATCTAAGCTGAATATGGAACAAAGAGAAAATGTGGCAGAAGTAATAGATAATGAACACAAGACAGCATCCTGGGGTGGGGCTTACTGGGATTGAAAAGGTTGTTGTGGAGGTACCAGAGTAGGTGACCAGGATGAGAGGTCATGGTCAGTGTAATGCTCTGAAGTCAAGATTTCAGAATTAATGCTGCTACTGGGATGACAAAGTCAAGGAAGTGACCATCAGGCTGGGGTGGCTAAGAGGTGAGAGGAAAAGATCATTGGAGGTGAAGATGGCAGAGAATCCAGGGACAGAGGGACTGGGGCATCATTTCCATGCTTTGAAGTCTCCAGGGTGACAAGATCAAGGTAGAAAAGACAATGAGATTGGTGCTGAAGCCATCAATGCAGGAAGGCAGAGGGTGGGCGTGACTGTGGAGAGAATTAAATGAGGTAATTTTGTTAATTCACGTTGCACCAATAATTTTTAATTAAACACACACACACACACACACACACACACCACACCACCACCACCCACCCACCCACCCCCCACCCCCAGGATCTGGCATTCAGGTAGTAGCAGGAGGGATGGTTTTTATGTTAACAAAGGAAGATAGATACTGGTATTTCCAAACCCCTTTGGGTAGCACTCTTGACCCAGGCAGATGGAGTAATTTGCTGTTTTGTTTGTTACTTTTTAAGTTATTATATTTACATTTACTTAAGCTTCTGTGCCAATTCATTCAGCTTGCTGCTTCTTGGCTCTTTTTCATGTAAAGAATGATATTTATTAAGTAAATGATGTTCTGACAATTAAGTGATTTATGATTTCCTGTTTCTAGCTATTTCGGACACTTGGAAGGCTGTGGTGCAGATCTACACAAAGAAATTCGAGACACTTACTATCAATTTGTTCTTTTTTTGGTCAAAGCAATTAAAGGATTTAGTAGCATAAATGACAGGTACTGGATAACTCTATAATTTCTAGAGAAAACAGTATTTCTATTTTTTTCTGATTTTAAAAGATATATTCAGTGTCGAAAATATAGAAAAGTACAAAGAGTAAAAGCGAAAATAACCCCTAATCTTTACCATCTAGAGCTAATTACTAATGTTAACTTATTAGCATATTTTCTCCTAGCCTTTTTTTCTATATTGTGTGTGTACAGTATTTAAAGGAGTTGTGTCTTGGTTTATCTAAGAATTAGTAACCTATTATTTTCAGTTTTTGATGTATTATGTTCAGTTTTAAAACAAGTTATACAGCCACTCCCCAGTTTCCTTCATAGTAAGTGGTTTAGACATAAACCTTAAATGGCTCTTCTCTGTGTATCTAAGTTGCATAACCTGGGCTAATTTGGGGCTGGCCCTGTTGCTACTTATCGAGGGAGCTTTTACTACTCAGTCCTTTACCCTCAGATGTCCCTTATGGTAGTCCTGGCAGGGTGGAAAACTTATTCTTTGCTTTCAGAACTCTTGTATTTAAGCTATACATTGAAGAGGGTTTGTGTGGTGTATGGGAAACCTGAAAGGAGGTTATAAGGAACCCGAACCAGCGGTCTGGAGTTCGTTGTGCTTTCCACTCCCAAGCAGACCAGGTCTCGGACTTGCATTATGTCTGTTATCTCTGTTGGTAATGGGCAACTTTGATAACTTTTACCTTCATGGCCTTTTTAGATCCTTGCTGCCTGCCTTATCCTACATTCAGACAGCCCTACTTCATCTTTTGGATATGGGCTGGGAACCCAGAGATCTTGCCTTCTTCGTTGACATTCAGTTACCAGATCTCCTTATGAAAATGTCACAAGAAAATATAAGTGTCCATGACAGTGTGATCAGGTAAGGACACAGTGTTGCACCCCACACTCCTAAAGTAGATTATGAAATACAGGGATCATAGCATAGGGGTTCAGAGCACAGACTCTAGAATTAGGCTCTCCGTAACATCCTAGCTTTACTACATACTAGGTGGATGACTTTGGTCAAATTATTTAACCTCTCTGTGCCTCAGTTTCCTCATCTTTAGAGCTAAAGATAATGCACCTACCTCAGGATTATTGTGAAGAATGAATGAGCTCTGTTTCTCAATGTTTGGAACAGTGCCTGGTGCATGGGTAATGTATGTAAGTTGGTGGTGGTTGCGTTATAAACTTGGAGGATGAGGATCCTCTGTATTTTGGAGACCTAGTATAGTTGTTGAATTGCAGAGTCTTTTCTATATCTTTTTGTTATATGTACATGAGATTTTAGCCACTGTAACCTCTTGCACATTATAAGGACTTAGGTATAAGAAAAAAATAGTATGCGAAAGCTTCTTCTCTTTGCACTTTTAATAAGTATCTCTCCACACTGCTCAAGTCTACTTACCCATTCACCATTTACGAGGGTAGAAAAGAAATGAGAAGAGAATGGGAGAAGAAAAGCAAGAGGAGAGAATTAGGAGAAATAAATGAGTCAACACTGGAACAATTTGCACCCGGAAAAGATATTCTTGGAAAAGGGGTAGAATTAAAGCTGTCCCCTTGGTTACCAAACCTCAGTCATTACCCTGCTATTAGATTGTCAGAGGGCGCTCTTGGCTGACAAGAGGGGACATAGCATGGAATTGAGGGGGACAGTGGCATTAGCACACTGGCTCTTCAGCTCTCAGTCTGCTCGTTGTTGCAAGCTTTGTCTGCACCTGCATGAGTCCTGAGGGTGGAACCACACCCTTCTCTCCCAATCCCTCATAGCACCTAGCCCAGAGTGAAGTATAAGCAGGCCTGAAGTCAATTTGTCAGAATGCATGGATGAACGAATGTGTATTTGTGGTTGATAATTTGTTTGGCATTTGCTGTCAAGCAAATCCTTTTGTATTTAAATTTTTGGTTGCTAAACTATAAACTGAAATTCACAATTTTGCATCTAAGGAATGTATGAGATTATCTGTATGGAACTCTATTTGAAATGAGGAAACTGAGGACCAGGACTGAGTACTGGCTGTGTCAAAGTCTTATAGCAGCTAGTGGGAGAGTTGAAGCCCCTGGGTCTCCTGATTTCCTTCTCGTGCTGATACCAGTAGGGTGTGCTGAGCATGACAAAATCAGACTTAAGGAAAAAAAATCACTTTATTTGGCTCCAGTGCCTGGCACATAGTAGGTTCACCACAAATGGTTGTCAAATAGAATTATGCCATGTAGATACAACCTTTTAAGTTCTAGTTCCTTACCCATTGTAGTCTGCTTTGGAAAGGGCTTCTCCCATTTTTATTGGTATATATTTATCAGATATCTGGCAAATCTTGGGACTTTGAAAACTAAATTGGCTCTTCCCCTCAGAAGTGTAAAAATGCCCCCCATCTTAGATCCATAGGACACAGAGTCTGCTAACCAGCACTTTCCTGGATTGTTGGGAAAGGCATGCTTTTCTCTCTTTATGTCCTTCTTTCAGCCAATGGAGTGAAGAAGATGAGCTTGCTGATGCCAAACAGAATTCAGAATGGATGGATGAGTGTCAGGATGGCATGTTTGAGGCCTGGTATGAAAAAATAGCCCAGGAAGATCCAGAGAAGCAGAGGAAAGTAAGACCTCTCAACTAGAGTAAACCAAAATGATTAGCTAGGAATTTGGAGAGGAGAGTCTGCTTGGGGGAGTGTCAGTAGGCTGTCTCCCTTGATTGCTCCAGGTGGCAGGTAGTACCTTAGTGAGTCATTGTCACTGAGTCTGGTCTTTAACCTGAGGGGCCCCGAATCCTGACTGGATCACACTCAGAGAGTGGCTTCCTCCCATAGATCTAGACTCAAAGAAAATTGGCTCATGAAGGTGAAACGTAATGTTAATTGCCAGTTTATTAATTTACGTGAGAAATAGAATTGCTGAAGGCCCTGGTCTCTGGTGTCCTTGGTGCAGCACATTCTCTTCCTACAGGCAAGCATCATGGGAAGCCACATTGCGATCCAAAGGTTGCCTGATGAACATGGAAGCAGCCATGTGTACACAGAATCAGAGTTACATGATTCAGATGTGTAAAGGCGTCAGGCTCAGATAGCCTGTCGTGTCCATCTCCACATTAGGTGTTTATCTGTCACCATCAGATGGTGCCAGGCATCTGCTGCCTCAGATTCATTAATTTTCTTAGTATTGCACGCCTACTATGTGCCAGTTACTTTGCTCTTATAGCACCTCTGTGGTACTTGGACAGAGTACACCAACTTGACCTTTGGAATTTTTCTCTTGTGTTTGTCAAAGTCATACTGGGAGCCATTCTTAAGTGCTAAAGTGACTTGGCATATTTGCTCTGATCTATTACTATATGGTGACTTAGTGATTTATTTCCTTTATTTCCAGGGTATAAAAATAAACTGTACTATAGCCTCTATGTACTTTCCAGTAAAAGCAATTTGTTTCCTCATGAAACAGTGCCCTTATTATCTCCCCAGAAAGTTTCTCATAAGTGCCAGCAAACAGAGCTTCTTTTACAGTGTTTCCTGCATCTGTGAAACCACCCTTATTCAACTAAGCACCCAAGCCAGAAATCTGGGTGGTGTTCTTGACATCTCTCTTTTACTGACCCCTATATCCAGTCCCCATTTCCTACTTGTGCCTCCTTAATATCTCTTAAATATGCCTACCCTTTGCCATCTCACTTATTGCTCAGTCCAGCCCTTATCACCTGCCATGGGGTTACTTTAACAGTGTCCATCATGGTCAGTTTCTCTGACTCACATCTTGCCCCCTTCAGTCCATTTTTCACTCAGTAACTAGAGGAACTTAAAGAATGATCAAGTCCGATTACATTAGTGTTCTATTTAAAAATGGTCGATGACTCAGACTAGCATTGGAGGTGCTTTGTGGTTTAATCTTTCTAACTTTATCTGGTTATCCCCACTCTGTATCATGTTCTTCATACTGAATTATTATTGCTAGTTTCATGAACCACCATCTTGCTCCCTTTTACCTCCAGTAGAACTTGTTAATGCTTTTATCTGGCATGCCCCCCACTCCTAACCCCACCAAACTAATACCTGTTTGTCCCTCAGGTCACAACTAAAGAATTATGTCAGTTTGAAAAACCTGACCTTCCTAACACCCACTGATGTCCCCCTACTGTGTTCTCTCAGCCTCCTGAATGTGCCTATCAAAAAGCCCTTATTATACCGTATGGTGTCATCTGTTTGCTTGAGGGGTTTCCCGACTAGACACTAAGCTCCTTTGTTTCCTAGTGCTAGCACCTACCACAGTGCTTGGAATATCTTAAGTACCTATTAAAGGATGGATTGATTAATGAATAGTGGCCATATCAGAAAGTCTATTGGATAATTGTGTTTATTTCACCTTACAGATGCACATGTTTATTGCTCGCTACTGTGACCTGTTAAATGTGGACATCTCTTGTGATGGATGTGATGAGATTGCCCCCTGGCATCGCTACCGGTGCCTGCAATGCAGTGACATGGATCTCTGCAAAACTTGCTTCCTAGGTATATTTTATGGTATGGGTATGCCATACCCCAAAGCAATAATCGTGTCTATTTCTGTGATTTTGTCATTTTTAAAAATCTCGTTGTACTAAATAAAACATTGCCCAGTGGTATTCTCTGACTTGTTGGCACATGTGAGCTTTACCTCCCCAGCTGGATGATAAGTTCCAGACCTGTTACCAGACACGCTTCCATCTTCCATTATGGTGGATGTAGGTACTTGATAAATACTCAGGACCGCTGAATGTACCCTCAGTTGAGCTCTCGGGAAATTATTTTTCCTTCTGAATCATGCACTGTTTCTAAGTAGTAAAAACACACACACATAAAGCAAACTTCAAAAATTCTTTAATACTCTTGACTTGTTGATGCTGAAGTAAGGTGGACTGACTGTGGTGAGCAGTTAAGTGCTCTTTGGGTATGCGACCCAATCAGAAAAGATACAGCCCCTGGCCTGGAATCATTTACAGGCTTAGCAGGAGACTGGACATGCCCACAAAATGTCTATTCCAGCATAAGAGTGTACACGCTGAGTTAAAGATGAGCAGTACAGTTTATTCTGGAAAAGTTCAGTAATAGTAGCAATCACTGTTGCAGGGAAGGCTTGTGGAGGAGGTGGAATGTAAAATGATCTTTGAAGAAAGAACTGGATGATGTGAAGGAAATATTGGAGAGCGGGTCACCATCCAAAGCAGAGCAAGTCTAGGGACAGAGGAGTGAGCTTCAATAGTATGTTTAGAGAGACACATTCAAGTGTCCAGCCGAGTGCTGCCTTGGGACATGTAGGGCCCAGATTGTGGAACCCTGAGATTCTAGGCTAAGGAATTTGAGTCTTTAGATAGTGAGGAAGGTTTTTCAAATAGGGTATTAACGTGATCAGAGCTATGCTAGAAGGCAGTTCTGTCCATATAAGAGTTTCTCTTAGGAAATTAATCATTAGTGACAAGGGGATTAGTGCCTGGGCTACATCTGTGGCAGTGAGAACAGAAGTGGGTCAGACATGAGGAACAGTAAGCAGGGTCTGTGACAATGTTTGGAGACTCATTGGACTTAGAGTGAGAAAATGTCGAGAGCAGTTAGTCTCTTTTGTGACTAACAGTCTTCCTCATTTACTGGGTCTTCAGTTATGAAGTCCGTTTTTATCTTTGATTCTGGAATGAAAAAGTAAGAACAAAACCTAATCAATCCTCAGTGCTTGTTACCAGGAATACACAGTAGATGCTTAATATTTGTCAGAGGAAGGGTCATGGGAAATAGCTCACAAGTTGTCATGTGGACTTGTTTCTGCAAAATGATGGTCATGATGGGACTTGGTAATATATTTGATCAGACTTTGTGTTGTGCTGGAGAAGGGTGGGGGTGGGGGCAGCCCATAGTACCATTGCTGAGTTCTGTGCTGAGAACTCATATGCTCAGAGCCTCTGGGCAGAACACCCTGGTCTCCAGAAGATAGCTGTGGCCCCTGATGTTCTAAGCAATAAATCAAGAACAGCCCTGCTTCTGGGGTTGGTTTGGGTTTGGAAGTAGCCCTTCTAATAGCCCTTTGCCCAATCCACCTCACATTATTTTTTCCCCCAGGTGGGGTGAAGCCTGAGGGCCATGGAGATGACCATGAAATGGTCAACATGGAGTTTACCTGTGACCACTGCCAGGGTTTGATCATAGGCCGGAGGATGAATTGCAATGTGTGTGATGACTTTGATCTTTGCTATGGATGCTATGCAGCAAAGAAATATTCCTATGGGTATGTCTCAAATGACCTCTAACTCTTTAACCTTTTCTTCACGTATTCCTTTGCTTTTTTTTTTTAATAGTAAAAAGCCTTTCATTATAAAAAAATTTCAAACATACCCACCAGAAACTAATACAGTGAATCCCATAATACCTATTACCCAGATTCAACAGTTAGGAAGATTTTGCTATGTGTGCTTAGCTTATTCTTTCCTTTTTTTCCTTTATTAAAATACTTTAAAGCAAATTACAGACCCTAAATCATTTCTTTCCTACATACTTCATATCCATCTCTAAAAATTATGGGCAATTTCTCACATTACCAAAATGCTATAAGTACATCCTGCAAAATTTCCCAGTAAGGAATTCTTACATCTTCTGATTTTCATAGACAGTCTTCTGGGGATTGTGAAATTCTGAAATGATATGTACAATGTTTATTTGTGTTCACTTTTTTGGGCGAGGACCCCTACTTATCTTTAACTTTTCAATAACCACAGCCTTAGAGTAATGAATGCCCAGTTGTGACCATTCATGTGCACCCCTGAGGCCCTGTTCTCTTTTTTGGGGCCTCACAAAGATATGTCAACCTTAAAAATGTCTTGCCTTGTAGCCATTTGCCTACCCACAGTATTACGGCGCACCCAATGGTGACCATCCGGATCAGCGACCGGCAGAGGCTCATCCAGCCCTACATCCACAACTATTCCTGGCTGCTCTTTGCTGCCTTGGCTCTCTATAGCGCCCACCTGGCCAGCTCAGAGGAAGTAGATGGTGAAAAGCTGGATCCCCAGGCTCACAGCAGTGCCACCATCCTGCGGAGCCAGTGCATGCAGCTTGTAGGGGGCTGCCTCATGAAGGCTCACCAGGGAAAAGGTAATTGTTCTTCACACATGGAAATCAAACCAACCCTCAGCTGCTTGTGAAAGAAAAGCCTCAACAGAGGTATTATGCTCGGTTTAGAAGCTACGACATCTAGCTTTCCACAAGAGGTGCTCATCCTGGTGTGGAATTTTCTTTTACATTCCCAAATGCATTTGACAGAAATGTTGTTAAGGTAGCATTTAGTTTCTCTCAAATATTTACATAAAGATTTAAAAATTAATAATTAAGACTCTTGATATCTGTGGATGAAGTATTTGTATTCGAATCTATCAGACTTAACTTTGCCGAAGGAATTCAGCCTTTTTTTAACCCAGAGTGCAAATCTACTTCCACACAAACATATTCTAGATGAGAGTGATTTATAATGAAAATAATCTGACCAATAAAATATCTAGGTGATTTTGACTTTACCAAGGGGGGTATTAAGGAGAAAAATAACATGACTATTAAACTTCTGAGACATTTAAGTTCCTTTCAGAATAATGGACTCCCCGTTCTACTAAACATCAGGGAAATCAGAACTGTATTAGGTACCAGCGCTTCAGAACTATTTTGTTACCTATTTGCCAGTGATTTAGAAATCTAGTTGTGTTGGGCTACTATAAAATGTTAATGTTTACGGTTTTCTAAATAGACAACCCTATTGTATCTTTCACCTTCTGTTGCCAATAAAATACAGGTATCCCTCGCTATCCAAAGTTCTGGTGTCCAAAATCAGGAGCTGAATAGATCCGGATAGCCAGGGAGGTCTGTATTGGGTTTGTGGAGAACACAGCTATCTATTTCATATAGTAGCAAAGTGATTTCTGGCATTTACAAGAAATAGCCCATGTTATAAAATTTTTGGCCTTTGAGCCGCGCTTCTTTTGCTCAAGCCCACTTCCGTATCTGGAAATATACTTTCTCATCTAATAAAGCTTTTCTTTTCTGCCGTGAATGAATGAATGAATGAATGAATGAATGAATAAAAAAGAGCCATTCTGTGTTTGCTTTCCATGTAGGTCTTAAAACTCTAGCTCTTCTTGGTATATTGCCAGAAGGTGACTCTACTCCAGAAAATCAGGCCCCGCCAGCCACTGCGCCCACCCGAACATCAGGGGAGCAGTTAGAGAAGGAAGCTGTCCAGGGTGCTGAGGAACTGTCAGATTTGGGCCCTTTGTGCACTACAATGTAAGTAACAATTCTTTATTATGCAGAATCACAGGTTGAACTCAGAGAGTGCCATTCATAGGAAGGAGCTGAGCAGAGAGATTAAGGGCACAGATTCTTGACCCAGATTGCCTGGGTTCAGATCTGCACTCTGTCAGCCCTTGGGCACATTATGATAGTCTCTTCACTTCAGTTTTCTCATCTGTAAAATTGGGTGATAATAATACCTATTCCATAAAGTTTTTGTGAGGATGTACATATATTACATACATTAAATTAATGTCTGGAAAGTGCTTAAAACAATGTTCAAGCAAGTTTCATATCAGTGCTAACTACTCCTGTTGCCTTCCTCCTGGTGGTTTTTATAAGAATTGAACAAGGTTATGCCCTAAGGAGGTTAGTTTCTGGCCTATGATGAACAGTGTCAGTATTTACCAAGTAGACAAAGTAGTTTCCATAAACTTGTATAAGTAGAAGAAAAACCTTTCTGGATCCAGGTGTCACCTGTGATAGTAACATTAAAGATAGTTTTGTGAGAGAGCACAGCATAGATTCTGTGATGCTGCTTCCAAAGCTGGAGTTGATGCTGATAATGCCCCTGACTTTGCCTCAGGAGCTGCTAATGTCTCTGCCCTCTCTGTCATGTTAACCAGTTCAGGATCCCCCACATGGTGATTATAGCTCACCCAGATCCCATTGTCATTTGGAGGAATACAAAAGCGGAGGGCTGGCAAAAACTTGAAAATTCTTTTAGCTTCATTTCGCCAGAGAGCTAACACAAGACAGGTAACATAACAATCTTCAGACCTGTCTTTCTGGTGTCAACATTTTTTAGCATAAAACTCCTCTCCAGGTAGCATTTTAACCATCCACACATTATGGTGAAGCAGAGAGAACATTATCACAGAGAAAGGATAAATCAGCAGTCTTGACCTTTGAGCCTGGGAATCTTCCTGTGAGCTCTCAGCACCATATACTATGCCACCCATGAGAACGGTGCTCCCTGTTTATCTTCTGATTCATTATTCATATCAGAATCTGTTCAGTAAAATATTTTTTTATTCAATAGATGGAAATCTAGTACTTTTCATTATTTATTTTGATCCTCAAATTGTCCCATATTGGCCAGTGAAATCTCCTTCCAGCTGGCTTTTGTGTCCTTTGATGTCTCCATTAGTCTTTGAGCACTTCCTTTATTTTTGATACAAAAAGATGTTTCGGGCTTATTTTGGGCTTTCTCTGCCTGGGAACTGGAATCAGCCTTTTTCCAAGGAGCTCCCAGGGCATTAATTTTCCCCTGAGGTGTCCCCACCCTTTGGTGCCCCTTCTCATCAACATCGAGGTGCACCCAGGGTATCCGGGCTCTGACTCAGTCTCTTCATATTCTAGTAAAGCTGCACTTTCCAGCCCTGTCCTCATAACAGAACCTGAATGTCCCTACTATGATGGCCCTGTCAAAGACCATATCCCACTTGGGCCGAGTACAAATCATTTGTTTTTGCATTCCCACCTGTTTCTAGCCAATCTCAGTATCTTCCCTCCTTCCCTCCAGGGACTAAAGATACTTTTTGTTTTAAACAACCAAGAAACCAGCCTTAGCCAGAGGTATCATCTAGGAAATTTTGTCTACAATGGCCTCAGGCCAGTATTGAAACCCCCTTGGGTGACATTGGTTCCTGGAGTCCTGTAGTGACAGGAAAGAAAATCAAGACTAAAATGATTAGCCAGAACTTTGGAATTACATTATGTTCACAAAGGGCCACATAGTACAGAGAGTATGGTACCAGCAGTCTTTTTAGAGGGTACATTTTTAACAAGTGGCTCTCCCAGTCTTGATCCCCTCTTAGGACAATCTAATAACCACTTTTTTTTTTTTAAGAAGGAGATTGAGGGTAGGATTAATGCTGAGGCTGCAGTATCCAGAAAGGGCAGGATAAGCCAGATGTCACTGGGAGATGTCAGGATTTTCCCATGAGCGTTGGTGGTGTACAAAACTCCACCTTTGGATCCAAAGCTTCCTGATCTTCTCAGACCTCTTGGAGCTGGGGTGCCCCTACTATGCACAGAAGACTTCCTGTGTGACCTACTTTCCATGTATAAGCCTGTGTGAATCCCGAGGAAATGGAGGCCGAGGGCTATCAATCACCCTGCCAGTCTGGGCAGCTCACTGCCAAATTCCTGATCCCAGAAAACTCACAGCTCCAGTGAGGCCCCTTTAATAAGTCTCTTGCCAAAACAGAATTCTCAAAAGTGTAATCCTGCTTAGTGTGTTAGAATGAAATCTCTACTGTTTCCACCCGCCCTCCCCCCTCCATCACCAAGAGAAAAGTTTTCCATACTTGGCTTCTGAAAGCTAAATAGAATGTATTAGAGATTTATAATGGAGCCACTGCTTCTGCGACTCTAGGTTCTGACAAAAGAGCATTTGGAAGATATTTGGGGGATGTGATGCAATGATTACTGTCTTGGAGTATAGATTTATCATTGGAAATGAGGGATATTTTCTAATGGAATTCTAAAATATTTTAGTCTGTGAAGACAGATTGGCTAATGATTTAAAAAGTTGTATTATAATATTAATGAGTAAACTTTAGTAATAACAAACCTTAATTCTTTTACACTCGCATTTTGTTTCTAGGGAAAGAGAGTTTCTTATAAGGAAGTCAGACACTTGGATCGCAAGCAGAAAAATAAGGCAGATGGAAGTGTGTTATTAACGAAGGATCCTTCATGCCAGACTCAAATTTCAAACTCGTCTGCAGATGGTAGCACACCTACAGGACTTCCAGGTAAAGACTATCTGACCATTCTCTTGGTCTCTTTAATCTTAAAATGCACACATACCCATCACTGATCTATTGTTGCACAATTTAAAATTGGCCAGCAAACTAAGGGTACATGGTTTCTCAGTTCACTATCAGATGGCACTGATAACACTTTGAAAGTCATCCTTCCTTTACTTCACTTGGCTTTCCTACCTTATATATTCCCTAATTTACTAAATGCCTTCTGTGTGCCAAGCACTGTGCTAAACCCTGAAAATGAAATAGGAACCAAGTCGAACAGATAACGCACAGCTCCTGCCCTTGTGGAGCTTATAGTTTGGGGAATTTAAGGCAAAGATAACTGTAATTTGAGATGGAATGTGATTTTTGTCCAGAAGAGAGGTGTACGTGGTGTTAACAGTGACTGATGTTTAACTGGAACAAGTTGTATTTATATAAAGTCTTGTAAAGGAAGGGCTGAAGGGACCCTGAAAGTGCTAGGATCTGCTGTGGAAAAGGGCTTTCGGGTAGAAAGAGCAATGCAAACAAAGGCCCTAGAACGGGAAATCCCCAGATGAATACAGGGAGACGGCCTCTGGCAGGTGTGTAGGGATGGAGCAGAACACCGAAAGGTAAAACTGGAGAGGTGCTCTGCTGCAGAGAGCTTCAGATGCTTGCCTGGAATAGGAGTGGCAGGCAAGGTCAGAGCTGCATAGTAGGAGGATTGATGAGCTGAGAGATGGCGATGCTGTGGGCTAAAGAGACTCAGCCTCCTCCTTAGGGCAGCCCAGGGAGGCCTGCTTTGTAATGGAGACAGGAGTGAGTACCTGGCATCCTCCTCTGTCTGTGGAGTCAGCTCTCAGAAAAGGCTGATGCTCATCTTTGCAGTGTGTACGATTCTGAGTTCCAGAAAACAGTCTGATACTCTATGTCTATCCAGGTCAATCAAGTTTACTCTAGTCTGATTCCACTGAGGATCAGCATCCTGGTTCCTATATAGTTTATTCATTCATCAAATATTTATTGGGTACCTGCCATGCTCCAGAAACATTTCTAGGTGCTTTTGATACATCACAGAAAAAAGTGAAAAACTAGAAGGTAAGACAGACAATAGACAATAAATAGTAATTACATGGTATATTAAATGTAGTTAAATATTATGAGCACAAAAGAAGAGGGTCAGGGTTTTGGGGTGTGCAAAGCAGCTGGGAAAGATGGGAGGGCAGCCTGTACCTTTAAATAGGGTGACTAAGGTAGGCCCCTGGGCAAGGCATGTTCAGCAATAGATTTTTAAAGTCTCAGCTTTATTCTGTAGCAGCACAGGGACAGTACAGTGGTTTACTTGCCTCTTCAAACATAAATAGAAGCCGGCAAAATCTGAAAGTTTGATGTTTTGCAACTCAGATGCCGAAAATTCAGAAGCATCATCTCAAAAGCCCATTGAGGAAAAGGCAGTTACTCCAAGCCCCGAGCAGGTGTTTGCTGAGTGTTCCCAGAAGAGGATTTTGGGATTACTAGCAGCCATGTTACCACCCTTAAAGTCGGTAAGAGAAAAATGACATTTTCTTTTTCAAAGAGGAATGGTGTTATGCATAGAAAAAAAATTTTTTTGTAAGCCACTGAAACCAACTATTAATAGCAGTCATCTGTGTATGCCTGAGAGTAGTTATAAATTAGAAGTAAGATTGTAAGATAATACCTGAGAATGTTTATTTTACAATTGATTGTACATAAACTATTAATGAAAGACACTGTGTAATTCCTTTGGCACTAGGCCAGTTGTAAATAATACATGAAGGGGATAAAGTATTTAGTTGGTATAGTTACATAGATTTTGTATTGAAAAGATTTTTCTCCCTCTCTTGGCAGGATCCCACTGTCCCCCTGATAGACCTGGAGCATGTCCTCCCACTCATGTTTCAGGTTGTCATCTCAAATGCAGGCCACCTAAATGAAACCTACCATCTCACCCTGGGTCTTCTTGGCCAGTTAATCCTCTGCCTTTTACCAGCAGAAGTAGATGCTGCAGTGATCAAGGTCCTCTCAGCCAAACACAACCTGTTTGCAGCAGGGGACAATTCCATTGTGCCAGATGGTTGGAAGACCACCCACCTGCTCTTTAGCCTGGGAGCTGTATGTCTGGACAGGTAGCCACCCCCATTCTACCCTACCATGGTGTTCATGTCTTTAAGTCAGCAGTCTGGCTTTGATTAATTTCAGTGTGCTTCAGTGCTGTTGTCTGGGAATCTTTTGTAAGAATAGAATTAGTTTTATTAGCAATTCTGTCAACAGACATTAAAACTATGCTTAAAACCCACATTAAAACAGCTGAGCAGTCTGGATACTGTCTGCTGATTTAACTCTCTGATGACACATAGTCTGGTTTGTTTTTTTCCTGAGAGCAGTAAGTATAGGCTTTGTGGTTGAAGAAAATAGGTCTGTTTTCATTATAAAAATAACAATCACAATACCAAATTTGGAAAACAGAAAAATCACCCTGGCTTGCACCATATTAACACATCTGATGCTGTTTTAATATATTTCCTTCCAAGCTTTTTTTCTGATGTGAATGTGCACAAGCACACATACATGTGTAACTTTTTATAGAGATTTTTAAAAACATAGCTATGGGCTGAATATATAAGTAACAGATCGTGGTTTTTTTCCCACTTGCCATTATATGAAAAGCATCATTCTGGTAGTTTTAAAACTAATTAATGAATGGCTCTTTGGCATGCTTCTGGGTCTGCCTTGGAGTGGAGCAAGCTCTGATGAGTTGAGTTTAGAGCCTGTGCACTGCCACCTAATGGAGCTCTTGCCTTCCAGCCGGGTGGGTTTGGACTGGGCATGCTCCATGGCTGAGATCCTGCGGTCACTGAACAGTGCCCCGTTGTGGCGTGACGTCATTGCCACCTTCACAGACCACTGCATCAAGCAGTTGCCTTTCCAGCTGAAGCACACCAACATCTTCACCTTGCTCGTGCTGGTCGGCTTCCCCCAGGTACATCACTCCAAAGGCCCGGCCACCTCTTTCGATCTTCGTCACACATATCGAAGTCTCTATAGCATATATCTTGGAAATTTTTTCCCCTCAGTTACATACTTTGCTTTTATAATATTGGTACATTTTCAAGATTATGGGATTTGTTCAACTTGCATTTTTAACAATTTAGCCATTTGTTCATTTTGTTAGCCAGTAGATGGCTTTGAATAATAGGTAACTAATATATTAAATTACAAAGCACTTCAAAGTATAATTGTTTTTCACTTTGGCATTAATCCCGATCTCGTTTCTAATCTTCATGTCTCTCAATTGGTTGGGACAAAAAGGACTGTGAAATGATGGCTTCTTCATCCAGTAAGCACGTAAAAAATTCTGTGCCAGGCTATGTCAGGAGATGAGAAGAACCCTATCCCTGGGTGCTTGTTGAAGTCAGGAGCACAAGCAGAAAGGAACTCGGCTTGTGTACTAGTGCTCCTTCCTGTCTCTATGTGCTATTTGAGTTGCCTTTTCTGTCTCTCTTTTTCAATTTCCAGGTTCTCTGTGTGGGGACCCGCTGTGTTTATATGGACAACGCCAATGAACCACATAATGTGATCATCTTGAAGCACTTTACTGAGAAAAGGGCTGTAATCGTCGATGTCAAAACCCGGAAAAGGAAAACAGGTCTTAAGCATAATTATTTCTTCTAAGAATAGAAGTTGTTGTCTAATCCCTGCATACTCTAAAATCAATGATGATACCTTGGTTCTTTCCCCTTCATGTGATTTAAAAAACAACAACAACAAACAAGTCACAGCTTCCTGAGCTGCTTTTTCTCATCTCTGAAATGATGTGGTTGAATTGGGATAAATTTGAAGGCCTTTTCATCCTGCTGTTTTATGTATATGGCTCTGTGTTTTTTGGTTAACCAGATGTTTAGATTCTGAACATTTAATTTTTTCACTTGCCAGTGTCATTTGTTTTATAATGGGTAATTTAACATATTATGGAGTCAGACGCCTACATGAATGTAAAATACTTTGATTAATTGTATTGGCACTGATGTCACTTTCCATTTTGTTTCAGCAACTGAACAGTGAAAGTACATCATCATAAGTGCTCTTTTGATTAATTTGCCAAATCCCAAACAATCTGGAGTATCTGACAGTTATGTGCTTCAGTTCTGCTCCTGAAATAATCTGCTTCTCATTAAGCTTCAGGGTTAGGCACTGTCTGTACTATATTTTTTGTGTATGGTATGAGGTAAAGATCAAGCTTTTTTTTCTTTTTCCCCATATGAATATTTAGTTGTCCTGGACCATTTGTTGAACAGACTATCTTTCTCCATTGAATTTTCTTGGTATCTTTGTTGAAAATTAATTGACCCATATATGTTTGTGTCTATTTATGAATTTATTATGTTCGTTAATCTATATATCTGTCCTTACTCAAACCCATTGTCTTAACTATTGTAGATTTATACTAAGTCTTGAAATCAGGTCCTCCAACTTTGTACTCTTTTTCAAAATTGTGTTGGCTACTCTAATTCCTTTGCCTTTTTATATAAATTTTAGAATCAGTTATCAGTTTCTGTTTTAGAACCTCCTGGGGTTTTGATTGACATTGCATTGAATCTGTAGATCTATTTAGGGAGAACTGACATTTTAAAAATAGTGAGTCTTTTGACCCGTGACCATAGTATATCTCTCCATATATTTAGGGAATAAATTTAGGTCTCATAAAAATTTAGGTCTTTAATTTCTTTCAACCTGGCAGTGGGCATTAGCTGCCTTCTCTCATTCCTGATTTTGGTAATTTGTGTCTTCTCTTTGTTTCTTAGACCATCTAACCAGAGATTTATCAATTTATTTGATCTTTTCAAAGGATCAGCTTTTGATTTCATTGATTTTTCTCTATTATTTCTGTTTTCTATTTCATTGTTTTCTTTATCATTATTCATTTTCTTATTCTTGCTTTGGGTTTCATTTGCTTTTTTCTTGTTCTAGTTTTTTAATGTAGAAGTCTAAATCACTGATTTGAGATAGACCTTTCTTCTTTGTTAGTAGAAACATTTGAATGGTATGAATTTCCTTCTAGGTCTGGCTTTGACCACATCTATAATTTTTGATATATTGTATTATTGTTTTCATTCAAGTCATAATATTTCCTCTTTATCTTGTGATCTGTTTATCTTTATTTTATGGATTATTTCAAAGTTTGTTGTTTAATTCCCAAATATTTGGGATATATTCAAAATATCTTTCTGTCACTTATTTCAAGTTTAATTCCCTTGTGATCAGAGAACATCCTATGAACATGACTTTAATACTATTAAGATTATTACAACTATTTCATGGTCCAAAATTTGGTTTGTTTTGAATAAGGTTCCATGTGCATTTGAAGAGAATACATATACTGTATTGTTGGAGTGTCCTTTAGATGACAAATCAAGTCAGTTGGTAGTATTATTCAAGTAACCTAAGCTCTTACTGATTTTCTGTCCATTCTAACAGTTACTAAAGGAGAATGTTAAAGTCTCTAACTGTAATTGTGTGTATGTTTTTTTCTCATTTTATTATGAAATGTCCCTTTTTATCCCTGATAATATTCCTTATTCTGAAATCTACTTTTTTATGTGCCTCTCTAGCTTTTTTTTTAATTACTAACATTTATATGGTATATCTTTTTCCTTCTTTTCTCTTTAACCTGCCTATGTCTTTACATTTAAAGTGGATTTCATGTAGATAGCACATAGGGTAGTCTTCATTTTTAATCCAATCTAACAATCCCTGCCTTTTAATTCAGATATTTAGACCATTTCCATTTAATGGTTGAGTTTAACTCTACTGCCTTCTTGCTTTTATAATTATCTGTCTCGTCTGTTCTTTGTTCCTATTTTTTACTCTTCTGCCTTCTTTTGGATTGAGTTGTTTGTGTGGCTGGGTTTTTTTTATTTTATTTTAAATAATTCCGTTTTATCTCCAATACTGGCTTGTCAACTATATCTTTTTTTTTTTTAGTGGTTGTATTAAGGTTTATAATGTACACCCTTAACTCATCATAGTCTGCCTACAAATAGTGTTATACTACTTCACATATAGTAAAGAAACATTACAGGTTTTATATTTCTATCCCCCATCCTTTGTGCTTTTCTTGTCACAAATTTTACTTCTACATGAAGTAAACCTCACAAAACATTTTTGTTTTAAAAGTCAGACATTTAAAAAGAGATTTAAAAAGTAGAAAATATCTTTTATATTTAGCCACATGTTTACTATTCCTGGTGCTCTTCATTTTTTGTGTAGGTTCAAATTTCCATTGGTATCATTTTTCTTTGGCCTGGTAAACTTTAACATCTTATAGTCCAAATCTGCTGCTACGAAATCTTTGTTTTGGTTTGTCCTACCAAACCAAATTTATCTTTGAGAGATAATTTTGCTGGGTTAAAGAATTCTAGGTTGAAAGTCTTTCTTTGAATACTTTAAAGATATTGATCCATTTTCTTCTGGTTTGTGTAGTTTCTCTCACAAAGTCTGCTATTATTCTCTGTTATTCTTCATAATGTGTCTTCTTTCTTTGACCAGTTTTCAGATTTTTCTCTTAATCATTGCTTTTAAACATCTGATTATGGTGTGCCTTGGCATGATTTTCTTTTGTTTCTTCAGTATGGAGGTTTATTGAGCTCTTGGCTCTGTAGGTTTACAGTTTTCATTAAATTTTTGGAAAATGTCGACCATTATATCCTCAAATAGTTTTTTTGCTCTCACTAGAACACTTCTACTCTCACTGGTGGGAAGATAAAATATTCCTAGCTCTGTGTGAGTACCAAGAATTGTTCTGCCTGTTGCTCTTTGGCAGTTCTTTTTTAGAACATGGTAGTTTCTTCTCACATTTGTGCAGATTAATACTCAGCCAAAGACTCATGAGGAACCCTCTGTGGATATCTAAAGAGGTCTTCCATTCTCTCTGTCTGTCTGCCTCCCTCCCACCCACTCTCTCTCTCCCTCTCTCCCTCTCCCTATCTGTGTGTGTGTATATATATCTCCCTTCTCTGTAATATTTTGCCCCATAAATTCTAACTGCCTTAATTTCCCTGAACACTGACCTCTGTCTCCTCAGTTCTTTAAGACTACTGGACTCTGCTTGGACTTTTATTCCCTGCTCTGCAACCTGGAAATTATCTTTGGATAGCCAGCAGTATTGGAGGGCTCACTTGGTTTATGTCCCTTCTCTCAAGGATCATAGTCCTGTATTGCCGAATGTCCAAAACTATTGTTTCATATATTTTCAGTGTTCTGGTTGTTTAAGGTAGGAGAGCAAATCCTGTCCCTCTTTCTCAGTCTTATTTAGAAGTAGAAGAATTTCATGTACTGTATTTAAGAACTTCATTTAACAGCTTTTGTCTTCATTTGGGGACAACGTGTTTGTACACAGTAGTAGGAATATGAATTGCCTCTCTTGGTTGCTTGGTGGATAGGTGGTCCAGTACTATTTTTGTGCTCACCTGCAAGCTGGCCTTAAATATAACATCTAAGTTTAAAGCCAGGGAGATTTATGTTTTTAGGATTTATAGTTTTTGCTTCAGTAAAGCACATTATTGGGGAGGAAACTTAGCTGCAGGAAGCATTAACGGTACTTTTGGTGCCTTTCTTTTCCTGCATGACATCACTCTTCAGTGAAGGACTACCAGCTGGTCCAGAAAGGAGGACAAGAATGCAGTGACTCTCAGGCCCAGCTGAGCCAATACTCCCAGCACTTTGCCTTTATTGCCAGTCACCTTCTGCAAACCAGCATGGACAGCCATTGTCCTGAGGCAGTGGAAGCAACTTGGGTCCTGTCTCTGGCCCTCAAAGGATTATATAAAACACTAAAGGTAATGGTGAGCCTCTTCCATTTCCCAATGAATCTGATTTAACATCTGCAGGGCATTAATTAGGAGGAAATGCCATCTGATTTTGATGGATGGTTAACCATAGGATCTTGATTATTTTTAGCAACAGTTGGAGCCTTGTACAAGAATAACTTTAAAGGAGAAACAGCATATTCCCTATAGTTGATTTGCTGTAGTTTTCCAGTACTATTTCATGGAACCAGGTACTGCTGGCTAATGGGCACGTAACCTTAAAAGATGAGAAGAAAAATGGACCGAATGTTTTTTCACTTTCCTCTGAACCACAGCTCTGGTTTATCACAGGATAAGATGAAGGGAAGACATAAAGGGGGCTAGCACCCTACAGGATCTTCAAGCAATAGGTTTGCAGTAGGGGTGGGAGGAAGCAGACAAGTTGAAGAGCTGGGCAGTAATTGGTGTGGAGATGAGAAGCCTTAACTCATTGGGTAACATGATTCTTCTACTATCTGAGGGGCAAGGATAGGGAGGAAGGGATCACTTTTAGGAATATCTTCCTAAAAGAACTAGCCATAAAAAAAGGATTTCATTTGAAAACTTTGTTAGTTTCTTGACTTTGGAAGCACCCGCGAGGAAGCCAGGGAACGACTAGATAGCATTTCAGCTATGGCCCAAGCCCTGAGAATTTGCAGTTTTAGGACTGACGTCATACATCTACTGTTTGTTGCTATCATAGCATTTATCACAATCTGTTATGATTTAGTTGTTTGTGTTATGAACTCCCTGAGGGCAGAGAGCACTTCTGTCTTTTAGTCCTTCATTCTGTAAACATTTGTTGAGCATCAAGTGCCAAATGGAACCGAATACGTAGTTTTGAACTAGAAAGAAGTGTCTTGCTCTCGTGGAGCTTACGATCTAAATTGCAAGAGAGACAACAAAGAACCTGGAAGGAAAATTACCATGAGTCAGAAAGAGACTTTCTGAGAAGGTAAAATTTGAGATGATAGGTAAAGAGTGTAGGAAGAATGCCGCATGCTAGGAGAATAGCAAACTCCAGTAACAGGCATTGTCAGGGAGCAGAAAGCTCACCTCCAAGGCTTCAGGACAGAGCAAAAGACAGAGATGAGACCACAGAAGCAGGCAGGGAGGCCGTAGGACCTTGTTAGTCATGATTAGGGACTTGGGTTTTAATCTTAAGAACAGTAAAAAGCTTTTGGAAGGTAGAAAGCAGGAGAGAGACAAAAACCTCTATTCTTAGCATAAGACTTAGCACATAGGATGTACTAGTCTTCAGAAATATTTATCGATTAAATGAATTAGAGAGTGAATGAACAGACTTTGGTTATGGCTAAGGTTCTGACTTCCATCCTTCTTGCTAACTCTGGAATTTTCACCAGAGGGTGAACGGACTATTCGCTGAGACTGACTTCTGAAGGAGGCTTACTTTTGCCAAGTGATCTTTACTTTCTTCAATCGGAGGCAGTTGCAAATCATTCTTTTTCTGTTTGTAGGCTCATGGTTTTGAAGAGACCCATTCTACCTTCCTTCAGACTGATTTGCTGAAGCTGCTGGTGAAAAAGTGCAGCAAAGGGACCGGCTTCAGTAAAACGTGGCTCCTCCGGGACCTGGAAGTAAGGGGTGAAGGTGGCTCCTGCTACTGCTACCTGGTGCAGATTTACTGGTCTGGGAGTTAGAATCATCAGTTAGTTATAGCTGATTCTGCCCTGTGCATTCTTATCCTGTGTAGCTGTGAAAACCGTCTCATACTTGTCTTCCCTATTGGAAATAGGGATTATGATATCTGTCCTCCCCTGTAGGGAAAATGAATTTGATGTTTGTTCAAAGAACATTGGAAGAGAAATATTTTATGGAAACACATGCTTGACCATTATATTATGGTAATAAAGTGTGTCCTTGAATTATTATTTCTCTTTAAAGTGTTTTTGAGCTAAGATCAGTGTCTAAATGTCCTCACATGTTTATTTTATGTAGGATGTTAGTTGATAATTCTCATTTTATTACTGTTCCCCGTAGGCCTTGGTTGCTCTTAGCTGAATTACTGCGGTTCCCTGTGGAGTTTCTGTACCATGTACCAGCTTCAGTCCAGGAAAGGCTGCTGCTATTTGGGAGGGGGTCAGCCAGCCATTCTCAGTCCCACAGAGATAGAACTCAGGGAAGTAGATCGCAGTTGCCATAAGAGGATTTGGTTAGGTTGTAGGAAAATATGCTGAAACATATTAATGGATAACTTGGAGAGCTCTTGTTCTTGGGAAATATTTTAAATTAATTTTTTTTTATTATTCAGATAATAGAACCACATTGCAGAAAATTTGAAAAACAGAAAAGAAAGAAAAACTCTAAATTTCAACTCCCAGACAGAGCTATTATTAGCGTTTTGTGTATTTCCTTATTCTGTTTTTTAATCTGTATATGTATTTTTTATATATGTATTTAGATTGTACAATGAGTTTAGTATTCAAATCAATTAAGATCATATGATAACTATTTACTAAGTTGCTAGTTTTTATAACCAACATTTTTAATGGTGGCATATGATACATGAAGGCAGATTTCAGTTTTTTGCCATTATTAATGCTGCATTGACCATATCATGAATATAACCTATTACCTATTTTCTAAAAGATGAGTTACTGGGTCAGTGGCTATGGACATTTTTATAGCTCTTTACATTTCACCAAAATGCATTCTAAAAGGATGTCAGTGGTTAAGTTCATAAACACAAAGATCCCTTGGCATTTCTTTGATTATAAGTTCAACTGAACATTTTCATATTTCTTCACTAATTTTATGGTTTTTTTTGAATTCTGACATCTTTTAAAAAGTTAGGTCAAATATTTTCTATCCCTTGAGGGTTAAAGATCAGTATAATCTTCTCATGCACTAAACACTAACTCACCCACCCTCCTTTATTTCCTTTCTTACATAGATTTTGTCCATTATGCTGTACTCCTCAAAAAAGGAGATCAACACTTTGGCTGAGCATGGAGACCTGGAGCTAGATGAGCGTGGGGAACAAGAGGAGGAGGTAGAACGGTCAGTCAGCAGCCCAAGTGAGCCGGAGCAAAAAAAGCTCGACCCTCTCGAAAGTCTTGATGAGCCCACCAGAATATGTTTCTTGGTATGTTCTTGGGTTACAGTGTGGACTGAGAAGGAGACAGTAAGGAATGGACTCTCTTTGGTTTGTACTGTGTTTTAGGCTCCCCATGAAAATGCTTCAGTCTGGTGTCCTGAGAATTCTTGAAGACTCAATATGTCTTGTAAAGAGCTGATCTAGAAGAATGGAAAAGCCCTTACAACAGAAGTCCTTAACATTTTTGGGTCATGGACCCAAAAGCTTTAGATCATTTCTCCCGTAAAATATACATTGATATATACTTGCAAATTTTTGCATGTAATTTCCAGACCCATCCATAAACTCCCAAATGATAGTCCCTCTCATAGTTTCTCATACATACTCTTACTTTCCTTGAATAATCCACTCTTCCTGGAGTGGTGTGAAAATGGTTGAAGGCTTGGACTTCTGAGGGTCTAACTATACGAAAAGTAAACAGTATGGGGTAGATGTCAAAAAGCAAGTACAGTTTAAAAAAAAAACAAAAGGAAGTACAGTATACTTAGATTTATGTGCTGATTATCAGACTTGAGTGTGTATTCTCAGCAACAGAGACTACAATGTAGTGAGTAAGTATTGACAATTAATATTGCATTTTGTTGGCCTATTTTTTGTGTGTGTTTGTATGTTTTATATTTCCTTTAATTTATAATAATAATGTAAATTTTACAATCCATGTTTCAGGGCTTAAAATTTTATATGCTTTAAGCACATAAGTTCTTAAATTAAAACCTTCGGTAACTTTCAAAAATAATTGTTTTATCAACTTTATCAATTTTTGGTTCAGATTGTTGATGATGTGTTGAAGCATGTTAAATTGTCTTTTACCTATTTTTTCCCATGGCCTTCAGATGGCTCACGATGCCCTCAATGCCCCTCTGCATATTCTTCGGGCCATATATGAACTGCAAATGAAAAGGACTGATTCTTTCTTCCTGGAGGTTCAGAAGAGGTAAGGGACATTTAGATGCAGTTGAAGTGGAGTGAGCGTGCGAACATATGAAGGCAAGACTATGTTTACCTCCTGCTAACAAGATCTAGAGAAAAACTCCCAAAAGGCCAAGGAGCAGGTGTGGAACTGGTTTTAGTATGAAAGCTGACTCTGCTACATTGCATGGATCATCTTTGAGTTGTATGTTCCTTTTGGAAAAACTTTACATTTGCAGTCTGCCTCTTAGAGTAAACTCGCCATGGACGCAGAAATGGAGGCAGACACCAAGGTTTCTCTCGTATGTCACCCCAGAGAGCGAACAGTGCAGAGCAGGACCTCCTGGTCAAAGGTGTTGTTTGTTTTTCAACTACTGTACATTATTTTCATGTTTTTTTCCTTCAAGAATTATTATAAAATTAACAGTATTCCCTTTCTCTTGGCCAAGAAGTTCTTGGGCCCAGCTCTTAAATTTGTGTAGAACTTCACCAAACTACAACTTATCACCTCCGTTCTCATATCCTAGTTTTGACTTCATATTCTAATTGATACCTGATTCCAATTTAATTTTTTTTTTTACTTTATATTTCTATTTTCCCATATGTATTTCTTATATAGTGCCTCAAATCTTTTGTGAGATGAAACAGGGTTACATCAGTTAGGGCACAGTCTACATACACATCTATAAGTAAGAAACCCAGAAATCTCTTGTGTCAAGGAAGATATGATTTATTTTCCTCTCATGAAACAGTCTAGAGGTAGGCAGCTGTTTTGGGTGGGTGGGCACCTCTGCTCCACGAAGTGACCCTGTTCCCCCAAGGGTGGTGTTCTTATCTGTGTAGTGCAGGCTAGCTCTCTGTTCCAGCCCAGAGGAAAGGGGGAAGGTAGAGAAAGGAGCGCATCCTTAGTGCGGTTGTTTGAGGGTGGGCTCTGAAGTGCCACACTTTACCTCATTGGCTTCTCGTTGGTAAGAACCTGGTTGCATCACTGCATATAGGGACAAGGGGTACTGGGAACCATGTCTCTAGTTGGGTGATTCTGTAGCTTGCTAAAACTTCAGAGAACTTTGTTTCTAAAAGAAATAAAGAATGGATTCTAAGGGGCACTTTGCATTCCTGCCACAATGGCATACATTCATGCACATCTGTGTGTATGAATAAATAAACACTGTGAATCTCATCTGCAAAATATGGAAAGTAATAATGTACTTGCAAAGTAACAGGAAAATCATTCTGATCAACATTTCTGACAAGTTTCATTACAAGTTAAACTCTTGCCTATTTATAACTCATGTACCCAGCTTTGTACTCCTTCTCTTCAGGTTTGATGGCGATGAACTCACCACAGATGAAAGGATACGGACTCTGGCTCAGAGGTGGCAGCCCAGTAGGAGTCTGAGACTGGATGAGCAGAGTGCCAAGGCTGTGGATACAGACATGATTATCTTACCGTGCTTGGTATGTTACTTCCACCTTGGAAATAAAATGTCTGTCCCTGACTCAACCCCCACCCCCACCCCCAAATCCCTAATTGTGAGAAGGGCATGCCTCTGTAATGGTGCTCTTTGGGTTTGCAGTCCCGGCCTGCACGCTGCGACCAGGCCACTGCTGAATCAAACCCCGTGACCCAGAAGCTGATCTCCAGCACGGAGAGTGAACTGCAGCAGAGCTATGCCAAGCAGAGGCGTAGCAAGAGTGCCGCTCTCTTGCACAAGGAGCTGAACTGCAAGAGCAAGAGGGCGATCCGGGACTACCTTTTCCGTGTGAATGAGGCCACAGCTGTCCTGTACGCCCGCCACGTGCTTGCATCCTTGCTTGCTGAGTGGCCCTGGCACGTGCCAGTGAGCGAAGACATCTTGGAGCTCAGTGGCCCAGCCCACATGACCTACATTTTGGATATGTTTATGCAGCTGGAAGAAAAGCACCAGTGGGAGAAGGTAATTAAGCAGACCAGGCCGGCACTCACCCCACTCCTTCCTCAGTCCTCTCCTGACCCCACATCCTAGTGTTTGAACAGGCTTCCTCTAGTGAGTGCCCTCTTTGAGTGAGGTTACCTGTGTGGCTCTATGACTCCCCACAGTTATAATGCAACACAGGCAGGGCACGGTCACTGTTAAACTCTCCCAAGTACAGGTCTACAGCTGAGTCTACAGCCTAGGACAGACTTGGTGCTCAGAGAGTGTTTGAAATAGTGGTCAATGAAACCTGCCTTTACAGTTTTCTCTGTTTGTTTTCACAGTTACAAGTCTAACTCTTCTACTAACCTGGCCCTTCTTGTGTACCCTGGGGTCTAACTTAGTGTGAAGCCCAGGGGATAGGATTAATTATCACTCTGATAGTTTCTTCCCACAATATAGGAAGCCTTCCAGGAAAGTTTGTGTCTTCTGTTTTCATCATTTCTAGATTATCTACCCCAAGTCAGACACTCTTTCAGCACTTACTCCTGTGTTATATTGTGACCTGGTGGAGTTGTATGTTGTGACCTGGTGGAGTTTTATTAGTGAAGAAATCAAACCAGGAGGCTTCTCCAAGGTTCCCAGCTTCTGGGTGGCAGACACGGGGGCTCACCAGGGTCTGTGCAGTCAGTCTTAAGTCCAATGCTCTAATTTTAAGATACAAATTAACAGGTAGAGGCCATTTTTTTGTTTTGTTTTTAAATTAAGTCTTCAACTTGGTCTTTTAAAGTAGTGCTGGGTTAGCAAACCTTCACAGGTCTAGAAGCTGCTCTTCTACTCCTCCTGCCATGTCAAACCAAACAACCCACATAGCACAAAATGACCTGGTTTAGAACCTAGGAGCTTCAGGCACTGTCTCCAGCTAAACTAGAAAGTTTTGTCACCATCTTCCCTGTTTCCAAGTGCAAAAATTGTGCTACCTTCTTCCTCATCCCTCTCCCCTTGCTACCTCACACACTATCTACCCTCACCCACTCTTGCCCCTTCCCATACACACATGTGCAGTACGTGAGTGAATTTATCCTCTAGTCCTCAATTTGCTTATCTAAGAACACCACCGATTTTTAAGTCCCCTAGATTCTTTCCCAACCTCACAACCTTGGAGATGCGGGCAAGTTTGCTGTAGCCATATTTCTCACGTGGAAGTAGCAAAAAGGAGCAATTTTGCCCCTGCTAGTCTCTCTTGAGCATGTCCTTGCCCTGTTCTTGCCCCCATGGAGCAACTAATTCTGCACTTCACTCTGGGCATTTATCTCACTGTGCCGTATCTCAGTTGTTTGTGCATCCATCCCCTTGCTAGGCTTGACTCTTCAGGGGTCACGCGCATCTCTGGTTGGTTCTATTGGGTTTTTCAGACCTCCCCAAAGTGGTATTGCTCTAAAAGGACTGCAGCACCCTCATTTACATCAGAGGGCTGTCCCAGTGAGAGCCCGCTGGTGGGGTGGCTTGGGCAGAGTAAGGTCATGGCCCAGCCCCTTTGGGTTGAAGTAGACTCTCCCTTCTTCCTGATAGAGCAGCTCCGTGGCCCTGACACTGGCACACCCTGACGTTCCCCACCTTGTGTCCCACCAGATCCTGCAGAAGGTGCTCCAAGGCTGCCGAGAGAACATGCTGGGGACTATGGCCCTGGCTGCCTGCCAGTTCATGGAGGAGCCAGGAATGGAAGTGCAAGTGAGGGAGTCGAAACACCCATATAACAACAACACCAACTTTGAGGTATGAACCAGGCTCGCCCAGCCTCAGGGCATGTGGCTGGCAGTACCTACAGGATTGCTAATAGCAAGAATCTCATCAACTCCCACAGCAGCTCTTTCTCCTCTGGACAACCCTTGCCAAGAAAGTGCTTCCGTAGTCTAAGCTGCAGTCTGCCTCCCTGAAGCCCAGGATTCTGTACAACCAAGTCTTCTCTTCTCCTGGCCTTGTTTTAAGAGAAAAATAGTGGCCCACCTGGCCCTAGAGGAGAGTTTCCTTTTCCTGCAGTGACCTCCTTAGAGGTTATGAGTCTGAGTGTGTAGATCTGGGTTCAGCCTGCACTCTTTCTGTCTCTGATGACCAGGTCACACCTTGGAGACTCCCACCCTTTTGTATAATTACTCAGAACTGAAAAGCCCCACCTTTTCCATCCTTAACTTTGTACCTGGACAAGAAGACGTAAGAGTTTGAATGAGGCAGAAGTAGGTAGTCTGTTTTTCACCGGCTTAATGTCATTTGCATTTTTTAACCCTTTTCAAAATGTTGGAGCTGGCAAGCCATAAGCTTCTGAATGGCCAGCACCCTAAAGCAACAGTGGTGATAATAGAGAAACTCTTCTAGAACTTGGTTGTTGCTCAGCTGAGATTTTGTTTTGCAAAAGTGTAAACCTTCTCAGTCTTTTCTTTCTAAACCTCTTCTCTCCCCATGTTCCTAGGTTCCATCCCCACTCCCTCAGCCCCATGTTGATGGATCTAATGAGCTACCAATTCTACCTTAGAGCAGATCACCTTATCTTCTCCACCACCCTGACGCTTCTCCCCTTCTCTGGCCTACCCCACTGCTGGCCTTGCCCCAGCCCTGGCCTTGCTCCACACCAGCTGTCAGAGTGATCTTTGCACAGCACAGATCTAAGGTTTTCTCTTGCTTACAACTTTTCCAGGACTCCCCCTGCTGTCCAGACAAAATCTAAACACTGTATTTTAGCACACCAGGCTTTCACTTTTGTCCCTGGCTGCCTCTCCAGGGTCACATGTCACCCCTGTCCCCACCAACCAAGTATATGTACTCACAAAGTTCACCCTTTATCCCAGACACAGCAAAATCCTTGGTGTTCCCTAAACAGACTTGCCAGAGCTATTCCTTTTGCCTAAAATATACCACCCATATGGTCACATCCCCTCTCACCTTGTCTTCTGCCGTTGTATCCTCCATGACAGGCTCCTGCCCTCCTCATTCTTCATAACAACCTGAACGTCCCTTTACTGGGACTCTTTTCTGCCCTCCCCACCTTCTTCAAGTGAAGCCTGCCTGCCGTGCTCCAGTCTATAAAAGTGTCCTTCTTACTGTATTTGCAGCCTGTGTGTGTGTTCCCGATCCCAGCTAGACTGAGAGCTCCTGGAGGGCAGGAGCTGTGACTTACTCACTCTTACGTTCCCAGCTTTATTTAATTTAATTTAATTAATTAATCTATTTATTTATTTATTTTTAGATGCGGCGACCCTTGGTTGACCTCACAGGTTGCAAGGACCTTGTCAGCATACAATCCCTTATTTTTTTGTTTTTTATGCCTATAGCACCTGGTCTTCCTAGGTGGTCTCTCATCCAAGTACTAACCAGGCCCGACCCTGCTTAGCTTCCGAGATCAAACAGGATTGGGCTTGTTCGGGGTGGCATGGCCGTAGCCACATTCTCAGCTTTACATACAGGGCTTGGAATAAGGAAAGCTCTCAGTAACTATCCAGTGACCAGTAATGACAGAAGTATTCTCATTTCCCCTCCCTAGGATAAAGTTCACATTCCTGGTGCAATCTACCTCTCAATCAAATTCGATTCTCAGTGCAATACAGAGGAAGGCTGTGATGAATTAGCCATGTCCAGCAGCAGTGATTTTCAGCAGGATCGACACAATTTCAGTGGGTCTCAACAGAAATGGAAAGACTTTGAGCTTCCAGGTAGTAAATAAATATTGGTTTTATTGACTCTTAACACGAAGTATTTAAACTTAATACTGAGAAGGGAAATTGTTGGATTTAAAACAGGGTTTAATATATTTCATTAGAAATACCTTACTTGCCATTACCTGTTGCTATAGTATTCTGACTTGTCTCTGATTCTTGTGTGATCCAGGAGATACTCTGTATTACCGCTTCACCTCTGACATGAGCAACACCGAGTGGGGCTATAGATTCACTGTGACAGCTGGGCACCTGGGGCGATTCCAGACAGGTGAGTGCTCTGCTCTTTCCATTTGCATGACCTGCCTGCCAGGGACACTCATTGGGTATAAGTGCCATTATGTCATTGATATTTGTTAAAATTAAAGCAAATACTTTTCTCTAAGACTTCCACACATTTGTCTCACGAATCCCATATGGGTCACTCTTGAATCTGCTATAGTTGGTTAGGTATAAACCTGAAAGGCCAGATAAAAGAGCCATTCGTCAGGAACTTAAAAAGACACTTGTTCTCTTAGAATTTGCTAGAGTATTTTTGCAAAAAAGGAACTGAAAACGTTATTCCTATGTTGCTTTTACAAAAGGCATAATTTCAGGCAAAATTTGAATAATCATAGTTGTTTCATCCTATTAAAACTTAAGCTATATATATTTTTTAAATATTTGTGTTTTGTTGGGGTTGGCCAGGATTCGAGATTTTGAAACAGATGTTATCAGAAGAAAGAGTTGTGCCCCATCTCCCATTGGCCAAAATTTGGGAATGGCTGGTGGGTGTGGCCTGTCGCCAGACTGGTCATCAGCGATTAAAAGCCATCCACCTACTTCTGAGGATTGTGCAATGCTGCTCCCACAGGTACGTTGCCTTCTGAATATGAGTCTTTTGCTGGGTATGTGCATTGTGACTGTCTCCTCCCATTCTGTGGCTTGCCATTTTACTCTTTTAGCGGTATCTTAGATAAAAAGTTTCTAATTTTCATGTCTTTCAGTTTATCATTTCCTTCATGGTAGTGCTTTTGTTGTCCTATTTAGGGCATTTTTGCCTTACTTGACCTTGGGGTTATAATGGTATCTCCTATGTTATCTTCTAGGAACTTAATTGTTGTGTTTTTTTTTTCACATTTAGATCTACAATCCAAGTCTAATGAATTTTAGTGAATGATATGAAGTGTAGGGGACAAGATTAGTTTTTTTCTCACATGGGTCTCTACTTGATTGTAAGGACCATCTTTTCCCTTACCACACTCCAGGGCCTTCTTTGTCACAAAGAAAGCATCCATATAGGTGTGGATATGAGTCAGGCCTTTTTCCATTGGTCGTTTTGGTTATCTTTGTGCCAGTACCACAGTGTCTTAAATCTTGCAGCTTTACAACAAATTTACATATTTGATAGTGTATTTCCTTCAGCTTAGTTCTTCGTCTTCAAAATTATCTTGGCTATTTTTGATCCTGCATGTCTATATAAATGTTAGAATTAGTTTCTTTTTTCCTACTTTATTGAGGTATAACCGACAAATAAAATTGTAATATATTTAAAGTATAAAATGTGATGATTTGATATATGTATACATTATGAAAGGATCCCCACCATCAAGTTAATTAATACATCTGTCACCTCACATTGTTACCTTTTATGTGTGTGACGTTTCTTCTTCCTTGCTGAAATTTGCTTTGCAGCAAATTTCTGTTATATAGTATGGTATGTATGGTATTGTATACTATTATCAACTATAATCACTATGTTATATATTAGATCCTCGGACCTTACATACCTTATAACTGAAATTTTGTACACTTTTACCAATCTCTTCCCATTTCCCCCCAACCCCAGCCCCTGGAAACCACCATTGTACTCTCTGTTTCTATGAGTTTGACTTTTTTTTTTTAGATTCCATGTATAAGTAATACCATGCAGTAGTTGTCTTTCTGTCTAGCTTATTCACTTAGCAAATGCCCTCCAGGTTCATCCATGTTGTAAGAAATGGCAGAATTGCCATCTTTCTCATGGCTGACTGATGTTCCAATGTGTGTGTGTGCGCACATGCACACGCACACGCGTGCACACACACACACTATATTTTCTTCATTCATCCATCAACAGGCACTTATGTTGTTTCCATGCCTTGACTTTTTTGAAATAATGCTGCAGTAAACATGGGAGTACAGATATCTCTTTAAGATAATTTTATTTCCTTTGGCTATATACCAGAAATGGGATTGCTGGATCATATGATAGTTCTATTTTTAATTTCTTGTGGAACCTCTATACTATTTTCCATAGTGCCTGCACTAAAATTTACATTCCCACTAACAGTGCACAAGGGTTCACTCTTCTCCACATCTTCTCCAGCATTTGTTTTTTCTTATTTTTTGATAATAGCTGTGAGGTGATATCTCATTGTGTTTTTTATTTGCATTTCCCTCATAATTAGTGATGTTGAGAACCTTTTCATGTAACTGTTGGCCATTGTATGTCTTCTTTGGAAAAAAAATGTCTATTCAGATCCTTTGCCCAATTTTTAATTGGGTTATTTGGTTTTTTGTTATTGCGTTAACTGTATGAGTTTCTTATATATTTTGAATATTAACCTCTTATTTGATATGTGGTTTACAAAATATTTTCTCCTACTCAGTAGGTTACCTTTTCATTTTGTTGATGATTTCCTTTGCTGTACAGAAGCTTTTTAGTTTGATGTAGTCCCACTTGTGTATTTTTGCTTTTGGTGTCAAATCTAAAAATCATTGTCAAGACCAATGTTGGGGAGCTTACTCCTATATTTTCTTCCAGATATTTCACAGTATTGGATCTTACATTCAAGTTTTTCATCCATTTCATCCATCCGTCCTCGCTTTTCTCTTCCTCCTCCTCCTCGCTGCTGTGAAGGTCCTTGTATGTCTCCATGGGGTTCAGTGTCGTTGTTTTATATGTAGATACCTAATTTTCCCAATACCACTTATTGAAGAGACTGTCCTTTCCTCAATGCATATTCTTAGCACCGTGTCAAAAATTAACTGACCATAGATGCAGGTTTATTTCTGGGCACTCTATCCCTTCCATTGATCTGTATGTCTGTTTTATGCCAGTACCGTACTGTTTTGATTCCTGTAGCTTTGTAATATAGTTTAAAATCAGGACATGTGATACTTCCAGCCTCATTCTTCTTTCTCAGGATTGCTTTGGGTATTTGGAGTCATTTGTAATTCTGTATGAATTTTAGAATTGTTTTTTCTGTCTGTGAAAAATGCAGTTAAAATGTTGATAGGGATTACCTTGGATCTGTAGATTACTTTAAGTAGTATAACATTTTAACAATATTAATTATTCCAATCCATGAACACAGGATATTTTTGCATTTATTTGTGTCTTCAATTTCTTTCATCAGTGTTTTGTAGTTTTCAGTGTGTAGATCTTTCACCGCCTTTGTTAAATTTATTCCTAAGTATGTTATTCTTTTTGATCTCATTGTAAAAGAAATTTTCTTAATTTCTCTTAGCAATAGTTCATTAGTAGTGTATAGAAATGCTGCTGATTTTTCTGTATTTATTTTGTATCCTGTAACTTACTGAATTTATTAGTTCTAACAGTTTTTTTTAGTGAAGTCTTTAGGGTTTTCTATATATAATATCATATCATCTGCAAACAGAGACAATTTTACTTCTTCTTTTCTAATTTAAATGTATTTATCTCTCTTTCTTGCTAATTGCTTGGCCAGGACTTCCAGTACTGTGTTGAATAAAAGTGCAAAGTAGGCATCCTTGACTTGTTCCTGATTAGTTTGTTTATTTCTATATACAGTACACATGCATACACACACATCCTTCTCACCTGATGGGATTTTGATTAAAGTTTTAGATCAATTTGAGAGGAACCAAGGTCTTTAGAATATTGAATCCTCTAATTCACAACCATTATATATTGAATCCTCTAAGCCACAATCCTGCATTGTTTAGATCTTAATAATGTTTTTTAGTTTTCTTATTAAAGGGCTTGCACAATATTTTGTTAGATTTATTCATAGGTTTTATTGTTTTCGATGGTATTGTAATTTGTATTTTAAATTTTTTATTTTTAATTGTTCCTGCCAATATATAATTAATTCATGTGTACTGCCCTTGCATCTGGTGACCTTGCTCGATTTGTTAATTCTAAGAGTTTATCTGTAGATTATTCAGTGTACAGTCATGTTATCTACAAATGAGTTTTATTTTTATTTCTCAATCCTTAGCCGCTGTCTTTGCCTTTTTGTATTAGCCAGGACCGCCCACAGAATGCTGAACAGAAGTGGGGTTTGAAGACATAATTGTCGTATTCCTTATCTCAGAGGCAAGGTTGTAGTAACTGCACCCATACACATCATTCATACACTTATTCTCTACCCTCCTTGCTCAGACCCCCACCTGTTTGGAGTTTAGTGTCCCTTTTCCTTTCTGACATTTTTAAGGCACACACACACCCAGAAAGCTAGTCAGAGTGGAGTTGATATTCGAAGCAACAAGTTGTCTTCTCATGTAACATGGAGCTGTTATCTAAAAAGAAAGCACTCTCCAAGTCAGGGAAAAGAAAGTGACAACACGTGTAACCAGTCTACATTTGGGCTGGCAGAAAGGAGGTAGAGAAGGAAACCTGAGCATGATAACTGTTGCCACTGTGTCCTCACGTGCAAACAGCAGGGGTCACTTTGCCCATAGGGCTTAGTTTGGTTCTTTTGAGAGCAGCTTCTGGTTGAGAGATGTGTATGAAACATGTCATAGCTCCACTGTCTTCAGACTGGAGGGCCCTTCCTGGCTGCATTGTGAATGTTCCTGCAGTTTGCTGGCCATCGCTGACTTCGCTTCCTTTAGGGACACTTTTACACCCTGTAGGTTCTAGGAGCTGAGGCTGGAGGGGGCAGAGAGGAAAGGCAGCCCCCAGGGGAAGGATGGCAGGCAGGTGTGTTTTACTTCATACTCTAAGTGCTTTCCTGAAGACTCAGCTGTAAAGCTATCTCTAAATCAAACCAAATTTTCCCATTGGTTTACTTATTCCTCTGGGAGTAAGCCATTGGCTCCAAGATTACACTTAAATGTACAGGATTCTTTTTAAAGTCATACATTAAGGAGAAAAAGCAAAATTTAAAATTATAAATGTGTAAAATAATGTAGTAAGTCCCAGAATATTATTTATTTCATAATTTTTCTCCTCTGAAGAGTGTTGAACTGGAATTAAAGCACAACCTCCCTCTGAGTAAAAAACATTAATGCGATCTCTCAATGAGTCTGTCCATTGAAAAGAATTCTGTTTTACATAGAAAGATTTCTGGCCTGAGCAACCTTGCAAGTATATTTCTTGTGTTTTATGAGCCTAAAATGTAACAATGGTTGTCGTCTTTTAAATTGTTTTTTTTGTTTTTGTTTTTTGATTATTAAGGTAATGACATTGTAGAAAATCTAGAAAACTGGCAGAAACAACTACTGATAATATTTTTTATGTTTGTTTACTGTTGTTTTTAATGTAGTTGCACAATACTGTATATGCCATTTTTTAAATTTCATTTTGTATATAGTTTTATGTTACTTTTTTTCACTAAACTTGATATTTTTCCACTGTCATTGGGAATTCTTCATAATACCCATTTTTAAAATTTTACTCTATTAGTTTCAAGTATACAGTACATTGGTTGACCTAACACCCATTTTTAAAGGCGTGCAGTTGATTTACCTGAATATGCTTCAGGATCTCTTGTTTCCTTAGAGTCCTATTTTGAAGTTTTAAGTTTTGCCCTTTTATTTTTTTGCTGATGGTAAATATTTTGGGCTGTTTTTTGGGGGTGGGTGAGCGGGACTGTCTTATAGTGACTTTACTAGATGTGGGGGAAGAGTCAGCTGTACTTTCTGTTACCTGCTATCTATCTACCATGGCATGGTCCTCAGTAAACCCACTGCCTTTTCCCGCAGTGACCTCTGTGACCTTGCGCTGTTAAAGCCCCTGTGGCAGCTGTTCACTCACATGGAGTACAGCCTGTTTGAGGACGTGACACAGCCTGGCATCCTCCTCCCCTGCACCGTGCCCTCACTGAGCTCTTCTTCGTCACGGAGAACCGCGCCCAGGTGAGGGCCCTGTCCTGCCTCTCACCCCAGGGTGCTGGGCCAGGGCACAGCACCTCTAGGTGCTTTCATTCCCTCTGCTGCCCAGGGCAGGAGAGCAGGTGTCGGGTCACAGCTCCATTCTGAGCCCTGAGTGTGTGTGCTTGGGGACTCAGCAGACCTGCAAGCGTGGCCTACTGTCTGAGACCATGGACAGCACGGAGATTGCTTATTTTGTTAGGCCTGAAGCCAAGGGGAAAACTCCCTTGGATCAGCCTTTGACAGCAGTGAGTTTCAGAAAATAGAACGGATGGGTTCTTTCTTCTTCCTCTGTTCTTCCTGCCCTCAGCACAATAGGCTCATTGAACGTGAGAAATGAAAGGGCCTTTCAAAGTTCTTGAGCTTATCCTCCTCATTTTATTCATGAGAAAACTGACCCAAAGAGGGAGGTTCCCTGTCCCCATCACTCTGTGAGTTAAGTCAGGGCAGAGCCCCTGGAACCAAGCAACTGGCTCCTCCCAGTTCCACTCCTTCCGCAGCTCTGGAGTGAGGTGGTAGCATGAGGTGCCGGCGGACCAAGCCCCTATTACCCACTCAGTGCTTCTGTGGTCATGAGGTGGGTGGCCCCAGGGGGGTCTGTTAATGCTACGCCCATGCTCTCTCCACAGGAGCTCGGCTTGCTGCAGGATTACCTGCTGGCCTTAACCACTGACGACCACCTTCTCCGCTGCGCGGCACAGGTACTCTCTCTCCCCGTGGAGCTAGCTGGCTGCCTTCCTGTGGCAGGCTGTCCCTATCACAGTGGCCAGGAAAAAGAGCCTCTGTGCTTGTGGCACGAGTACAGAATCTACCCAGCGTTTACATGGAGCTCTGTTCTAGTTCAGTCTCTTCCTTCTGGTGTCAGAGAGCAATCGAGCCCCATTCATCAGTGTCATTCATATTAAACTGTGGGGTCAGAAGACACTAGCAAGAATTTGTGGTTTTTAAACCAAAACAACCAAGGCCTTAAATTTACAGTTTGGCCAATCCCCGAAGTTTCCACAGTTAGATTTCAGATATTTTTGGATGTAAGTTTCTGCCCTGGTAGGAGAACTCTTCTGACAGCTGTTTGGTCTCAGGACCCCTTTAAACTTTTAAATTATGGAGGATCCAAAAAGCTTTTATTTATTTTATTAAATATACCATTGGAAATTAAATTAATTTTAAATTTATAAATTAAAACAAGAAATTTAAACATCAATTCATTTTTAAAAATAAAAACTCATTTTATGCTAACCTGAGTAACATGTTTTCTAAAATTAACTGTATTTCTCAAAACAGAATAAGTACTGAGAAGGGTAGCATTGTGTTTCATTTTTGCACATCTCTAATGTCTGACTTAACAGAGGTAGCTGGAGTCGCATGTCTGCTTCTGTATTCAGTTTTTATATTATCACACATTAGCCTCTGGAAAACTGCACGGTATACTCATGAGAGTATGACAGCGAAAAAGGCACAATAAGGTCTTAGTATTATTGTGAAAATAGTTTTTACTATGCAGAGTCCCTAAAAGGGTCTGGGGAATTCCCCGGGCCCCTGATTCCATTTTGAGAACCTCAGGCTCACAGATTCTCTGAATATCATAGAGCATGTGATCCAACCCCCGCAGTAGACAGATGGGGGCACTGAGGCTCAGAGAAGGGAGAGATTTACCCAGGGTCGCACTTGAGTGGGTATCCAGCGGGGACTCCCAGCCAGAGCTCTATACTCTGTTCCTGTCAGGTTTCCTCAGTGAACCCTTGTCCTATGAGAAAAGTTTAGATGTTGCTTAGAAGCTGTAATCCTCCTCCCCGTCCCATCAACTACAGAGGAGTTTACTTGAATTCTCTGGAGACCTGTAGCAGAGTAAAAACTCCTTCCCCTCCTGAACAGAGGCCTACCAGCACTGCCACCACCCCTGGTTGTATGACACACAACGAAATTTTGAGATTTGACCATTTTGGCACTGAAAGCTCAACATCACATATTCCTATGGGCTCCTCCCTCTTGCTTGTCCCTTCGTCCTGTCTTCTGACCCTCCCCATAGCCCATCCACTTTGCTGGACCAGCACTCTGCCTCTTCTCCCTGCCTTCCACCTCTTCCTCTCCTGCTATGAATGAACAAGTAAAGCATTCTTGATGTTGGTGACGACCCTCTCTTTCCACAGGCTCTGCAAAACATTGCTGCCATCAGCCTGGCCATCAACTACCCAAACAAGGCAACTCGCCTCTGGAATGTTGAGTGTTAGCTTTGGTGTGGCAAGCATGGAACCAGCTAATCTGTCCACAGGGATTTTAGAGCAGATACCTAAACTCATTCAGGAAAATTCCTGTGGCATTAGTGCCCGGCTCTCCTTGAGTTCTCACTTCTACTCCAGTTAGAATGCCAAGCAGCCATGTCTCCAAGAACTTCCCTTTTCGCAGGCTAGACACCTGCACATAAGGTAGCATGTAAGAATAAGCAAAGCAGTGCAAATTATTCAGAAGGGCTGGCAGGAGGCCCTTGAGAAAGCTGTTCAGTGACCAGTCTTCTTCAGAGTCTCTCTAAGGAAGCCGTAGCCCTGGGAAGACCTGGAAGCAGCCTGCTTGGAAAAGGTTCTGTCTCAGTTGAGCTGGAACCGCCTGCACTTGACCTTAAGGTGAAGACGAGTCTGCACAGAGCTGCCTTTCTCAGCAAAACCTCCAGTAGCAGCGCTGGGCCTGGGAGCGCCTCTCTTGCTTTTGCTTCCTGAGACTGGAAAATCCAACTCAAAACTGGTGAGAACCTACCTGCCACCACCTGGTCCCCAGCATTCAGTATGGAACTGGGTGCCATGCCAGCTCCCTAGCCACAGCCGTCCCAGAGAAACCCTCAGTGAGAACAAGTGCCCTTGGGAACTGCCAACAGGCCACCCGAGTGCGTCTGCTCATGCACTGGCTCCCAGCACATCCGCGTTTTTTAGTTGTTGTTGTAACATATTTCAGTTTCCACCTCATGTTTTAGAACAGAACCACACTGACTCCCTTGAGAGGGCCTCAAGGGAATCACCAGTGGAATGGTCATTCAGGAGGACGAAATGGCTTGTGTGAAAGTAGCAGAACTTGAGGATTACTCTAGCTTCTGTACCTAAAAAGACTTGCAGTGTTATCAGAGGAGATCTTATTTTAGAAGTAAAACAAACAAACGAAAAATACACGATGATTTTATTTCTGCTCCATGGTCATGGTAATCCATTGCATTCACCTCTGGGACTCTACGTGGTTACTTGGCTGTCACTTATCTAGCAATAAGTACATTTGTTCTAATGAGGCTGTTTCCATTTTTCTTTTTATGGTTGTCTTACCCTGAAGTGCTGATTATTATCCTCTTTCCAAAGCCACGCTCTGGAGTGTGCAGCTGGATTGGCACGTGGGCTGTGTGTGTCCCAGCCTCAGTGGGACCTGTGGGTGTGAAGAATGCCTGAGGCCATTTAAGGGCAGGTATCTGGACCTCAGCATGTCTCACCACAAAGGGCCAAACCCAAGGAAGTCTCATCATAGTCAGGGCCAAGTTGAGTAGGTCAACACTGCCATGGCCTCTGAAGCCCTCCCTGCAGGTCTGCAGGCATCTGGATTGGGGGCGCAAGATGGCAGGTCCCAGGAGGATCTTAGCAAGAGCACTTTTCCCTTCTGGGTCAGGAGGCCAAGCTATAAAGACCTTCTGCAGCCCTAGAATTAAAACCTCAGCCAAGTCCCAGCTACATGTGGAGCCATTGTGGAAGGGAAAATTCAAAGGAGACAGACACCAATGGAGCGGGTCCTCAAACTTGGTAACCTGAGGCCTATTGCCCTGATGTCAACAAGGTCCCAGGCCTGGCCCTCGTCTCCCATGGTGTTGGGATGTGAGTAGACAGGCGCTGCCAGCTTGGTAGAAACTCCTTTGTCATCTTTTGCTCTGCCCACACCCCCAGAGAAGGCCCCAGGTTCCATAGCACCCAGACCCAAGTAGGATTTGCAGTGAGGAATGGAGCCAGAGAACAAGAGGTACCCACCATGGGTTCAGTCTCACTGATAGACTCTCTATAAGATAGATGTGGAGATGATGCAACTCACTGCTTAATCTCACTGAGCCACCCACAGCCCTCCGTACCTCGGACTGACTGAGCAAAGCAGGGACACATGGACAGGGCAGGTGTAACAGCCCGCTTGGTGGTTGCCGCCAGCTGTATTCCCCATCCTCCCATCAGGAAGATAAATTGTAAATAAATACTAGACTCCTTATAGCTTCTTTATATACCCCACTCTTACTATTCTGGTCTCTCTGTACTTCAGTTTTCATAAAACAAGCCTAAGTTTTTCCTTTGCACACAACTGCTGCTCCCTCCTGTCACAGCCCGGCCTTGCTTGGCATGCGTGCATCCCACCCTGCCTCTGCATCTAGCCACTGGGTGGCGCTGCCGAGCCAGGCCCTTCTCCCCTGGCCCTAGAGAGGCCGGTGGTTCCCTCAACTCCTGGTCCCCAACAGGTACCAGCAGTATCTGAAAGAACATATTTCCATCAAGACGAACATCCCTTTGATCCTTCTTAGGAGGCAGGACTGCCTGAAATGAGATAAAAACGGCAGGAATAAAGGTGTTGTGGAAACATGTGCCTAATCTATAAAGAAATTCTGTTCCAAATCATATATATTGTACGAACAGACACTGTACCTAATGAGAGGAGTGACTTATTTTCATCATCGTTTTTAATTTGTTTTCTTACGGGTTTACGATTTTGAATTTTTCCTATTTGGTTGGAAGAAAGAATTTTGATTATATCAGCTGAGTTCAGCCTGTAAAAAAGGATGTTAAGTTGTGGGTAAAATATGCAAATGAAGAGAAATATATTGTACAAATTCTATATAAAAAAGTACAATTGTGTGTGAGCTTTTTTCCCCCTCCTTCTCTGTCTGTCTCTCTTCTGAAGATTATACTTGGAGTTTCTACCCAGTCCAATCTGATGAGCTTTCTAGAATCTCAAGGCCTCACGAAGATGGAAAGGAATTAGAAAGTTCTTAACTGCTAGCTGCACCTCCACCACACCTCACCCAGCCTAGACGAAGCCTGTGGGAGGCGCACCCTCCCCGGGGGCAGCCTGAGGGTTTTTGTTCTCCCCTGCTTCCTGGGCCTTCACAAAGCTCACCTTGGCCTGTCTCTTCTGCAGCTACTCAGAGGTTTGCACACACACATGCCTCTTCCAGCCGATCTCCCCAACCCCATCCCGTCCTTCCTTTACCTCTTATAGCACACAGGACACTGAGTTCAGCCAGCTAAGAGGAAGAAGGCAGAGTTCTAATCCTTGGGCCTGCTGCTCTTTCAGGTACTGATCTCCTTGCCTGTCTCTGGCCCTGCTTCTCACTAAACACAGGACTGACGTCCACCTGCCCTTTGGTTTTGAGTTTCTTCCTCACTCACATCTCTGGTTGACCATTTCTTGCTCTGCCCCCTTCTCAGCCACATTCCTGGTGCTAAGGGCTATCCCTTGGGAATTAGAGAAGAGAGACTTTTTGGTGGGAGGCTGGACTTAACTAACCTTCAAGGTCCATTTGCTCCAGCCTAACAGCATATGACTGACACATCCTCCTAAAGCCCCCAAACCTTCTGAGGAATCTGGGAGGTGGGTGGGGTGGGGCAGGACCCAGCCTCATCCCTCACCCTCCCAAGGCCTGTGAAGCCAAGTCTCCCTCTAGGACCTGGTAGTAACATTCTTGCCCTCTCCTGCCACACCATGCCCTCTGAGTACACTGGGCCTTTACTCTGAAAAGCCAGTCTGGAGAACCAGGCTGTTTGCTCTCTCTGATCCCCATGCTGCTGGTATGACTGACTGTCTTTACTTGGCTAGAAGGAGCAGAGGTGCTGAATGTTACCTGCTGAGAATGGCCCACGAGTAAACAAATAAGATCGAAGAGTTCAAAGGCAATGTGAACTGGAGCTTTTTAGAACAGAAGGGAGACAGTTTAACCAGCAGAGAGAGCTTCCTCATTGGAGAAGAACTGGAAGCTAGGAGAGGTCAGTTTGGAATCACACAGAAACTGGTGGCAGAGCTGGACTAACTCAGTTCTGATGCCAGCGCCAAAGCTGTCACCACTACATGTCCATGCCCATTCACTCAACAAATTCACTCAACAAATTGTAGGTGTTGGGGCTTAGATACCCAGGCTCTCAGATTGGGGCAAATCTAAACATGGCGCGCATTCCACGCCTGCAGCGGACCCCGTCTCTTACCTAACTGCCTTTTCCTACTCAGTCCTTCCCCGCTAACAGATCCAGTTTTTTGCAGTTGGTGACAGGAGGTACTTTAACCTCAAGAAATATAGGAACTAATACTAACTCATGAGAAAAGTCGTGATTGGTTTAAATCCCTCGGAGAGGGGGGGAATAATCTCATTTCTATTGAACACTCACTTCCGCAGCCCCTTCTACAGGTGTGTGTGTGTGTGTGTGTGTGTGTGTGAGAGAGAGAGAGAGAGAGGAGAGAGAGAGAGAGAGAGAGAGAGAGAGAAGAGGAGAGAGAGAGAAAGGTGTTTCTTACAATTGAAAGCATTTCTGATACAAATGTATGCAACAATTTGGCTCCAATAGGGTGAAAAATGTTCTGGTTCTCTTTCTCATCACATTGGTATGAACATTATATGGAAAATAAACATGCAAAAATTCCAGAAATAAGAAGACCCCTGACAGTGTGCAATCAAGCCACAGATGGCATTAAGCTACAACCATCATTGCCAAGTTATTCTCCGTTCTAGGAATCCTTGTGTACAAAGCTTTGCTCATGCCCAGCGAGGTGACAGACTAACTTTAGGGGCACTGCCCCAGATTCAAGTTAAACCCACTCCAAACCAACTTTATTTTAAAAGAGGATTTATTGACTTACAAAACTGAAAAGTCCAGGAGTCACATCTGGCTCCAGGCAAAGATGAATTCCAGAGGCTCATGTCAGGTTAGTCGGCCTCTCCCCATCTACCATGCCAACTCCTTCCCTCACTCCCCTTCTCTGCTTCCCTCTTGGGCTTTCACAAAGGTGAAGATGGAGGTGAAGAACCAGGTGATGGTTCTCTTCAACCTGACTGCTGACCACCTCTGATTCCCCAGTGGAGACAGCCTCTCACTGTCTCTTCATGTAAGCCTTCCCTAAGTTGTTCATTGATGTGTTCTAGACATGATTTAACTAAATGTTTTCAAAGCTACTTGGGAGACCCATGAGTTTGCAGGTTGTCATCCCAGAACTGCTAAGCAACACAACATCCATGACAACTGGGCAGAAGATGTACCTGGGAGATCCCCATGCACCCCCATGACTCATCAACACACCTGCTCAACCACTCAACTACCCTGCCAGGCAAAGTGCCCAGAATGTGGCAGGCAGCTTAGCCATTAGTGAGTGTAGAACTTTATCACAGAAGTGGAAAGAAACATCCAAAAATGACTAATTAAAAAGAAAAGTTTAAATGGAAAAGAATGAGCACAAGTCTATCAAGCAGATACAAACAGAAAATCAGGGTCATTTAATATTTGGCAGTATAATTCAAGACAAAAAAAAATTAAACTGGACCAAAAGTTGTTTATATTTGTTATGGATAAAGAGAGTAATTTGCAATTTTTAAAAAGTCACACTTCACTAAATCTCACAAGAAGTTACATAAAGCAAAAATTGCTAGAAATATGTGGAGAAGCGGGCAAACAATAGTAATGGGAAGTAACATCTTGCTCGATTACTAGCAGTTTATTTGAAAAAATGAACAGAGCCTTCGCAACAAAGCTCCCCTTCTCAGACTTGCTATGGGGGAAGAATTTCCTGAGAAGGGGGGCAGTTGACCCTCTCAGGCCTGCCTCTTGTCCCTGGGGTTTCCTTCTCGTTGGGGATACCTCAGGGGTCCCTGTGGCTCTGTTTTACTGGTCTCGGGGTCCTATGTTCCCTTTGCCCTTTAGGCTGAGTACAGACAGACCTTTTTGTTACTCTCCATAACACAGCCAGGTTGGGCTGGAAAGCTTATCAAGGCTTGTCAGATGGTCAAGGCAGAACAGGCAGGAGTCACAGCACAGCCAAATCTATTATAGGTGACTGGCTACCTCTCATCATCGGTCCAGAGACTCCCCACTAGGAGGAGTTACCCTCCAGCACAACTGTGCCCTTCAGGTTTCAGAAGGGGAAAGTATTGCCTTACCCTCTGTATGAAGCACCTCATACTAGCCTCCGTCCCAAGTCCTTACTTTCTCTGAGGTTCAGTTCTTAGACTGATGGGCAGTGGGAATATCCAGTTCCTACAGGAATACTCTCCATCCAAGTTTACTTCACGGCACGAACAGGCTGGCTAAGCCACAGCACAATCACTCACCATCCATCTGTATAAGAGAGTCTTACAGCAGTTAGTAACACTGATCTGTTAAGTGTGGGCATGTGTCTTTGCTTCTGTGTATCTATGCATACCTTGTACCCACAGAGAAGGCCTTCTTTTTAGTGCCCATAGAAGATACCTAAAAATGGATACTATTTCAGTTCATTGTATTAGATATGCTGGATATTGCATCACTTCCCATAGAATCTTTTGGAGGGGTGAGCAAGTAACCATCCCTTATGGCCACACAGGTGATTGGACCAAGAGTGAACACCTGACCCAAGCTATGACAATCAGATTCTTTTGGAAATTTGGATTTTAGGACACTAAGACTGTGTTGAACTCTGGATCTAAGGAATTGTGTAAAGTTGAGACTCGTGGTCATATTGAGCCATGTTCAAGCAAAGGAAGCTAAGTCTATAGGGTAGATATTGGGGTAGACGAGAAGAGAGAGGTACAATAAACAATCATAGGCCTCGAGTAGCTTCCTGGTACTTTCTTTTTCCTTTGAAGTCCAGCTACTGTTCCTGTACTTCATTTCTGTGACAGTCCCCCTTTTTACTTGAGTTAATATCAGTGGGTTTTTTTTTAAATATTTTAAATATTTTAAATATTTTAAATATTTTAAAGCAGAAATTCAGTCATGGAAATATTCTGAAATCAGTGGACATAGTTGTACAATACGGTGAACATGATAAAAACTACTGAATCGTATTTTAAATGGTGAATTTTATGTTATATGAATTATATCTCAGTGACAAATTTAAAGCACAGTTATATGCTATAAAACCACATGTTATCAACATAAGGTTTAAAAATCTAACCACCAGAACAAGGAAAGGGAAGGGAAGGAAAGGAAAAGGAACTATTCTATGTCATTCTTTGGTGTAAAAAGAGAATCCAAACTACAATTACACACTTTTGAAGTTAATGACAGTAAAATATATATATCTGTAAATTATGTATGTGTGGTGGGGGTAGTAAACCTAACTATGAGTGCATATTTTATTAATACAACGAAAGCAAAATTAAATAAACTAAAATTTTATGTCAAGAATTTAGAAATCAGAAAGTAAGATAAACCTAGGCAAGATAACAGAGAGGAATAAATGAAGATTAAAAAAAATAACAAATTAGAAAAAAAGGAGTGGAGGAATGTGGGTCCTAGGCATGTCAGTCACTATGTCAGCAGGTTCACCATCTCTCCCATAAATAGCCACCCTGTCCTTGGCTCTCTGCTGAGGAGCTGGCCCTGGACTGCTCCTTAAATAAGATGAAGCTTCTTATAAGAACTTGAGTGAGGCCCTGGCCAAGGGAGGCCATGGATAGTTAGACATGAAGCTCTCTGCCCAACAGGGACAATTGATATGATGGCAAAGATGGGAACCACAAAAGATGGACAACTCTGACTATACAAAAATTAGAACAATTGCAAAGGGAAGGAAAGCTTGTAAACATGTTGGATTATATTTGAAAAACAGTATAATAAGGTTTGATTCCTACTTCTCACTTTATACAAATATAAATTCCGAGAAAGAAATATGACTGGCAATAACATGTGAAAATATGTGCAATCTCATTCATAATTGAAATGTAAGTCAACATAATTGATTTATCCGCGCAATTGGCAAAAACTAGAAAATTCTATTGTACCCAGATCTTCTCTCACACATTGTTGGTGGGTGTGCAGATTGGTCCAACCTTGCTGGAGGACAGTTTGGCAGGATCTATCCAAATGTTGAATGCATTTACCCTTAACCCAGCATTTTCACAACTAAGACTTTATTCTGCAGAAATTTTAGGACATGCACAAATGTGTATTACAATGTGCATTGCTGCTTGTTTGTAGGAGAAAAAAAAACAAAAAGGCCAAAGTATCCACTAGTGGAGGATCAGATAAATAAGCTGTAGAGACTCCTTCTGGCATGACAACATGAAGGGCTCCACAGACCCACTTCCTAATGAAACGGTAAAATTATTTAAAAAACAAACAACCAACCATTTAAAGTCTCTAGACATAGTCCTAAGGACATGCAGCAAATGAAGAAACATTTATTTGAGAAAATCTACTAAAATTTGGTAAGAACAGTGAGAGAGAATATCGATAAATAGAATTTATTTGAAAAGAACCAAGTATAAATTCTGGAGTTGATAAATACAATAGCTGAAATGCAAAGTTTCATTTTTCACTGGGGGCTCAGCAGTAGATTTGAACTGGCAGAAGAAAAAATTAGTGTACTTGAAGTAGATTGATAGAGATTATGTAATTTGAGATTCAGAGAGAAAAAAGAATAAAGGAAAATAAACAGAGCCTCAGAGAAATGTAGGAAACTATAAAGTGCACCTGTTTAAGTGAAATGGGAGTACTAGAAGGAGAGGAGGGGTAGAAAAAAGAAAAATATTTAAAGAAATAATGGATGAGAATTTCTCAAGTTTGGTTGAAAAAAAATCTACACCTCCAGGAAGCTCAATAAAGTCCAGTAGTAAGACCATAAAGAGATCCACAACAGACCCTTAACAACAGAAAGCTGAGAGTCAAGGAGAGAATCTTGAAAGCAACAAGAGAAAGATTATGGGATTCCAATAAGATTGATAGCTGAAAGCAAGTGATACGAATCCATATAAAAAGACAGTAATTTGAATCCATATAAAAAGACAAAGAGCACTGCTGTAGGTAATCATGTAATTATAAAAGACAACATAAATAAATATTTTTCTCCTTAACTGATTTTCAAAATCAATTGTATAAAACAATAATATGTAATAATGCATTGTTGAATCTATACATATAGAAATGTAATATATTTGCCAATAACAGGAAAAGGAGATGAGTGGGAGCAAAGCCATATTGGACTAAGGAAATGACTCTAGGTGGTAACTCAGATCTACAGGCACAAATGAATAGAACCAGAAATTATAAATAAAAGATGAATATAACAAAAGCTATAAAGATATATTTGCTCTCCATCTTTTTCTCAGCATCCTTCAAAGTTAAAAAAAATGTAAAATAATAATTATAACAATCTGCTGTTGGGTTTGTAATATTTGTAGATGCAATATGTGAAACAACAATGCAACAAGGAGAGGAAAAGAATACGACTATTAAGGAGTAATGTTTCTATATCTCACTGGCATTAGCCAATATAATCTGAAACTGAGTCTAAGTCAAGATATATGTAGTAAGCTAAGCCATAGACAACTTAGGAAATATTGCAAAAAATATATAGTGTAAATACCATTAAAGAAATTGAAAGACTACATTAGAAAATATTCACTTAATGCAGGAGGAAATAGAGAAGCAAAGAAGACATGAAGAATATGGAAAACAAAAAGCAAATGAGGAGACACAAATCCAATTAAAGCAATAATAACTTTAAATGTGAATAGATTGAATAATGCAATCAAAAGAGAAATTATCAGACTGGATAAAAAACAAGATCCAACTTTATGCTGTCTATAGGAGAAAACTGTAGATTTAAAAATATAAATAGGTTTGAAATAAAGGGATTGAGAAAGATATATAGATAGCAACCACAAGAAAGCTGGAGTGACAATATGAAGACAAAATGGACTTTAAAGCAAAAAAAAAAAAAATTCTACTAGAGCTATAGAGGGGCATTTTATAATGATGACAGTGCCAACTCACCAGGAATATATAACAATTATAAACATATATGCACCTAATAACAGAAAACCAAAATACATAAAGCAAAATCCAACAGAAATGAAGGGAGAAATAGACAATTCAACAATAACAGTCAGATACTTTAAGACTACATTTACGTAATAGATAGAAAAATGAGGCGGGAGATCAGTAAGGAAAATGAAGACTTGAATACCACTATAAATCAACTGGACCTAACAGACATCTATAAAGCACTTCACACAACGACAACAGAATATACATTTTCTGAAGTGCACAATATTCTCCATTACAGGTTATATGCTGGGCCATAAAACAAACTTCAATGCATTTAAAAGGATATAAATAATACAAAATATGTTCTCCAATCATAGTGAAATGAAATTAGAAATAGTTTTTCTGTTGAGAGAAATTTGGGAAATTCACAAATATATGGAAATTAAGCAATATTCCTAAACAACCGATGGATCAAACAAGAAAGCAAAAGAAAAATTAGAAATTTACATAAATAAAAATGAAGATGCAAAATACCAAAGAGCAGGTAAAGCAGTGCTTAGAATTTTATAACTCTAAATGCTATAAAATGATCGTGACTCAATAATCTAACCTTCCACTTTAAGACAATAATAAAATAAGAGCAAATTAAGCCTACAGGATGAAGAATAAAGATTAGAGTACAAATAAATGAAATAGAAAATAGAAAAACAGAAAATTAATGAAACTAAGTGATGGTTCTTTGAAAAGATCAACAAATTTGACCAACCTTTACCTGGGTTGACCAGGGAAATAAAAAAGAAGATTCAAATTACTAGAATCAGAAATGAAAGAGGGAAAATTACTATCAACATTATAGAAATAAAAATAGCTATAAAGGAATACTATGAACAATTGTATGCCAATAAATTGGGTAACAGATAAAATGAACAAATTTCTATAATGATAAAAACTACTGAAACTGCCTCAAGAAGAAATAGAAAATCTATAACAAGAGATTAAATTAGTAATCAAAGCACCACTCACAAAGAAAAGCTTAGGACCTGATGGCTCCACTGAGGAATTCTACCAAAATTTAGAGAAGAATTAAAACAAATTCTTCACAAACTCTTTCAAAAATAGAAGTGGAGGGAACACTTCCCAACTTATTCTATGAGACTAATATTACTTTGACTCCAAACCAGTGAAGACATCTCAAGAAAACTATGGTCCAATAACTTATGAATATGGATACAGAAATTCTAAACAAAATACTAGAAAACCAAATCCGCATCGTAGAAAAATACTTGTACACCATGACCAAGTAGAATTTATCATAGGAGTGCAAAGTTGGTTTAACATCTGAAAATCAATTAATGTAATACACCATATCAATAGAGTAAAAAACAAAAGTCACAGAAAAAGTATTTGGCAAGATCCAGCCCTCTTTCATTATAAAAACAATAAACAAGGAATAGAAGAGAACATCCTCAACTTGGTAAAGAGCATCTATTAAAAACCCACTGACACCATACTTAGTAGTGAAAGAAAGACAGGAACAGCACAAGCATGTTCACTCTCACCCCTGACTCAACACTGGTGGTTCTAGTCAGGGCAATTAGGCAAGAAAAAGAAATAAAAGGCATCCGGATTGGAAAAGAAGAAGTAAAACCTTATTTGCAGATGACATGGTCTTGTATATGGAAAATCTGAAACAATCCACCAAAAAAACTACTAGAACTAATAAATGAATTCAGCAAGGTTGCAGGATACAAGATCAATATATAAAAATCAGTTGTAGTTCTATACACATGCAGCGAACAATCTGAAAATGAAATTAAAAACAATTTCAATAACAATAGTATCAAAAAGAATGAAATACTTAAAAGTAAATTTTTAAAAAGGAGAGCAAAATTTATAGTGTGAAAATTACAAAATATTGTTCAAAGAACTTAAAGAAGACCTAGATAAATAGAAAAAAAATCTCACGTTTATAACCAGAAGGCTCCTTGCTGTTAAGATAGCAATACTCCCCAAGCCGATCTATAGTTTCAGTACAATCTCTGTTAGATTCCAATCTTACTTCTTTGAAGAATTGGCAAATTGATCCTAAAATTCATATGAATTACAAGGGACTCAGAATAGCCAAAATAATGTTGAGGAAGAACAACACTGGAGAATTTGCACCCTTAATTTCAAAAGTTACTACAAAGCGACAGAATTTCAAGATAGTGTGATACTGGCATAAAGATAGAGATCAATGATAAACTGGAAAAACAGCTACAACATATACAACAAAGGGTTGTTTTCCATCATCTACAAGGAACCCTTACAAATCAATAAGATAAAGATGAACTGACCAATAGAAAAATAGCCAAGTGCCAGAAACTGACAATTCCCAAAACAAAAAATACAAATGACCAATAAGCAAATGATAAACGTTCACTTGCACAGGTAATCAAAGAAATGCAAAAAAAAAAAAAAAAAAGGATGCAAATGTTCACCTACGGGATTGGCAAGGATTAAAAAAATGGGAAAGCTGCACACAAGTGGGTGTGGATCACCAGGCACCACTGTGCTGGCAGGGAGCGAGCCTGAGTCTCCTTGTCCCCTGTCCTCAGCAGCCTCGGGAGCGTGGTCAGAGCTTTAATGGAGCGAGCCCTTTGCACCTGCTGCTCTCCTTCTAGAAATTTGCCTGTGGAATAATTGCCAATGTGCTGAGATGTGTCTTTTATGGCACTGGAGACCTTAAAAACATTAGAGAACTTATTAAATAAGATTAAATACTATGCAGGTATTTTAAGTAATAAATAGTATATGTATGACATGTAAAATGTTCACAACATATTATTAAACGGATTAAAAAGTTATAAATAATGTCAATAGTCCCATTTATGTAAGAAAAAATATTTTTCAGCTATACAGAAAAGTCTTATGAAATTTGCAATAAAATATTAACATCGATCATCACTAATGGCAAAATTATGAGAAATTTTATCATGTTTTGCTTATCTGTATTTTGAAATTTTTTTCTACAATAAATGTGTAGTACTCATATAATAAAAAGTAAAGGGTTTTTTTTAAGCGTTCTATTGTGAGTTTGCTTTTTCAAGTTTTTTTTTAAATTTGTCACAGGGTTTGGCTTTCTGGGCTCCAGGCTGGAATATGCAGTGGGTTTCCTGCTTGGGGAATTGTGTTTTTCCAGGTTGCTGAGAGGCACTGGGAGCTGGGAACAAACAGGAGCTGCCCTTTTCTCACAGAGCCCTGACCCTGGGTAGCCCCCAGGCCTGTGTCGCCACACTGCCCTGGACAGTGAGCCCCACGCACCAGCCCTGCTGGCCTGGTCAGCCTCAAGCCCCACTCTCCACTGAACTAAGCATCTAGGCCTATGTATTTCTTTCTACCTGTGTTTATGTGAGCATTGCAACCTGAGCCTCTGTTCTTGCCATTTTCTCTCCTCTCACTGGAATTTTTCTCTCCCTGTGGCTCACACAGCAATAATAGACATATGACCCAGGCCTGGCCAATCAGAGCCTTCCATTCCCTTGTTACAGTGATTGGTGCAGGGTTGGGCATGTGACCTAAGTCACTCCAGTGAAATTGTCCCAGGGCTTTTGCAGTAACTATGAAGAAAGAGACGTTTTCTCCCTACTGGGGTCGCTGGGAGACGGGAACATCAGCCTGGAGCTGCTGGAGTTTCTGCAGCCTCATCAAGAGCCTGTCTAAGAATAAAGTCCGGTGATGTTTTGTCTCCTGGTACAGCCGACCTGAGGCCACCTACCTTGGACTTTTCAGTCACATAAGCCAAGAGTTTCCTATTTTTGCACAACCACTCTGAGATGGGTTTCTGTCGCTTGCAACCGAAAGAGACATAACTAATTCCGTGAGCCAGGAGCCAGGTGCTGTGCTAGGCCCAGAGACACGGTGGTGACAAAGCAGACTGTGTCTCCTTCTCAGAGTCCACAGCCCAGGAAAGACCAGCCTTCCTCCTGGTAGCTGGCCTTGCCTGTGGTCTCCCCGCCGCCTGCCCCACGAGCCAGCCCTCTGGGTCCTTCCAGCCATAAAGTCCTGCAGGTTTTGGAAACTTTCTCATGCAAATCTCTCACTGACAGAAGAGCAAGACATTGAACTCACATTCCCACAAATGCTTGACTTCAGGTTCCAAATTCTTAATATCTCTCATGGTAGCTTAAACTTTGTGTAAATTTTGCATTCTCTACCATTATGTCTTAACATTAAAAGAATGTTTTTTCCAAAAATTTTTGAGTAAAAGTAAGATATACTCTTTATCTTGTGACTTTTGAACGCTAGACCCTTCTTAGACATACATTTGCAAATTTTTTCTCCCGTGCTGTAATTTGTTCTCTTACTCTCTTAACAGTTTCTTTGATACAGAAAAGTTTTCAATTTTGGTGAAGTCCAATTTATTTTTTTCTTTCGTTGCTTCTGTTTTTAGTGTCATATCGAAGAAACCATTGTCAAATTCAAGGTTATGAAAATTTACCCATTTTCTTCTAAGAATTTTATAGTATTAGTTCTTTGATTGATTTAGAGTTATTTTTTTGTATATGCTACGATGTAAGGGTTCAACTTCATTTCTTTGCATGTGGATATCCAGTTGTCCCAGACACACTGACCTTGGGTGGGCGTCTCCCAACTCCCCTGAGAACCTTGACGAGAGGGCACACTCACACCACTTTAGAGAGGACAGATCTACTAAATGCCAGGCCCAGTTCGGGCCAGGATGGTTTGGATCTGAGAAGATGGGGAAGGACAGACTAGGAGAAAGGAATATCACGAGTAAGACAGGACAAGAAGACAGAGTGAGGGGAATGAGAGGGGACATAAGCCGGGGTGGTAGGAGGGCACTGAAATGAAGAGAGCAGCTTAGGCAGGCTGGCTAGGGGAGAGCGGAGGCCCACCTCTGACCGATGCGGGAAGGGTAAGCTAAGCCGAGCGCCAGAGTCTGGGGTCGGGGGGAGGCTGAGAGAGGACACAGGAGGAGCTTTGGAGCCTAGGGCTCCTCACCCACCTCGCCTGGACAGCCCTGAGGATAAGGATCCTCAGAGGGTGACAGAAGCTTTGAGTGCCTGGTTACTGTCCTTGTCTCCCGAAAAAAAAATTGGTCCCACCCCTCACCTCAAAAAAAATGTCAGTGTTTTCAGGCAACATAGTGCAGTATTCAGGCTCATGAATCCAGGGACCCAACTGTCAGGGTTTAGCTCCTGGACCTACCACAAATGTGTATGATCTTGGGCAAGTCACTTAACCTCTCTGAGCCTCTGAGCCTCTGAACCCCTGGATAAACTGTCAAAGGATGAAAACTTCAGGGGGAATAAAGTGAGTCAAGTCATGCTAAGTGCTTAGACGATACCCAGTACATACTGCGTGCCAAGTAGCAGTTTGTATATTGTCCTAGTCCTAATATTTCCATCCTTAGACTTTTTACGGTGCTGGTACGTACACTTATGAGCACAAAACCCAATGAAGCTTAGGATTTGTGTCTTGGTGTTTTAACCCAGGCCTGCTCCGGGCCGAGGACAGCAGGCCAGGGCAAAGGCCACGCTATCGGTTTGACCTGAACGTGGCCAAGCTGTGCTTGGCTTGGAGCCAGGTGCGGCAGGAAGCATTCACTGCAGGGACTCCCTAACCCTTTGCCTCTCAAGCTGCCTCTCTGGGAGGAGCTGAGGCAGACCCTTCTCGCCTGTGGGTGTGTGAAGCCTCACCGCTACCCCCAGGCTGGCGTGTGACCCATTTTACAGCCCTGGAGTCATTTCTAAGGGGGGTGTCTTACTCAGGGTTTCCCGCGTGTTTCTGAGGATGGAGCCCATTCTGACCTGGGCTGCCTGCACCCTCACAGGAGGCCGAGTCTTGGTGCAGGGACCATAAGAGTCTGAGATGGCTGGTGTCAGCCTCTGCCCCGCCCCCCACTCCGGCTGCAGTCATATCCGCTGTTTGGCCACGGGCGGGCGTGGGCTCCGCAGCACCTCCTTGGGGGGAAGCTGGTATTGTGTTCTCAATGGTCGGTTGTGGAAAAATCACACACACAGAGCTGAGTAAACAGAGAACCAGGGGGTGCAGCCGTGGGAACTGCTGGGTGGAGGTGGCAGTGGAGGCCAGGGGAGGGAGGCCGTGGCTTGGCCCAGACTCACTTTGGAGCCAGGAATCTGCGAAGACAGATCCAGAGGACCTAGTGGGTGGCCTGAAGAGATCTGACGCTCAAGGAGTTCCCCGAGGTCACCCAGTGAACCAGGGCCAGGGCCGAGGGCAGCACCCTGGCCTCTCAGCTCTCATTGCTATGCCCCCTGCTCTCCCAGCCAGAGATGCCTGCAGAGAAACAGCAGGTCTTTCTTTTTGAACAAAAAGGAAGTTTGGGGAAAGTCCTAATCCTTCATCTTCCAGACCTTGACCTTGACTGATGCCCAGGGCAAGGAGACACCAATACCTACGTGGAACTGAGTGTAGTTTCGGGGACCGCTTTGTACTGCTTCGTTAAAGCCTTCGCAATCTCCAGGACGCTGTTAGCACCCGGAAGACATCGGCACACAGAACATATGAGCACGTGAGCAGTGTAGCGCATGGGAGGTAGTCACGCTCAGAAGGTGTTAAAATCAGAGAGATTCAGTGGGATGGATAAAACTTACGACACACTACCTGTCCTCCCTTACTAATGGCCTAGTGAAGGGGCACCTGTAAGTGGTGATGATTCGCTCTGATCGAGATTAGAAATGGGGAGAGAGGCAAGCTGCGGCTTTCCTAACTGTGCTTCCTTACATGAGGTGTAGCCACACGTCTCTGGAAGTAGCTGGAGCCTGAACGCGCCCAGAGCTTGGGGATGAGGTCGGTTTGGTCTCGGGAAGCTACCACTTCCTGTTTCTAAGAATAAGGATCTTGAAGGAAAAACATTTCCCTCAAGAGTCTCCCAGCCTCCCAGGAGGGACATTTGTTCCAGGCCGTGGACCCTCACCTAGCCCTGCGTCACCCCATGAGGCGTTGTGTCCGGGCTGCTCCTCACGCAGCACTCACCCTTTGCCCTGCGGCCTTTCCCTAAGGCGGTCTGCGCTGCTGAGGCTCCTTGGGGCCTTGGGGCCTCCTCCCCTCCTCTCCAGGACCATCACAGCGGTTCACACAGAGCTGAGCCCCTCTTAGTGCCCCAGAGAGGAAGTCCCCAACCTGGCATGCTCCCGCAGCCGTGGCGGCCTCTGTGTGCCTGCTTGCTCAGCCTCCCTCCTCCAGCGGCAGCACCTTGACTGTCCATTGGGGAATCACCCCGACCTCAGCTTCCGTTACCCCTTCCTGCACCCCCTTCCTGCACCCCCCACCCTCAGAGTGCATGACTCCATGTAGCCAACTGGAGCATTACAAGGGATTCGTTCAGGAAGGAGCACAAGACCCGTGTCTTGTGGGAGCCCAATATGAGACTCAAATCAGGGGCTTTTGATGAAATAGTTGGCAAAGAGAATCTCCTTCCTCTGGGTGGACATTTAAGTGGGATGTTAGATGGAGCACTGGCAGCCATTTCACCACCATGAGGAGAGCGTCCTCTTGAAAACAGAGCCATCACAAAGGAAATAGCCCAGAGATGGAGAGAAATCAATTCCTAAAGACATAATTTGAAAACCCTTTATTTAGCCATTTCTGAAGTCATCTCCTCTGGACTTTTCAGTGAAATGAATCAATAGTTTTCCTTTTGTGCTTTAGTTCATTTAAATTGGGTTTCTGTCCCTTGCTATTGAAGAGACCTGGCTCATCCACCACATCTAGCTCAGACTCTCTGCTGGAACCTTCTGGATGCCCCTTTCCTTTTCTCTGGAAGATCCCGGGAATGTGGCTGGCTTCTTGCTGGCCTCCCTCACTCACTAAGACTAAGGGTCTGAGGGGACCGAGGAAGCCGGGCCAGAGGGATGAAAGCAACGCAGGAGAGGTGCTGTTGGGTGAGGGCGGGGGCAGTGTGGGGCCATGGCGGGGCGGGGCGTGAGCAGGCCCAAGGCGCAGCTGGGGAGGTTTTGTGAGGCCCTGAAGAGAGTGAGACTCAAAGGGCTGGTGAGACCATCCTCTGCATCCCTCACTGTGCTGGTGAAGTGCCTGCGGCCAGGGAGCAGGGACTGCCCAGGACCCCACAGCGGACCAGGGCTCAGTCTTCTTAGGGATTATAGGGGAGCAAGTGGGGCTCCGCCTCCCTCCCCATCCCTCCCTCACCCTCCTCCCACCTCCATACCCAATGCCAACCCTGTGGAAGGTTTCTTTGGAGCCAAAGTTTCTGCCTAAAGCAGTGTGAAAACACCACATGCCTGGAAGGAAGGAGAGAGCCTTAGAGACCACCTGATCCCACCTATACATCCCCATTCCTCAGCCACTGTGCAAAAGGGGAAACTGAGGTCCAGAGAGGGTCGGATTCTGCCAGAATTTGCAGAGCAGGTGTGGTCCCAATGCAGCCTGGAGTGAGGACCCCCCAACTTGCAGTCCCGGAGGGAAGGGCGGGAAGTGGGGATGTGAGGGTGAGGGCCTGAGGGCAGGCCAGGGCCAGCCATCTAATCATGGGTCTGGGTATCTGTCCCTGGCTTGGGCAGCGGTCTGAACATCCTGTAATGGGTGCTCCAAGTTCCCTTGGAGAAGAAGATGCCTCAAAAAAAAAAGGCAGGCCCAAGAAAGGCATGACTTGCCAAAGCTCACACAGCAAAGGGGAAGATGGGCCAAGACTCGAGCTGGTGGCCCTGCAGCTATGGTCGAGGAAGCCCCAGCGACACAATCAAGGCGGTGGTTGGCACGGGGCCTTCCCCGCCCCTTCCCCTCTTCCACAACTCCTGCTCTCATTCTGTCCCCCCTCAGGTCCCCAGGGAGGGACCTCTCCTGTGGAGGGGGCGTTGCATTCTGAAGGAGGAAGCCAAAGTAAGGGCTCTAATGCGGTTTCCCGACATTAGAATATTGCATACCTGTCTGCTTAGGGCAAGGGCACTCCTGCCCCTGATTAAGCCCACAGCTAGAATTTGTCCTGGGCCCATGGGAAGGGATGGCAGAGCAAGGTCCATGGTGTCCGGCCTTAGCACTTTACTGTCCAACCATCAGGGTTCCATGATGTGAACTAACTGGCCTTTGGGTTGGGCCTGGGTCAGAGGAAAAGGTCCAGAGCAGATTCTGCTCAGGGGGCCAAAGGAAAACACACACACACAGAATGGAACTGGAGCTGAAAATTGTCGGCGTCTTCCTGGGAAGGTGGGGATGGTAGGGTGTGGGGGAAGAGGCTGGGAGAGGTTATATTTGCTCAGGGTAGAAAGGTCAGATCAAAGCGCAGACTTCGCTGCACAGGGCTAGAGGGCTTTCTAGAAAGACAAGACAGTGTTTAGTGACGTCCAAGAGCTGAGCAGTGCACCTGTTTCCTCCCAGCCCTGACAAGACTGTATTTTATTATTCTTATCTGTTTTTATTAGTTTAATTGGCCTGTAGGGGAACCCTCAGGCTGTATGCATTTACCTTCCTTTTATTGCCAGGCAGATTCTCTACTTCCCCCAGCAACAACTTGCTCCATGTGCACCTGGCTGGGGTGGGTTGTCCCTCTGTCACAGGCGCCGGTCCCGCCAGTGCCAGATCCCATCATTGCCATAGGAGAGCAAGAGTGTGTGGCCGCTGCCAGCAGCATCGCCCTCCCACACGGTTCTTATTCTGTGGCTGTTCTCTTGGCATTTATGGCAGAAAATGTCGTCATACGAACAGGTATTGTTTTCATTTGCCCTCATTTATCTTCTCGCTGACAACATTCCCTGTTCCATCAATACTTGGATTCCTCTCCTCTCCTCGGGGCCTCGCCGTTTCATCTTGGGAAAGCCCCTGGCCTCTGCGGCTTTGCGTCCCACCTGCGCAAGGTGGCTGAGGGAGGAGGGAACTCGGCAGCCATTTCCAGGTCAGATACCGGGGGTCCCACTGCATCGTCATTTACAGGGTGAGGAACAGAGAGCCACAGCCTCCTTCCCCATAGCAGCAATACACCAGCCTGTGCTCTTAGCCTCCACACCACACTGCCTCCTGTTAAAAACAAAACAAAACAAAACAAAACAAAACAAAACAAAACAAAACAACTTGGAATATTTACAGTGCAAAGCTAGCCAGAAAGCCTTGGGAGCCAAGAATCATCCCGACTGGGTGCTGCCCTTTATCACAGTCCCAGACCCTCCCTGCCGTCACTGATATTTAATGTAAAATCCAGCCGTTTCTTGAGATGTTAAATTGTTTCACCCCGTAGCCTGTGTGAACTCCGGCTGGGATGCTGCATGAAGTCTCAGGCAGGTCTGTTGTAGGGAACAGCGTTCGTTCGTTCATAAATTAAGACTGCAATTAATCACTGAGGTTCTAAGTGAGCTGTGTTTCTCCCTTTTCCTTTCTTTGTTCTCCCTGGGAAACCTGCAGGGGAGGGTGTCAGCCCCGCAGTCTGCTGGCTTCTGCCCAGCTGTTCCATCCAGCTGCAGTAACTCCAGCCATTCTGATTCCAACACAATGCCCAGGTCTGTTTCTCCCACCATCCCTAAGTCAGAGCACAAGGCAAAACCCAAGGATGAGTGAAATTACCCTTGAAACTCTCCAGAAAGGGGTGGGGATCTAGATGCCATCACTTGGTTCCAGACCTCTGTCTTTCTTGCCAGGCTTGGAGAAGTCTTGGTTTCTCCAGTGGAGCCCACACCCGAGGCCGTGCTTACACCCCAAGGTCCTGAGAGATGCTCAGGGACAGCAGACTCACCTACTTAGTGGAAAGGCAAGTAGAGTCACCCACAGCATTTGTACCCTTTCTTCCTCTTTCCCTTCCTGTCTACACAGCGCATGTCAATGAATGTGTAATGTGCTGTGACTTCTCTGTAAGGTCACGGCTGGCATTTATTGAGCACTTACCATGAGCTAAGCATGGTGCTAAGGACCTATATCACAGGGTGCATTCAGCTGAAGGGAGCGGACAACCCATCTCCCTGTTGCTTTGAATAAGTGCTTTTAAAATGATCTCTCAGTCTACGGCCATGCCACCTTGAATAAGCCCGATCCCGTCTGATCTTGGAAGCTAAGCAGGGTCGGGCCTGGTTAGCACTTGGATGGAAGACCACCTAGGAAGACCAGGTGCTGTAGGCATAAGCTGATAAGATCCTTGCAATCTGTGAGGTCAACCAATGGTTGTCTTGCCTAAAAAAATTTTGAAAAATAAAATAAATAAAAATAAATCATCTCTCATAGCAAGAAGTCTGGGTATCGGTCATCTTAGGTGTTCTGCAGCCCCAAAATCCCCCTCTGTCAACCTCCTTCCACGTGGCCACCCTCAGGTTTGTTTCTTGACAAATGGATTGACTGACTCATTGGTCTGGGTTAACTGTAACACATACTGAGTAAAGTTGGATAAAGTTTGCCTGAAGAGGCTTCATAAAGGTTTTCTCTGTGAAGGTTAGAAGACCAGCAGCATGGTACATTTATGAAAACCTTCTGCTCTAAGTATTTTTTATGCATACCCTAAATATCTCATATCCTGGAAACTTATTTATATGTTATTGAGAACAAAGATGGTTTATTTTGCATTCCATTTTATCCTTGAGGATGGGCTTCGCGTCCTCCAGCTGGATGCCTCATGGCCACAGAATAGCTGCTGTAGCTTCAGGTATCCTAACACTTTACAGGCAGGAAGCAGGTAAAGCAAAGGCTTCATCCTCTGTATGTTATTCAGGAAGCCCCCAGCAGACTTCCCTTTAAACCTCTGGCCGTAAGTGGGTCACATTGCGGTCCTCGAACTGGAAAGGAGGGTAGGCATCGCTGTGATTGGCTTAAACTATTCATGCTTCGTGTACTGGGCTGGGACACTTTGCTACCTAGAGCAAAATCATGACCGTTAGCAAAAAGGGGGCACCTGTGTGGGGTAGCCAGCGAACGATGCCACGTATTTTCTCAGACTCACAACAGTCCACTGAAGCGAGCCTGATTTTTATTCCCTTTTTACAAATGATGAAACTGAGACTCAGACCTGTTCAGTAACTTTCCCAGGATCACCCGACTGGTAATGATAGTGGGGGTTTAATCCCAGGTCTGTCTCCGGAGAGTGTGCTCTTAATTGCCATACGCCCTTAGGTACCGGCTATCTGAGCATAACCACCCCAAGCCATGAGCCTCTTGGGGGAAGGGACCACGTCTTCTCAGTCTTCGTATTTCAGCAGCGTCTTCCAATTGACAGAAGCTCAGTCGAATGTTTTGAATACAAAATCATTCAGTTTTGATACTTGCTGTTTTATAAGATGTTTTAAAACCAAGAGTGCACACTTGCCAACAGTATCTTTAAAAAATACACCTATCCCTTCTTTCATATTGTTTTCCATTTACCCATGCTGGGTTCCTGAAGTCCTGGGAAGAATTCCAATGTAAATATCAATGATGGAAATCTGGGGGAAGGAGAGGAGGGTGAAAGAATAATTGTGGCCTCCAAGAGTGTCAGTTCCTCATTAACTGTGCAGCCATGGAAAATTCTTTGTTCCTGCCTATTGGCGTCTTGCCTCCAGGATCTGGGTGGGTATTGCCCTTGGCCAGCTTCCTGGTCAGGTCACAGACAGTCTGATCAGAGGGAGTGTGTCTGGGGAGCAGAGAGTAGAACCAGGCTGAGTCCCTGGGAGTGGATGCAAGAAAAAGAGGAGCCCTGAGCATCTGTGGCCCAACAGGCCGATGCACACCACTCTACGTACAATAGCTGACTTAGCCCTCATAATGACCCATTTCCCATTTTACAGCTCAGAGAGGTGAAGTCACTTGCCCAGGGCCACATGGCAGAACGAAGATTAAAAACTAAAACCCATAGACTTCTCAGGTGGGGTTCTTTTCCTAGTCAAGGGTTATTACTATCTCAGGGACCTTGAAGAAGGTGCTGAGGGCATGTCGGGGGCCAAGAAGGACCCCAGCCCATCCTCAGAGCTTTCACTAGACCATTGAGCAGGGTTTTGAGTGAGAGCCAAAACCCAGCCTTGTACTGTTTAGGGACCTGGGACAAGTGCCTCAACACTCTTCTTTCTGTCCTGAGCACAGTGGTTAATAGCTTGGGCTCTGAGGCCAAATGGCCTTGGTTCAAAGCCCTGCTCTCCCCAGGTACCAATTGTGTGGCCTCTACCTCATTGTGCAACTCTCTAAAGTAGGAGCATGAGGGAACCCACTCTAAAGGCTACTTGTGAAGGTTGAACGGTGTGCTCAGCCTGATGCCTGGCACTTAGCAGGCACTCAGCTCTCATTCTCTTGTGCTATTTTATGCCCACAGAAAAGATAGTGCTGTGAGGTACCCGAGGCAGATTCTTCTTCAGGATACAATCCTCCCCTCCACCTCAGCAGCTGGCTTTAGGGATAAAAGGCCCAGGAGGGCTTAGGCTGATTTGGGTGTGCAAATAAGCTGGAGCTAACACCAGGGACTTAAAGGCAAATGGAACCCAACTTGCAAATTTGGGCATTTCCATGGAGTGTGGTTTTTGAGGCCAGAGGATGAAGCCCAAGTGAAGCTCCCCTCCTACCCCTAACCCCCACTGTAGAAGGCCAGCCCAGCATACCCAGCCACTCTGAGAGGGACCGTACTCACTGGTCGCATATTCCCTTGGTCTGCTGGGCCTGAGCTGGGTCTGCCATAAGTCACGGCCTCAGGGAGGGAGCCCAGAGAAATAGAGGACATGCCAAGGTCACCCAAAGAGCTGGCGAGAGGGCAGAGAGCCCCGCCTGTGCATCTGCCCGGGGCTGACCATGGCCCAGGCGTCAGGTGTCTTAGGCGCAGTGCCCAGCTCTGCCACACTGGGGATCTGGGTGCTTTGCCAGCTTCCCTAAGCTCTCTTGGTCCCACCTGGGGACGTGGAAGGGACCCAGAGTGCTGGGACTGACCTGGCAAGAGGCAGCGCCGAGGCTCTTGGCCACAATGACAGGATATCCCCAGGGAGTTGGGCTGGCCGCCACGCAGGGAACACCAGGGCGGAGACCTGGCACCGCTGATGAGAGGCGCAAAAGGGCACGGAGGAGGGAAAGTCAGGACAGCTGGGCCCTGAGAGGGTGCAGGATGGGCCAGTGTTGTCAGGGAAACCGTGACTACAGGCAGTGAGGGGCCCACAAATAGAAACCTGAGTTTTTCCTCTGTCGCTAGTCCAGGAGCCAAGGCCAAGCCCGGGTCTCCTGCCGCTTGATCTCGATTTGCTCCTGTGTGGGCAGTGTGAGCAAGTCCCTAGCCGGGACCTGTGAGCTCTAGATACCATCTGCCCCACCTCCGCCTCACAGAGACCCCGGTCCGGAGGGCAGTGGGCTGTTTCTCAGACTCCCAGGAGCTCCCAGCCTTGCTCGAGGAGTTCACCAGCTCCCCTAGCCTAGCCCCAGGCCTGGGAGGCACCCTCTGGGTAAGGCTGAATCAGGGGCCGGGAATAGCTCTCCAGGCTAAGGGACTGACCAAGACAAGCCTTGCCCTCAGGTGCCCCCAGGCCAAAGTCCTTTCCCCATACCAGGAAGCAAGTTCCAGGCCTCAAATTTCTTTGCAAGTTGTGCCTGAGGCTTACAGGGCTGGTCAGGTGTAACAATCTAAAAGGCAAATAGGGATTTTGTGTTTTATCTTCTTATAATCCACTGCCGGCTGAGGCACTACAGGCAGACTGGTCAAGCATGGCCTGGAACTGGAGCCCCCTCGTCGCCAGGCAGGGCCTCTCACCTCATTGGCCCAGGTGCTGGTAGGCACAGACTTGCAGAGTGACTATGCATTTGTGCCAGACACCGTGGCAGAGAAAGTAACACAGCGCTAAGAAGGAACTCAGCCTGCTGCGTGACCTGGGCAAACTCCAGCCCCTTGCTGGGCCTTAAACCCCTCTCCATGCAATGGGAGTGCTAACTCTTAATATACCCTGTGCTGAGAATGTCACAGCTCGAGAATGTGACGATACTCATTCGTTCTTTCACTTTCCCGTATTTTATCTCCTTTCCTTTTCTTCTCTTATTGCACTGGCTGGAGCCTTGTTGATTTAATATCTCTGAGAGTCTAACAATGCCAGCCGGGTGCTAAGCGCCGAGATGCAATGATGAGTGTTACAGACACAGTTTCAGCCTCAGGAGATTCCCAGTCTAGAGGGCACCTTTACTATGTGGCCTTCAGGCACTGGGCCTCCCCGTAGAGATTGCGATCGTTCAGATGCAGCTCCTGTCCTGGGGTGACACGCAGCTGATGCTGCAGACGAGAATTCAGGCAAATACGGAGAAGCACACAAACACTGGCCCACTCAGGAGACACAGGTCACTGGCTCCTGAGGGTTCAAAGAGGACTTTTTGGAGCAGACAGCATTTGAGCCTGGCTTTCAAAAATGAGGAGGGTTTAGACAGGTAAAGATGAGAAGAATAAGTTTTCCAGTGCAGGACCCCGCATGGGCAAAGACAGGAAGGCAGGAAATCTTGGAGCAGAAGTGGAGAAACAGGTCAAAGTGACTGAAGTCTAAGGTGCTGAGGGGGTAGGGGCACCAGATAAGGCTGTTCATTCCGAGGAGTTGATTTTAAAGACCAGAGGGAGCCACGGAAGGCACTCGAGCGTGAATACAGCAGCTGGTTGCTTTAGGAAGAGGAATCTGGTAGTGGCAGCAAGAAGAGGCAGGCCTAGAAGGAGGAGGCGCACCCTCACATGATCCACTCCCCCCTTCCTGAGGTCGAGAGGGTGTCTCTGTCCACCATTGGGCGGAGGGGACAACTTCCTCTCTTCAGCCTGGCCGGGGAGATAAGGGGGCAAGAACAGGAAGTTGCTTCAAGGAGCTGAGGAGCGAGAAGCCTGGACCAAGGCCCCCCACCCCCACCCTGTGCAGGTCATTCTTGTAGAGGTGGATGCAAGGGGTAGGAGGTCAGGCCCCTCAGGCCAAAATGTGATGGTCCAGATATCTTGGGCTAATGGAGAGGTCCTGGGTGCCTGCTCTGTCCTGCTACTGACAACTCTCTAGTTCCCCAGGTCCCTAAAGGCCAGTGTGCTCCCTTCCCAGGAAGAGGCCCTGGAGTTTTCCTGCATTAATTCAGTCACTGAAACACCCTCTCTTACACCTCCTGGGAACTGAGGTGAGTGGGGCCAGGTTTGTGTCCTAAAGGGGTCTACAGACAGGGGAGCAGGCAGACAATGAACACCAGGGTACAGTGGGCTTAGAGGGTTCATGAGGGCTATGGGAGCCCTGTTGGCTTTAAGGATGAGGAGTGGCTTCCAGGCTTTAAGGAGTAGTAGGAATGAACACTGAAAGAGGGGTGTTCTAAACAGAGGTGACAGCGTGAGCAAATGTCTTCTCATTGTGTGCAGGGAACTAGATGTGGCCCTAATGTGGCAACATGGAGGCAGGAAGTGGTGAAGATGAGTGATGGGCAGAGGAAGCTGGCTGCCCCCTGAGGGCAGGGCTGAGGGGAGGTGAGAGGGTGTGGATCCCCATCTTAGAGGACAGGGAAAGGCTGAAGGCACCAAGTTGGTAGGTGGCTCCAGGTCAGGTGGGGCCCTGGATCCAGGAGGGTTGGTGGGATGTATCAGGGATTCGAACAGTAGTCCCCAAGCCTAAACGATTGAAATGGAAGAACTTGGGGTTGGAGGCAGGTAGAGGTAGCACACAGGAGGGTCTCCCACCCTGAACAGTTGGGAGCCAGTCTTCCCTGCCCCCTTCCAGAGGCGGGCTGTCAAAATGAGTGGGGATGGGAGCTAAGACAAGGGACAGCAGGGTCTTAGGGAGCCTGGGACACCTGCCCTCTGGGCCCCATGAACCTGGGGAAGAGGAAGGGAGATCCTCAAGTCTCCAGGGCCATTTGCATTTTGAGTCAAACTCATTTACAAATCAAAGTGGAGTGATAAGAGGGTAACCCCAGCGCCTCTGTCTTCTCTAAGGATGGCCACTGGCTCAGCCACTCCCACAGCCTGCACCGACCTGACAGTGGAGACTGAGGCCCAGAGATGCATGGGCTCCTCTAAGGACTCACGACTTTCCCCTGGCTGCTGCCTCAGCCGGGAACACCTTTTCCTCCCCTGTTCTTTCAGATTTCAGCAGAAGTGTCGCTTCTTGATTTCCCTGACTGGAAGAAATCTCCCCTTCTGTCATGTTCTCAAAACACCACTGGCCACCTGCAGTCTGTTTCTAAGTGTGGTTACTTGGGATCAGTGACCTGCTCCATTCTCGGGTATGAGCTCAGGGAGAACAAGGGCCATTTCTCCAGGGCCCAGCACTGTGTCTGGTGCATTCTGGGTCCTCGATAAGTATTTGGGAAGGAAAGAAAGAAGGAAGGGAGAGGAGAGAGTAAAGGAGGGAGGGAAGGAGGGACAGAGGGAGGAAGAAAGAAGGAAGGAAGGAAGGAAGGAAGGAAAGAAGGAAAGAAGGAAGGGAAGGAGGCTGGAGGAAGGAGGAAGCAAGCTGCCACAACAAGGGCCAGAACCCGGTCCTCCCTTCCAACCCTCCCAGACTCTGGCCTGGCATCGTCCCCTGAACTATTGCCCTAGGGCGGGGGTAGAGCCCACATGAGGCTAGGCTGTCCTAAGGTCACTCTGACCTTGGAGGAGACCTCCCTGGCCCTGGCCCAGCAGAGGCATCCCCGCAGCTGGACGCTGTGGAAAGCCATCAGCACATGGACAGGATGCCTGGCCTGGGAGTTCCAGCCGAAGCTCTTCCTTGGCCTCCCTGGCTCCTCATCCCTGTTTGAGTCCCGTCCTCTCTCTGGGCCTCAGTTTCCTCTTGTGCACAATGGGGATATAGGCCTTGATCTGTGTGGCTTCACTGAGAGCCAGTCACCAGTGTGGTTAAGAGCACTGAATACACGGAGTTGCCAAGGAAATGAGTTTCCAAAGTGAAGAGAAACTCTAGGGAGAGGAGCTGGAAGAGCGGTCTAGGCCAGGAGAACAGCAAAAACAAAGGGGTGAAGCTAGAATGTTCAAGGCCAGTTTGGGGAACTTTGAGACCAGTTTTGCCTGCATATGAGTAGGAGCCAACTGGTAAAGGGCTGTGATTGCTGGTCTGAAGAGTTTGGACTTCATGCTGCTGATAATAGTTCTTGAGCAGAAGGGTGAAGTAAAGAAAGCACCCGCTCAGTCAGGCAGTCTTGATATATAGAGGTAAGTCTGGAGGCAGGGAGGCCAGGGAGCAGGCTGTTGGAAAGTCTAGCTAAAGAGAGAAGGTGGGGCCTGAGCTCAGGCAGTTACGTCAAGGGGGAGTCAGAGGTAATAGCGCATACAGGAGAACACCCTTCTCCACCCAGTCAAAGCCCCATTGATCTTGTACTTTCAGAGGGACTCCCAGACGGGCAGGCTGGTGGGGTCCTTGGGAGCCTGGGCTCTGGGGTCAGATGAAACCAGGTTTGAATCCCAGCTGAGAGCCTTTGGGCAAATCTAGGCTCCTGGAAACTCTCAGAAAACTTTTTTCCCCCACAAAATGAGAACAAGGCTGGCTACATAATTTGCAGGCTTGAGGGCAAAATAAAAATGTGGGGTCCCTGTCAACAAAAAGGTGGAAAAGCGCCATTAAAGGTACTAAAATATGAAGCTTTTCCTTTCTTCTGCAGTCTCGTCTTTACTGGTCGTTTGTATTTTTTAATTGCTATTTAATCTTCTAAGAAAAGAAAAATTCAATGTTTAAATTATGAATATGAATTTTACCATTCATCTTTGTTTTGTACAATGCCCATTTTAAATGCAAAATGAGAGCACTTCACTCATACGTGTAGTCACTAAAATTACACAAGTTGTATTTCATAGCTCGCGTGCATGCGTGCATATTTAGTTTTTACCAGAACAGTGGAAGTGCTGCACAACACTTACTGAACTGTTTTTATTTCACTTCTTGATATGCACACATCCTACCCCACTCTCTACTGATGAGTCAGGAAAAGAAACTGTGGGTTGCCCTATCTTTCCCTTTCCTTCTGGGGCATCATTTTTTAATATAAGCGGTTGGTGTATGCAGAGAATAAGAAAGGTATGGAAGGGTTCCAGGATCCTTGTGTTTCTTAGAACACGGCTGCCTTCTTTCTGCATTTGAAGCAAGATCTGGTCTGAAGGAAAGCATGGCCTCTCGGGGCTGTCAACACCCCCACTTACTCTGCTTACACATTTTCCCTTATACTGATTTGAGTTTCACTGAGCTCCCACACATCATGAGTCCACCAGAATCCTGTGCTCATGGAGCATCACAAATGCTCTGTTTGAATGGGACAGCATATTATGCGTGTCTTCCCTGCTCACACATATGCTTCATTGACTTCACCTACGAAGGCCAAGTTCAGAGAGAAAATTGTTAAGAATTTCAAGACAGCGAAAGCAGTGCATTAAACCAAGCACGGAGCTTTCTGACCCCCAGGCCCAGTGCGATGGCAGTTTGCATGTCCATGAAGCTGACCCTGCTAGAACTTATCCCAGCATTGTTCTGAGGATTCAGTGAAATGATGCATGACAAGAACTTAGCCCTGGGCCTAGCACATGGTGAGTGCTTAGCTTAGGTGGCCTGAGGCCAGTCAGGGTGCTGGGGCATGGCACTAATGCCAACCAAGGTAGCTCTAGGGCAAGGTCCACAGCAGGGACTTCTGGGAAACCTTCCTCTCTTGGCCCCATGTTCTCCACCCACTTCGCCGGCAGCTTCTTCTCAATCTCCACAGTAGGTCTCTTTCTCATTCTCATAATAATAACACCAGAAACCATTTATTGAACACGTACTCCTTCTAGACACTTTGCTTCACCAACATTCATCAGTTAGTTCTCACGATGGCTCTTTAAGGGTCAACTCTTTCATTTTCACATGGTGGAGACCAAACTGAAAAGGAAATTTACTGATTCACTTAACTGAAAAAAACTAGGACTGGATCTATATCAGATAGATGTCATCAGAAATCTGCCTTTCTCCATCTCTGCTTCTTTATGTGGTAGCTTCGTTGGCAACCAAATTCTACCTACCCTCATGGTGGCAAGATGGCTGCCAGCAGCTCCAAGTTTACATTACACCAGCTTCACCACCAATTTAGGGATAGAATACAAATATTTTCCCCAATATTCTAACAAAAAATCCAAGTAGATGGCTCTGATTGGCTGACTTCTGGTCACATGCCCATCTTGAACCAATTAATCTCTATAACCAAGGAGTTGTAGGCCCATTATTTGGTAGGAAAGAGTCATGAGATCACTCCTGTATCTAGGAGATGGGATTGGTTCTATGGTAGTAATAAGGATTGAAGCGGGAAAGAAAACCAAGCAAGGAGGACGAATGTTGGATGTACGACCTACTTCATCAACTCTGGGAGAGAACTATTATTATCTCTATATAAGGCTAACACTACCTGTTCACCAAATCTGTTTTCTTTTTGAGCACAGCTAGACTACATTTCCCAGCTTCTTTTGCAGTTGGATGTGGCCATGTGACTAAATTCTAACTTATGGAATTTGAGAATAAATGATGTCATCACCTCCTGGTTCATATACTGATTGCTACCCTCCATGCTCTTTCTCCTTCCACTGGTTTGATACATACAAGTATGGTGACCTTGGAACCACGTTGAAGATGGCAGAGCCATAAGACAGAGGGAGCCTGGGTCTCAGTACCACCACTCCACCAAGCAGAACACCTGCTGTGGACTTTTCATGACTGAGAGATACATTTCTATGATGCTTAAGTCCCTACACATTTTTGGATGACCTTGTTATAGCAGTTGGCTTACCCTAACTAATAATTACAGATGAGCAAGGTGAGGCTCAGAGGGGTGACATGACTTGCCCAAGGCCATACAACCTATAAGAGGCCAAGGTCAGATTTAAAGCTAGGTCTATGTGCCTCTTTCCACATACAACCCTTTGGCTGCAAAAGACAGAAAGCTGTTTGAACCATAATAAAGGCAGATCTATGGGAAGGGCACAAGTTGTACCTTGTGGAATCTGAGGGAGCCAAAGGCAGAAGTATAGTGAAGCTCTTGAGGAACTTGGAAGTCATTAGGAAGTCTCTGTTGCTACCTCTCTCTCTGGCACCATGTGGTATCTTGTCCCAATTTCTTGTTTCACGTGGACTTGGTTTTCCTCTCTGCTCTCCCACTGCTGTACTTCAGATAACTCTAGTGCTCTAACTCTGGCCGAAGCACCCAAGGTCCCGGATATAATCTCTGGCTTAATGCTTAAACTGTCAAGGGAGAGTTTGATTGGCTCAGCTCACCTGCCTATAACTGAACAACTCCTGGGCCAGGGCCCTCCCCTGTCCACTCAGGTGGGGCCAGGGATTCCATGGGCAGCTCAAGCTGCCTCCCAGCTTTCCCTCTCAGCCCCAAACACATAGTTACCCTTAGATGCCTCTACCTGGAATCCTCTAGGCACCTCACATTCCACTTGGCCCCATATGCACTTTTTGACTCCTCTCTCCACCTCACTTGTTGCTCCCCACCTCATGGCAGTACCCATCATCCACTCAGCTCCTGAAGCCGGAAACTCGGGAGTTAGCTGTGACTCCTCACTTTCTCTCATCCCTGTATCTAAAACATTACCAGATCCTGTGCATTGCAGCTGCACTCTTCCTTGGTCCAGATCTCTTCATTTTTCCACTTCTGTTCTCCCCTTAAATTCCTTCTCTACACCAGTTTCCATTTGGAAGTTTTTCTAGAAGGCAAATCTGACCTCATGTCTTCATTGCTTAAGAAGCCTTCAGTACAAAATCCAGGCTGTTACTGGGCAATCAAGTTTCTCAGTGTCCTAGCTCTGCCTCTCCTATCTATCCTCCTGATTCTTGTGCTCATGCTCCTTATGATCCAGCCATGCTGAGAGATTGAATTTCTGTCCCTGGCACACAGTTGAGGTTTCCCACCTTCAACTCAGGCTGTTTTTCTATCTGTAACACCCTCTTCTTCATGTGTCTAAATCTTTCCAGGGAAGACTTACTTTTCCCCCCCAATGCTCTGTTCTGGGCCCATCCAGTAAGGTGGGTAGGTATGCCCTATGCCAGAGAGGTGGTAAGTTCTGCTACCATCTGTCCTGTGGGGAAGTTAGAGAGAGCTGGGACTGGGTACCAGGCCAGGAAGTCTCAGTACATGGCAGGTGGGAGGTGGGGAGGATAGACCTTCCCTTTGGACAGCTTGCCTGTGACTATGTCATCCTGGCTACCAGCTGTTTGCCCAGGTACAGCTAGAAGGCATAATGTGGGGGTATACCAGTAATTGGACAGGCAGTTGGAATGTGAAATGACTGTGCGTGATTCTGAAGGAGCTTGGAGGGATACCCAGAAGATATCACGGGGGGCAGCCAAGCAGGTGGGCATGCTGAGTGTGTGAGCCTGCCAGGTGGGAGCCATAGATGCTGCTGGCAGCTATTTACCCTGCCTGTGGTGGTTTGGAGGGCAGGGTGGGGTGGGGTGGGTAGAAAAAGGAACATAGGCCAGCCAGAGCAAACAGACAGAACTTCTGGCCTCTTCTAGCAAATACCAACTGACAGCTGAGGGTAGGACGGGGTGGGAGAGGCTTAGGGTTAAGGTCCCTGGGGTTGGCAAAGGGGAGTCAGAGCCCAGGATATGTACGTGGGGAAGGAGTAGAGGGGTTTCCAGCTGTTTGAATGCCAGGGACCTCATGTATCTGGAAGAGAGGTCTCTAGTAGGGAGCTGTCCGGCTCTGTCCCCACCTAGCCTTGGCTAACATTTTTCCTGGCAAATTAGGAATACAGGTGGGACCGTCTTTATGGACTGTAGTGATGGAAGAGGAAAGAGACAAGGTGGAAATACCAGAGATTTTAGACTTTAGATCTAAAATGTCAGGCTGGAAGGAGCCACAGCCAGAAAACCAGCATTCCCCTACCTCTACAGCCACAGGCTGAGGCCCTGGGAGTCAGTCTGGATCCCCCATGAAGGCAGCCAAAGGCTGGACCATTTGGTCAATCCAAGTCATCTCTGAGTGTCTCTGTGCTCAAGGAAGCATACCGAACGGGACACAGAGGAGCACTATAGCCCTGGAAGGAAGAGGTCAGGATCCGGGTCTCTCAAGCTGGAGAGGGTGCCAAGCCAGCTGTTCTCTTTGCTCCTCCTGTCCGCCTGGTGACAGGGTTCTGCCTTTCCACATCTTGCTTCCTTGACCTGCAGCCCCTACTGGCACCCCTGGGGCAGTTGGAGCTCAGGAAGCACTGGCAGGAGCGTTCCTCTGCCCTCCCCTCCTTGGGCCAGGGCCACTCTCCCTGGGGGCCCTGGCAAGAGGCCTCCACCCTATCCCTCAGGCCTCTCTAGGGAGCCCCACCCCCACCCTGGCAGTTATATTTCCTGCTGGGGCGAGGGCGTATGTCTAAGGTAACAAGACTGGTTTACTTTCTTATATACTGGTTCATTGTTAGAGATTCTGCTTGTTTGAGGAATAACCACTAAGCACTGGACATTTGGAAAAGAATAAAGAAAGCACAAACATCAAAAGAAGAAAACATCAGGTAATCTTTTCCGGAGGAGACATGCTTATTCACAGGCTTCTGGTTCCCTTTCACCCAGGGTTTGCAGAATTCGAGTTGGGGGTAAAAAGCCCCTCTGTGGACACTTCCGTTTTGCAACCTCCCAGGAACCCTGGAGGGCTCAAAAAAACGTAGCTCTGAGACCCGTGCTCCGCAGCCCGCCCAGGCTCTTGGTCCTGGGGGCGCCCCGAGCTCTGAGGACAGAAGCCAAGGCACAGGAACTCGGCGCCTCCAAGCTCGGTGCGCGCTGCTCGCCGGCGGCCTCAATTCTCTCTTCTGCAGAATGGGCGGGTGTCCCGGCCTGTGCGCCCCAGGGCGCTGCCGGGGCGGGGCGGCGGGCTCCGAGGGCGGCCGGAAGGGGTGTGAGTGCGGGGGCGGGCCCCGCGCCGCCCCGCCCCGGGGAGGAGCCTGGGGCGCAGCATCCTGGCGCAAGCCTTGGCCGCCGCTGCCACTGCCGTCGGGGAGGGTCCCAACGCAGACATGGCCTTGAGCGGCACCCGCCCGGGCCCGAGTGCCCCGCGCCCTGCGCAGTAGCCCCGCGCAGAGGCGGCCTCGACGGTGCGGACGGCGCAGACTGCCAGGCGGGCGGCGGCATGGAGGCGGCGCACCTGCTCCCGGCCGCCGACGTGCTGCGCCGCTTCTCGGTGACGGCCGAGGGCGGCCTGAGCCCCGCGCAGGTGACCAGCGCGCGGGAGCGCTACGGCCCCAACGGTGAGAGGGCGGGCCGGGCCGGGCCGGGGCAGCGGGGCGGCGCGCGCCGCAGTCTGTTTCCCCCCAGCCCCGCGGCCGCGGAGCGGTCCTCCTCCCACCTCCCGCCTCCACCCCCAGCTCTCAGCCTCCGCGAGCAGGCAGGAAGCGAGGGCTCCGGAAACCTCTGCAGATGATCTTGGGGCACCCGGCGGGGCTGCGAGGCCACCTTCGCGGGGGGTGGGTGGGTCCTGGTTCGGAGACCCGACGCCTGGCTCCGGCTCCCCGTTCTCCTTCCTCCAGGCCGGAGGACCTGCCTTTCCATGCCTCCCACCTCCATCCCGGCCCCACCCACTCCTTCAAGCCTTAGCTCCTCGGCGGTCAGCGCTGGATCCCGCGCTTTACTACAGCCCGCCGGCACCGTGCAGGTGCACAAACTGAGAAAGGCTGGCGAAGGACTAGCCAGGGACTCTGAGGCCAGCCTCTCGGCTGGCCCCTAGGGTCTTCCCTGAGGGCTCAATAAAAAGCCCAGAAGGTGCAGCTTGTCAGCTGGTAGCTTTGGTGCCCCCACCCCCACCCCCAGGTCTTCCTCTTTCTGCAACCCCAGGCGGATGTGGCTGGCAGAGGTCGGTGGGGGCTTTGAACTGCTGAGGCGGGAGACCCACCTCCCTGGGGGTAGCAGATTCAAGGCCTCACTCAGGGAGTTTCCTGGGGAGGCCTTTCTCGCTCTTGGGTGACCCAGAGCGGTGCCTGCCCATCTCTGGGAAAGGGGGAAGCCTTCACGCTGTTGCTGTACGGGTGGGAGAGGTATTTCCTCCTCATCTTCAAAGGAGTGTGGGATTCTTCATCTACGGAAAGGCACAGCAAGTGCCAGGTACTGTCCAGATGTCGCTCTGGCACATTTAGAGGCCCTGTGAGAGTGGAAGGTGTAAAGGTCCTCTCCCCAAGTTGCTTTCAGGCAGGACTTGCCACCCTCTTCCTCTACCCCCAAAGTGTTAGGGGTCCAGAGAGAAATGTCCTCTCTGTCCCAAGCAGGCTGGACTTGCGTCCTTTCAGGACTTGGGGCCTCACCCTTTCAGGATTCCCAGCCACCAGAAGGGAAAGTGCTCTGGCCTGAGGTGCTCTGGGCTGAAAATTATAAAGAGCTGTCAGAAAGGGAGCTTTGGGTTTGTATTGGTTTATAAAAACCACCTCTTATATAAATATTATCTTTCTGAGCAGAAATCCTTTTTCAAAAAAATTAGTTGCTATATTTAGTTGTGCTGTGGGAGGAACTAGGGAGATAAATATTATTTAATATCCCTCATTTAGTGACTTGGCAGAGAGGGTGTCGTTGATACAGGAGAGCAGGGCAGCAGGTCTGTCCCTGACCCCAATCTGGGGGTGCACAACCTCTTCTGTGCTGCTGTGGTCTCCAGCTTGGGAGTCCTGATTCCCAGGGAAAATGGAGATCCAGCCCTTGGGTCTGCCTCCAGAATCACACAGATTCTGCCCTGACCAACACCCCTCTTCTTTCTAGCCCTCACATCTGCACCAGTCCAGCAGAAGAGGGGCTGGCTGAAGGAGGGAGCAGGCCCATAGTTCTTCCCATGCTGTTTAATCTGGGTGAGAGGATTTATGGGTGTCCTGGCCACTGAGCCTCTGTGTGAGGTGATAGATAAGGATGTTGGTGTGTGTAGGTCCCCAAAGGGATAGATGTGCATTGGGGGCAAGAGGTGCATTGGGGAGGCATCAGGGGATATGCATTAGAAAATTTGGGGAGCCAATATAGGCTCCCCTGGTTCTTCTGTGCTTTGATGGTAGTAATAATAAAAGCTAATATTCAGTGCAGACACTGTTCTTAGCACTTTTCATCTCTTCTTTCTTCCCCAAAACAACTCTATGAAAACAACTGTTGTCACCTCCATTTTACAGAGGAGGCAAACCAAGGCACCAGGAGGTTAGATGACTTGATCAAGGTCACAGAGCAAGTGATAGTGCTAATTCTGGTTGCCTGCCCCCCTCACTGGGCCTCGCTTTCCCTTTCTGTACAAGGGGATCCCAGGTTCTACAGGCTCTGGGATCCTGGTGTTGGTGGCTGTGCTAGGAGCTGGGGTCAGCTAGGCAGGAGCTATTCCAGCTTTGCCTTTAGCCCTGCAGGGCCCTAGAGGGCTCCTCCCTTGGTCACTGGTGGCTTTTACTTAGGAAGCTTTTCAGAGCTCTGGAAGTGGTCAGGTAAGGAGAGGGGAGCCAGCTGCCCCTTCCTGCCTCATGCTCTCAACCACCCAGCCCCAGCCTGAGGAGGAGGTATGGTGTCCTTCAGTCTCAGCCGCACAGCCTTTAGGATAGGGCTGACTGGGTTTTGAACCCTAGCTCTGCCCCTTCAGAACTATGCGATCCTGGATAAGTCACTCTGCCTTTCTATGCCTCACTTTCTTCATCATAAATGAGGCTACAACAGGACCCATGTCATAGTATTGTTTGTGAGTGTTCGAGTACACCAACCATCCCTTCTTGTAGTAGAAGAGTCTGGCCTGGCTCCAGGCCAGAACTGGGTGGTGGGGTGAGTGGGACCTGCAGGTGGAGGGGAACACCCAGGGACTAGTGTCCCCTCTACCCCAGGAGTCTATGCACCTGCAAGGTCGTTAGCACTGGAAACCACAAGGAAGTCATTTGCTTAAGTCCTGAAGTGTGCAAATTCTGCCAGCAGGAGGGAGGAAGGGAAGCAGGGCCTGGGGATCCCGCTCTCCCACCTTCTTATCCTCTTCCCTTCTCAGAGCTGGGGGCGGGGGGGGGCAGCCAGCCAGCTGGGAGTCCCCCATACACACAAAACACCACCTGTCCCAAACAAGGCCCTAGAGATGTATCTTCTGAGGCCCAAACAGGGCACTGAGTGCTTCCTCGGGAGGCTTTCTACATCCTCTCAGTTTACTTTTGGCATAAAGACGTGCACACAGCACAACATTCAAAGGGTACAAAGGTATACAGTAAGGTCTCCCCAGCCCTGTCCCTACCCACTTACTCCTCGTGTCCCCATTTCTTGCGTCTCCTTCCGAAGATAGTCTGCACACATACACATCTGGATCTGTGATCTGTGACCTTTTCTACACGAAAGGGAGTGGGTCGTGAGTGCTGTTTTGCCCCTGCTTCTCGCGTGACAATCACTCTTGGGATGTGCTATGTGGAACATCTACGGGCTTCCCAGGGGCTACAGAGGGTTTCATCATGTGGCTGCCCCAGCGTTTCCTCACCCTGGCTTTGGATGGGCACTTGGGTGGTTTGCAGCCTCTGCTATCCCACCTTACAAGGCATAGCCTTGTCCCCACATCATTTCACACACTGGCAAATATCACCACAGGAGTGGAATTGCTGGATCAAAGGGCGTGTGTATTTTAACTTTTGATAGCTGTTGCTGAATTGTTCTCCATAAAGTTTCACCAGTTGACCTGCCTGTTTCCCACCACCTCATCAATGCAGTAGGTTATTGGATGTTTTGATATGTGCCAATCTGATTTAAAAAAAAAAGTGTCCTCTTATGATTTTACTTCGCATTTCTCTGACAGTACAAGTGTGGTCAGGCATTTTTTCATATATTTAGGAGTCATTTGATTTCCTTGTGTCCGTGAATAGGCTTTCTCATCACCTTTGCTGGGCATGAGCCGAGGCAGGAGGAAGGACTGGGTTGGGCATGTCCCTCCACGTGGGCCAATGTCCAAGGGCCCTGGAGAACCCAGTGATGTGGGAGTCAAGAGAGATCTAGGAGGTTTCTGGGGGTGGTCTCTTTTCAGGGGAGTTGAGGGGGGAACGTGATGGGCTGCCCGCCTTCCTGAACCTCTCACTGCCCATCTATGCAGTGGGTGTGATGGCCCCAGGGCTGCCACATGGGAGGGGTGGCCCAGATTTAGATTGCACTAGCAGTGTCAGCCTTAGCACAGGCCCCATGTGGCCGCTCAATTCTTGAGAAGCCCACAGAAACCAGGCCAGGAGGAGTCCAGCCAGTCAGGGTGGAGGGGGGAGTGAGATCTGAGTGGCTGGCTGCCTGGGTGGCCTGCGGCAGACTTGCCCCTCTGTGGCCTCGGTGTCCTCAGTAGAGCAGAGATGGGGTCCTGAGCCCCCTCAGGGCCTTAAGGATGTGAAATGACTCTTGTATCTGAGGGGATGTGACTCAACTGCAGGAATTTGGAAGCTTCAGGTCTTTCAGGCTTCACTGTGGTTTTCATGGCCTTGTCGGGCAGACTTAGTGCCCCTCCCAGGGACAGCATCAGGCCTGTTCCCTTGGAACTCCCCATCCCCTTGCACCAGGAGCTCCCTCAGGCAGGACCAGGTCTGCCCCAAACACAGTCAGCGCACAGATGCTGAGCAAAGCCTTCACCAGCGTTTTTTAGTGCCAAGACCATCCAGGCAGGCTGTGGGTTCTGCAGAGCAAGAAGCACTTCCCGAGGCCCCCTGCAGAGCCGAGCCGGGTTGTCCACTTTAGGTGGGTCCTAGCAGGGCCAGGTGGGCTGGGTAGGTTTGCCCAGGCTGGGCCTCTCCCTTAGTCTGCAAGTGACAATTTAATTGCTCTGTAAATTTACCTTTGAGGAAGACCTTGGTAAGCACTTGCCTCTCCCAGCTGGAACTGACATTTAGAAGGCAAAATATGAGTTTCCAATGTTGTGAGAAGGAAGGAGTCGAGAGGGGGGAATTAGGGGAGCAGATGGTGCTTGGGGCCTGGGGGCAGCCCTGGCCCTGCACCCGCCTTTTCTTGGGCTCTGGGGTATGGGCCTAGGGCTCCGGCCTGAATTGTAGGGTAACTGAGTAAACAATTCTGCAAACTCTGTGTGGATTCAGGGTGACTCAGCTCCTCCCCGCCGTCAGGTGGGGCAGCTCGCATTCTGATGACTGGTGAGAGAAGGGGCAGGGGCTGGTACAGGAAGGCTTTTTGGGAGGCTGGGGTTTAGAGGAAGAGATGGGGAAGGGCACCCTGCACAGAAGGAATGGCCCAAGCAAAATCTGGGAGGGGGAAAAGCGTTAGCAAAACCAGAGGAGCTGGTGGCAGTCCTGAGGTGTCTTGCTTGGCTGGCAGATGAGAGACGTATGTCTGTGATTCCAGAAGAGCAGGCCGGGGCAGATCCAGGAAGGCCTTGAAAGCCATGCTAAGGTTGATCTTTATTCTGCAGGCCAAGGAGAGCCACTGAAAGTCTGTGAGCCTAGCAGAGGCAGGGTTATTCATTCATTTGTAGATTTTTACTGAGCACCTACTGTGCACCAGGCATTGTTCCAGGTGCTGGGGACATTGCACTTAACAAAGTCCTACTGCCGTGGAGCTTATGTTCTGGTAAGTATTAGTACAGCTAATGTTTACAGAGTATTTACTATGTGCTGTGCATATTCTGCGTTTTATGCATAGCATGTCATTTAATCTTCACACCAACTTTATGAGTTAGCTATTGTGATTATCCCCATTATGCACATAGGGAAACTGAGGCACAAAGGGGTGATCACAAAACTACCAAGTGATAGAACAAGATTTGAACTCAGGTCTTCAGGACTAGACTCCTTGCTCTAGGCTATGAAGTTCTCTGATCACATCCCCTTTTGCCCATAGGATGCACAGGCTAACTCCCAGGCCCCTCTAGGCCAGCCCTACATCAGGCACCTGTGGGCATGGGCCAGCTCAGTCTGGCAACAGTGACCCAGAGCAGGGGTTGGCTGGGAGAGGCCATTGTGTGGGAGGGCCAGAGGTCTACTCTTCCAGAACAGTGCGTGTTGCATGGGAGGGAGCAGCACCTGCCTTTGCCTGTGCAACCCGTGGACAGCATCAAGAGGTGGGCAGGGCAGGGCATTCTCCCCGTTTAATAAATGGGCGTCAGGCACTACTGAGGGCTCAGTGCCGCCATTTTGAGAGGAGCTGGCTTCGTATCCCCACATGAAGCCTGACAAGGCTGGAACAAGGGAGAACCAGCATCTCGTAGGGTGCCTGGGGCGGGGGGACTGGGAGGGTGCCCTCCTATCCTCTAGGCTCCCTCCGTGGCTCTGGGACTCAGTCATGTGAGAGGAGATTGGGTCATTCTGGGTTTTGGCAGGATTGGAGTTTGAAGCAGACCAGGCCTGAGCAGAGACTAGTAACCCAGAATGTCCCCTGTGACGACAGCGGAGCCTGTGGACAGGGGTGGCTTTGGTTGGTGGCTTTGGCGCCACAATAGAGGGATGAGCCAGTTGATGGGATGAGGGTATCCAGCCCAACAATCAGAATGGGACACCAAGTTTTTTCAGGTGTCCTAGGCTAGGGGAGGAAAAGGGACTGGGTGAGAAGGCAGGACAGTCTAGGAGTTAGTGCAGGAGGTCCTAAGCAGAGGGTTGAGAGGCAGACTGCCTGAGCTCAAAACACATCCTATCACTTTCACTTCCCAGCTGTGTGACCATGGACTAGTCACCCAACCTCTCTGGACTTCAGTTGTCTATAAAATGGGAATAAGAATTGTATCTTCTCAGGTTGTTTGAAAATTACAAGAGAGTAATGCACGTGAGGAGTTAGCATAGCGTCTGGCACACTGAACACTAATTGTTCTGCTGTAATTCTATTTTAGATTGCCTTACATGCTCAGGGTATAACGGCTTCCCTTTATCTTGGGAGGTACGGAGGTAAAGCACCTGGCACACTGCTTGGTACATAATAGTCTCAGTAAATATCATTAATATTAATGATAATCCTCACAGTAGCCCTTCAGGGTCGGGGTGGCTACTTCATCCTCCAAATGAGGCTCAGAGCCCCCAGGGTGACAGCTGCTCAGACAAGACCGGAAGCACATGCATGTGCAGGATGGGCAGGCCATCTGCTGTGACCTCATGGCTAGTTGAGCCTCCCCTGGGGACAGTGGTGGGGGTGGAAGGGGAGCCCTGTTGTAGAAGCCGTGTCTGGGGAGACGGTTGTATCAGTCGGAATTGACTAGGTTATGCTGCAGTAACAACTCCCACATCTCAGTGGCTTAAAACAATAGAGGTAATTTCTCTCTCACGCTGTATATCTGTACGTCAGTGGCAGGTCGTCTGAGGCCTCTGTGTCTCCCAAACTCTGTGACTTAGGGTCACAGAGCAGACACCTTCGCACAGGTTACCGTAGCAGAGGGACAAAGAGCTCCAGACCTGCACTGTCCAAAACGGCAGCCACCAACCTCATGGGGCTATTTAAATTTAAATGAATAAAAATTACATTAAATTTAAAATTTAGCTACTTGGTCACACTAGTCGTATTCCCAGTGCTCAACAGCTACATGTGGCTCGTGGTGCCTGTATTGGACGGTGCATCTCTAGGACACTTCCATCATCACAGAAAGGGTCTGGATGACACCCTTCTGCTGAGTCTCCCACCAGCAATTCAGTGTCTCAGCCAGAACTAGTGCATGTCCTTTTCACAACTCACACAGGGGCTGGGAAAGGGAGTCCTACTATGTGCCCACAGGTGGCGAGAATCGGAAATACAGTAAGTTCTCACTTAATGTCGTCCATAGGTTCTTGGAACTGCAACCAAACTACACATAACAAAATCAATTTTATCACAGGCTAATTAATACGAACAAGAGTGAAGTTCCTATGGCACTCATCAATGTCGTAAAGAACCAGCATCGAACAAAATGATGTTACTCAGGGACCTGCTGTATTCGGGGAACAGCATAATGGCCACCAAAGAGTAGATTCTGAGGTCCGCGTGTGGGTCGGAGAGCAGAATGGGAGACCTGGGTGAAAGGGTAGAAAACGGAGAATTGGAGAGACGGGCTGAGGCAGGCAGAGCGCAGCACGGGGGAAACTGCAGCTCGTCTGTGTGTCATGACACGCGTCCCACCCCCCGGCCTCACCCGTGCTCAGAAAGAATGCCCTCAGTAATATGGTGGCCTGGGGGCTTCGTGCCTCATGGAGGGGTGAGGGAGACGGCAGGTGGGGTTCAGGTGAGACTTACACATAAACTCTTCTTTTGGTCAGGAACTCTAAAGATACCTGCAGAGGTGAAGGGTTTAGGAGTTTCCTGGGTCGAGCTCAGCAGAAGCAGGCTGATGTACCCACAGGTTGGCACTGTTTTATGCCAAGGCTGGGGCATGGGCGAGATGATCTCTGAAGGACCCTACTCCATTGGAGAGTTGGCCCAGAAACCAGGCCTGGCCCTCCCCCGCCTTTCCTGTTCGCTTCAGCTAAATAGATCAGAAGGAAAAAGTCTGTTTGATTTTAATCTCAACGCAGGACACTGGAGATTACATTTTCCACGGAAAATGTCAGCCGTTGCCTAAAATAGGACTTTGGAGAAAATGCTAGAAAGTGTATTTTTAGGTTATATGTTTCCCTCCTGGATTCCTGCAGTCCAATGGGCCACTCGATACTCTCCACGGTTCAGCTGCCAGGTGCAGACCCCAGTCCTTCCAAACAGGTGGTCCGGACAGGGCTCCCATGGGAAAAACTGATTGCGGGTACTCAAGCCAAGAGCAGGTGGATGATGCAAGGACCTGTGTCACAAAGGAGGAGGAGGAGGAGAGAGTCAGCCTGGGGTGAGGCCTCAGACTCTGAACAAGATCCTAAGTGATGCCAGTGCTGCTGACCTGGAGTCCTCAGGAACAAGGGACAAGAAGGGCTCGCTTAGGCTGGGTCTGGGAGGAGCCTCAGACAGGTCTCAGCAGGGCCCTTGCTTGCCCCTTGGAGAGAGAAGCCCATTGGAGTCCACTCTCTTTATCCCAGCTACTGCCCCTTCCCACAGACCCACACGGACACTTACTTGCTGTGTGACCTAGTTCAAGCTGCTTCCTCACTCTGAACCTCAGTTCTTGCACCTGCGAAATAACAGAATCCCTGCCCTGCCTCCCTTATAGACTGTTAGGAGGAGTCAAAGACTTCAGGTAGCGAGGCAGCCAGCTCCTCCAGGAACAAGAAGTGCTTCAGGAAATGTAGGAGATAAAGATGGAGTCCGCAAAGGGACAGCAGGTCCTGGTGGTGTTTGAAAACACTGTTCTTCAAATTGGTCTGAGGGTCTGGGTGGTACTGGGTGCACGGAGTGGGTCTTCACTGAGCTAACAGAGAATGCAGGGCCTGGGAGGCGACAAGTTGAGACTCAGCCTCTGGAAGCTGAACCATGTAGGGTTCCTCACTGCCTGGGATGCTGGCTGCTGCTGGGGTTGCGTCAGGGGAAACCACCGGGTAGAGTGGGGCTCCGGGGCCTGGCTGTGCCCCCTCGTTCCAGTGGTCCTGGGGGAGCAGGTAGGTCAGAGGCAGCCTGAGCCAAGGTTCAAAATTTGAGGGAGAGGATACCTTGCTGTGGGGGGTCCATTCTGTGACCTCAGAGAGCTGTGGGGACACGGCTAGACCATTGTGGGGGTCCGCGTGTGCACAATGGGGAGGGGCAGCTCAGCCCTCTCCAAGGCCCCACGGCATAACCAGTTGTCTTTTGTCTCTTCATGGCTCCTGTGGCTGCTGGATCCCGCAGAGCTCCCATCCGAGGAAGGTGAGGCTTGGGCCAGGGTGGGCTGTGAGGCCACTGGGCGACGTCCTTGGGCCGTTATCTGTCAGACTGTGTCCTCCCCTCTGTGACAGAGTGAGAACCTGCTGAGCGCCCCAGCATCGCCCACCTGCGCCTCTCAGGGCCTTGGGCTCTCCCTCTTTGAAGAGTAGGGGGGGAATGGGCCGGGTTGTCTCTGAGGCTGACCCAGCCCTGAATGGGGGCAAGTCAGTCAGTCTCGTGCCCGGCCTCATGCAGTGTTCCCTCTCCCAGGGAAGTCCCTGTGGGAGCTGGTGCTGGAACAGTTCGAGGACCTTCTTGTGCGCATCCTGCTGCTGGCTGCCGTGGTCTCCTTTGTAAGTAGGGCCCATATCCCATGGCATCAGGCAGCCCTGCGGGGTGGGGAAGACGGTGAGGAAGGGGCAAGAGCCAGGCGAGGCAGTGCTCAGAGGCCCAGGCTTTGGGCACAGGGCTGTCCCTTCAGCTGTGTGCATTCCTGGGCCCCTCCAAACCCCTGCCAGGCTCAGATGTCAGCTTCCCTGTGACCCTCACAGGTCTCCCACTGGATCCTGCTCCCACCTGTCCCTTCCACCCTGGCTTTCAGAATGATTCTCTCTGGTGGGGGCTGTCCTGGTCACTGCAGAGTATTTAGCGGCATCCCTGGCCTTCACCCATCAGCTGCCAGTGGCACTCCCCAGTTTCGACTGTCAAGTCTCCAGAGGTTGCCAAATGTCCTCAAGTTGAGAGCCCCTTCCATGACTCCCAGTGCCCCTCGAAAGACTTGGGGCCTTAACCGCTTGCAGCCTCCTTGGGGCAGCTTCTCCCCTTTGCTCTTGCCCCATTCCCACTCCCCAGACCCCTTCTGGACCCACAGGCCCATGGGCCAGGGTAGAGTGTGGGGGAGGGAGACAGTAGTTGTTACCAGTGGCTGAGCAGCAGAGACCCAAGGCCATGCAGGGAAATGGCTGCCCTGAGGGTGGACATGTGTCTGCTCCAGGACCGATGCCCAGCAGGGCCTGGGGAGGAGACCTCATCTTGGTGAAGTGGCGTGCGGGACAGCAGGGGGCCTGGCTGGGACCAACTCTTCCCCTCCAGCCAGCTGTGTCTGGCCCTCCTGGCCACTCACTGTCCTATGGAAACGGAAGACTCTTACAGAGGAAAAAAGTGTCCACCATGCAGGTGCCTAGAACAACTGAGCCAAAAGGGTGCGGTACTCCTCCATAGAACAGACAGACACACTGAGGCCCATGGAGGAGAGTGACAGTGGGCTCTGGCTGGAATCATGCTCCTCTGGCCCGCGGACTTCAAGTGTGAGCCTGCGGCAGAACTACTTGGGCTTGTTAAAATGGACTGCTGGGCTCCACCCCCGAGTTTCTGGCTGAGGAGGTCTGGGATAGACCCCAGGCATGACTTTTATAACAAATTCCCAGGTGCTGCTGCTGCTGCTGGTGGCCTGGGCACCACACCTGGTGAACCACAGCTAGGCAGACAGTGAGACCTCCAGCTGGCGGCTATACAACTGCCCCTTGTCACCTAAAGTTAGTGGGTGGGACTTGGGCTGCAGCGGCCACTAGTCTTAGGGGCTGAGTGTCCTGAGCCAAGACCTTCTCAGGACAACCCTTTCCAAGCCCAGGGATCCCCAGGGGTATCTCTCCCAGAGCAGGAAGCAGGTGGGAGAGCCAGGGTATGAAGGAAGCGGCGAGCAGACCCTAGCCCGTAGCGTAGCCCAAACTTACGACTTTGATCCCGGCAGGTGCTGGCCTGGTTTGAGGAGGGCGAGGAAACCATGACAGCCTTTGTGGAGCCTTTGGTCATCATGCTGATCCTCGTGGCCAATGCAATCGTGGGCATATGGCAGGTGGGAGGCACTGAGATGGAGCTGGGCTGCTGGGTGTGACCTTTACCTGGTGTTAGAGTCCTGCAGATCCTTCTGCTTCCAGCTCCATCCCAAACCCCAGCGTGTTACTCCAAGGCGGGTAGCCTGCTGGGGCCAGCAGGGACAGATTGCTGCCTGCCTTGTGTTCTGCAGGAACGCAATGCCGAGAGTGCCATCGAGGCCCTGAAAGAATATGAGCCGGAGATGGGCAAGGTGATCCGCTCAGACCGCACGGGTGTGCAGAGGATCCGCGCCCGGGACATTGTCCCCGGAGACATTGTGGAAGTGGCCGGTACTTTAGGGGCCTCCTCCTTTCATTATGTGATGCTGGCGAGCCCATCCTCTCTGTGCCCCCCCTCTTTCTGGCTGTATATGTAGAGGGTGTGGCTGTCAGATCCCTCCAAAAGCTCTTTGTCCCAACTCTTGGACAGATGAGACTGTTAGGCCAAGGGCAAGGTCCACCTGAGAGATCACAGCTTATGCCCTTGCCTCTCAACTCCAGCCTTGGTTTCTGCGAGCCCTCCTTGCTTTCCAGGAAGATAGCACCCAAAGCCACCCTCAGCCAAGCCATTCTCTCTCTGCAGTGGGAGACAAAGTGCCTGCTGACCTCCGCCTCATTGAGATTAAGTCCACCACGTTGAGAGTGGACCAGTCCATCTTGACAGGTGAGGCCCAGAGGCCGGGCTGAGGGGCCTGGGTGGGATGGGGTGTCTTCATGTGGGGCTGATTTCTTATTCCACAACCAGGTGAATCTGTGTCTGTGACCAAGCACACAGATGCCATCCCAGATCCCAGAGCTGTGAACCAGGACAAGAAGAACATGCTATTTTCTGTAAGTCCTGGAGCCTTTGCCTGGACAATGATAATCAAAATAATAACACTTAAATGAATCAGTTAAAGCCTTACAGGGAAGAACATCAATTATTGATATAAATTTATAGTAAAATAATAGCTTGTATTTACTGAAGGCTGTGTGCCCAGCACTGTACTAAGCCCATTACATGTATTAACTTATTTAATTCTCACAATGCCTTTGAAATAAGTGCTCTTGTTATCTTCATTTTCCAGCAAAGAAACAGGCACAGAGAGGTTAAGTAAGTTGCTCAAGATCATGCAGCCAGTGAATGGCAGAGCTGGGATGTGAATTCAGACATTCTGACTCCAGAGCTTTTCCCCTTACCTGGTAGGCTTATCCTGCCTTAATCTGGAGGGGGTAGAGTTTGCCTATAATCACTCAACAGAGAATCTTCTAAACAAAAGAGGGTTGCCAAAATGGTGGAGGATGGGAGGAATAATCCACATCTCTGATGAGAAAATGAACCATAAGGCAAGACACCAGGCACCCTTGGCTATTTTAATGGAGAGTGGTGGAATCAGCCCTGGCGGGAGCGATCTGCCCCTGTGGCCTCAGAAGGACTTAACCAGTGATGCTCACAGGCTTCTGGAAACAGCCTGAAGCTGAGCACAAAGGCCATAGGAGGACTCAGGCCAGTTGGTAGTGGCCCAGGGCACCAAGTTATAACAGGCTAGAGAACCTCCCCAGAAGAACAGAAATGGAGAAAGCCATACTTAGATGCACGGAAGCCTTGGGGTGGGGAGGGGATGCTAAGGGGCATGCTCAGCCATCAGCAACTGTCACTAAGGAACTTTCCTAATGAGGATGCTCTGGCTAACTGCAGGTCATTTCCTTAGCTGAGGGGCCTGCAAGTGAGGGGCAGGAGCTGCATTGCTCAAGGCAGGAGAGAAGCTGAAGCTTCCATCACCCCCTCTCCAACCTCAACACAGTGCACCTGTCTGAAGGGGTACTGCGTTATTAGCCTCCTTGCAGCAGCTGTGTCTTGGGCCTCTGTTGGACCATTTTTTCAGACGAGGCTATGGAGGCTCAAGGCTGGCTGACCCTTACACCAAGACTTAGTGATTTTACCAAGGCCTTGGGAATAGATGGACTTAAACTCAAGTTTTCTGGATTCTTCAGTAAATATTGATGGACAGTTTACTTGGAATCAGAGGTCCCCAATCCTTGGGCCGTAGACTAGTACCAGTCCATGACCTGTTAGGAAACAGGCTGCACAGCAGGACGTGAGCGTCAGGCAAGCGAGCGAAGCTTCCTCTGTGTTTGCAGCTGCTCCCAGCACTGGCATCACCGCCTCAGATCATCAGGCATTAGATTCTCATAGGACCACCAGTGCCTGGTGCCAAAAAGGTTGGGGACCACTGCCTGGGATCACAATCAGCCACACTCACATGTAGCCTCATTGATTGTGAGTCATATTTCAATGGGTCGGTGCTGTGCTCTGCTTACTGATCATACTGTCAATATTGGCCTGGTGCTTCCTCTGTGCCAAGCCCCATACTGGGTGCTAGGGACATGGTGCTGAACCATGTCTTTGCCTTCACAGAGCTAAACTATCATGGGGATGACATTAATAACTCAATACTACAATAACTGCATAAGTCTAGGAACAGTAAGTGACGTGGAAAAAAGAGAGCCAAGCCGGAGGATAAGAGCTCTACCCCGGCCTGAAGGAGTCGGGGGTCCTGGGCCCCCACCAGGGTTCTGAGAAGCCTTTCCTCATCCCTCCCTTGGCCAGGGCACCAATATCGCATCAGGCAAGGCAGTGGGTGTAGCAGTAGCCACAGGCCTGCACACAGAGCTGGGTAAGATCCGGAGCCAGATGGCCGCTGTGGAGCCGGAACGGACGCCGTTGCAGCAGAAGCTGGATGAATTTGGGCGACAGCTGTCCCGTGCCATCTCCGTGATCTGCGTGGCCGTGTGGGTCATCAACATCAGTCACTTTGCCGACCCGGCCCATGGCGGCTCCTGGCTCCGCGGTGCAGTGTACTACTTCAAGATTGCCGTAGCCTTGGCTGTGGCCGCCATCCCCGAGGGCCTCCCGGCTGTCATCACTACATGCCTGGCACTGGGCACACGGCGCATGGCACGCAAGAATGCCATCGTGCGGAGTCTGCCCTCTGTGGAGACCCTGGGTTGCACCTCAGTCATCTGCTCTGACAAGACGGGCACACTCACCACCAATCAGATGTCCGTCTGCCGGGTGAGTCTGCAGACAGCTTGGGGTCCCACTGGTGTTACTGTGTGATATTTGGAGGCTGGGCTCCCTCTCTGGGCTGCTCCCTGACTCCTTTTTAGCCAGGGATGGAGGGGAGAACCTGTGGGCTGCCCCATGGTGGGTAGCAGATACAGGTTTTCATGGGACAGAGCAGCAAAGCCTGGCTAGACATGTGTCACTAGGATCCTGGCAGGTCACTGGCCCATCTATGAACTTCAGTTTCTTCATCTGAAGTTTGGGTGTGCAAGCCCTGCCAAGTAATCTATAAATAAAGGACACAGGAGAGGGTCAAGTACAGTCTTGGCATCTGAACCAAGCTGGGCCTGGACCCAGGCTCTATCCTGCTCCGCCATGACTCTCTGCAGTCAATGCGTGACAGGCATCTGTCACCAGATATGCCAGCTCCAGTGACCTGGGAAGGGCCAGAGCAGGAATTATTCATTCCTTGGTACTTGATCCCAGACCCTGGGCCTGCTGCCCACATGCCCCAGGGATTCTGGCCGAGACTCCTGCAGGCCTTTGGGGCAGAAGGGTGGATGGGGTGACGGTGAGAGTCATGAGTTTCCCACCCGTTCCAGGTTCCCCCATTGCTCCTCTCCCACCCCTATTCCCATAGTCTGCCCATTGGGCCTCGGAAAACCAGGTTCTATGTCTGAGACCTTAAAGCTCCATCGAACCCATCAGAGGCTGCCGCAGGGGAAGGGGCACCAGCCGCTCAACTGCACTGCTAAAATCCCGAGTAGGACTTAATTTGAACAGGACGGTCCTTGACTGAAATAAAGACTTGAAAAACACAGTGTAGAGAAGTTGTAGAGGCTGAGAAACCTGACTCCTCAGACTGTGCTGGCCGGAGCACTGCCCATAGGAGCAGGGAGGAGAGTGAGACGAAAAGGACATTTATTGAGCACCTACTGGGTGCTGGACTGGCCTTTGGTTTGGGAATGTACGGTGAGGTGATTTTCAGGATGCAAGAACTGTCTCCCTGGCCGAGCTGGCTGACAGACAAGAAAATGGCTTCCCTGGGAGGGGTAAGCCCTCATCTGTGAGGTACACAGGTGGGGGTGGGTGACCCAGCTTGCTCTGTGGGCAGGAGCACACTGTCTGCAGACACCTTTGGGCAGGAGGGGTCTGCCCCAGAGCGGGATATGAGTTTCCCGCCCTGGAGGCTGGGAACTCATCCTCTTGAAGGCAAGGAAGGGCAGCTGGACTCTGATCCCACTTTCTTCCCATGTTACCAGTGGAGAAACTGAGGCTCAGGTGCTCAGCGAGGGGTCACACAGTAAGGTGGACAAGGACCCAGGCTTTCCCCCAGCAAAGGGCTCTGTCAATCTGAGAGCTGCCCCCAGAGCAGTGAAGAGTCTGCCATAAACTCGTCAGGGGTGCCAGAGCAAAGGGACAAGCCTGAGCTGGACACACCTAGGCAGAGCAGAGGGGTCCCGCCTCAGCCTGAACTCCATGCTCTTGCATTGCAGCTCCAAAACCCTGGGGGGTAGAAGGCTACCAACTCCCCTGGGGGCCTACAGGACCCAAGCTGGGGTCAGGCTGTCCAGGGAGGAGGGAGGCAAGGGCCCACTTCAGCATTGCTCTGTGCTCCTCATCCCCAGATGTTCGTGGTAGCCGAGGTGGAAGCGAGCGCTGCCGGTTGCATGAGTTCACCATCTCGGGCACCACCTATGCTCCTGAGGGCGAAGTGTGAGTGGTGGACGTGCTGGGCAACGGGGCTCCTGGGGGCGGGGTTTCCTGGTCGGACTGGGCTACATGGGCTACATGCCACAGCTCTGAGAGCTGTCAATGAGCAAGGTCTCCTGGGGCGGGGCCAAAAGGATGGGCGCCTCTCAGGGACGAGGCCAAGGCCCTTTTACTGACCTCCTGGCTCCTCAGGCGGCAGGGAGAGCAGCTGGTGCGATGCGGGCAGTTCGATGGGCTGGTGGAGTTGGCGACCATCTGTGCCCTGTGCAATGACTCGGCGCTGGACTACAACGAGGTGGCCCCTTCTCCCTTGCATGACCTCCCTCGTATCCAAGCTGCTAGGACAGACCCTTGTCCCAGAGTATCAGCGCTTTCAGGGTTGGTGGGCCCCGCCCCTTTGGAGTGCCACCCCGCAGGAGCACTGCCACCCCTGCACATCCTCCACCACCACACCTCCCTCTTTCTCTGACGGCTTCTGAACTGGGCCCCGGGCCTCTAGGGCTGTGGGGGACTGTAATGTGAGGTGCTGCCGGGCCTGAGAGAAGTGATTTGGGGTGTTGGACTAAGGGGGATGATTAAAGCAGAAGACACAACCCAGAAAAGGCCCCCAGGCCATACCAGACTCATGTGATGTAGGCACTGAGTTATCTTCCCTGTGGCTGGAGCAGTGGAATGGAGCACGCAGGATGCTCCTGTCTGAGGGGAAGGACTTGGCCATACCAAGTCAGGCCCAATGCCAAGCTGAGGGCAGTCGGTAGCCACCGAAGGGTTTTAAGCAGGGGAGTGAATGTGGCCACATTTACATTTACAGATTATCTAGGCTTCGGTGTGGAGGACAGAGCAGACAGGGCAAGACTGGGGCCAGGGACTCCTGTGTGGTCGTCCAGGACAGAGAGGTGTTGGCTGAGTCCTGGCTGGGGCCTCGGGGAGAAGGGAGAAAGCATAGGCTGGGGGAGACTTTGGAGCCAAAATCCTGGGACTTGGTGACTGATTAAGTGAAAGAGAGGGTAGAGGTCAAGGTAGCTTCTGGGTGCTGTCCTGGCTGGGACTGTCACTAAAGTGGCAAGTGTAGGGAGAGGAAGAGGTGGCCTGAGGATCCCCAGGGAACAGAGTTCAACAGGTAGCAAGTGGACATATGGGCATGGAGCTTAGGAGAGATGTCGGGGCTGGCCTGGGCACTGGCAGCTGTGAGCACGTGAAAGTTGGCGGAGGCAGGGGGCACATGAGGCCTCAAGGAGAGATGGTGGGAGGGAAGGAGCAGGGCCAGGACGGTAGGTTTTAGCAAGAGGAACCTGGCAACGATGGCCCTTGGTGTTGAGAGATGGGAGGGTTGGAAGGGAAGGTGAGCATCAGTGCCAGACACCACCCAGACCCCAGGTCAGCTGGGCTGAGAAGGGCCCACAGGCCTGGTGCAAAGAGGTTACACATAACTCCAGCAGAGGGAGCTCCAAGGGAGTGTGTGGGAGATGAGGCTGGGAGCCCCTCTGGGGGCCACCCTGCCCCTCACTCCCTGTAACCTGGGCCTCGCCAGGCCAAGGGCGTGTATGAGAAGGTGGGAGAGGCCACGGAGACAGCCCTGACTTGCCTAGTGGAGAAGATGAACGTGTTCAACACTGACCTGCAGGCCCTGTCCCGGGTGGAGCGAGCTGGTGCCTGTAATGCGGTGAGTAGGGTCGGGGGCCCAGGGCTCAGGCCGCATGGCTGGCCTTCTGGGGCATCTGGAGAAGGGAGAGAGGAGAATGAAGTCTTGGGAGGCTTCTGAGAGGAGGAAGGACATCAGACCCTAGTAAGACTTGGCTAGGGAGAAAAGAAAGGGAAAGTCTGAGTGTGGTCAAGGACTTAGAGTTGGGAAATGCACAGCATGGTCAGGAAATGGCAACTTTTTTGGCCCTTCCAGGGCTGGTGAGGGAGATGGAGCCTCAAATGCCAGGGTCAGAGAAAGATAGACACCATCCTGCAGGGAGCAAGAGGCTTTTAATGGGGCCAAGAGGCTGCTGAGAAAGCGGTGAGAGTTGCTGGCTCTGCCCTCCTTGCCCGCACCCACCTGGGCCTCACAGGTCATCAAGCAGCTGATGCGGAAGGAGTTCACCCTGGAGTTCTCTCGAGACCGGAAGTCCATGTCAGTGTACTGCTCGCCCACTCGCCCTGGCCCAGGTGCCCAAGGCAGCAAGATGTTTGTGAAGGTGAGACCCGCCTGACTGGCCTGGGGGCCTCTGCGTAACTTGCATAACTGGGGTCCCTGGGGGACCTGTTCTCCAGTCCTCTGGAGAGCCATAGACTATAGCTGTGGGAGGCAAAGAGAGGTGCAAGGCCCATAATGAGTCCAGAGCAGGGTGTATTCAGCTCTATGAGAAGCTGGGAGCAGATCCAGGATTGGTGAAGATAAATCTAGGGCCTGGGGCTCAGGCCTGCCCCTGGACGTGGTCCCAGCTCTGGGCTGAGAAGCACTGCCTTGCCACATGACCTTGGGGTCACCCATGCTCCTCCATGGAGCCCCATCTCCCCATCTGAACAGCAGGGTCAGGCTGCAAGGTCTCAAAAGCCTTTTGCCTCTGACGGGCTGTTGTTGCCATCTTTGGTGCTTCACGTTCCTCCCTAGAGGAAAGGAGCCAGGCCTGTCCAGACCTCTGCCCACGGCACGTCCTGTTGCTGCTTTAGAACCTGAAATAGGAATCGCAACCCGAACTTTACCCTGCAGAGGAGGTTTTAGTCCCTTTTAAAATGAAAAGACTTCTGTATGGGGAGTTTGGGTCATTATAAAAACAGCAATGCCCTTTGGGGGGAGAGAGAAGGCACTGAAGGAATGTTCAGAGGCTATTCCCAGGCAAGGGGTGAGGTCTGAGTGAGACCCCGAGGCCACTGAGGGCTTGCCACCCCTGAAACAACCTTCCCAGGGCCACACGCCACACCCTCTGCATGGCTCTATTTCTGGTCCCCAGGGAGAGCCCAGCCTGCCTCCCGCTGTTGAGTCCCCTGCAGAATTGGGGTCCCAGGAGCTTCAGGCTGGCAGAGAGGCATGCCCTGCAGGAGGGCTGTCGTTCTCACCTCTGCCCCCAAAATGCTGCAGCAGGCCTTCTCAGCTACAGGCTGATTGGGGAGGGTGCCACCCCCTGCTCCCCCGTTCCCTTTGGATTTTTTCACAGTGGGGTCCACTTGGTTCCCACTCTGAGCTTTCAAAGAATGGATTCCAGTCTGTGCTTTACTGTGTCCCCTTCGGTGGCCTTTTCTTATACCTAGGCCTCCATTTTCTCAATTGGGCAGGAGGGAGGATAGGGCTCCTGGCTGACACGTCGCCTCCCTCCTCGCCAACACTGCAGGGGGCTCCTGAGAGTGTGATCGAGCGCTGTAGCTCAGTCCGCATTGGGAACCGCACAGTACCCCTGAACACCACCTCCAGGGAGCAGATTCTGGCCAAGGTCCGGGATTGGGGCTCAGGCTCGGACACTCTGCGCTGCCTGGCACTGGCCACCCAGGATGCACCCCGCGGAGGGAAGACATGCGGCTGGACGACTGCAGCACGTTTGCGCAGTACGAGGTGGGTGCCGGGGCGAGGCTGGGATCCGTGCATCTGTCTGCAACGGCCGGGCAGGTAGCAGCCGGGGGTGGGCCCAAACCCCGCTTGCATCTGCCCTCTCCCTACAGACGGACCTGACTTTCGTGGGCTGCGTGGGCATGCTGGACCCTCCAAGGCCCGAGGTGGCTGCCTGCATTGCGCGCTGCCACCAGGCAGGCATCCGTGGTCATGATCACAGGGGACAACAAAGGCACAGCTGTGGCTATCTGCCGTCGGCTCGGCATCTTCAGGGACACGGAGGATGTGGCTGGCAAGGCCTACACGGGCCGTGAATTCGATGACCTCAGCCCTGAGCAGCAGCGCCACGCCTGCCGCACGGCCCGCTGCTTCGCCCGTGTGGAACCTGCACACAAGTCTCGAATCGTGGAGAACCTGCAGTCCTTTAACGAGGTCACTGCCATGGTGAGGCCCCTGGACGGGAGCCTGGGGAGGTGGCGAGGAGTGGGGAGAAGCACTTGCCATCGGGCTGGGAAAGAGCAACCCGCGCACCCCTCCTTCTGCTCCGTTCCTATCTTTTCCAACATTTTCTTACGAAAAACTTCAGAGAAATTGAAATAATTTTGTAGTTAGCGCCTATAGCCACCATCTAAGTCTACAAATAACATTTTGTTATAATTGCTTTATCACGCACCTGTCCATCTGTCCCTCCTCAATCCCTCTTTTCCTAAATGCGTTTCAAAGTAAGTTGTAGACACCAGTACACTCTACGCTCATATATTTTAGAATGCGTCTTCTAGCGAGCACTATATGTGGTCCTAGTTTTTTCTTGTTTGAGTGAAAACTTGCACACAGTGAAATGCACAACTTCTAAGCATGCCGTTCGATTTGGCGAGCTCTGATAAATGCACATACCGTGTCACCCAGACCCTTATCGAGATAGGGAACAGTAGCACCATCAGCCCATGAAGCCCCCATGCCCTGCCCCACCAGAACCCTCTTTCACAACAGGCAACTGCTGTTCTGATTTTTTTCCACCCAAGATAATTTTGCCTGTCCTAGATTTTCATATGAATGGAATCATACAGTATGTACTTTTTTGTGTCTTGCTTTTTTTTTTTTTTGAGATTTATCCGTGTTGTGGCAGGTGTCAGTAGCTGGTTGCTTTTTAATTGTTGGGTAGCGTTCCATTGTATGAGAATGCCACCGTTCATTTATCTTAACGTGTGGATGGACGTTTGGTTTGTGCCTAGTTTTTGTTCCGTCTCATTCTTGATTGCTGATCTATTTGTCAACTCCGATCTGACTTTTGACCTAGACCTCACCCCTGACCTGGCCTCCATTTTTAATTTTACCTCCAGCCTAACTCAGTCCTTTGCCTTCACCTTAATCCTGACTTGTGGCTCACCCTTGACCTGGATAATGAACTTGACTTGACGCCCACTGAAACCTTGTTTTTGACCTTACTTTTGACCTTTACATAGAAGGTCCCAGACCTTGGCCATGACCATCTTAATCTGATTCTATACTTTGAGCTCAACTTTCATATGGGTTCTAGTTTGACTTGGACCCTGACCTGACCCTGACATCCATCTTGATATCCTCAATCCAACACTATAATTACTCAACTTTGATCTGGCTTCCAATCTTGACCTTGATTGAACTCCAACGTCAACCGTGACATCACTCCTGATATGGATTATAGCCTCTGCCTTTGACTTGACCTCTTACCTGAGTCTAATTTTTAACCTTGAATCTGAGTCCACTCTTGACCCTGACCTTGGCTCCAAACTTACTATAACACCAACCTGGTCCTTGACCTGGGCCACAACCTTGACCCCTCATTCCCGACTTAAACTTAACTTTGTCCTTAACATCATTTTCATCTTTCTCACATCCAACCTGAATTTCATCCCCACCCTCATCGTCAGCCCACCCTCATGCCCATCCCCACCTTAGACCTGGTCATCTCTGACCTTAGACCTGGTCTTTTCAACTTTATCTTTGTCTGCACTCCTTGCCTTCCTTTTAGCTCCTCCCCCAGACAATTTCTAAGCTCATGACCTCGCCATTTGTTCTGTCCAGCTCTCTGCTTCCTCAGGGACATCCCCAAATCTGAGGATAGGCTGGGGGTAAGGGAAGTTGGGGAGGTGAAAGGGAAGTTTCTCAGTGTGAACCCACCTAACCTGACCTCCAGACTGGAGATGGAGTGAACGATGCCCCGGCCCTGAAGAAAGCAGAGATCGGCATTGCCATGGGCTCGGGCACAGCCGTGGCCAAGTCAGCGGCCGAGATGGTACTGTCAGACGACAACTTTGCCTCCATTGTGGCTGCGGTGGAGGAGGGCCGGGCCATCTACAGCAACATGAAGCAGTTTATCCGCTACCTCATCTCCTCCAATGTCGGGAGGTTGTCTGGTGAGTCCCTGCGTTCTCTACTCCCAGCCCTCTGGACGAGCTCTGTCCCTGAGACCAGGGAAATGCCTCTTTCTGAGATGGGGCTGCAGGGATGGAGAGACTCATGCCCTGCCCCAGCTGGGGCCTTCCGGGGTCCCGCCTCAGGTGGGCCAGGATGGAGACACCTGTCATCCCCAGAGGCCCCCAAGAAGTTACCTGAAAAGTCCCCTATCATCCCTCCAGTGAGTTTTCAGAGTAGCAAAAAGTGGGAGAATTAACCCCACCTTTGGGCAGTAATGTGTTCATGCGTGTCCATGTAGTGTACACACAACGGTGTGTGCCTGAGTGAGAGGTGTGTATATGTGTGTGCATGTATGCTCTCATGCATCTTTGGGCATGAGAATAAGCACAGAGGATTTGTGCAGGATTTGTATACACACTTAGGTTCACATGTGAGAGATGCCTGTGGGGAATGGTGAGCGCATTTGCCTGGACATGTGAATTCTGCATCTCTGAACATCGGGCAAGCATGTAGGTGTTTGCTTGTTTTGTGCTATTATGTGGCCTGTGCTACTTTTTGCTCATGCCTGTGAACAAATGTGTAGATGTTCAGGCATGCACTGTCCACATGTGTGTGTGCCCCAAAGAGGGTTATGTCCTAAGCGGGGAAGCTTAAAGAGCAGGTATGTCCAGGCTCCAGAGCTGGGACCGGGGAGGCCCAGTGTGAGGCAGGGCTGTGAACACATACCTCTCCCTTGTGCACACACATCAGAACTAGCAGAGCAAGGCAGGGCTGCTGAGGAGACTGGGCGGGCTCCCTGGGCTGGCACGTGAGCAGGAGCTGGACCCTCCATTTGCGGCAGCTAGAGCCTGTGATTCTGCTTCTAGCATCTTCCTCACGGCAATTCTGGGCCTGCCAGAAGCCCTGATCCCTGTGCAGCTGCTCTGGGTGAACCTGGTGACAGATGGCCTACCTGCCACAGCCCTGGGCTTCAACCCACCAGACCTGGACATCATGGAGAAGCTGCCTCGGAACCCTCGCGAGGCCCTTATCAGTGGTTGGCTCTTTTTCAGATATCTGGCTATTGGAGGTGAGCAGTGGGGTTCCAGACCTCAGTGGGGTTCCAGGAGTTAGGAACCAGTATCAGTTAGGCGGACAGTATGGCTCATCCTACTGAGCTCATGCCAAAAGAAACCCTGTAGGCTTATTTAACTGAAAAGACTAGATAGAGCATGCCCCAGGCAGGTATAGCTAGATCAAAGCCTCAGACATAGAGTATCACTGGCATATTTTGGCTCTGCCTGAGTTCCACTCTCGGGCAGGTGCCTCTTGAGTGGCAAAATGGCTGTTGCAGCTCCAGCCCTCATGCTTACTCCATTACAACCCCAAATTCAACAGGAGAGAGCCTTTTGTCATGCTGCTCTCTCAGTATATGCTAAAAGTCTCAGTCTTGTTCTCATTGGCCTAAATTTGGTTATCTGCTTATCTCTTAGCCAATCACTGTGGCCAAGGGTATGACAGATGCTGATTGACAATCAAGGCTCACCGCTGGCCCTAGGGTAGGAGCCTGCGAATCACGTGGTTCAGAGAGAGAGAGAGAATGGTTCCCTGACAGAAATCAGGGAATTATTAGGAAGGGGAAATGGATGCCAAAAAGCCACATTTGTCCACTGCAGCGGGTTTCCTCCTGCCCTCCCTGCAGTGTACGTCGGCCTGGCCACAGTGGCTGCTGCCACCTGGTGGTTCCTGTATGATGCCGAGGGACCTCACATCACCTTCTACCAGCTGGTGAGCAAGTGACAGCCAGGGAGCTTGTTGGGGTTATTTCTGAGGTAGAACTCACAGCCGAGTTGTTGGAGTTCCAGGAGAAAGGGGTTCTGAACCCCGTGGTTGGCCAACGGCTATCCCGCCCCACCCCATTCACATATATAGGCATCTACCACTTAAGGAGCCAAGCTCAGAAGCTATGGGAAACCTAGAGAGTGTAGCATAGTTCCCAAACCAGAGAATAGGCTCCTCTCTTTCCCATTCATTTGTTAGGGGGAACCAAGGGGCATAACTACCCCAAAGTGTTGTCTTTATTGAGGAACCCCAAAACATTGACATCTCAGAGATATGAACCCCTAAATGGTGGAACTCGAGGCAATGGGTCAAACAGAAAATCAGGAATCTGCCAGGTTCCCCCCATCCCCGTAAACCAACTGACCTTTCGAAGTCACCGGGCAGACAAGTGTCCACCATGGGACTGTCCTAGCTCAGCACATCTCTGGAAACAAGCAAGGATACCCCCTCAGACACTGTGTGTCAGCCTGCCTGTCTCTGACTGAGCAGCCAGTGCACCTTCTTTGCTTAAAAGAGCCTTCGTGGTGGTTCTGGCAAAGCCAGCTAGCTGTAGGTTTCTCATTTAAAAGCCTAGAGATGCAGAGATGCAGAATTTTCTCTCTCTGAGCGGGCCTGCCTTTGCTACTTTCTTGTAGATAGAAGAGCTCCAGGGAGGCACCCTGACTTCCTGCTCCGTCCCTGGGAGTGTCATGGGACCACCCGGAGGGCAGTGTGAGGGCAGGGTCACCATCACTGGTTGTCTTCCCTTGGAAGGCTGAGATTTCGGGGATTCTGCAGCAGTCACATCTAGGTTAAGGCAGCCCAGGGAGCCAAGGGATGCTTTCCTGGCACCCACCAGCCCTCCCCCTTCTGACAGCAGTGCAGAGCATGGGCTCCGCTTGCATCACAGAGGTGGGCGCCCCCAGCCCTCGGCCTCAGGCGCCCACCAGCCTCAGGCGCCTCTGCTCATTTAGCGCTGGCGGGAACAGCAGGGTGGAGACGGGGCTGTGCTGACCAGCGTGCAGCCGTCTTTTCCCAGCCCCGTTCTGTTGCCATTTTTTATACTGCGATTCCCAAATCTCTCAAGGACCTGTCCCCACCTCCAACCTTTCTTCTGAGCCCAGCTCCATTTATCCAGCTGGCTGCTTCCTCTGGGATATCACACAGTCCCATTGCACTCATCAAGTCCAAAATCGCCTTTTCCCCGAGTGACCTCTCTCCTCCATTCCCATCTCAGTTTTACTGCATGTTACCCAAGCCAAACACCTGGGGGTCGTGCCAGGCCCACATCCCACACCCACTACCGATCAGTCCACCGTCCCCTTGGTGCCACCTTCCCAATAGTCCTCCGGTCACCCCATTTTTCATTTATCTGCTTGGTCAAGTATCGGCTGTTAGGCACTGACTGTGCCATGCACAAATTACGATGGCAGTGATGGAGCAGGCAGTTTCTGCAAAGAGCTTACAGTCTGGTGGGGTAGGGCCATGGATAGGGGCAGTCACATTTCAAGGTGAGAAGTACTTCAGCAGAAAAAAGTCTCTGAGACTGAGGGAGGAGCCCATAGCCCCATGGTTCCTGGAATAAGCTGCCAGAAGGCAGCAGGATGGTTAAGAACACAGAGTGTGGAGCCTGGATCCAGACTGCAGGTTCACACCTTAGTTCTGCCACGTGTTAGCTGTCTGACTTTAGACAGGCTATTTAACCTCTTTCTATTGGTTTCCTCATCTGTAAAATGGGTAACAGTCCCTACCTCAGAGTTACTGAGAATTAACTGAGTCAGTACTTGTAAAGTGCTTAGACTAACACTTGGCACATAGCAAGAGCTATGTGAGTGTTGGTTAAATTCATTGAACCCAGAGGGGCCTTACAGGTTAAGGTAAACAGGAAATAGCTAGAGAGGCAAAAGGAAGGTGTATAGGCAGAACAGTGGCTTTACCCAAAGAAGTAGGCTCCCACTTCCACAGGGACTCATGAGGAACCCAGGAGACAGACGTTCCAGCCCTGAGCACTTTCTAATAAATTCAGGAGGCCACACTGTGACCTATGACCTGGGATATGATGTGGCAGGTGCTCACTAGTAAAACCCAGAGGGTCTGAACCAGGCAGAGTATTAATGGCAAGAGCAACAGGTCTATTGAAATATCTTGATGTGATACTGTTCAGATTTCTTCCCTGTGCACATGCATAAGGATGTAAGCATTCACTGCTCGAGTGGAAAGTGTGTCCACTGTGTGTGTGTGTACATGTGTGCATAGGCTATTTAGGATCTGAGAGGTGGGCCTCATGGTAAGGACACTACTAACAGGAGCATTTGGTCCTCTTGGCCACGGGGTGGGTGGGTTCAGTTTAGAACGTTTTCTCTGCTCCATGATCATTGCCAAGTAAAAAGATGTGTACTTGTCCCAAATCCTAGGACTTGGTTTTTAGAGAAATTCCCACTGTTGATTTAAATAAGATTCCCCATCTTTTTGTCAAAAGAAGAAATCTAGGATATGGTTCCATAGTGTAGTGGATAGCACATCTGCTTTTCATGCAGAAGGTCCTGCATTCATGCCCAGTGAAGCCATGGTCTATGGTCTATGGCCATGCTACCCTGAATAAACCCGATGTCTGATCTCAGAAGCTAAGCAGGGTTGGGCCTGGTTAGTACTTGGATGGGAGATCACCTAGGAAGACCAGGTGCTGTAGGCATAAATGAATGAATGAATGAGAAATCTAGCCAAGCCAAAATTTATCATTTTTCATCCTGCATGAGCGAGAAGGGAAAGTGCTAGCAGTCCCTTCTGGCCAAAGTCACCTTACCCCGAGTGATGCAGTGTGGGAAAACGGAAGTATTGACTGGACAGAAAGACAGCTGGTTGTTTTATAGGTTTCTCTTTGAGGGTTATTTTTACAGATGTAGACTCAGTTTAGAGAAACCCTTAGCTTAAAAGATCTCTGAGTTCAGATGAGACTCCAGAGGACAGATTTATGTTACAGGAGAACAGAGCTATTTAGTGGTTATGTATGTTCACATTCATCCCATGATGCAGAAGAGAACAAGACAGAAGTTCTCACACATGGCCTCAGTTCAACTTCTTGTCACAACAAGATTCTGTGTGCGGGATTTAGGAGCAGGAAGAAGTCTCCCCTGGGGCTTAAGGGGCGAGAACCACTTTCTTATTCAGTTCTGAGAGCCATTTTCTTATCCAGTTCTGAGAGTTTCTTGTCAATTATTAAGAAACCGTAGTAAGCCGGCACCTGGCATTTCCTTAGTTTATGTCATAAGCAAAAGACAAGTCTGCAGAGTTTGATTTCAGTGCAGAAATGGAAAGAGGTATGAATGGAATTTAATTTAACGACGGTGAATAGAACATGTGTAGACCTCATCTTCTCCCCATCAAAGGTGAATTTTATTTCAAGCATAATTTTACAATTGGTTTCATATGCATTTACTTATTTAGTGGTCTCAGTCATTTTCACTCCTGCACCTCCAAACCTCCAATACCCACTCTCCCCGTGCACTTTGAGGAAAAATCTTGGACCCTCTCCCTGATCCCAGGACCTCTTCCTATCCTCCCCAGCCTGATGCCAGCTGCTCCCCCTCTGTCCCATGGTACCCCTGCCTCAGAACAGTCTTTCTCCCTGGCACAGTGCAGGCCATCTGCCCCCATCCTGGGGTAGCACCCCTCTTTCAGCTCATTGGTTGTGTATTGAGTCCTCAGATGTGGGCCACAGGTATGGTGAGGCTTCCCTCTTCCCATACACTGGCCCCTCCTCTGACTGCTGTTCTCCGTGACCCCACCCAACCCCACCATGGTGCCCGCAGAGGAACTTCCTGAAGTGCTCTGAGGACAACCCACTCTTTGCTGGCATTGACTGTGAGGTTTTCGAGTCACGCTTTCCCACGACCATGGCCTTGTCTGTGTTGGTGACCATTGAAATGTGCAACGCCCTCAACAGGTAGGCTGGGCAGAGGGACTGGGAGCTGGGGGAAAGGGGGTGGGGCTTAGAATCAGGTTAGAGATATCCAGGATTGGGGTTTGAGGGTCAGGGGGTCCAAGATTGTGGTCTGACAGTCCGTTGGGCCAGAATTGGGACCCAGGGGACAATGGGGGCCAAGATTGGGGTCTGAGAAATATAAGGGCCAGGATTGGGCCTGAGAGAAAGAGAAATGGGGAAATGGGACAGGACAGGCCCCTGGGGGCCGAGTGGGCAACTGTGACACCCCTCCTGGCTGTGCTAGCCTCCCAGAAGTGCTCCAGCACTTCGACCCAATTAGGGAAATGCTGAGGCTCAGGCCTGCGCCTCCGCTTGGAGGGCGGACGGGTCCCCACAGCAGGGCTGCGTGCATCCTGGCCCTAGGTGAGAGCCCTGTGTCCTTGCAGCGTTTCGGAAAACCAGTCGCTGCTGCGGATGCCGCCCTGGCTGAACCCCTGGCTGCTGGCAGCTGTGGCCATGTCCATGGCTCTGCACTTCCTCATCCTGCTGGTGCCGCCCCTGCCCGTGAGTCACCCTCCTGCCCTCCTCCCCTTCCCTGGCTCCTGGGGTGACAGGGTCCAAATCCTCCTCTGACACCAATCCCAGGGCTAGTTGCTGGGCCTTTCTGGGCCCCTTTGAAGTGAGAACCCCTGGAGGATCCGGCGCGGGGGTGGGTGGAGGGGAGCACGGAGGTGCGCACTCCATGCAGCCTATGCTCGGACCCTGGGCAGCCACCGTCCTCCAGATGTGTCCACACCTCAGGCGTCCAGACTTGGGGAGCAGAAGAGGGGGGAATCTCCCCAGGCTGGGGCAGGAGGAATGACTCCACTCTTTCCCAGTGCAGAATCCCTCCCACGTCCCACCAGGACCAATGGGATTGGTCCTTTGAGTGAGAGCTGCGGAGAATACTTCAGGCAGACGAGGGGGGTGGATAAAGATCTGGAGGTGGGACCTCCAGGGACATCTTGGACATGCTCACGAAGAGTCCATTGTGGCTTGAGTGATGAAGCAGGTTAATTGCAGGGCACTGGGCAGTCCTTCCTTTAACCAAACCTTCCCCCTCCAGCTCATTTTCCAAGTGACCCCACTGAGTGGGCACCAGTGGGTAGTGGTGCTCCAGATATCTCTGCCTGTCATCCTGCTTGATGAGGCTCTCAAGTACCTGTCCCGGAACCACATAGATGGTGAGTGGGAGCCCCAGCCCCTCCTGCCCTGCCCACCTCTGCTCCACGCTACAGAGGGCTGGTGCCAGTGTCATTCCCTGTCTGTGTGGGGCAGGGTGCTCTTGGGTCACCAAGTGGAGGACCTTAGGGGCTCTGGTAGCTGTGACCTGAGGTGTCTGTAGGGGCCAGGGCCCTGGACTCACTGGTCAGCCAGCAGGAGCACTGGTCAGGGCCATGCTGCCTCACCCTCCTCACTGCCACCAACCCCGCATGGCTAGGCTCGCTGTGCCCTCCTTGGGCCCGGACCTCCCAGGCTTCTGACTTCTGTGAATCTGGCCTGTCTTTATCCAGGCATTTTCAGGACAGTCCCCCAGGCATGGAGTAGGCAGCCACTGACCACTTCCCAGACCCCAGACCACACCGTGTTGGCCTCTTTGATGTCATCTTGTGGGTGGGTGGAGTTTGGCGGAGGGGTCTCCGTTTCTGTGTTCACAGCTCTGGGTCTGCCTTAACTCAGAATGGAGGACAGAATGGCAGGGGCTGGGGAGGGGGCCAGTGTGTAGAGGAGCAGCCTGGGTCATGGCATCCATCTGCCTGCCCTCCTCAGGGGCTCTCAGAGGGTGGGTGATTCTGCCCTGCAGCATCTTTATCATTGTCAGAAGCTGCCCAGAGAGGGAGGAAGCAGGGGTGAGAAACTGGTTCCTGGGAGATGGAGCCCTGGCAAGGCCGCTACAAAGTCCCAGGTTAGGCCCAGCAATGGCTGAGGCCTGTGCTGGGGCAGCTAGGTCCCTCAGAGCCACCTCTGGCAGGAATGTATCTCAGTCCCAGGGGAGGGTGCCTGGGGGCTATAAATAGATCCCGTGCCTGTCATTCCACAGGGGCCAAGGCAATCAATCGGCCCCATCTCCCACGCTGGCCAGCCCTCCTGGGGGCCGCACATATTTTATCTTATTAAAAAGGCTGAAACAAGTTGTCCTCCTCGCTCTCTTTGGAGAAGGTGGCCCACCACAGGTCTGTCCAGAGGGAAACCTGGCATATGGGAGTGAGGGGCTCATGAGGGGGTTGTTCAACCAAAGCAAGGCCTATTGGGGCACAGGGTAGGGTAGGGGGAGCCAGATAAGGCATCTGACCCCCTTTGCGGTTTTTTCTTACCTATCCTCTTGTGGACACTCCTGGGGAGGTGAAGACAGGGAAGTGAGTCTGTTGCCTGAAACTCCATCCATGGGAGCCCAAGGCATCCCCAGCTCTGGCTGGAGCACAGGGGTGGTCTACCAGGAGATCACCTGGCCACCCTTGACCACACTGACTCACCTGTGAAGCCAGACCTCTGGGGATGTGGGAGGCTGGGGCAGCTTCTCTGTCTTTCTGAAGAGCCTTCCCTAAGTGGCCACAATTGCCAAGGTAGCAGGGGTTGGGGGGGTGTGGTGATGGGGGGGTTCAGCACATTTTCTTGAGACAACTTAAAAGTGGGAAAATTTCTTGGCCAGCAAGGAAAGCCTGTGTCTTGGGCACCGTCCAGCACTGGCTGCTGGACAGTGGGGGGCCCGGGCCTGGGTGGGGGGAGCGGCTCCTAGCAAGATGCGGCAAGTTAGAAAGGCTGGGGCTGGGTTAGGGTGGTTTCTAGAAAAGGCGGGGTTTGAGCAGAGGTTTGAGAGGGGAGAAGGAGCCTCGTGGAGAAGTGGGGGCTAGGTGAGCATGGCTTGGCATCTCTAGTGGGGCTGGGGCTTGGAGTGCAGGATAGAGAGAGGAAGCAAGAGCCTCAAATACCAAGATAAGGACCCTGGATATTATCCTCAGGGTATTATCCACAGAAGGGTGGAAGTATGAGAGGGACTTGGGTGACCATGGAGGACAGACAGGATAGGGTGTGACTAAAGGCAAGGAGGCTGGTGAGCTGCATTGAGTTGGTCAGAAGAGGAGCTACTGAGTCCCAGCCTGGGGAGAGCTGGTCCCACCTCTACCTCCACCTCCACCATTAACCTGAGATGTTGACCATAGTCCCAGGGAGGTGTGGCTTTAAAGGGAGGTGCCCTGCGGTCCCTGGGAGCCCAGACAGCTCTGCCCTGTGCAGCTGCAGTCCCTGGGGCCTCCTAACCGGACGGGCGGGGGTGAGAGACAGGACCCTGTTATGTTCCCAAGCCAGTCTGGTGGCCTTTTAGGGAAGTTTTTCTGAGGCCTGATGCTCGTGGTTTCCCTGTGATTTATGAGGGATGTGTCCTGGGGAGAACTGTGGATGCTGGGTCAGCCCCAGGGGGTTGGGGGGATCCTCTTGCCCCACCCCCTGGCTCTCCCCAGGTGTGGCTGAGCAGCTGTCAGACAGAGGCCTGTGAGCTGGGCTAAGGGGAGGAGAAGCCTGGAGAGGCTGAGTAGGGACAGATCTAGGAAGGTCCAAGATACAGGAGGGCTTACACTTTATTCTGAGGACAGTGGGAACCATCAAAGGGGATGATGGGCTGGATTTGTAGTGTGAAACCAGGGACAGGAGGATGATGGTAAGGTAAGATGGAAACCGAGGGCAGGGCTCAGAGGCCTTGAGGCCTGGGTGGGCAGTGGAGAAAGAGACGCGTTCATGAGATGTAGGTGGTGAGATCAGCGGACCTGCGTATATGGGATGGAGGCATCACAGATGCCATAGATTCTGGACCTCATGATGCTGGGTGGTGGTTCCTCAAACTAAAAACGTGAGGAGGCTGCATTGGGGTGGGCTAGGGGCTTGATGGAAGCAGTGACGTGCAGCAGGCCCGGGGGACACCAGGGGAATGTGTCTGGGCAGCAGCTGGATACCTGGGGCTGCAGCTCAGGAGATGCAGAGGGGCTGGGGATCGACTGCGTGTTGTCATGGGGAAGTGGGGCTGCCCTGGGAAAATGGAGACGGGAAGGGCCAGCAGGAGCCAGCCTGGATGTGTGCTCTCATACTCATAACATACCCTCGGGTTTTTCTTCCAGAAGAAAAGGACCGGAAGTGAGTGCTCAGAGCTGAGTGGAGTCTCCAGTGTGTACCTCAGGCCGATGGTGCTCAAGCGTTCGCCCCACTCCCTGCCCTGCTACCGTGCTCACCTGCTTGCTCGCCGGGCCCTACTGAGCCTGGAATGGCCACCCCCAGAGCCAGTCCCGGGGTCGCTATCCCCACTTCCATCTGCCTGGGGGCTCTGTGCCTCATGTCTCTGGGGCTCTCCTGGGAAGTTCAACCCTGAATTTCTGGCCTGGGAGGGGCCTGCCCAGAAACCAGAGTTGGCAGCTTATCCAGAGTTACAGAGCCCTACACCCCCAAATCCATGAGCACATTCTGGAGCCTGCTCCCGCTTGCTTAGAGGCCGGGTATTATTTGGTAACCAGAGCCTCTGTGCTGACGGAGGATGCCTGGAGACCTCTCTCGCCACTGATCTCAGAGCCTGGTCTGGGGCCTGGTCAGCTGGGGGTGGGAAGGGGGACATCTGGGTCCAGCTGTGCACAGCAAGTGGGGCAGCCCCCCTCCGCTCCTCTGCTTCCACAGAGTTGGCTTATGAGGACTTGAGCCTCTTTCTGTTTATATGTGCAGGGAGTCGAAGGGTCAGAGAGAGGGACACAGGAATGGGGGAGGGGACTGGGCAAGGACCTCTTTCACAGGAGACAGCTAGCCTGCCTCTGCTCGGCTCACTTCTAGATGCATTTTCCTTCCCTAAGCAAAGGAGACATGCCCTCTCCATGCTGCCTGGTATGCCAAGCAGGGGCCAGATAGGCCCTCTGCGTGTCTGGTACCTGAAACCCTAGACATCCTTGGGTTTCTGGCCACTGTGTCCTACCACCCCGACCCCACGCTTGACTATCTCGAGGTCTACATGGCTGGGTGATTCTGAGTCCCTGGACTCGGTCTCACTCTTTGCCCCCAGCCCCACACACCCATGAGCTGAAAGGATGTCACTCAGAATGGCTAGTTACGTAAGGGGACTTCTCCCTCCCTTCTTGCTGGAGGAATGTGTGTCCATGTGGATCATGTCAGACGATAGGAAAAAAGCATTTGATGGACAGAAATGTTCTCTTAACTCAGCTTTTGACCCTTTGGCAAAAATTAGTTGTAGAAGAAAGCAGTGAGTAAATGACTGTGTGTCCTTGCCCTTCCTACAGAGTGTACAAAGTGATTATTTTATATGTAAATCAAGACTCACATCCCTGTCCTGGTCCCCAGAATCAAAACCCCCTCAGCCTGCCTTACAGACAAATGAGCTCCAGGGCCCGTAGCTCCTTCACCTACCCTTCCTCCCTCCTCTGGCTCGCGGTTCTGGAGGGACTGTGAGAGAAAAGGAGTTGGGCAGGGTCTTCCTGGTGTAAGCAGCCATTCTCTGCTTCTTCCCAGCTGGGGGAACGGAGGTCTTAGTGGGAGGGGTGGGGCAGGACCCTGCACCCATCTGCTGACATGCAGTTTGGTAGAGAAATAAAAGTTGAGTGCCTGGGGCACCGGAGGACTGTCGGCGTCTGTGTTGCTGGAGAGGGGTTCCACCATCTGCCCATTTGGTGTCTACCTGGGGTATGCCCCCCCACCCCAGGAAATGCCAGCAAAAGTCTGAGGTTCCCACATCGCCAGCCCAAGATTGCCTTGCTCCGATACCAGATGCAGGAGAGGCACTGACTTCTTGAGCCACGTCTGAATGGCAGGGGCACCACTGCCTGCGCCTCCCAGGGGCAGCACTTGACACGATATGTGTGTGTTCGGAGGCCTTTATACATATTACAATTCGCATGTCACAGCTGAGGAAACACCCTGGGAGGCCCTCGTGACTTGGCCTGGGGCGGGGCTGGGCCTGTAGCCTGAATATCAGGGGCCCCTTGTACGTCATAGAGGGGTCCCCATCCCTGGCTGTTCTGTGGGTGCTGTATCTCCCTGAGCTTTCTCTCCTGCTGTATTTCCCTCTCTTCAAACTCTGGGGTGCTATCCACTTGTCCTTCCAGGTCCAGCTCAAATGTATCTTCTCAAGGCTTCCCTCAGCTCACACTGTCCAGAGGCTTTTGCCAGGCTGCTTGAGATTAACTCCTGACTCTCCCAGGTGACCCTACGCTCTGGCAGTGGGGGATCTGGGAAGGGAATGGCCATGTCGCCGCCCCCCCCCCACTCCTGTTGCTACCCTCTGGAGTGAAGACTCACTTGCGATGGTTCTGTATCTAATACTCTAACCAGCCACCCTGGGCAAGGGGATGCAGGCCTTGCCCACAGGGGCAGGACTGACCACATAATTTGCAGGGCTCAGTGCAAAATGAAAATGTGGAGCCCTTGTCTAAAATTAAGAATTTTATAACAGTAACAGCAGAGCATTAAGCCAAACATGGCCTTTCTGAGTACAGAGGGCCCTGTGTGACTGCATAGATCACACATCCATGAAGCCAGATATGACTGGAGGAGACATGGCCCATCCTTAAGAGCTCCCAGGGTTTATTTGGGGTGGGGGTGGAGGGCAGGATTTGACACATAGTTTACAGAAGAGCCAGGACTGGCCAGAAGGGTTCTCCCTTCTACAAGACTTTAAGGCCACAAAACGTTGTCATCCTCCTCATCTCAGGGTACTCACCCAGCTCCATGAGATGGACCGCACAGGTTTAGGCCTCCATCTCACAGGTGAGGTTCCCAAGGTCTGAGAGCCTGGCCGTCTGACTGGCCTCATCGTGGCGGATAGGCAGGACGTGGCGCTAACATGGGCCCAGGGGGCTTGTGTAGGAGGTGAGCTGGCCCAGCTCTCCCAGCAGTTGCTGAGGCTCACAGCCAGGCCTGCTTGAGTCCAGCCTTATCCAGCCCACAGCATGGAGCCCAGCAGGCCAAGATGGAGCGGCCAAGGAAAACAGAGTTTTCCCACCTCACCACCGCTTGCCAGGGGCAGGAGGGAATTCCAGGGCAAGCCCCGGCACACTTCCCACTGGCTCGGGGTGACAGCTGCCAAAACGCCCGTGGCCTCCCCTTGCCCCCTCAGGACTTGTGCTCCCCAGGCCCCCATGCTACATCCCTTAGGAGGTAAGGAGAACCCTGTCCAGGCCACACTGGGGGGAAATGGAGAGTCAAAAACAGAAAATGAGGCATAATGTTCACACAGATTCGAACCCAAGTGTGTGTAGCAGCTTTATTCATTATAGCCCCAAATGGAAACAGCCCAAATGCCCATCGACGGGGGAAGGACGGAGAAACAGCGGTGTGTTCGTACAACAGAATACTCCTCGGCAATAAAAAGGAACATGCCCATATATGCAGCAGCATGGATGATGCTTAAAACCCTGGTGCTGAGTTAAAAAAGCCAGACACACAGAGAGTTCATATTGTGTGATTCCACCTCCATGAAGTTCTAGAAAAGGCAAAACAAATTTGAAGCAACAAAAGCAGATTGCCGGGACGGGGGTTGGAGAAAGGTTGACGGCAAAGGGGCAGGAAGGCGTATTCTAGGGTGATGAATTCGGGGGGGGGTAGTTACATACATTTGTCAAAACTCATCAAACTGTACCTAAAATGCGTACACTTTATTGTATGCAAATTACACCTCTATATAGTTTGATTTAGAAGAAAAAAAGGAGTCAGAGGAGGTGGGTGGGCACACAGCTGCTATGTGGGTGTAGAGGTGTCAGGAGGAAATGAACCTCCTCCTAAGGGGTGCTAAGTGTTTGAGGGGTGGGACCTAAGCCACTAAGGAGTCCCCACATTTCAGAGGAAGCATGAGGCTGAGGACCCGAAGGAAACAGCTCTAAAGGAGGAGAACCGGGGGGTAGGGGGGTGATGCCTCAGATACTTTTGAGGAGGGGCTCCAGCCAGTCCTGGCTCATCATGGGATAATAGAAGAGGCCAGAGAAGCAGTACAAGATGTGGGCAATGGGGAGAAGCCAACCCTGGGGACCACTGTTGTGGCCACACCTTGGGTGTCTACTCCCCGACTTCCCCTAGACAGACTCTGTTAGGCTGGCCCAGGGCCTAACTGGTATCTGAGGGGCTGTGTGGCATTGAATGAGTCCCTGGGACCAAGCCAGAGTCAGAAGGTGGGGGGTGGGAGTGAGGGTAGGTGGGTAGGACCGAACACTGCAGGCAGAGGTGTGGCTCTTGCAACCTTGGAACTCTGAGTGGCTAAGGAGACCCATGGAGTCTGTGCCGACCTCCTTGAGGGCCTGGGCTGGCCTCCAGGATGGGCACAGGCCCCCTCCACACTCCACAGAGCCACTAAATTTAGCTAGACAGAGGAGGCTGTCCTGGGGCAGAGTGCTTGGCAGCACTGCCTTGTCTCCCTACAAGGCCCGGCCCAGTACCGAAGCCGGCCACCCGGCCTTTGGGCTTATAAGGCAGGTTTGGCGACATTCAAGTGCTGGAGTCTTGGGGTGGGCTCTGGGCCAAGCTCTCAGACTTTGGGGAGCCTCTTTTCCGGCCACCAGCATATTCTCTGTGTGACCTTGGGCAAGGCACTCAACTTCCAGAGCCTCAGTTTCTTTATCTGTAAAATGGGGACTCTAGTACCTACCTCACAGGGCTGTTATAAAAAAAAAAACCTGTTGAGTGTGAAAGCCCTGTTTTCCTGTAAACTCTGGTCCCTGCCCTGGCCACTTCCGCTCCCCACAATGCTTTGAACAAAGTACAGGCATCTGTCCCTTGGATTCTGGAATCGCGGCCAGGGGCAGGAAAACACAGGCCTCAGATGAAAAGATGCATCTTAGAACTAGCAAAAGAGGCATTGACCTTATCAGTTGCCTGTTTTACCCTTGTGGAGTTATTAGCAAGAAAAGAAATTTGGGAAGAGGACTGTAATTGCTTTCATTTCTTTTCCTTTTGGGCACGCTTTGGATGTGATGATAACCCCAAACAAGATAGTCCTCTTTGCCAGTCTGTTCTCTGAGTGTCAGGGTCAGAACTGAGGCTGTAACAGAAGCACATGTATGTATCCAAAGCAAGTCCGAGTGGCTAAGGAGACCCACTGGAACCTGTGCCCATCCCCTTGAGGGCCTGGGCTGACCTCCAGGATGGGCACAGACCCTCTCCATGCTCCACAGAGCTACTAAATTTAGTCAGACAGGGGAGGCCTTCTGTCTATCTGTCCATATGTCTGTCAGCAAGCCTAGCTCCTTGGAGAAGAAGGAAGAGGTCATAGTAATGATATGAAAGGGAGACACAGATTAGAGAATGACTGCCTGACTTCCTCCCCTCTCCTCCCCTTCTCCCCACTCCTGACCTCATTTAGCTGCCCTCCTGAATGTGGTGTGCCTGTCAGGGAAGTGTGGGTGAAGTGGGACACAGAGATGGCTCAGACGTAGCGTCGGCATCCACCCCACTCCCCACTGCAAGCAGTTCATGTCGCGAGGCCTGCTAGTCCAAGTGCCATAGGGTAGCTGGGAAGGAGGCAGGCCCAGTTGTCTGGGGTCAAGACTGGGCAAAAGGAATGTGGCCACCACAGTTCTGGCTCCCAGCGTCTCTGGATTTTTTTCTTAGAAAAGCCCAGGATGCGGTTCTCACGAGCCCCTTGAAGGTGGCGTCAGGCCATTGAGCTTAAGATTGGCAGGAACTCTTCGTGGGGTGAGGCTGATCCATTTGGGGATTGGCCAGGGGGTTTGGCCTGGGGTGCTGGATAGAGCCATGGGTCTGCCCCTTGTGGGATCCTTTGCTGTTCAGAAAGAAGCTCAGCTCGGACAGGCAGCCAGGGTTCCCAGCCCAGGGCCTGGCTCCCTGCCCAGAGCAATTTCCCAGCTAAAGGCCGGCCAGGAAGAAGACTCCTGTCCGCCTTCAAGGTGGGGCAACATGGACTGGGGGAAAGTGGGGTCTTTGAGAACACCCAGCTTTACCTCCTGTCTTCATAGGGAGCCCTAAGGACACCCAGCCTGGTTGAGGGCTGGCTAGGGTAGACTTCCTGCTTCAAGCAGGGGCCTTTGGTATGGCCTAGGGTGAGCTTGGGCAACTCATTTCTTCTACCTGAGATCCAGTTTCTTCATGTGCAAAAAGAGGCAGGAGATTGAGGGAAGATTCCAGCTCTAAGGGCTCTGAGAACTAGCAGGAGCTCCCACCCCATCCCGACCCCGGGGACCCCTGCATTCAGGGCTTGGATTGGGACTGAGGGCAGGGGCTACAGAGGGGCTATATACCAAGCTCAATAGTGGCCTCAAGTTCTCTGTCATCAGTGTTATCAGACATCTTCCCCCTGAGGCCTCTACCTATGAAGAAAATCCCATTATCCTCCCCTTTTCACGGGGAGGACAGGCAGCTTACCCGAGGCCCACAGGAAGCAAGTGGCAGAGCCAGGGATGGTAAACGAGGCCGTCTGATGTCAGCTTTTCCCAGCTGTGTCTCAAGGAGCCCGATGGTAATGTGTGACAGATGTGGCCCTTGCCTTGTCTGGGCACCTGACTCCCTCTTCTCTTTTCAGGGAGGTAGAGGTGTGACTTGGACAGGACAGATGGTGGGGGTGGAGAGGTCAGGAAACAGAGATGCCAGCCTGATGCTGAGGTTGATTTTGCACAGGCCAGGCTTGGACTCAGGGAGCAGGTGGATGGAAGGTAGACTACAAGAGCAAGGGTGGGGCTCCTGCCACAGGTTGGGAAGTGGCAAGCAGCTGGACCAGGAGCAGCCCTCCTTCTTCTTCCGCCCTTCTGGCTGGAGGCCCCCAGGGGCTGAGCTCGCATCTAGAGCAGAGGTAGGGTGGGGAGGATGTTTGGATATGGGTTGGGTCCCTGGTTTGAGGAAGGCTCCGGCCTGAGGCCACTCCACCCAGGTCCTGGCCCTTGCCCCCAGCCCTGTTCTGCCAGGTTCATGGGGGGCTGACAGCTTTATCTTTGCCTTGTGACGGGTGGCCGGTGGTTTCCTGCCAACAGTTTCTGTTTCCGGAGGCCCAGCAGGGCCCAGGCGGAGCCAGGAGGGACAGAGGGGCTGGGCCTGGGTGGCCCTACCAGCCCCACCCCCATCTATCTTTGGGAATTTATTTGTCCACAGGCACGGCTGGCCTACAGTTCATTGCCTGCCAGGAGCCAAGAGCTGCTCTGATCACTCAAAGATTCTCCCTCCTAACCCAAGCACCTCCAACTGACCTCTGACTCCTGACCTCTAGTCCCACCTGCCTAGCCCTGCCCTTCGGAAGGGCTGGAAGCCCCAGAAGCTCTGCTGTAGACGTGGCTGTTGGCATCTGGCTCAGCTAGAGAGCAAGAGCTGTGCAGGGGCTCAGCTGTCGGCTCCCGGCCTGGCCCACCATGGCTCGGCGGCTCCAGGATGAGCTGACCGCCTTCTTCTTTGAGTACGACACTCCCCGAATGGTACTCGTGCGCAACAAGAAGGTGGGCGTCATCTTCCGCCTGATCCAGCTCGTGGTTCTGGTCTACGTTGTTGGGTGAGTCTGGGCCCCTCCCTGCTGCCCTCTTATACCAGCCCCCAACCTGGGCCTGACCTCCAGGCTCTGGGATGTACCCCATGACCCCAGGGAGCCCCTCTTTCCTCCATTGGTCGACATCCTTCCTGACAACCCATGGTGCTGTTGAGAAGGAATGGAAACCTGCTAACTCACTGTCAAGATAGGAACACTGAAGCAGAGGGGCGAGCCCTGTCCTGGGTCATCTGATGAACAAGAGGCAAAGCCGCGGGATTCTAAGGAACTGACCCACTGTTAAGGGTTCCCTCAGGTGGTGAGTGGCTTCAGAGGCCAGGGCCCCAGTGAGCCACAGCCAGAGTCCCTCTGCCTCTGACTTTCAGCCAAGCCAGGCCCATACCAAGAGACATACCCCATCTGACAGGCCCTGCTCCCACCCGCCTGCCTAAATGAGAAGCATCTCAGGAGATTGAGACCCCCAGAGCCGAGAAACCTTCAAATTTGGAATACTTGATGCCTTAATGGGGACACGTCGAGCACAGGTTGGGGGTCATTCTGGTTTCAGGGATGACAGCTCTTTTCCGGGCATCTTGGGACCTGTCCTGTTGTCCCAGGAGTGCAAGGGCAGAAGCAGTCTGCCTGTCCTGGGAGCCAAGATAGGCTTGGCAAGGTTTTGCACACTTGTGTGTTTGTGTGAGTACATATGTGTGTGTGATGTGTGGATGTATGTGCACCATACCTAGAGCTCTGCATGGGTATGTGCCCTCATGTGTCTGGGTGCCCAAAGGGTGTGGCTGCTGGGTGTGTCCCTGGGGCTGAGCACCCACATGTGCATGCCCTATGCTGGGTGCCTGATGCATGTGCCCCTGTGTGTGTGTGAGTGGGGGCATCGTGTCCACTAACAGTGACTCTGCAAAGGGCTCCTGGAGGCCACTGAATTTACGTGTGATTCTGAGGGCCCTGCCCCTCTGGTCTCCATATCCTCATTTTTGCTGTAGGACAAACCAGGACTGCTGACCGGGCCCAGGAAGGCTGAACAGAGTTCTGTTTTCCCCAGGGCCTCTGGCATCCAAAACAGCCTGGCCCCCAAGGCCTCAGAGCTGCTCAGGTGGAGCCAGGGCCAGGACCCAGCTCGCCGATACTTTTCAGCCTCTACCTCCTCCTATTCAAAAACCAATTACATATCTGCAATGTCATTTGAGCTTATGAGAGAAACTGAGGCTCAGAGAGGTTCAGCTGCACGTCCTGGTTAGAACTGAGGCCTCCCGGCCCCTGGGGCCTCGGCTCTGCCTTCTCCTTTCCCGCCTCACAAGGGCTCTGATAACATCTCTAATGGGGCACTGATGCTGTGATGCCAGACACAGGATGGGCCTAAAAGTCCACCGTTAGTGGTTCTCCTGACCCTCTAGGGAAGAGGTTGCTTGCCCACCGCTCACCTGGAGGCTGGGACAATGTTGTTTGCACTGTGGCCCTTATGCTCCCTCTGTCTGCTTTTGGGTCAGCACTAAGAGCAGAGCCAGGGCCCTCTTCTGTGTTTGTCACAGGCCGTCAAAGGGAAAGGGACTGTCCTTTCGTCCCACCCCCAGCTGCAGCATATGCCCTAAGCCAACATCTAGTCCTGAACATATGCCTCCAGTGATGGGGACCTTACTCCCTCCTTCCTTCCCGTCCCTCTTCCCAAGATAGTCTACTCAGTTTCCAAATGGTTGTGGCCTCCTCCACGTCAGTGAGAGTCAGAAACAATGAGGGATGTGGCCTGGATCTCACAGCTAGAAAGAGGCTGAGCTAGGATTTCAATCCAGCTGTGTGGCTCCAAAGTCGGCCTTGATACCCTGGAAGGAAAACATATGCAGGGAAGGAGACTGTCTGCTCATATCAGAGGTCGGAAGGCAGGGTCCCTTGTAACACCTCCCAACCCCACGCTGAAGCCCAGGCTTGCGCCTCAGCTTGAGTTGTGACGCCTGTTGTTTCTGGCGCCCTCGTCTGGCCACTGCCCACAGCTGCACTGACTGGTCCTCTAGGCGCCCAGAGCGGCAGACTTGAAATCAGCCTAGACTTGGTCTTTCTCTTTCAAGCCACAGTTTTCCAACTGTTCCATGGAGCAGAGGTGGGAGAACCCCTCCAAATATGTTTCAACCAGGCTCAATAGTTTCTCTTTCCTGAGGAAGGATGTCCTTCTAACTACCACCCCCTACACACACACACCTCTTTCCAAGGCCCCTGTCTGTCAGAATGTCTGGTCCTGTGGGTGTTGCAGGGGAACAGAGTGGAGCATAGGAAAAGAGCCAGACTCCTGGACCCAGACAGAGGCACAGCCCAGATGGGAGATGGGCAGCCACAGAGACAGAATTGGACAGAGGGACAGACATTAGAGCACAGCCGCTCAGATGAAGAAAGGGGCTATGAGATTTAGAAATGGAGAGAGAGAGTTACAGAGGCTGAGATGCTGAGAACCTGAACAGATTCCAAGGAAGGGAACTGAGGCTGCATTCTCTCTCTGTCACACTCTTCCAGGGAGTCCAGGGCAAGCGGAGGGAGCAGGTGGGCCTGAGGCCTTACCCAGCTGAGCAAAGACAATTTTGACTCAAATTATGGTGGTTCATTTGTAGTTAGAGCTCTCGATGACCGGAGGTGTGCAGGGAGTGGAGCTGATCTCCATGAGCTAGCAGACCCATACAAGGGGTGTGCTGAGACATGGCCCTGACTAAGGAAGAAAAAAGTCTAGCTGCAGTACACAGAGAGTCCTAAGGGGATTTGTGGATGCCGCTTGGGGAGGGAAGCCTGAGAAGTCTTCCTGGAAGAGGTGACACAGTGGTGGAACCAACTTTGAACGAAGGCCTGAGGGTTTCCCCTCTGTCCCCCCTGGGCCTCTTCTCACCTCAATTGTCACCCCTTCTCTCTGCCCCAACACAGAGCTCTTGAAATTATGTGCTTCTAAGATCTCAAATGGATCCAGAAGCACACCAACCAAAGATACAGACAGATACAAATTATTCCTGGGAAACACATCTGGGGACATTTGTACAGCATCTTCTCCACGCCTAGTGTTGTGTTGGGCTTCGTGGGAGAGGGAGTACAGGGTGGGCGAAGGGAGAGCGAGAAGATAAGGAGGAATTAGCTAGAACTCCTTTGGTTCCTAGTGACAGAAACCTGATCAAACTGGATTTAAAAGAAAGAGTGGGGTGTTGATTGGTTTATGTAACTGAAAAAATCAATGCCTGCTTCAGGCCTGACTGGATCCTCCACAGGAGGAGTTAAGTTCTAACTCTCTCATCTAGGAATGAGGAGTTTAGGTTGGTCCCATTTGGGTTCTCCAGTAAAGCTAGCCAGGATCTTCTCTTCTCAGCTCTGTTTTCCCTTGTGGAAGCTTCATTCTCAGGTAGGCTCTCTGTCCTCATAGTGGCAAATGGCCCTCAGCAATTCCAGGCTGCCGTCCTACCAGCTTAGTCACCCCTGGGGCACAAGAGCATTTTCTTCTCCAGCATTCCAGCGAAAGTCCTGGATCCAACTCTTACTGGCTGGGGTCGGGTCGTGTGCCCATCTCAGAATCCATCATTGTGGCCGAGAAACGAATGCCCTAATTGGTAGAGCCCAGTTGTATGCCCACCTGTTCCAGGTCCTCCTGCTGGAAAGCAGAGTGTGATCAAAGGTTCTGGGACAGGAAAAAGCAGCAAAAAGAGTCGGGGGTGGGGTGGGGGGAGGCGGAGAGCATGAAAGAGCCAAGGGAGAAGAGGTGAGTGGTGAGGAGGAGCCCTAGCTCAGGCCTCTGAATGCCGAGCTGAGGAGCATGGGCTGTCTCCTGCAGGCAGATGGGAGACATGGAAGGGAGTCAAGCAGGGGAAGGTCCAGGACAGTCGGGTGCTGGGGTCAGGGTAGAGGCCAGAGGCAAGACAGCTGTGATGAGAGGAGAAGAGGAGGCTAAGGCAGAAGCAGTGAGCATGGAACACAGAGGTCACCATCCTGGCAGGCCCCACACCAGGCATGGCCACTGCTCAGCTTCTGCCCATCATTGCTGCAGTGGGACATGTGCCCAGCATGGCCAGAGTTTCTGCCTATCAGGGGCCGTGGGAAATTGAAGTTTATGGTGAAAGGAACCTCTTGGTTTTCAAAGGTTGGCGACTCATTCGAAAATTTAAAAACACAAATCATCAGCCCGTCTTGTTGGTAGACTGCATGCTGATTAACATCGTAGCTCCCAGCATGGGCCCCAGCTCTGAACTTAGTCCCTCCGGGGCCTGGAGTCTGGTCCTTTTCCTCCCTAAGGCTGCTCCGTCTCTTAGCATGTGCCAGGTCTGGTCAACTCCTGCCTGTGGCCTTGTGTTACACCTTGTGTCCCACCAGCCACACAACCTGTCTCCCCAGCCCCAACATCTGCCCCAGCTCCTCTCAGCCTCCCCACAACAAACCCCTCTGGGCCCTTAGATGAAAGCCAAAGGAAGGCAGGAAGAATGGAGGCAATCCAAGGATGTGGGTATGAAAGGGGGGGGCGGGTGGGAGGATGATGCCCAAGCTTTGAGCTGGAGGACAGGGCGAGTCCTGCACCCTCCTCCATGATGAGGGCACCTGAGGAACAAGTTCTGTGGGGAGATGAGACATTCAGGTTGGTCTCATTAAATTTTTGTTTTGAGATATAATTCACGTACCATTTAGTCACCCTTTAGTAATGTACAAGCGGGTGGTTTTTAGTATAATCACAAATTTGCGCAATCATTACCACTATCTAATTCCAGACATTTTCATTACTCCAAAAGAAACCCTGTGCCCTTTAGCAAGCACTTCCCCTTTCCCCTCCCACACACTACTTTGCCTATTTTTATTTCATATAAATAAAATTATATAATACGTAGCCTTCCGTGTCTGGCTTCTTTCATTTAGCATACTGTGTGCACGGTCCATCTACCTTGTAGCACATATCAGTACTTCATGCATTTTTATGGCTGATAACATTCCATTGTATTGATATGCCACATTTTTATTATCCACTCATCAACTGATGGGCATTCGGGTTGTTTCCACGTTTGCCTCTTATGAATAATGCTGTGAACATGCACGCGCAAGTTTTTGCACGGGCATCTGTTTTCGGTTCTCTTGAGTATGTGACTGGAATTGCTGGGTCAAATAGTAATTCCACGTGTAACTTTTTGAGTTTTCCAAAGGGTCGACTTACGTTTGAGGTACCTGTGATATCTCTGGGGTAAGGGAGTGGGGACAGAGGGAAGGCATGTGTGTCACCAAGCAGTGGGAGATAGAGAGATTTATATAAGTTCCTTGAGCACACAATTTTGGTTTGTTTTGTTTACGTCTGTATTTTTAGTGCCTAGGACAGTGCTTGGCACATAATAGGACTTGAATAAATAAACATTTGTTGAATGACTAAATGAATGCGTGGAATTGGATTTCGGGAGAGAGTGCAGAGGTAGAGATAGAACCCAAACGGTGTGTCTGTGACAGCTCACACGGGGTTCTGCCTGGGCTGAGAATGAAGGCCAGGGTGATGGGGGCAGGTGGACATTTAAAAAAGAATTGGTGACGAAGGAGTAGAGACACGAAAATAGGAGGATTATTTAATATGTGTCCACTGCATGCTGATTTCTTTAAAGAGAACTCATAAGAATGTCCCCCAGATAATCACCTAGATTATTTTTCTTCCTGAGACCCAGGCCACCATTGTGCATGGAGGGCCTTGCTTATATTTATTGAATGAGCAGCGTCTTTCTAGTAAGTGCCATCATCTCTGAGAAAGCCAGGGCTCAGAGAGATTTAGTCTTTAGCCCAAAGCCACAGCTGATAAGTAGCAGTGCCGATTCCTGACCTTCGGTCTCTCTGTCCTTAGAGGCCACACTGTTGGCCATTCCACCGTGTGTGGCCTCTTCCATGAGGGGCGGCTGGAGAAGAGAGACTTGGGATAGGGTGTTGCTAAAGATGAGATGAAAGAATGGGAAGGAGAATTTCTGGAAGGGGAGGGATTTCTGAAGATGTCAGTGTCTTTGGCATCAAGGCCTTGGTGGCCTCCCCAGGGTGGTGACTGCAAGGCTGGGTCAAGGCGAGCATGGCTTTAGAGGGGTGACTTGGCGCCATGGTCATTCTATTATAATCAGAAATGAGGTCATCGATGCCAGATTTGACTGTTCCCTTTGACCCCCAGACTGACAGCCGGGTGGGGGTGCAGACGCCCGGAAGTGGCCGCATCAGCTTCAGTGTGCAGCCTCTGTGTTATGCACTCGGGACTTCTGGCAGACGTGCTGATGCCTGGGGATGGCAGAGTCCTGGGCTGTGGGCCCTGAGCCTGGGGTCTGTCTCTGACTTGGGAGAGACACTCCTTAGGCCTTCGTTTTCCCATCTGTATTGTAAGGAGTTGCTGTTGGGCAAATGCTGCTGGACATCCAGGGTTAGGGGTGCCGAGAAGGAGGCCAGCAACCTCTCCCGCAGGGGAGTTCAGAATATGAAGCAGCTCCGACATCACTTCCAACAGCTCCTTCGAGCTCGGGCATAGAACCAGAGGCCATCCTAGAGGAAGGAACCTAAGGAAGATGGGTGATGGATGATGCCTCCGCTCTTCCTGATGGGGCTGGAGGTAGTCAGACATGCTCTGGACGCCGAGAATTGGGGGCCTTCGTCATGCCTCGCCTGTTGCCATCTGGGACCTGCAGGGGGCAGCAGTGACCATGCTTTAGCTTGAAGGTGAGGGTGGCTTGGCTCTAATGCCAGCCTCAGGGAGGGCCTTGGAGAAAGAAAGAAGTGGATCATGCAGAGTAAGAAGAGGACATTGGTGGGCTGCCTTCCTGGGGTCTGGAGCAGGGACAAAGCTCCTAGAGAGATAGCGGTGACTCTGGGACTAAGAGGTCTCGAGAATTCTGTTACCAGGCTTGCACGCTAAGGCACAGGTGAGGGGCTTTGAGCTCTGCGTGGACAGGTGGATGACGGGGGTTTGGGGGAAGGTTAGAGCTAGGCGTGAGGGGGCATAAAGACCCCTGAGCACAGTCAGACACGGCCACAGGTACACTTGCAGATTTTCCTTGGAGATAAACAGCTGCACACTCTGATGGGCACCATGGACACACGCACACAGAGTCATGTGAATCTCCAGGAAGAGTCTTTCCCTGAGGAAGAGGACCCTGCCCCGGAGAAAAGTGTTATCCAGGACTCTCAGGTGTAAGCAAAAGAAACCACACCCAAACTGGCTTATGTCGCGGAAGGGAATTTGTTAGTTCATGCAACTGAAAAGTCCAGAAGTCGATTTTTCATGCTTTAGGCATGGCTGGGTCCCGGTGCTCAACAACATGGAAGGAGTCTGCCCCTCTCCATTTCCTGGCCTGGCTTTCCTCTAAGTTGGCTTTCTTGTTCTCTCTCTGAGGTGGCAACGATGACTAACCATAGTTTTGGTCTCGTAGCCACTTTGCTTAGCCACCCAGCAAAGAGGCTGTCTCTTTCCCAGTAATTCCAAAAAAAATCCTGGCCTCATTTTTGAAACTCCCCAAATCACGTGCCCATCCTCAGGCCCATCACTGGTGCTAGGGTGATGGAACACTGATTGGCGAGCCTGGAGCTAGGAAGGAGGCGGGCCCAGCTGAACCTCCTAGATTGAAAGTGGAAAACCCAAAGGAATAGGGGTTTTGATGTTGGCAAGGGAAGGCCAGAATTTCCCAAGAAAGCTGGGAGGCCTCCAGCCAGGGCCATTCCCACAGGGCCTCAACTGGGGCCACGTGCTGCCAGGTTCTTGGCCATCATGCTCTGCTGTTTCTCAGGTGGGAGGGCCTTGGAAGGATGGAGTACTCTTAGAAAGAGGATTGGGGTTCAAGAAGCTTGGCTTCAAGGTGCCAGCAAATCATGCTCTGGAAAAGGATCTGAAAGAGTCCTTCAGTGGGTCTCCTCCCTGGGAATTAGTATTTTCATAGTGAAAAGATGATAGGACTTCAGGCATGGGCCAGCTGGGGAGGCAGCTGAGGCTCTCTTGTCTCCAGCCACGATGTAGCTTTAGGAGCAGAGAATGGCTCAGAGGTGCATCTGGGGAAGGCAAGGGAAAAGACTTAACCTGTCCAGCTGGTGCCAAAAAGGGCAATGGCCCACATACGCACATGCCATCTTTCAATGACCCTTCTGCCCCCAACCCTCTGCAGGTGGGTCTTTGTCTACGAGAAGGGCTACCAGTCCTCCAGTGGCCTCTCATCAGCAGCGTGTCTGTGAAACTCAAAGGTCTGGCTATGACGCAGTTCCCGGGCCTGGGCCCCCAGGTCTGGGACGTGGCCGACTATGTCTTTCCAGCCCAGGTGAGCTTACTCAGGTGTATTCCTTCTACTGACAGGGCCTGGCTCAGAATCGAGTTGGGCTCTGTTCCGCCTTGCCGTGGGATCAGTTCAGCTCCTATCTGTCTCTGGGCCTCAGTTTCCCTAACTGTGAGTGAAAGGCAGAAATAGCCTATTAATATAACCCCACTCTGACGTCATGGGGTATAGAGTGTCATGTGGGTTCCAGGGGCTGCTGTGGCAGTGCTGGGGTTCTCAGGGCTGTTCCCCCAGCTCAGAGCCCTGTACCTCACTTTCAGGGAGACAGCTCCTTCGTAGTCATGACAAATTTTATTGCGACCCCCCAGCAGGCTCAAGGCTACTGTGCAGAGGTAAGGACCGCTGTCCATGCCCCCTTCTTCAACCCACAGGGGAAAGTAACGTGGAAAAGGAGGTCTCCCTGGGCTTTGGAGGTGAAGCTAGATAGGCTCCCCACAGGGGCTACAGTGGTGGAATTTCAGGCATAGATTTACACAAAATAACAGGCCACCACTGGCAGTGCTGAGGCTTCTCTCTCAGTTGTGCGCTAAGCAGGATGCTGAGCCTCAATACCCACCCAACCTGCAAGCTCCAACCTCCTCACTCCTTGCCAGCTGACATCAGCAATGGGGCAGCTGGGCATGAGCCTAGAGGGGTCCTGGGAGGGCACTGGGTGAAGGAAGCCTTGAACAAGTGTCAACACAAAGGCATCTGAGACTGCCCTGTGCCGTCCCTGGACCCTTGGTGGGGTGGAGGGTCTCTTCTCAGGACTCTATCCAAGGGCCTAGGGCTAGCAGCTCTCCCCTCCCCCAGAATCCAGAAGGGGGCACGTGCAAGAATGACAGTGGCTGCACTCCAGGGAAGGCAGAAAGGAAGGCCCAAGGTAAGGTTGGCCTCTTCCCATCACCCTTCACAGCCCTTTCATCTTCGGGCTTCCCCACCAGAAAGTCCTTTCTGCCCTCTCCCTTTCTGCCATCCTGACCTTGGTTGGACCTGTCCCAGATCCAGCCACATTTATGTGTTCAAGATTCTGCCCTTGGGTGCTCCATCATGAGGACCCCTAGGGATAAGGCCTGGGGGGCCTCCTCTGCACCGCAATTTGGGTTGGGCACCCAGGAATTTCTCCCTCTCTCCAGGCATCCGCACGGGCAAGTGTGTGGCCTTCAACAACACTGTGCAGACTTGTGAGATCTTTGGCTGGTGCCCCGTGGAAGTGGATGACAACATCCCACGGTAATGCCTTGTCCTTCCAGGAAATTGGGAGCAGAGTCCCCAAGCCCAACAGAGGGGCATCTGGGTCCGTGCTCTGGAAAGGATCAGGCCCTCCTTCTTCCAATCCCACCCTCGCCCCATCTGTGGAGCTCAGGCCGGAGAAGCCCTTTGGCCCCTGGTCAAGGGGACTGAGAATCCACCATTACAGCATACACATCCTCCACCCATCCAAGACCCCAGGAGGATCCCATGGGCTCCCACACACAGTGCCAATCTCTGGCAGGCACATGGGGAACTCATGGGAAGAAGGCGGTGAGTGAGTTTTGTCTCCTCCAGCCCTGCCCTCCTCCGAGAAGCTGAGAACTTCACTCTCTTCATCAAGAACAGCATCAGTTTTCCACGCTTCAAGGTCAACAGGTTTGTGGGAAAAGAGGCAAAATGCAGGTGGCTTCCAGAGGCTGCTCCTGCTGATCTCAACTGCCTCTGTCACCCGCCACTCCTGCTGACTTCACTTCAGAGGCCGGGCCCCTGGGGTGGGCTGCCTTCAGCTTCTAAGGGCTGGGGGGGGGGGCGGCATTTCTGGAGCCTGTGAGGGATCCGCAGAGCTTCAGGGCATGGTGGGCACTGTCCCAGGCATCCTGCCGCCGCCAATGCCCTCTGTCCCATAGGCGCAACCTGGTGGAGGAGGTGAATGCCACCTACATGAAGACCTGCCTGTATCATAAAATCTCACACCCGCTGTGCCCTGTCTTCAATCTCGGCTACGTGGCACAACAGTCAGGACAGAATTTTAGCACCCTGGCTGAGAAGGTATCGTTCCAGGCGAGTGGGGAGGGCTGAGCCCCGAGAGCATCAGGACAATAAGAACTTTTCGGGTCCAGTTAATCCCCACTCCAGCCTTCCTGGTGTGGGCTGAATATATATATTTGGATCTATCCCCTAATATTGGGGCCCCTGAGGGTCAGGCCTGTGTCTTTGCACAGTCTGGCATGGACCTGGCACAGAGGTGTCCGAAATGAATGGCTGTGGGCAGATGTTGTCACCTGGACATCCGAGGTCTTACTGTTTTTGAAGTATTAGCTAAAGGCAGCTTCAATCCCGTGGCCCATGACCCTGTGAAATCCTGGGAATTCCAGAGGCGAGATCCACACAGTCACCTGGGGTTCCAAGAGAAGCAGTACCTCATAAGCAGCACACACCTGACTGACTAGGTTTAAATTCCAATTTCCGATGTGACCTCAGAAAATCTCCTTCTTTCTGTGTACCTGAGCTTTTGTGCCTGCAAAGTGGAGGCAATGATAGTACCTGTCTCATGGCGTTGTCTTGAGGATCAATTGAGTTCATGCATGCGACAGCACTTCTGTACGGCCTGGCACGTGGCAACTCAATGTAGAAGTTCCCACGTGCTCTTTATTACCCTGTTCCTGCAAACACCTATGTAAGGATGGAATCAGCCCCTTTTCTGTGACATCACATACACACATAAATTGACAACACATTTGTCTAGAACAGGGCCAGAGAGTAAGTATTTTCAGCTCTGCAGGCCATGTGGTCTCTGCTCCAACTACTCAGGTCAGCTGCAGGAGGGCAAAAGCAGCCGCTGGCAATAGGTAAACACATTCAGGCCTCGGGCCTCAGTTTGCCCACTCCTGGAGAGGGTTTATACTGTAGCAACGCACAGGACCAGAAAGCTGAATGATACACCTCCTTGTTCCTAAAAATCTCCATGCCTCCCCCACCGGGAACTTCTCACTCATCACCAACGTCTACAGGTCCCAGCTTCCTACCTAGTTGTCTAGCTTCTCACCTGCTTGACCACTTCTCAACACTTCCATTGCCCAGCCCATCCCTACCTGTCCCTGGTCCTTGCCTGGACTGGAGAAGCTTCCCTTTCTCGAGTTTTCTTTTCCAAGCCCATGTCCCTATAGACTCATTCTTTAATTCAACAACTATTCACTTGCCTCCCACTATGACTTGTGCTGAGAACTCAAGAGTCAGTGAATGAGACAGACAGCCCCAACCTCACGGAGCTTATGGTCTTGGAAGAGATGGGTTAATAAATAATCATACAAAATAAAAATGATTAAAAGTGACAAGTGTTCCAGAAAAAAACACAGGGGAAATAACAGGAACATATTTTAGACTAGGGTGATGGTCAGGGAAGGCCTCTTAGGAGAAGTGACCAAAGAATGAGAAAGAGCCGGCCTTGTGGGGAACCGGGGAAACCGCCTGTGCAAAGGCCCTGAAGCAGGAAGAAGTTGGCATATTATAGTCAGAAAGCTGGAGTGTGATGGGCGGGAGATGGGCCAGAGAGGGTGACAGGACCTCGACACTGAAGCCGCTTCTCAGTATCTCTTCTCAAGATAGAAAACGTTCTCTTCAAGAGAATGCTGGCCCCAGCTGTAAGACAGCTGTTTCTGAACCCTGAAACCCCAGATCTCACATGCCTGTGTCCCTGGCAGGGCGGGGTGGTGGGCATCACCATTGACTGGGATTGTGACCTGGACTGGAACGTACGACACTGCAAACCCATCTATGAGTTCCACGGGCTGTATGGGGAGAAAAATCTGTCTCAAGGCTTCAACTTCAGGTACCTGTCAGACCCCTACCACTGCACCCTTCTTTGGGATCCTGTGGGCTTTCCTATTCCCAGAACCCTCTGGGCCAAGTAAGTGTCCCTGGGAAGGGAGCAGAAGAGCCTGGGCAGCTCCTGACCTCCTGGGATTGGACAAGCAGGAAGCCAGCAGGGAGCAAGACCTTGGAGGCCTGAGACCCTGCCTGTTGAGGGAATTGCTCACATCAGGGGTCAGGGTGGGGGTTGAGTACCGCATTCCTGGAATGAGGTCTGGGATCCTACCTATGGCTCCCCCTTTATATAATGATGGAGGGTGCAGGGCTGTCCTTATAGACCTCTAAGGCACAGTGCATCCCTGATGCTGTGTGAACTCCCAACCCAAGATAGTTCTCTGTCATCTCCCCTCCAACGTCACCTCTTCTCCAAGGTTTGCCAGGCACTTCGTGGAGAATGGGACCAACCACCGGCACCTCTTCAAGGTGTTTGGGATTCGCTTTGACATCCTCGTGGATGGCAAGGTAAGCGTCAGTGCGAGCAGCAGCCAGAGACACACTCTTGGATCCTGTAAGTGCCTATTAAGCATCTGTGGTTAAAGATGACAGGAAGTTGGATAGGCTTCATCCAGCAGTTCTATTTCTAATAACAGATAGCCCTGGGGACCACTTGAGGGCAAGGCTTCCAGCCTGTGACTGTACCTCCTCCACTATCTCCCTGCGTCCAGGGAGGCAGAGTCAAGGTCAAAGCCTTACAAGAAGCTGAGTTGCCATATAGAACCATATCCTTGGCAGCAGGCTATGGGGCCAGCTGACAGTGGGAGGGGCAGGCCCCCTTGCCCCAGGCCTGGCCTTAGGGCTTCTTAGGAAGGCCTTTTCAACCAGACCTTTTCTGACTGTTAACCCTTCTCTCCCTGGGTCCCGCCACCAGGCTGGGAAGTTTGACATCATCCCCACAATGACTACCATTGGCTCTGGAATTGGCATCTTTGGAGTGGTAAGCGCTGGTGACATGGGATCACTGTGCTGGGGTCAGTCCCTTCTCTCCTGCATGTCAGTATCAGCAACAAGTCTCTCACTCTGTAACTTGACCATAATTGTCCATCCTTATTGAGCTGACCCCACCCCACTAGACTCACGGTATGTTTGAGAAACCGAGGCCCAGAGCTGGGGCAGGACAGAGGTGGAATGGGATGGGTTTGTCTCCCGAGGGGCCTGCAGTGCTTCCTCATCCTCTGAGACCTGAGGTCTGGATAGGGCAGGATTCAGCCAGGTCTCCAAAGTCAGTTAGGACTGAGGTGTGATATGGAGGGTTCTGTCCCTGCTCCCTGATTCCCATGCTCTATCCACCACCTTCCTGTCCCCAGGCCACAGTTCTCTGTGACCTGTTACTGCTCCACATCCTGCCCAAGAGGCACTACTACAAGCAAAAGAAGTTCAAGTATGCAGAGGATATGAGGCCAGAGGCGGTAAGAGAACTCCCTGAGTTGGGCCTTCAGAGAGGCTGGGCAGTGTGTCTGTGGTGGGGAGCCAGCCACTCCCCTGAGGCTGACTTTTATTACCCTCAATGCTCCCACAGGGTGAGCATGACCCAGCAGCCACCAGCTCCACCCTGGGCCTACAGGAAAACATGAAGATGTCCTGACCCTCAGCCCTCAACTCCTGACTGGACGCAGCATGAGGCCCTGATAGGGTCCCAGCCAGAGCAGAGGGGTCTCCTCAGGAACTCTCCCGCCCTCTCAGCTAGGCAGACACTGGGTTGACGATAGTTCATGGTGGACACTGGGAGAGACTTGCACAATTTTGAGCTCTGGCTCCAACTCTGCACCTTGTCAAGAGAACCTCACCCCAGCCTCAGCGTCTCCTGGTGTGGAAGGGCTGTGGCTAGGCGGGGCCTCTCTCACACTCCTATACTGGAGCTTTGTGCTTCTCTCTCTGGGCCCTCATCCATCCCAGTCTTATGTCTCTAGACCTGTACTCTCCTATGTGGTAGCCACTAGCCATGGGTGGTTATTTAAATTTAAATTTAAATTAAATTAAATTAAGACTTCAGTTCCTCAAACTAGCCACATTACAACTGCTAAGTAAACCTATGTGGCTGGTGACTGCCATATTAGACCGCACATTTTCAGCACCATAGAAAGTTCTATTGGATAGCTCTGCTTAAGCCCCGTTTCTTACTGGTCTCAGGTTTCCCTGGGGAGCTTATCAACTGTGCAGGTACCTGGGCCCACCCTAGATCTCCTGAACCAGAATCTCTGGAGCTGGTCATATGATCTGCAAGGACAGCAAACGCCCCAGGCAGTTTTAAGGACCTATTTTTAAAATGCTCCTGTTGCTGGGACCTGTTGCTGCTCCACATCAGGTATCAGACTTAGCCTGGGCCGGCATCACCTAGCAGGTGCCAGTAGTGAGCGGGTCTATGGTGTGCTCAAAAGCCACGTGGCATCTTGTGCACACTCACCCAAATGCAGATCCCCCTCCTAGCCACACATTTGAACAGCTTGGGCCCTATAAGCACAACCATCTGAACACACCTACTCCCCTAAGCACAGATACCTGGTCCATGCCACATCACTTCCATAGGAAATGCTTCTCCCCAAGCCATGACTCTTATTCAGCTACCTCTGGTCAGGTGGGAGCCTTGGTCTAATCCTGGGCTCCTTGCCTGTGGCCTAGCCCCAGCTCCCAGCTGGGGAAAGCAAAGGGTGGAGTACAATTAAAGGAATAAAGACAAATCTCTGCCTTCTGCACTTTCTTCCTAGCTCTCTCTCAGTGTTCCTGTCTGTGAAACGTGGTGTTGAATTGAGCAATCTTTGAGGTCCTTCTGGATCTGTTGTTGGGTGGTGGTGAGCTGATGTTTTGCCCTGAGCCCAGCAGAGTCAGTGCTGGTGGTCAGCTCACCTCTATCCATGGGCTTCTATCCTGGCACAACCCTGAGCATTGGAGATCTTCCCAATCCTTCACAAGCCCTTCCCATGCTGTAGGAGATCTGGCACTGGGATAGGCAGAAACCTCAGGAGCAGCCTCATGAAAGCAGAAGTGAGGAAGCATTGGCTGTCCCAGGAAGGATGTCTCAGGGAATCCTGAAGAGGGAAGGAAGGTCTTAAATGAAGATGATATTGGAGGATTCTGGGGCCCTGCTGTGGGTATGATCTCCAGTTGGGACTTATAGCCAGGTGGGGTCTCTGGGCACCATGCTCTATCTAGACAAGTGCTGTCCAACAGCAATGATGAAATGTTCTACATCTGTGCTGCCAGATATAGTAGTCACTAACCACATGTGGCTACTGAGGACTTAAAATGTGACACGTACACCTGAGGAATGAAATGTTTTATTAACTTTTAATTAACTTAAATAACCACACATGGCTAGTGGCTACCAAGTTGGACAGCACAGGCTAGGCCCTCCTCTCTCCCTCAGACCCTTGGCTTTCTGCCCTCTTTCCTTGCCAAGAACCATCCTTCAGATGTTTACAAGACAGGAACTTCCTCTTCTTCCTTTTCTTTCTTCTCCAGATCTACCTATTTTTGCACCTCCTGCCCTCTTCCCTCCTAAATAAGTAGAGAAGTCTTTCTTTGTATCCAACCCTTCTACCCAACCCAGAGACCTCCCAGCAGAGGCTGCCTCTTCTCTCTCCCACTCCTGTGTGTTCCCTTCTTCTGCCTCCTCCAGGCCCATGTTCTCCTGCAGCTCTGTCTGCTCTTTCACTGCTACCATTCCAGAAAGACCAGTTTACACTTTCCTATGTGTCCCACCCTCTGCAGTTGGCCTCCAGCCCCACCTCCACTTCTCCTAGATGCCCTTGCCAAGTTACCAGAAGCACCTTCCTTGCCAGATCCAAGCAGACACTTCGACTATATCCTGCATGGCCTGTCAGTATCTGACACTGTTGACCAAGCCCTCTTTTGTTGAAAGATTTCCTTCCAGCAGCTTTTAGGACCCACGCTCTCCTAATTTTCCAGCCAGCGCTGTGTAGGGAAAAGACAGGCTTTAACTGCAGCTCTGCCACAGGTCACTGTGTGTCCTTGGGCAGGTTGCTTAACTCTCCAAGACTCCTCTTTGAGTCAGGGATAATAATAGCCTCTACTCAGATTGGAGTAAGATATGAAAGTGCCTAGCACAGAGTTTGGCACATAGTAGTGCTCTATCCTCTTTCAATGGTGGAGTCAGCTTATCCCTGGATATCCATTCTCTCTGCAGTGATACAACCTTTGGTTCTTGGCTGGGTATGTGGCTGCCTAGAATAAAAGCTGCAATCCCAGCCTCCTCTTGCAGCTAAGTCTGGTCATGTGACTAAGTTTTAGCTAATGAGATGTATGTGAAAGTGTCATGTGAGACCTACTGAGAACTCTTCTTTAAAAAGAGCTGGTGTAGATCCTTTGGCTTCTTCTTCATCTGTGTCTTCATTTCACTGCTTGGAATGCATATGTGATAGCTGGAGCTCTAGCTGCCACCCTGAATCATGAGGACAAGTGTCATACCCAGAGGTTGCTGGAGCAGTAAGTGGAAAGACCCACATCTGGGAGGTCTTTGTGGAGCGCAGCTGACATACCAGCTCAGGACTGTCTTCCCTGAGGCTCTTATGTGCAATTTCTGTTACCTAAGTCAAAACTGATCCTGTTACAGAAATCTTTCCCCTTAAAAATGAGTGTTCTGGGGGTGGCTCCACAGTGTAGTGGTTAGCATGTCTGCTTTACACACAGAAGGGCCTGGGTTTGCACCCCAGGTGGAACCATGGACCATACCCCGGGCACGCCAGTCCCCAGGTGCACCAGGCCCCTGGGGTGCGCTGGGGGCGCCAGGCCCTGAGTGCATGCTGCGAGCGTGTGGGAGGAGACGCTTTGCCTTCAGAGATCCAGTTCTTAAGGGGAAAAGGCAACATCCATAGGTTAGAGGGGGAAGTGATGAGTGGGGGGGGAGAAAATTAAAGAAGGGGAAAAAAAAGTGTTCTGTTTTTGTCCCCTGTTTTATTTGCTCTGAGTTATCTCACCCTCTACCCATGGCTCTACTTACTCCACTATGGGTCCTTTCTGACAACTTCCAAAACTGTCTTGCTGGCTCAGCCCTCTTTCCTGAACTCCAACCCCACATATCCAGCTCTCTAATTACCATATACAATTAGTTAGTCATTTGACAAACACCTTTTGAGCACCTACATGATTGTCAGGCTATGTGCTGGATGAATCAGGCACAATCCCTGGCTTTAAGGAGCTCCCAGTCCAGAAGGGGAAAAGGCAGGTAAACAGATACTCATAAGGAAGCCCTAAGAGGGGCTTCCTGGGCAGCAAGATTAGAGGGAAGAGTTCCTGGCAGATGGGCATTGAACCAAGTCCTGAAAGGAGTTAGGCAGGTGGTTAGGACTGAGGTCAGGGAGGGTTTGACTGGACCTATTCCCAGGGTACTGGTGAGCTATGTAAGATTCCTAGACAGAAGCTGACTCGTTGGACCTGTGTTTCTGAAAGACTGCTCTGGCTGCCAGATAGGGTGGGGTGGTGAGACTAGATAGGGATGGGATGTCAGTGAAGAGGCTGCAGTAGCAATCCAGGTGCAAGATGATGGTGGCCTGAGTTAAGGGAGGGGCAGAGAGGTGAAGAGAGGTGGCTGGATTCCAGGGATATTTAGGAGAAAGCATGGGCATGGTTTGGTGATCAACTGATTGGGGCAGAAAAGCGATAGGCTATGATAACTCCCAGGTTTCTGGTTCCAGATGGAGACAGGGATATAAGAGGTCAGGTTTGAGGTATTGATATGTGGTTCTCTCTTGGGCGAAGTGGTGGGGTGAAGTGCCGAAGGATTCACAAGTGGAGAACTTAATGTAACTGAACAAAAGAGTTAAAGAGACTGGGGCAGAGTCCCTAGGAACAACCACCATGAAGGTCAGGTTGTCCTTGTGGCGTTCTCTCCATTCCCACTGGCCCAGCTAGGCCTTCTTACTGCCTGCTCACAGAGTCCTTCTCCAAACATGAAAGCTTCCGTCTCCCTATCCCCACCCAGCAGATGGCTAACCTCCTGACTGCCATTCAAGGCCTTTCTCCCCGGCCTTCGGCATCGACCCCATCCTCTGTATCCAATTTGCCTTGCCTTTGCTCCTCCCCTAGTACGCACCTCGTCTCAACTCTCCTCCCCCCACCCCAGGGAGGGGCTCTCTTGCCCTGGCCAGGCCGAAAATGCTGGGGACAAAGGTTTCCGGGAGAAGCACCGCGTACCCTCCAGACCTGGCTAAGAGGTTCAGGCCCGAACCTGGAGGGCTTTGGAGTACCCTAGACAGCCCTCAGTAGGGAGTCGGTGGCGTGACAAGGCCCAGCCCCGCGCAGGGGGAGGGGCCCCTCCGGAGCCGCCAGCCGGCCGTGGCCCCACCCCTCCAGGAGCCGGGCTAGAGTCTCGGGCTCTGATAGGACGGCACCAGGGGAGCCGCACGGCCTGGCCAATGAGCGTGGGCCGGGCGCGGCGGAGGGCGGAGGGCGGGGGAGCGAGAGCTGCCCGGAGCCGCTGCGCCGGAGGTCTGAGCTCGGCGATCGGGGGCCCAGGCTAGGCAGGCGGGGCGGGGCGCGCGCCGCGGGAGCGAGCCTGGCCGCCCGCGGGCCCGCGGAGACTGTCGCCGGACGCCGAGGTAGGATTCTGCGGGGACGGAACCTGGGTCAGGGAACCAGAGGGAAAGAACGCCTGGACGTCCGCTGGGAGCCTGCAGAGGGATGGTCTGCGAGGCAGTCTACGAGGGCAGCCGGGACCTCGACTGTGTGAGGATCCTCCCCCTTATGGCTGGGACTGGCTATACGGGGTGCCTCCCGGAACCTGCTTCTGTCTGCGCTGGCAGACGGGACCGCATCTATGCGGGCGCCCCACCATCTGCATCCCTTCCCCAGCTGTAGTGTGCGGGACTGCGTCCATACCCGACGCGCTACCCACCCCCGCCCCAGCTCTTGGTGGTGTCTATGCGGAGTGGGCCCAGACGGGTGCACCCACGTGTGGATCTGCGCTGAGTGCTCCACCCACACGGCCCTCCCCTGAGCCTTACTTCAAGAACTGGGGTGGGAGGCGGGGGATGAATGGAACTGACGAGGCGCGTGGCTTTAGCTGCGCAGTCCTCCCCTGGCTGGGGCGCGGGTGGTGGGGGGCGGCGAGGCCGGCATTGCGACTCCTGGGGCTTCTGGGGTCGCAGGGGCACAGAACTGGTGGCTCAGAAGGCGCACACGTGCGCAGGGACCTGTGTGTGGTGTTTGGAGGCGGGTGTGCGTGTGTCACGTGGACACAGGAGTGTGCCTGTGTGTGTGAGGGGTGTGCATTAGAGGAATGGAGTGTTGTGTGAGGGCGGGTCACGCGGACATCGGCGTGTGCCTATCCGGGATGGATGCGTGCGTGCCCTAAGGGTACAGGGTTGTGTAGGGAAGATTATGTCCCAGGTCACAGAACTGTATCTCAGCTAGTGCATAGAAGGCTGTATTATCTACCAGGAGCGCAGGAGGAACACACAGCTTGTGTCCTTGAGGATCCTAGGGAAGATGCCTTGGCCTCCCCCCTCCCCACAGCCCTCACTCCTTCATTCAGCACATACAGGTTGAGCACCCACTGTGTGCCAGGCTGTGTCCTAGGCCTATAGACTCAGGGGACCCCTACCTCCTTGGTCTCTTACCCTCAATACCCATACCAGGCAGAGAGATCATTTTAAACCTCATTAGACTGAGTAACTCCCTTGCTTAAAACTCTCCTCTGGATTTTGAGGCCTCCTGGTTTCTATCCGCAAAGACATTCCCCTCAAACCCCCAAGCCAAGCCCTGAGTCCCAGCCAAGAAATGGCTCTCTGTTATGTACAGTGTGAACTTCCATCTTCTCATCCTCTAAAATCCTTACTCAGTGGTCATGAAAGAGCTTAAATGCTACCTCCTCCAGGAAGCCATTCCTGAGGCCTGGCAGAGCGAGTGATGGCTTTCTCATCCAGGTATAACTCTGATTACCATCATGTACCTCTCATGCTGAACATCTTACTCCAGCCACATTGGCCTCCTTGCTTCTCCTCAGAGTGAGCAGTTTCACCTCACAGCCTGTGCGGTTGCTGGTACTTCTGCCTGAAATGCCCTTCCCAAATGTTCACACTGCTTTCTCCCTCAATTGCTTCAGATTCTACTCAAATCATGCATCAGGAAGGCCTTTCCTGACTACACTATATAAATAGCAACCCCCAGCCCCTCACTCTTGATCTCCCTTACACGATTATATTTTTCTCCATAGCATTACCACTTGACACATCTGTTAATTATAGGCTTTCTTGTTTGTGGCTTCTTGCCCCAGTAGAAATTAAACTACATGAAAGCAGGGACTTTGTCTTTTTGGTTGACTGCTTTGTCTCCCAGCTTCCAGCACAGTTCCTGGACACGTATAGCAGGTGCTCAGTGAGTATTTGTGGCATGAATGAATGACTCTGAATTTGCATCTCAGGAGTCTGTGTCCTGGCTGCTCCCCAGCTTGTGAACTCCTGGTCTGAGGCTAGGTCTCCTGCCCATCTGTCCTCCAGATTCCAAGTTCCTCATCTGGGACAACTGTGACCATATTTGCATAACAGAGATATTCTCTCTAGTAACTAGCAGGAGGATGGGGTGGATGGGGGTCGCGATATGAGCCTGGAGGTGGGGATACCTGTGTGGATGGGAGGTAATAGGAAAGGAAAGTGGAGGCCTGAATTTTGGACTTTTTAGAGGGGATTGACTTGGGTGACCTCCAGCAGACATGGGGAGAGGGCTTCAGGAGGAGATGTCTGAGCTGTCCTCCGGCAGCAAAGGAGAGGGGAGATGTGTTTCTTGGCAGAAGGCAACAGCTATGTACAAAGGCCTGGCAGCAGAACTCAGTCCGCAGTTCTGGAAGCTGCGAGAGGTGCGGTTTGGCCAGAGTGGACAGTAAGTTGGGTGAGGGGGGAGTAAGGCTGGTGATAAGGAGGGCTCCTGGGTTTCTGCCCTGGGAGAACTGGGAGGGTGGTGTTGCCATCTCTGCGATGGAGACAGGAAGAGCAGACTTGGGGAAAATGCTGAGTTGAATTGGGGCCCTGTTGAGTCTGAGCTGCCCAGGAACATGAAAGGGAGGAGACAGCTGGTTGGAAAGAATTGGGCTGGAGGTGCAGACCTGCTGTGGAGGATGAGGAAGTGCAGAGGTAGAGGGGGAGGCCTGGAGACCATCAGCCAAGGTGCACTGAGGATGCGCTGAGGGTTGCTGCGCCAAATCGGTCAGAGCCCACCTCAGTGCTTGAGGCCTCCCCTGGGATGGTGGGAGGGGGCGTCCTCACAGCAGGCATCCTCAAGTATGACTTGGCACCAGACGCTTTCCCTAGAGGGGACTGAGTCATCATGGTGGAGGCGGGAGCCTCCAAGGGCACCCGTTGCCAGGGCCATCCAGACACTTGTCAGGAGCGTAAACACAGCTCCTGTGAGGCAGCCTGGCGATGTCAGAGCCATCTTCCATGTCTGGCCTGAGTAGCTAGACCACCTCCTTACAGCTTTCTCTTTTGGCTAGTCCTCTATCTGTTAGTGCTGTGTGTCCTCTCTGCCTGGATTGTAGCTGGTTTTCTGCTAAACTTGGCCCTGAGGTTCACAGCAGCCTTTCAGAACTCAGAGTGAGGTCTGACTGGTGCCTGAAGTCATCCCAGGGGGTGCCACTTGAACCAGCTGGGATGAGAGCAGGATCTGCTGCTCTTTCCGGTTCTGGGCCTCCTCTGAGGGACCCAGGTGGATGTGGCACATTCTAAAGAGGAGGCCTGGCCAAGTAGGATCTCAGAACCAGGGTCTGCATCCCTTGGGAATAGCCAGGCACCTGTGGGTGGGGGATGTAGCCTAGCAGGAGGAGTCTGAGAGTAATGTGCCAGGCCTTTTTGGAGCCAGGGTACAGATATGGGGCTGTACTTAGTACATCAAGGCTCTCCTTCAGTGGCTTCTTGACACAGGTACATCCTAGCCCCACACTGCTTGGGCACAGACTTCTTCAGCGTCTACAATCTCATCTACTTCCTTTCACAACCCTGGGAGTTGGCAGGATGGTAGCCATCTGATTCATAAATGAGGAAACAGCCTCAAGAGGCTCCATGACTTGTTCAAGACAACATAGCCCCAGCCTGGGTGATCAGGATTGGGGTAGCTTTTCCCAGCGAGGGAGAGCCTGAGCCTGGCTATTCTTGGCTGCAGACTAGGCAGAACAGTGGGAAGCTCCCCATGCCTGGAGGAGTCCTTGCTCTGCCCTGGATCTGGGTCCCAGCCTGTCTGTCCATTTTTCGCCCATGCGGCCCCTAGTTATCTGCCGAGTTAGTTTCTACAGAGCATTTTCTGGGGCCTCAGATTGGGGAGAGCCTTGAGAGATCCCTGGGGGAGCTGCCAGAGGCCTGGATTCTGCCCAAGACACAAGCCCAACCTAGCAGGCAGCCCCGGCTGATGGACAGGTGACCATGTTGTAAGTTTAAACTTGATCTTCTGCATTTAGATTCCAGTGGATCCCACAGTACAGATGATCACACTTACACATGCCTATAGACAACACCAATAGTATTCTGTGTTCATACAGATATGTGCCTATGTGTGGAACCCCGCCCCCCTATACACACAGACACAAGCCATCACCCCAGACTCACAGCCCTGCTTACACACATTCTCTCAAGTGCGGACACATGCCCTCACATGCATAGCCTAGGGTGCCAGGCCCTGTCGCCTGGACACGAGGCGGGAACCTGGGGCCTCCCAGACCGCCTCTCAAACAGACATGCTTAGTCACCTGAATTTGATCCAGGCGGGAGGGAGGGTGGAGAGCCTGACGTCAGCACTCACAGCCTCCTTGTGCCGCCCTCGCATCCATCTGGGCTACAGCATGTGCCAGGCAATCACAACAACAGCAGCACACAAAAACTCACTTTTTTTTACGGGGCTTCCTTTGTGGCAGGCCCAGTTCTGAGCCCTGCATGGGCGTTCCCTCCTTTACTCCTCACAACCGCCTGCTCAGGGAACTGAGACTGCTAGTAACCCCATTCTGCAGATGAGGAAAACCCAGGCACAGAGGTGCAGTCACGTGCCCATGGGCTTGGCCAGGAAGGTGCAAAGCCTAAACCAGGTAACAGGGCCCCAGGCTGGAGCAGGAGGGCTCTGCTCTGACTTACTGTGTGACTCCTGGACCATCCCTGATGTTGCTGGGCCTCTTTCTTCCCCGGAGAAAAGGGGAAGGGAGTTAAAGGAGGAGGAAATCAGATGCAAATTTTATGGACTATGGCAGCCTTTGGCCTCTGCTGGTGGTAGCTGTCTCCCTCTGTCCCTGCCCAGAACCAGAGGCAGGAACTCCTGACACTGTGATTCATTTCCTGCCATGGGCTGGGGCCTTAGGCTTGTTGGGATTCCCTCTCTGAGGCTGCTTTCCCATCTATCTAATGGGGACCGGGCAGTAATGATCACTATGGCAACCACTTATTCATTCAACAAATGTTTATCGAGCTCCTAGTCTGTGCCAGGCACAGCTGAAGACACCAATGATCTTATAGAGACAAGGCCAGCAAAGCCTTAATATATGGAGTTTATATTCTGGTGAGAGAAAAAGGGCCTGCAAAGTGAGGAGGATGGGCAGCAGAGTGGGCCACTTACAGGGAGGAGTGGGATGGATGAGCCAGGCTTGGAAGGCCCCCTTCAGTCTTGGCTTCCTTCTTCTTCCTGCAATGGTTCCCAGAACCTCTCTGATAATCTAACTCCAGTCACTGCCCCCTCTCACCTCCTCCAGCCCTATTCACCCTTCTCTCATCTCTTCCAGGGAGGCCTCCTTGATGTTCTAGCCTCACCCACATACACACATACTCTTCTGCTCTGGGTTCAGCCTCACGTCTTTTCCTGTTACCAATCTGGATCCCCTTCTCTCTTCCTTTCGGCATGTCAACATCAGCTTCACCACCTCTGGGCTTCCACTCATTCAACACTCTGTGGACCAGGCACAGGGTTCTGGACCACACCCTTATCCGCGATCTATCTCTAAGCCCCGCTGTGGCCCTAAGGAATTTGGGAAGGTCTCACATCCATAGTATAGCCAAAGAGACTGAGGCTTAGAGTCGGGAAGGAGCCTGTCCAGGGCACCACAGTAGGTTGGCAGGCAGGATTGGGACTCAGCCTAGGCTCCTTTGTGGCCAGTGGATTCCAGTGCCCCCCTGACATCTGTCAAAGCAGTGAAACAGAGACCATGTTTTTAAAGTCACTGTGTGGGGACAGAGGAAGTTACTGTGCAGGGACAGAGGAAGTTACCACCAGACAGGAAGGGCAGAAGGTCAGGAGTTTACTCACTTTTCCTAAGAAGATGCCTAGTTTGGCCCAAGAATGGGGAGGGGCATTGGGTTGGAGTGGGGCCTGTGCTTGGCCTGGGGCAGAAATGGAGTCCCAGCCTGAGTGTCACAATTCAACTTGGGTTCAGTGTTTAGCCCAGGATTGTGGTCAAGGGTAAGGGCCAGTACCGGAGGTTGGAGGTTGGTTTGGGGTTCAAGTCCTTGGCCTGGGACCTCGTTTGGGGCTCAGACTGCAATATGGCCAGGGTAGGTATAAAGCCAGGCCAGGGGGAATATCTTAGTCTGAGAAAATGTAGCAAAACATTTTGGCTACACAAATAAACTGGAAGGGAAAACCAGAAAAAATAAAGAATGACCTTTTAGTGCAGTGTAGTCTCTCTTAACAGCTACCAAAGCAGAGTCCCCTTCCCTAATGGACTTTGTCCTGGGCTGCAGGTTCTGCTGGAGCAGAGAAGGCAGTAATGGGAGACTTACTTTGGAAGAGGCCTCCCTGAAGGAGGTGATAGAAGCTGGAGTCCCAGGGAAATCTTCCTGGAAATTGTGAGAAGGGTAGGGGTGGAAGGCTGGAATATCAGGGAGGCCTCCCTGAAGGAGGTGAGTGGGCCTGGAGCATCTGGGAGGCCTCTGCATTACCAGCACCCAGCCAGCTTCCAGGCGGCAGCGTTGGAATGCTCTGCTGTCCAGGGGTGGGGCTGGTGAGTCACTGGGATGTCTGCTGGTTTAGGGCCTGAGCTGACCCTGGACTCTGTTTCTCCTAGGGCTGCTAGGCCTCCAGTATTCTGCCTATATCTGTCTGTCCTGACTCCAGAGGATCAGATTCTTCCTCCTTCCCTAAGAAGCCAGCAAGGTAGGCATGACTATGCCTGTTTTACAGATGGGAATACTAGAAGTCTAGAGGGCTGGTGTGCAGCAGAGCCAGATGAGTTCCTAGAACTCCTTCACTTAGTAGGGACAGACCTGAGTTTGAATGCTGGCAACCCAGTCAGAGGGAACAGGCAGGGTAGGGCTGCAATGGGAGAAGAGCCTAGAAATCTGACCTCCTTGCTCTGTGGCCAATTTCAAGCCTTTTCTGCCCTCTCTTCTCAGGTTCCCAATAAGGCTGCACAGAGGACCCCCTTGATTGCAGCAATGGAGGGGGGCCCAGCAATTTGCTGCCAGGACCCTCGGGCAGAGTTGGTGGAGCGAGTGGCAGCCATCGATGTGGCCCACTTAGAGGAGGCGATGGAGGCCCAGGGCCTGCCAGGAACGGTGTGGACCCTCCGCCACGGGCCAGAGCTGCCTCCATGATCCCCGCAGTGCTTCAAGACTTCCCCTAGCCCGGCCCAACCTCTCAGCTAGGAAGTTTTCCCTGCAGGAGCGGCCAGCAGGGAGCTGCCTGGAGGCCCAGGTTGGACCTTACGCCACAGGGCCTGCCAGCCACATCTCCCCACGGGCCTGGCGGAGGCCCACCATCGAGTCCCACCATGTGGCCATCTCGGACGCAGAGGTTGGTCGGGCAGAGCTAGGGAGTGCTCACAAACTTTTTAGTAGTCCTCAGTGAAGACCCTTTCTGTTCCTATTTCTGCGACACAGCTGTGTAGCCTTTAGTTTGCATATCCCCAGAGCTGGAGAGCTTACTACTTCACAGTAAGGCCTCTTCGCACCCAGGGGAGCTCTATCTGAGCCAACCTCTGCCTCCTATAATTCCCACCGTTCTCAGCGCCACCCAGTCCAGGCCTTGGAAATAGGCTCCTCCCTTATCCCCCAAAAGTCCTCTTAGAGATTTGAAGACAGACATAGTGTCCTTCCACCCCAAGACTTTTCCAGCTTGAGCCCCCACCCTTAATCCTGCTTTCTTGAGTCTGCTCTGACCCAGAAGCTGCCAGCATGGTTCCAGCCTCTAGGCTTCCACCGGCTCTGTCCTTGCCACTTAGATCTGAAAGTGAACCTGAGTACTGAGCACTCTCTGGCCTTCAGAGGCTGAGCTTTTTATGCCTGAGCCAGGACTCTGGTCTTTTGTCCCCAAGGCTCTTTTCCTCCTTTTTGTCACGCTGTCTAAACCTCACATTCAGCTGTTTCTGGCAATACTTGCTCATGGATTTCTTATAGATTTGGATCTCCCAGAGGCAAACATCCAGGCAGAAATCAGTGCTATTTTTCCTTCCCTACTTCCTAGGAAGCAAAGTATAACCATGGCTCACCATTCATGTTTTCAAACGTCATCCAAGGCGCTCTTGTCACTTTTGGTGGTGTTGGCTCCATCAAGTTTCCTCATCCCAACTTGAAAGGTTGATGAGACCTGGGGTCTGGGAGTGAGGGCCAGCACTGGGCCTTGAATGGGCTCCTGAGGTAGGAGCATTGCTGCCTCTGGATCAAGCCTTACCTGATGCTCCTCTTTACCCCCTCCCCCACCCCCCAGGACTGTGTGCAGCTGAACCAGTACAAGCTGCAGAGTGAAATTGGCAAGGTAGGACTGGGGCAGGCCAGGAGCAGTGAGAACTTCGTTTGGGGCTTTGCGAAGGCAGTCTGTCTGGATCCTCTGCTTGGTATAATCCCTTCTTCTCTGGGAATGTGATACAGAGGCAGGAAGGCCCAGGCCTGAAGTGAGGAAAATTTTGTTCTCTTTAGGAAATACCTGGGGTGGGTGGGGGACGGACGTGGGCGATGACTCCTGATTCCTGACTCCCTAGAGTTGTTGATGGAAGATAAGGAGGGGCTGGGGGAAGCATGGAGCTGCATTGAGCCAGGCAGGGGCAGGTACCAGGGCTCAGGAACCCCATCCCCATCTGCCTGAAATCGATGCCCATTGGTGGTGGGGGGCGGAGAAGGGATTTAAGAGGAGGAGGCTGGAGGTGTTCTGGCTCTCCTTTTCCTGAGTTAGTCTTGGGGGTGATCGCTCTGCCCAGGTGGGGCTGACCTGTGCCTGTCCGCAGGGTGCCTACGGTGTGGTGAGGCTGGCCTACAATGAAAGTGAAGACAGGCACTATGTGAGTCTGGGGATAGGAGGGAGGTGTTGCCCAAGCTGGGTCCTAGAAAGCTGGGGTGGGGGATGGGCAGAATCTGGGAAGACGAAGGACAAGCTGCCTCTGAAGGGAGTGAACTCCTGTCCTTAGGGGTTGCAAAGACAGTGAGTTTCTTGACCCTGGGAATATGCAAGCAGCGGCTGGATGCCTCTGAGGGGAGAGCTCTAGAAAGGCTTATTGGGGAATAGGGGTAAGGCCTAAGCTCAGGTGTGGCCACCTGCTCACCCAGTTTAACCACACCAGCCATACCCTCAATGCCAGTTGCAGATGCCCAATGTGCCTTTCTGGACTCATTCCACCATAAGCAGCCTGTTCTAGCCCCTGGTGGCTACACACAGTGACATTTCTGCCTCTCCTTCTTCAGGCAATGAAAGTTCTTTCCAAAAAGAAGTTACTGAAACAGTATGGTTTTCCACGTATGTATCTGTCTGGTCCTCTACTTGGGAGCCCCTAGCCTAGGGGGAGATTTTGGTCTCTAGCTAGTTTTTGTTAGGACTGGGGATGGAAGGAGGACCTCGTGAACAAAGGCAGGCGTGTGCTTGGTGGCTTGGGGACAAGACTATGGTCTTGCAAGATTCTTGCTTGAGGTCCAGCCTGCTGCTACAGGGGCTTGACTCCCCCTCGGTCACAGGTCGCCCTCCTCCAAGAGGGTCCCAAGCTGCACAGGGAGGACCAGCCAAGCAGCTGCCCACTAGAGCGGGTGTACCAGGAGATTGCCATCCTGAAAAAGCTGGACCATGTGAATGTGGTCAAGCTGATCGAGGTAGGTGGCCATGGTGAGTGGTTGAGAATCTGTGTCTCAACCTGTTGAGCAGCCTCTGGTGCTGGGGGCACTCAGCACAGACCTGGGGATCCCACTGAGGGAGCAGATATGGCTGAGGCCTCCGAGGTCACAGCTAGACTTGGGGCAGGGGCTGCAGGGAAACTTCAGGAGTAAGTTCAGGGTGGTCTCAGAGTCTCACTGAGAGTGAGTGTTTATGATTTTTGAGACCTCATCCGTCTGTGCCTGCTCAGTTCCTGTTCCATTGTCTGGGGTGGCTATAGAACATGCTGTGGGTTGGGGGCTGGTGAGGACAAGGAAGCCTGGGACTCTTATTTCATGCCTCCTCAAGCCTTATGTCTGCTCCTCCTGACCAGGTCCTGGATGACCCAGCTGAGGACAACCTCTATTTAGGTGAGTGACCCAGTTCATTCCCAAAGCAACTTACCTGGGGTCAGTCCAAGGGCTTCTCACAGACACATATGACCTTCAGGAGGGCAAGGAGGAAACACACGTTCTCTATCCCTAGGTTCCCTTGCCCAGCCCCACTGAAACAGGCTCAAAATATCCAGTTAGATTCAACAGATATTTCCAAGCCCCGCCTCTACTGATCAGAGAGACAATGAGTCAGTAGATACAGGAAGCAGGATACGTGCTGTGGGTTCCCAGACCCTGTCTAATAGCTCTGTGCCTCAGTTTCCTCACCTGTAAAATGGGGATAATAATGGTATCACTTCATATGGTTGATGTGAGGAGTAAATGAGTTATTATATGCAAGATACATTAGCTATTATTGTTAGTGTTAACGTTATTAAGTTCATAGTGCCTGATTCATGGCTGGGCTTAGAGGCCCTCAGGAAAAGGGGCAGAAGGAAGACTGGTGTATGAATTAGAGGCCAAGGCTTTAGTCTCCACTCCCTTTCCTACCTACCTAATGCTATGACCTTTAGAAAACTTTCTGCCTCGTAGAAGGGGTTCATGCTGAATCAGATGAGGCACATTCATAGTAGACCCCACTCTCACCCATTTACCTGCTTTGATACTGTGGAACCCCTGTCCTGTCCCTCCCTCAAGTATGCCTGGATGCCTGCCCGCTCCCGGCCTCCAGAACAGGAAGGGACCTTGGCATCGCCTGCCTGCCAGCTTGGCTGCACCTTACCTTCTTTTCTTTTCTTTTCTTTCAGTGTTTGACCTCCTGAGAAAGGGGTGAGTTCCCCATCCCTATCAGGCAGGTCAAGTCTCATCCAGGCCTTCCTTTCCCTCCCTGTGTCCCTAGTCCTGGAATCAGCTACTCTAGGGGAAAGCAGAGGCCCAGGTCCTCCCCTTGCGGAGCTGTGGTCTGGGCTGAAATGAGAGACCAAGAGGATGATTCTTTGAAGGCTGGTGGGGGTCAGTGAGGCTGGAATAATCAGGGAGGCCTCTGGAAGACGGGGTGGGTTTTGAACCAGGCCTTGAAGAACTGGAAAGAAGATTTTGATGGAGGAGAGAGAGAAGAAAGAAGTGTTTCTCAAGTAAAAGTATAGAGATGGGATTCAACTCTTACATGTATTCAAATCACAAAGGGTTCTCTCAGCTTTACAAATTTGTAAGGTGGATGGGTGGGACTTCATTCCGTCCCATTTACAAGAGGGGAAGCTGAGGTTCAGAGAGGGTAAGTGGCTTGCCCACCATCACACAGTAAGTCTCATGAAACCTAGGGTTCTAACTCGTGTTGCCTTATTTGGCCTTCTCAGGGTATGTGCAGAGCAGCAGATGGGCATGGGCCTGGGTGGACTGGAGGCCCTGATTGCTGAGGTCTCGAATACAGGCTATGGTTTGGGGGAGAGGGCAGACAGTGGTGTCCCTTTAAGACCCAGGGTCCTTGAAATGTTCTTAATCTCTATTCAAAGTGAGAAGTATGAGTTTCACATTGCCATTCTATATCTGTAACTGGAACCAAAGTTTAACAAAACAGCACATATCCTTATTACATGATATACTCTGATATATTCTACTTGATTAGAAAAAAAGCGTAGCCACCCACTAACTTATTTCATGACCCTCTGTTGGATCTGGACCTACAGTATGAAAAACACTGCTCTAACTGGCATCTTTGCAACTGCTTGATTATAGGTAATTAAGTACTTAGAAGAAGTGATATTGAGCCAATCAGAAATTAAGATAAACCTAATTTGAAATTATAATGATTATAAAGGGATATTTGGTGTGTTTTTAAAATTTCATTATATGGGAAAAAGCTAATCTCTTGGGTCCTCAGAGCCCGTTTAAATATAGAGGGCTCCTGGGAGAGGCTGGAAGGGCCCAGCCCCTGTTCCCCTTCATCTGCTGCCTGCCTTTCTTCAACCCGATTCAGCTGAAACCCCTTCTCTTCTCCCTCCCCGCAGGCCAGTCATGGAGGTGCCCTGCGACAAGCCCTTCCCCGAGGAGCAAGCTCGCCTCTACCTGCGGGACATCATCCTGGGCCTTGAGTACTGTGAGTGAGGGGCTGCCTGGCCCCTGGCACTGGGGACAGGGAACAGGGGAGGGGTGCACCGGACAGGGCGTAGCCCAGGCTGAGCGGCTCTGAGCAGTTTCTGTCAGTCAGCAGTTATTGGCCAACCAGCTTCCGTTGGGGGCAGAGGCATGGACCTGCTTAGTACTATTTGACTGGGCCAAAAACTCTTGAAAGGGGGTGGCAGCGGACTTCATCGGGCATGCGCCAGGTCCTTCACAGTTCCTGGTCACCATTAAGTCATTCTGCGTCTTGGGCATTCGGTCTACATTTCTCTCTGCTGAGTTCTTAGCCAAGCTTAGCCTCTCTACAGGGCCTCAAGAGATGTGGGAAGGAAGAAATTGATGTCCAGCTGCTCAAGCGTTTGTCCTGTCGTGGAACATGTGGGTGGTGACGGGGTATCTACTCTGAGGGGCCCTAAAGTGACGAGAGCTCAGGAAGGAGGATGTTAGTTTAGCCTCTATCTATGTAATCCCTTTATTCATTCATTTATTCATTTCATCCATTCATTTACGAGTACCTACTAAGTAACCGCTGGTGGCAGGGGAGATGACAAGGACCTGGATGTGACGTCAAGGAGGACAGGAATCTAAACAGGCAGATGATGTAGTACAGTGCCTGCCCAGCTTGGAGAGGCACGGGGGCTGTCAGAGCACTGAGAGGTCAAGGGAGGCTTCCCAGAGGAAGCTACTTGTGCCGAGTCCTACACGATGAGTAGGAGTTTGTTGGTCAGGCTTGAGGGGTGTGTGAGAGAGTCCAGCAGGCAGAGAGAACTGCATGGCAAAGGCACAGACGGGAGTGGGCACGTACTACTTTAGAATGGGGAGAAGTTCAGTTTTGTTGAAGCGTGAGGGGAGCAGGAGATCATAGTGAAAATGATACAGCAAATGCTGTTCAGGCCACACTTGAGGGATGGGAGTGCCGCCACAGAAGGCATTCATGACTTCATCCTGTCAGAATTGCGAACCCCCCGAGGCTTTGAGCGGGAGAGGGGCATGATAGGATTTGCATCTGAGAAAGCTCTGTCTAGCAGCAGTGTGGTGGCTGGATAAAGGGCGAGAGGCGGCCAGCTGGTTAGGGAGGAGGCTGTTTCTATAGCCAAGTGACAGATGGCGAGGCCTGGATTAGGACAGTGGCAGTGGGGAGGAGATGAGGAGAAGGAGGTGGGGTGGCCAGACACCTAGGCTTCTGGTCTGGTTTGGAAAGCAAGAGTGGTGCCCATCTTTCTAAAATCTTAGCTTGGTTTATCAGGAGCATATTTTCCCCCTGGGGGAACAGGATTAGGGCCCAGCTGAGGTGACAGGAACCAGGACTGTTTTTATCTCACTTGAGCCACTCCAATGCCCTCAGATTAATATTCTCTTTGTATATAAGGGAAAACTGAGGCACAGAGGGAGGAAGTGTTGTGGCATGATCAATTCTAAGACCTGTGGAGTCAATTGAGCTGAAGTGATTAGCCGGCCTGCGACTGAGTCTCTACCACGCAGGATCAGAGGAGATCAGCCCTGAGAGCCCAAAAGAGGCAGTTTATAAAGCCTAGAACCACATCCTGGTTAACATCAAACAAGCAGATTACAGAAGCAGAAGTTGGCCCACTTGAAAATTTTCCGCCCTTAACAGAAGGCTTTGCAGAAAGTCTTTAGCAAGGGCCTAGAGGTATAGCAGGAAGGGGCCATTTCGCCCTGGGTGTGGTCAACAGTGGGCACCACCCTGTACCAGCTTGGCCTCCACCCCATCCTATCCTGGGACCTTCTCTCCCCTGAGGGTCTGTTATCTCTTATTCTGTTCCCCCACCTTGCCCTCCAAAAAAAAAAAAAAAAAAAAACGACATCCTATTTCGATAAAGTCTTATCAAGACCCAGCTAGTCACAGTGAAGTGCTTCTCAGGCCGGATTGGTGAGCACCAGGGCTGAACAGGCAATTGAATAGAGGCACCAGGCACTGATGACCTGCCTTGTGATTCTAGTCTCCCTAAGGGAGCCCTGAGGCTGCCACAGAAGGCTCTGTGGTTGGAAAGTCCAGGCCTGATTCTTATCGATGGAGCAAGTGCCGCAATGCAGGTGTGAGAAGCAGCCAGATCTGGAATATATCTTAGAGGCTGAGCCCATAGGACTTGCTGATGAATTAATTGGATGTGGGGTCTGAGAGAGACACCTGAGCAACTGGTAATATGCCATTACCAGTTGGGAATGGGAAAGACTAGAGGAGGAGCAGGGGTTTTCCGTTTTGTTTGGTGGTGGCGGTGGTGATGGGGATTGCAGACAGAGATCAAATTCTGAATTAGAGGTGTTATTAAGAAATACTGAGATATATATTGGATATTTACTGGATATTCATGTAGATAAAGAGCCTGGAGTTCAGGGGTGAGGCTAAGGTTTGAGATAAGAATTTGAGACCATTTTTCATGGCCAGATACGCAGCCCCTTGAGCCTTTGTGCTCTGATGGGTGTGTGCCAAATCCCTTGTGTGCTCTTGGTACACAGGCTATCACTACAGGACCATTGGTTTTGTTGTTATTGTTATGTAACACTCACTCCCTTGGTCTCCAGCCTTCGTTTTCTCCTCCTCTTACTCCTCCTCCCCCTCTCCTGCTCTTCTTTCCATCTTTCTCTCCTACAACATCCTTGGGTCGTCAGTCCAGGGGAAAGTATTTGCTGAGGAGTGAGCCTATAGCGGATGGCAGGAGGGTGGGGTCAGTGCCTTTGCTCAGCCTGAGTTGCCCATCTCTTCCCAACAGTGCTGGCCCTAGAAAGCAGGGTGAGCGCCCTGCCTACTAGACAAGGCTGACCCTTACTCTTCCATGTTCATCACAGCAGTTCCAAGGCCTGGGGTGCCCTCCCTCTCTGAATCTCCTTCAGCCCAGAGTCCCTAGGGCTGAGGCAGTACTTCTGCAGGATACCCCCCAATCCTGCCCTAAGCCTGAGAAAGGAAGACTTCTGACTAGGCTGGGTGGGGAATCAGACTGAGGAAAGGTTTTGATGGGCTTTGAGCCTGCAGACAGTGCTCACGTGCAAGGGTCAGTGATGGCCCTTTTCCCAGTTTCCTCCGACCTGCTCCTTCAGCAACAGGTCCCTTGATTGCCATGGAGAGAGCCCTAGACTTGGAGTCCAAAGGCTTCTAAGAGTCCCATCCTGTCTGCTTCGAATGGCCTTGGCTAGCCTCAGTGTCTTCACTGCAGAGTGGAGCAGAAGACCTCACAATTCTCTTCCGAGGTCCTCACGAAGTTTGAGATGGCCTTCCCTGGCCAGGCAAGGGCAGGTGGGGGGTTCTGGGCAGCATTCCCCCAAGGCCAGCACTCAAGCTGCCTCTCTCTGCAGTGCACTGCCAGAAGATCATCCACAGGGACATCAAGCCATCCAACCTGCTCCTAGGGGACGACGGGCACGTCAAGATTGCCGACTTCGGTGTCAGCAACCAGTTTGAGGGGAATGATGCTCAGCTATCCAGCACAGCTGGGACCCCAGCCTTCATGGCCCCAGAGGCCATTTCTGAGTCTGGCCAGAGCTTCAGTGGAAAGGTGGCTTCCAGGGCCTGGGCCGGGTTGGGGTTCAGGTGGAGGGGTGAGATAGCGTGCAGCAGGGCCAGGTTTCTAACCTGAGGGTCCTTGTGTCTCAGGGTGAACACTGAACATAGTTCTTTCCTTCATGTTTACCTCTTCCTAGAGTCCTACAAACTTTGGCCTCTTTTCATTTTCCAGCAAAATGGCACCCAGTCTCCCCTGCAGATATTTCCTGCCAGCTGTTCTGTGCTGAGTAATGGACTGGGCTGTGGACAGACAGAGCCCACACAGCCCAGCTCTCTGCCTTTCTGGAGATGGTGGAAAGGGCAGGAGAGCTCATGTTTGGGGAAGTTGGAGGCTCAACTCAGACTTCTTGGGACATGGCAGGGTTTGAACGAGGCTTTGAAAAATGGGAAGGATTTGAGCAGGAGGTAGAGCATAGAGAATGTACCAGAGAAGTGAGGGGCACGGGCTAGGGCATGGTGGGGCTTGGAAGGCATTAAGTCCTAGAAGTTTGACCTTTTTCCTAATGACAGAGGCAGGGGGCAAAGCTTTCTGAGCAGGGGCTGTAGTTCACTGTGTCCCCAGGCACATACCTGTTTTCACCTGTGGAATGCTGGCTGCCCCACTGCGCCCTGCCAAAGAGGCAGTGGATGAGAGGTATTTGGACACATGAGTGAGTATGGAGCTCAAGAGGTCAGGGATGTAGGTAGATTTTTAATTCCAAATTTACAGAAAAATTGCAAGAATAATACAAAAAAATCTTATATGTCTTTTTAATCAGATTCATCAATTATTGACATTTTATCCATTTACCTTTTCACCATCTCTCCTTATATTTACATATATGCATATGACACTTTTCTGAGCCATTTGAGAGTTAAGCTGGAGAATTATCCAACTTTATCATTAAATACTTTGGTGGATGTTTTCTAAGAACAAGGACATTCTCTTATATAACCTCAGTACAATGATCAAAATTAGAAAATTTATCATTGATAAAAGACTATTATATAATGAACTTCATTCAGATTTCACCATTTGTCCCGATACTGTCCTTAAAAGTCTTATGTTGTTCTGGTTCAGCATCCCATCCAGGGTCTGTCACTGCATTCACTTATCATGACTCTTTGGTGTCCTTTCATCTGGATGAGTTCTGTGGCCTCTCTCTCTTTCATGACCTTGACATTTTGAAGAGAACAGGCCTGTTGTTTTATAATGTCAATTTGCATTTGCCTGGTGTTCCCTTATTGGATTCAGATGACGCATCTGTGGCCAGAATATGTGGGCAGGGATTTGAGAATCATTCACATGAGAGAAAAAGGGGACACCAGGAGAGGAGATGAGGTTCCAAAAGGGAAAATGTGGAGAGAGCACATGTTAGAACCGGAGCACGAGGGAGCTGGGAGAAGTGAAGTGGACAGGGGCCAGGGTCTTGGTGTGAGCAGGGGCTGTTTCTGGGGTCAGAGAAAAGGGAGATGGTGGCTTCACCAGTGGATCATTAGGAAAAGGGATGAGCTGGTTTAGCGCTCAGTACAGACCACTGTTTCTGGAGTGCATCTGCACGACGGGTACAGCAAATGCAACCTGTAGATGAAGGAAGTTTTGCACCTGCTGAGTTAGAAACTTACCTGGTTTAGGCCTGTTCCAAGGAGACTTAGGACCTCCAAAGGGCAGGGGCCCTGTTCTGGTCATCCCTGTGTCCCAGTGCTCAGCACAGAGTCGGGCATGGAGCAAGGGTCTGGGAGTGTTTTTTGAGTGAATACACAACTGAGGAAGGAGGTTCTCTGCACGCCTTCTCCCACAGCCTGCTGGAACTGGGTGGGCAAAGCTGTTGGTTCCTTCGGGGGACGGATATGAGCTGTTTTCTTTCTAGGCCTTGGATGTGTGGGCCACCGGGGTCACGCTGTACTGCTTCATCTATGGGAAGGTGAGTATTGGGTGGACAGGCACCAGGGGCTGCGCCAAACAGAATCAAGATAAATAACAGGTGCAGGCCTTCCCTTTGTGTCCTAAAGTAAAATAACGTTTGAAAGAGGCCACTTGCTTCCTCCCTCAGAGAAGACTGAGGGAAAAGAGGCTTTTTCTGTTTTTCTCTTGTTCCCTTGTGAGGGGATTCATGTGTGAGAGTCCTAGGACAGCAGGCATTCAGAGGGGAGGTGAAGATAGTGGTGTCATCATCTCCAGTCCGAGTGCTCCCTGTCCTTCTCTGTCCTTCTGCCCCTTGATGCCATTCATTTATTCACACACTCAGTCATTTATTCATTCACCAAATTGTTCTTGATTCCCACTCTGGGTCAGGCTGGGCTTTGGGGATGTCCATCACTGACTTGGCTGAGATGTCTGTTCACAAATGCTCCCACTCTAATGACTGCATTGAGGGGCAGGAGGGAATCTCAGTAAACATGTCCCCAAATTTCAGGCCCTGGGAGTGGAGGCCTTTCTGCAGGTGGCTATAACGCTGGTGGGTCTGCCTAGCTTCATGATGCCCTCAGTGACATATTCCGTCAGTCAGCGTTTGTTGAGCACTACTGTGTGTCAGGCCCTGAACAAGTTGGATGGGTTCCCTCCCATCTAAGGGGGCACCCAGAGCTGCCCCCACCACCGGAGAGTTGAGGCCAGTCTGTCAGCATGAGCTGAGGCTCCGGGCCTGCATCCTTTGTCTACTTCTTCACCTGTAGTGCCCGTTCATCGATGATTACATCCTGGCCTTGCACAAGAAGATCAAGAATGAGGCTGTGGTGTTTCCCGATGAGTGAGTTGTCTGCCAAGGGGTCCCCTGCCCACCCCAGAAAGGCATGTTGGAATTTTAGCAGAGCTTTTGCCCTTTGAAGGCCCCGCTTCCTCCTATAGATCTGGAGGTGGGGGTGCTATTCCCTGGGAAGGTCCCCTGTGCAGATGGAGGTCTAGGACCCTGTGCAGGGTCTCTGAGAGCAGTGGGTCAGATGGATCTCACTGGCAGATAGAGCTCTGAGGTCAGGAATTGGGCAGGTATGACCTAGGCCCCATATTCACATGGCTCCTTCACTGAAGGCTCCTATGGGGGCAATGGCACCAATTCCATGCAGACCCTAGAACCTCTACCTTCTCCCCACCCTGTGTGGCTTCAAGGTGGCAGTGTGCTCCCCCATTTCACAGATGGAAAAGTGGAGGCATGGAGGAGAATTATCATCGGGTCTGGGGTTTGAAGCCTCTCCCTTCTACCAGCCTTCCTTCGTGACTGAGGTCTCTGAGCCCAGAGTGACTGTGTAGAGACCTTCCTGCTCAGCCATGGTTCCTCTGATTATGATTAAAGTGCCCAGGGCAGGTCACAAACCAACCTAGGAGTCGTCCTCAATGATTCCTGCTCCCTCGTGCCCACTTCCTGTCTGGTCCCCAAGGCCTCTTGAATCCACCTCTTATATATCTCTTGGCTCCATTGCCTCCTGTGCCTGCTTCATTCAGCCCTCAGCCTTGTCCAGTCACCTCCTCTCTGGTCTTCCTGCTATCAGCCTCTATCCTGTCCAGCCACCACAATCAGGCCAGGTTGACCCTGATAAAGCACAAATATCACCATATCTCCTGCTTAAAAATTTTCTGAAGCTTCCCAAAGCCCACAGGAAGAGGCCATGCCCTGGCCCTGGCATTCCAGGATCTCTGGGTTTTGCCACCACATTGCCCCTTGCCTGCAACACTAGTCAACTGGATCCATCTCTTCCTGTAATTGCCTGTCTCCTGTGCCTTTCCTCCGGCAGTGCCCCCTGCCAAGGCTATCTTTTTTTCCCCAGCCCAGGCATTTTCAAAGGTGTTCTGCATTTAGGATAGCAACAGGAACCAAGACCAGCAGTCTCAAGTGTGGGTTCCTTCTCCGCAGGCTTGAAAGGATGGGCTCCCCCAGGATGTTGGTAGCAAAGAAGCCTGGAGTTTGGACAGAGACAATTCAGGCTGTTGTGGGGCTGAGTGAGGGTCCTGCTCCCCCTCCCTCTGAGTCCCTCTTCCCTGTCCTCACTCTTCTGGATAGTAATGTGCTAACTCACTAACCTCTCTGGGGCTTGGTTTCCTCCTCCGTCAAGTGAGAATCTTTCCTGGCCACCTCCCAGGTGGAAGAGAGGATAAGATTGCAAGTGGGAGTGAAGAACACTAGTGTCTCACACTAGGTCTTCTCATTATTCTCACCATCTCTGCAACCCAGGGAGGGGTGTCCAGTACCCATGGAACGCTGTGTTTGTGGCTTCTGTGTCCTGAGGGAGACTGCTTTACTGCCTACTCAGGAAAAGATGTCCATATACTTGTTCTAGAACTCTCCTTCCACCCTGGTACCCTGGAGGTATCCCTCCCGCTATTTGAGAAATGAGAAATGAGAATCGGGTGGGTCTCTGCCCTGGGGTACTAATCAAGGAACCCCCCAGAGCAGGGTGGGGAGGGAGAGGTGGGAAGAAAAGGATCCTCATCAACTGTCTCCCCTTCATCTTCTTTCTTCCCTCTTTAGGCCAGAGGTCAGCGAGGAGCTCAAGGACCTAATCCTGAAGATGCTAGACAAGAATCCCGAGACGAGAATTGGGGTGCCAGACATCAAGGTGGAGGAAACAGAGGTCTTGGGCTGGGCTGAGCTGGGACAGAGCAAGCAGGCCTCAGTTTCTCCTGTAGAACCCTACCCCAAGATATATGTGTATTGGGTTTGGGTTTGGGGTTTGTGAGCTTCAGATTCCATTAATGCTGGTAGAATGCTCGTGGCCCCTTACTGACTCAGTGTGTCTGTCTGCCTGTGGCCCTGACTCCTCCCTGCCCTCCTAACTCCACAGTTGCACCCATGGGTGACCAAAAATGGGGAAGAGCCCCTTCCCTCAGAGGAGGAGCACTGTAGCGTGGTGGAAGTGACCGAGGAGGAGGTGAAGAACTCGGTCAAGCTCATCCCCAGCTGGACCACGGTGGTAAGAGGGTGAGGGGCAGAAGGCTCTCTTGTCCTGGGAGGGCCTGAGGAGGGAATGGCCACTGCCTGAGACTTGCTCTGTGTTGGGCCCTGTGGGGGGGGGGGTTCAGAGGCCGTCTGTCTGCCAGCCTCAACGCTGGGCCACTGAGGCCACTGTTCTGCTGAGGCCCATGGGGAAAGTGGTCACATCGTTCAGCCCCATGGTAGGGAGGCCAGGGGACTTGGTGAGGAGAGTGAATGATTGAAAAAAACATTCTGCCCTTGCAGAGTGTCAGCATTCACCATGACAGGAAGAGGCATTTTCTTCCTGCCTCTATCTCTTCCTCCCACTTTCCTCCCTTCCTTCCTTCCATTCTCTCTTTTATTGAACTCTTGCTGTTTTCCAGACATTGTACTAGGTGCCAAGAATATGACAATGAAAAGGCCTAGGAAGCAGCCCCAGAGTCCCCCTATGTGTCAGTTAGGCGCCACCTATATGTTCCCTCCATTCTTCTCTTCCATTTTAGTTCCCCTCTTCCTCTGAACATCTTAACACTGGAAGTAACTAATGTAGTCCCTGATGGCATTTGGGGGTTTGGGGATACTGAAAGCCATGGCCCACCCTGCACTGAGGTACCCCAGTGAGTCAGGGTGAGCACAAGGCCAGGAGAGAGCTGTGCAGTGCTCTGGGTAGGTCAGGTTTATGCACTTCATCCCTCCCTGCTGGGCCCAGGTCCTGGTAGGCCAGCTAGCTAAAGTCCTGCCTGTTCCTGTGCTCTGTAGAGCTCCAGGGCTCTGTCAGGTACCTGGAGCCAGTCAGCTCCCGCAGGGTCCCTATGACCACTTCCCTGGTCTTAGTGACCATCGCCTCTCTCCTAAAGCACTGGTATAGCCTCCTAGGTTGTCCCCTTGCCTCCAGCCTCACCTTCACCACCAGCCAGGGTGGTCCTGGTGACCTGGTCATGTCACTTCTCAGCTCAGACCCTGCTTGTTCAGCTTCCCATGTCACTCAGAGTAAAAGCCACAGCTCTGACTGTCCTGCAAGACCCTGTATAGCCTACCTGCCACCATGTCTCACTGACCTTGTCTCTCCTCCCTCTATTCACTTGGTTCCCACGATGTACCACATAAGCTGCTGCCCTAGGGCCTTTAAACTTCTCTTCCCTGTCCAAGATGCCCCTGCCCAGCTGTCCATAGGGCTCACTTCCTCACTCCCTTCAGGACTTTACTCCAAAGTCACCTTCTCAAAGTCGCCTTCCCTGGTGCCTTACCTCAAATTCCAACTTCCGTTTTGACATACCTTACCCTCTTTCCTTGTTTTATTTTTCTCTTTAGCCCCTACCACTAACATGTTATATATTTACTAATTTGTCTGATTTATTGCCTCTCCCACCCCTCAACTAGAATATAAGCTCCGTGAGGGCAAGAATGTTTGCCTCAGTTTGGCCCCTGTGCCTAGAATAGTGACTGGTATATGGTAGGCACTCAATAAATAGTTGTTGAATGAATAAATGAAAGAAAAAGTGAATGCGCCCCTGGCGCTATGCATGTGTGTGTGTGTGTGTGTTTGTGTGTATGTGCGCAGGGGCATGGAACTCTCCTTGTTACAGGAGGGACAAAGTCAGAGAGCTAGGGTGCAGCAGGGCCTCTGGGCATCTTCCCCTGTGCAGCTTCCTCTCTGCTGCCTGGAACAGCCTCTCCTCTACTTCATCCTTCCTGCTTCAGAGAGGAGGCATTTCCCATGCTCTCCGGATAAAGGCCCGCTCTCAGCCTCATGTCCCAGCCCCCCATGCACTAGTTGCACTGGGTGCTTCCCTATTCCCTGAATTGAGCCTCAGCCATCCCCCTCCATGCTCTGGTCATTTCCTCTGCTGGGAATACTGTTTCTTTCTCTGCTGATTTAAAGGGAGCCTCAGCAGAGCCCACCTAGCAGCTGCCTTCAGGAAGTCAGAGGGGAGCGTTTGTTTGGGACCCTGGGGGCCTGTGTTCCTCACGCTGACATGTCTTCCCCAGATCCTGGTTAAGTCCATGCTGAGAAAGCGTTCCTTTGGGAACCCGTTTGAGCCCCAAGCACGGAGGGAAGAGCGATCCATGTCTGCTCCAGGAAACTTACTGTTGTAAGTACTGGTGGGCTGAGGCCCATAGCACATTTCTCTACTCTCGCTGTTATTGGGCTGTGTAGGCTGAACCCAGAGCCTGGGGACTCAGCCAGGTCTCAGAGTAGGACCACATCTGTACCTCTGTGCTTGGCCCATGGCAGCCTGGTAGAGGTTTGCAGATAGGCCTCATGTCTGCTCTTCATAGAAGGATGGCTTGGCTGTGGAGGGAGGGCACTTCTGCAAACTCTTCCTGGCCCAGGGCAGTGCCAGCTGCTCTCCTGAGTGGCCCACGCTACCTCTAGCCGTTGCTGAGGCTGTGTGCCTAGTCAGCACTTTGTAAATGCTTGTTGAGTAAGTAATCGCGGATAGGCCAGCTGACTGGGCTGGGGAAGAGGAAGCCTCTTTGCTGGAGGCTCCCTACTGTGAAACAGGCATGTGCAATCACCACCTGCAAAGAAGGAGGTCAGAAAAGCAGTTCCCCAAACTCTAAGAGTCTCATTCTCAGCTTGTCCACCTTCTCCTACTAAAATAAAAGTTTGGAGTTTGTGCACAGACCTGCAGACAGAAAGCTGTGAGAGTCCTGGACCTGTATGTGCTCCTGGGAAGTCACCTTACTCTGGCCTGTGAAGGAAGCTGCAGGGAGGAGGAGTTGTGTGGGGAAGGCATGTTCCCCAGAAAGGGAGCACTGGACGGAGTCCAGGTACCTCAGTCTCTCAGGAAGGAGCACTTTAACTTGTGCCGTCCAGGGGCCTAGATATATTTGAGGCCACCCTCTTTTAGTGGGCTCTCCAGAAGTACTGGGTCCCATCATCATGGACAAGCTGGTGTATGTTCCCTGCCAGAGGTTGCTTGCCCTCAGGGATGTCCATATTACCAACTTCTAGCCCTCTTCTTGACAAAATTTCTGGCCAATGGAGGGCAAGGTGTGGGGCCTGGGAGAGGCCTTGGTGTTACTGAGCTTACTTCTGATTCCCTGTTTCTTCAGTGAAGTGGCCAAGGCTGGGGAAAGGGGTTCCCTGGGTCTGCTGGCCTCAGTGCTGGAATTGAGCTTATTGTAGGGGATCACATATTTAGCATCCAAATAGAGCCACTTTTGAGAGTGAAAGAGGAAGCTGTTACTAACTATGCCAGGACTACAGGCATAGCCAAAACCATGACAAGCAAACCTGAATGTCTGACCATCTAGCTCAGTGCTTGTGGCTCAGTGCCCTCTAGTGGCAGGCCAGGCCGGTCACAGGCTTAAGATGTCCAGCACCTAGTCCAAGTCTGGCACAGGATCAGTTGCCAAGAATACAAGTGAGCAAGGCAATCATTGTCCTTTTATAGACATGTTAGTGGGAAGACTGGCTTGTTTCCTTGCTGGACTATGAAAGGATTGGGCTTAATACTTTCCAGCTATAAAATTCTGTAATTCTGTGACCCAGGTTTAATTTTGAAAAGCAGGTTTTACCTCATTAGAGTCACAAATTTGTTCTTGATCGACTCTGTTTTTCACACTTTGAAATAACTGTTGAAACTCTACAGTAGTTAAATGAGATTGATCCTTTTTAAAGATCATTGGTCATTTTAAAAAGAAAGATCTTAGGAGAAAAATAAGATATAAGAATCTATTGAATATGCAACAGAATCCTAAGACTGATGGGTAGACTCTGCCCTATGCAAAAAGAAAATGCAAAACCAAAGCCCCTCTACCCAGGACTGTGGGGATGATATCGGCCAACATAGACAGTCTGTGAACTGCCTGGTACTCAGGGATGCAGGGAAGTCAGCTGGGCCAGATCATGAGAGGCTCTGGCAGCCAGGTTAGGAAGTCTAGACTTCACCTCTGGGCAATAGGGAGCCATGGAAGGTTGTGAGGTGAGACTTGGGGTAGGGAAACCAGTAAGGGGCCATGATGCAGGGGGCGAGCCTGGGGAAGTAGGTGAGAGGGGATTTGAGAGCTGGTGGGTGTGAATGCCTGTGAGTATATGTGAGAGTATCCTTTTTGAGTGCCTGAGCTGACCCCCTAAGGTCCCTCTGCCCCTGGTGTTCCCTGAACAGGAAAGACGGGTGTGGAGAAGGTGTCAAGAGCCCGGAGCTCCCTGGCGTCCAAGAAGATGAGGCTGCGTCTTGAGTGCCTGCATGTGCCCAGGGCAGCCCAGCAGCACGCTCATCCCACGCCTCCAAAGGCTCACTGCCCTCATGCCGACAGCCGCCCCTGCAGGCAGGGGCTAGGGACTGTGGCCCCTCTCCTGGCTCCCCTTCCCCTGTCGTGCTGCATGACCTCCGTGCGTGTCCAGGGACAGGATTGGAATGTGTGTCATCTGGGGCTTGGGGACAGGGCTCCCTTGAGGCCTTCCTCCTTGTCCTGGCTCTGCTTGGCAGGGCCCATGCTGTGGGGAAGGTAGGTACCCTAGGTAACTTAGAAACCTCACTTGGCTTGTTGGCAAGGCCTAGAGGCAGGAGGCAAGAAACCAAAACGGCAGGTGGAGGGTGGGCTTACCACCACTGCAGAGATCTCCCGCCGTGGGCTGGGCAGGCCTGGCTCACCTGCCACACATACATGGAGGGGTGTACCCTGCCCACCTCAGGGGTTGCTGCCAAAACTGGTGTCTGCCGAGAACACTGGTATGGAGTCTCTGAGCCCTTGATGGGTATTCCTGGGCCTTACTGGGGTGGGGGTCAGTATTGGAGAATTCGAATTCATTTTTTGTTGTTTTTTTTACTTTTGTTCTTAACATGGAAGGAAGCAGGTGCAAAACCCTGCTTGGGAACATCAAACGAGCTGTCCTACAGCTTTGGGTGGTTCCTAGCACATCCCACCATTATTTGGCAGCCAGGTGAACTGGACTGACCTTTCTGGTTGGGTTTTACCTTTGGCACTATCTGGAGAATGGACTGAATTACAGTTCTGAGCAAAGGCCTGAACACCATACCTTTTCCCTGCCCACATCACTCCCTCTTTTTGAGGCTCCTCAGAGCCACGGCTGCAGAAGAGACACCAGGAGCTGACACTGACCAAGGGCCCTGGACTCACAAGACTATGGCCTTGGAGATGCTGAAGTAACTGGAATCTAATTTATGATCCTACACTGGCCTCCCTATCTTGCCCCAGAAGATGCCCTCACATTCCTATATGAAGGACAAACTGCCCAGACTAGAGTCCGCACTAGAAACAAGACTCTGATGGAGTGTGCATGTTGGCAGGAGGCCTCAGAGAGATGGGCCTTCTGCCCCTGCCTCACCCCCAGGACAGTCATTGTCCAGCCTTCTCAGAGCTGGGCCCCTGAAGTGTGTGGGTTGACCCAGCTGGGCTGGAGATGTCACTTGATAGCTTGGTGTTCAATGATCAAATGTCAAGATATTGACCCCCAAAGAAAAAAGAAAAAACAGGACTCAGATACCTCCTCTGAAAACATGGACCAAACAAGGATTACAGTTGCTGGCGTGGGTTTTATATTGCAGGAGGACTTGTGTTGAGAAGGAAAGGGAGATTGGGCTGGAGGAGTGCCTGTGTCCTACGCATCTCTGTGCCTGTGGGGGTGTACGTTGCACCTCCACGCACATATGCATGTGCGTGCCCATCTGCTGCACACAGCACACTCGCATGTCTTGCACTGGCACATGCATCTGTAATATAGTTCCTATGTTTATTTAAGGCTGTGAGCAGAATGTGGCCCATTGTCAATGGGTCCACATTTCTCCCTGGCTCATCTCCACTAAGGCATCGTAACCCAGGGCTTAAAAAGCAATTCAGTACTGTCTTTCAGAACACTTTTATAGAGTTCATGGGAGGCCAGTCACAGATCTGAAAGATTTTCTTGAGCATCTCTGCACTGGAGCTTGGAGGGTGGCAGTTTAAGGGGGTCCTCGTCTATTGGACCTGCCCTTGCAGAACTCATAGGTGGGCCAAGCTTCACTGCCTGGGTCAGAGCCCGAATGGGGCACTCACCCCATCGCTGAGGGTTTTGGTTGGACATCACTGTTTTTGACTGTGGTGCAGTGATGAACAAACTCCATAAGAGTGTTTTAAAAATTAACTTCCCAGGAAGTGAGTTAAAAACAATAAAAGCCCTTTCTTGAGTTAAAGAAAAATTGTGCATTCTCTGCATCTGGATGTGTGTTCTTTCTTACCGGCTGGACCTGCTGGCTTTGCTACCTTTTCTGGAAGGGTCTGAGCAGGATAGCAGTGGGAGGAGCTCTGGGGGAAGTGAGAGGGGAGGGAAGGAGGGAGGAGCCCTGGCTCTGGGGAATAAGGAGCTATAGCACAGGATTCAGCTCAGTCTCCTGAGCAGGTCCAATGGCCCCTCCTTGAAAGAGAGGTTGTTTGGGAGCCAACAGGCTACCCATGAGGGCACCCTTCCTGTTTCACAGGGATCCAGGGAGGCCAAGATCTGGTCTTTGGGAGCCATCACCATTTCTCATGGGGCAGAAGTCCCAATGGAACTTCAAAGGAGTCCCTGTGACAAGGGCCCTGTGTCCTCCCTGTGCCCCCTTAGCCTTGGGCATGAGTATGGGCTTTTTGGACCCTGCAGCTCCCTGTTCATACTAGGGCCCTCCATGGCCATGATGAAAAAAGTCATCATTGAGGTCAGACAGCCTTGAACTTGAATCCAAGCTTTGCCATTTAATAGCTGTGTGACCTTGTCAAGTCATTGTAGGAGTCTTGGTTTCCTTATGGATCGAATACAGGTCATATCCGCACCTCCCCAGAGTGTTTATGGAGTTAAATGAAACCCTCGTGCCAGGCATCTGACACAGCACTTGGCACAGAGCAAGTACTCAGCAAATGAGACCCTGAAAAAAAAGATTTCTGCCTCTGGGGCTCCCTGGAACCAGTCTTAGAGGCCACAGGCTCGGCATGCCCTGCATGATTAGTATTTGCCCATCCATGGAGCTCCCAGCTGGGTGGAACTGGAGACCAAGCAGAAGCAGACCAAGCCAGAGGCTGCCCAGTGTGGTGACCACTTTTTCCATCCGAGAAATGGAGGCCAGAGCTGCTCCTGCTGCTGCCTGGTCATCTCATGGAGGTCACATGAGGGGCTTTACCAAGTCCTCTCCAGAAGGGGTGCTGGCGACCAGGCAGAAGTTCCCCAGATGCCAAGACTGATAAGCAGGTTTGTATTCCCACTTCCCACCACCACAGCCCCTCAATTTGGGACCCCAATCTCTCTCACTTCCTCATGTGTCTCCTGGCCTTGGTCCTCAGCATTCTAATGCACCCTCTCACCAGTTGCCAAGGTGATCTTGGGTGCCCACCTGACCTGCCCACCCCTCTCAGAACTCTTGTGCCTTCCCTACAGTGTTCAGCCTTGCATGCGATGCTCCTGCCATCAGCCCCAATGGCCTCTCTGTATGTTCTCCTGACCCCTGCCCCACCCACCCACACGCCATTCACTCCTCATTCCTCATGGCTCTTCAGGCGTATCCTCTCCTCCAGGACACTGCCTTTCCCCATCTCTGCCTCTCCTTGTCAAAGTTGTCCCTCCCTCCAAGGCCTATTCTGCAGTCAGAAAAATTCCCGACTGGTTCATCATCCCAGGAATTGTCACCAAATCCTGAGCTGGGTCTGACAAACCAGATCGTCATGCTAAGAGCTTTGAACAGGACCATGGTGCATGATGTCATTTACCTGCAAGGACTACCACTCTAGGAGGCATGCCGTGGTAAGAAAAACCGAGGCGCAGGGATCAGTAACTCGCTCAGAGTCACATAGCACGTCAGGAAACAGCCAAGCTAGAGTCTAGATCTTCTGCCCACTCACCTCACTCAGTTTTTCCCTACACCAGTGGCCAAGAAAACCCAGAGCCTGCACACAGGGAAGGACGTCTGGGCAAATCAAAAACAGAGGCTACACTTCCAGACCTAACCACATGGGGGAGCTGAGCCCAGGCCAGGGGTGTCTAGCCGAAGGATGGGGAGCAGTCCTGGGTTTGCCCTGGGAGGCCCTGGTTCCTCAAAGAGAATGTCTTTGGGCTCTGGATCCCAAAGGCACTTTGCCTGCTCTCTGCTCCTCTCAACCACTCTCACTCTATAAGATCTCAGCTGGGGGAAGGGAGAGGAATGGTTAGGGCCAGCGAGGGTTCCAATTTTCCCAGGGAGACCCCCAGACACTTACTGGGATCCATATAAACTTCCCACAGTTTACTGAGTCATCCTTGCCCCACCCCAACACACACACACAGGCTGGAACACCCACACAGCCCCCTTGGGCAAATAAGCAGTCCTGGGACTCTGCTGAAAGAGGTGGGGGGGAGGTCAACTTGAGGCCCAGAAGGAGACCAGGAGGGCCTGGGATGGGGCCTGTACTCCATCTCACCTGCAGAACAGAGCCCTGGCCTGCAAGGACTCCCTGTAGTGCTCCAGCCTCCTCCTGGACTGGGTGTCCATAGCTTAAATGACCATCTCCTGTCTCCTCTCCCATACATATACAGACCTGACTCTGCACTCTGGGGTCTCAGACACATCCATTTCTCTAGTTAGAATGACCCGGGGCACAAAGTCTGGGTCCTCTAAACCTCCAGGGTAACTGCTAGTCCCCCCAGGTTGGACTGACCATTTTGTTCTAGTTCATCCTGGCTTTGCAGTCAGCTTCCCTGCTCTCCCTACTCCCTAGGCCCTAACTATCTCCAAGTTACCTCTTCTAAGAAGCCACAGCCTCAGAGGTACCCTTGGCATGCAGGCTGGTGTCTAGTTCATCTTCTGCAAGACTGGAGTCATGGCCCAGGAACTGCAATCTTGTCCACTGGCTGAGTTGCTTTCACAACTTATATCTGCCCACTCACTGTTCCTCCATGATGGAGACCATTCAAAGAGCATCTCCCAGCTGAATTACAAGAATGGGGCCTTCCCTCTGGGCATGACATTCTCTCCACTGATCCCTGGTAAGCTGCTTCTTTGGCCTGTATATCTCTGGTCTTTTCTGGTCCTCTGTTCCAGCTTCTCAGCCTGCAAACTAGCTCAGGCTTCTGCTGTAGCTACAACCCAGATATTTTGGTTTTCCAAAGGCTGCTGCCCTATACTTCTGGGCATGCAGGGGGCAGCTCCTCCTGCCTTCTCTCTCAGATGCCTTCTGCATAGGGTCCTTCTCCCCTGTTACTGCTCAGGTCACTCTGTTCCATCCCCAGCAGCATCGATCACTGTTTGTTCTAGCTGTAGTCCATGTAAGGAGACCATTGCAGTGTCCAGATAGGAGGTGATATGATGGTGGTTGGGGTGGAAAGAAGCTGAGGGGTGGTGGCTGAGAGGATGGAAAAAAGCAGATGGACATGAGGGACATGTGGGAGGCCAGATTGACAAGACTATGTATGGCCAGGATAGTAGGGTGGGAGAGGAAGGTGTCAGGGGTAGCTCTTAGCTTCTAGGCTTGCACACCTGTATTGACTACTAATCAGGGAAGTAGGGAACACAGGAATAGACCTGGCTTGGAAGGAAGATTCTGTTTTAGGAAAATTGAGTCTGAAGTGCCTTGAGATATTCAAGGGAAGATGTCCAGTAGGTAGTCGGACATATGGGTCTGGAGCTCAGAGGAGAGGGGAGAACTGAGATGGAGTTCTGGGGGTCCTCATTGTATGGCGACAGTGGAATTGGAAGCATTGGGTGTGATGAGATGGCCTAGGGAGTGAGCATGGGATGAGAAGAAAGAGGGTCCAGGATTGAGCCCTGGGGCACTGTTCACATTGGGGGAGGAAAAAGAACCCTTGGAACAGCTTGGAAGGTGAAAGAAAAACCAAGTGTGACCACATAATGGAAGAATGCATGTGGTTTCAAGAATTGAGTAGTGGCCATCAGTGCCCATGATGTTGAGTGGTCAAGTCAGATGGAGAAAGTGAAGGAAGACAGTCCTTTTAAGAATTTAGCTGTGTAAGAGTTGGGCATAGATACACCTCCCACATCAGGGTCAGCTGCCTCATGACACTTTAACTCTAGAAACTTTTCCTGCACATAAGCCAAGAACATGGACTAGGGGTGTGGGGTTGTGAGAGGCCAATTTAAAATCGCATCAAAGAACATCTCCCCTTGAATCAGCAGGGTATCAACTCAGGCCAGTGGACCATGTTACAAGTCCTCAGGAAGCATTTGATTTAACCATAGCTGCTTATATTACCTTTTAATGGTTTTTCCCTTTGTTACCCCAGAAGAGGTAGGCTTCCATTATCTATTCCCCGCCTCCCTAGAAGGGAGAGGGTGAGAAAAAGGAGAGTGGCCAATTTCAGTGAAAAAAAAAAAATCTAGAAGATGATCCTTAAATATCCTCTTTGGCTCAGATCCAGATTTTGTCTCGTAAATAGCCTGTCGCCTTGGGTAACTTTCTATGCCTCAGTTCCTCGTATGGGAAATGGGGAATAATAGTACTCACTCCACAGAGTTGTCCGGATTCAAGCGCCCGTAACAATCGCTGGCGCGTGATGACCAGTCAGTAAAGTTAGCTCTTTCTGCAGGGTTTACTGCTCAAGGCGTGCTACACCGCTCTCTTCCAGGTCCCACCCCCTCCAACAGGCCCCGCCTTTGTCGCCATTCGGTCGGTCCTCCTCTTTGCTCGGCACCGCTCCAGCCGGCCCGGGTTCCTCCCGCCACCAGGGGGCCGGCGGCGCTGAAAGGGGCCTTCTAGCTGAAGCAGGCGACGCTCTAGGTAGCGGCGGAGGCGGCTCGGTAGCCAGTGGCGGCGGCGCTCTAGCCAGTGGGTGTGCGGGGCGGGCCCTCAGTGCTGCGGCCGGCGGGCGGCGATGGCGGCCGTACGGGGCCTGCGAGTGTCGGTGAAGGCGGAGGCCCCGGCAGGGCCGGCTTTGGGGCTCCTGTCGCCTGAGGCGGAGTCCGGCTCGGAGCGTGGAGAGCCAGAGCCCATGGAGGTGGAGGAGGGCGAGCTGGAGATCGTGCCGGTGCGGCGCTCGCTGAAGGAACTGATCCCGGTACGGGCGGGGGACGGGGGTGTGAGGAGGAGATCGCCGAGCCAGCGAGTGCCCCGCGCCGGAGCGGGCCGGAAGGGGAGGCGGCCAGCGCCCCGGCCGGGGGAAGTCAAGAGAAGGGTAGAGAGGGGAGCGAAAGCCCGGGGGGCGGGGGTGCGAGGCTGGAGGAGAGACCCGGAGTGCGAGAAAGGACGCTGGGGCGCCCGGAAATGGGTGTTGCGGGGGCTGGAGGAGGTGGGGGAGAGCTGGAGGGTAGTTAAGGGCGTCCCCTTCGCTACCCCTCCGAGCTAGTCTTTGCACCGGGGTGAGTGAAGAGGGGGTGGGATTTTCTGGGGGTCTGAGATAAAGGGAGAGCCTAGGGAGGGAACAGACCCAAGAGAGGCCCAGAAGGAACTGTCGGGTGGTGCCGGCATCCAGGTCTCCTTGTGGGTCCTACTCCGATGGAGCTGTGTTTGTTAAACGTTGCACTCGCGGTTTCTCTTGGGAGGGCTGGACTTGTCAGCAGGAGCTCAATGTTTCTGTTGTGACTTGAGGGTCATCTTTGTCCCCGCGCAGCTCCACTGCGGTGTAGTACCTACACCATGATCTCAGCATCTGACCCATAATGAAACCAAAACATCAGCGAACCAGCAGTTGTCCTTGGTCTTTTATCACAGTTGGGATGTTGAGAGGTGTTTTGCTTGTGGTTCGGTGGTCCTGTGTCCGCTTTTTAGGGCTGGCCTCAGGCCTGCATGGCTCTTCTCAAATGCTTAATTTCTCACCTAACATGAACTACTTTTACCACATGTCAGCAAGGCTTGCTTTTAAATCGAAATTATGGAAAATGGTGAAGGTAGGATCACTAAAAATAGCAAATGGTAATGACATTGATAGCAACAATTAACAAAGTGGGTTTTTACCGTTTACTGCATTATATCATTTAAATATCACTGCAGTTGTGAAGTGGATATTATCCCTTTATTCATTTAGTTTAACATGTATCTATTGCATTCCCCACCTTGTGCCCAGCACAGTCCTAGACTCTTGATCAAGGTCAAGATCAAACTCCTTCCTGTAGTTTATGTTCCACTTGGGGGACACAAGTAAACAAACAATTTCTGATAGTGTTAAGTGCTATGAAGAGAATAAAACATGTTAATGGGATAGAGAGTTCAGACAGCTGGGAGGGTGTGCAGAGCAGGAAGCTGAATGGTGTAGGATGGTTAGGGAAATCCTCTGAGGTAATAACATTTAAGCTGAACCCTAAATGACATAAAGGAGGCAACTGTGTACAGATTTGGAAGAGAATGTTCCTAGCAGGGGCAACCGTAAGTGCAAGGACTCTGAGATGAGAACAAGGTTATTTTGGAGAAACCAGAAGTTCTGTAGCACAAATGGGAGAGCAGTAAAAGAAGTCAGGAAGCTAGGGCAGTACCATGGAGGAGACCTAAACCCAGAGAGGCCAAAGGAATTGTACAGTGTTGTGTAATCTGAACGTCTTTGCTGTTGTTTTGAGTCCTGGATTTCTAAATCCCACCCTGTTTTCATTGCACTGTGCTGTGTTTTTCCTTGGAGGTCCAGGTGAGTCTGGAGTTTCTGCATTTTGGTGAAGACTTGTGCTCCACCTGGTGGCCTGGCATGATGAATTGGCCAGTCTGGGTTGAGATAAGTGACTGTACCTCATCTTGAATGTTTTTCACGAAAGCCTTTAGATTTTCATTTACGTGGATACCTTCAATAGATGGAATTACTTAAGGTTTTGGACAGACTCTGATCAAGAAAGATTTCTCGTGAGAGTGGTTGATTGCTACCATAGAGTCGTTGGTATGATCTTCCTCATGCTAAAGGGTTGTGAGTATGGGGGAAAGATTGCTGAAGAGAATGACTATCCAAAAGGCCTCAGCTATCTTTTATCATGAATTTTTTCCCAATTGCTGTCAGCATTTCTTACTCTCTCCCTTCATGTTAGGACACAAGCAGAAGATATGAAAACAAGGCTGGCAGCTTCATCACTGGAATTGATGTCACCTCCAAGGTAAGACAGATCATGATTTATTTATTCATTTTGATGAGCAAGGTGATCTTGGTCCCTGGGACTTACAAAACTGCAATTATTCTTTACCTCCTATTTTCTTTTATTGCGGGATTAAAAAAATTTTTTTAACTTAAATTTCATATTACACAATGATGCCTTTGTGCATCCTGAAAACATCCAGGCAGTTGTTTGCGTGTTCTCACAACCATGACAAATTAAAATCACTATACCTAGGTGACTGTACTTAACCATATCCAAGACAAAGTTCTGCACTGGGAATGTTTTTGTATGCTGTATCCATTCTTTAAAAATGTATGTACTGTTTACACTCTAAATGAAAGGAGACATAAAAAGTACCTGGCACATAATAGGCCCTTAGTAAATATCTTTATTCCCCACTGGTTGCAGGCTTAGAAAAATAGGATTTTCTAATTGTGCAGCTTAAAGGACTAGTCAGCTGAATTATTCTCAGTACCTGAGAGTATTATCTTTTATCTGGTGATTTCTATTACTAATTACCAACTTCACTGTAACTCCTTGCATAGCCAAACCTATTATTTTCCTTATTATAAACAGTTGATGTATATTTGTTGGTTTAATTGGTGAGGTCCAGTTTAGAAATTCTTTCTGATTTTAATGTGTGCAATTAAGTTTGGAACAGAATTTTAAATTACAATTCTTAATAATGGTATTATATTGCTACATTAGATGTATTAAAACAAAAATAAAAATAAATATGTTATGCTTACTTTTTTACATGTTATTTGGGTCTCTGTCTGTCTCAGATGGCTTGAAGGCCAAAAGAAAGAAATGATCTTTTAGACAGACCAGAAAATAAAGTGAAGATGTTTTCTTACTGTAATTGAAAATGAAGTAGACTATACTGTTCTTAATTCTACACTGTTTGCTGTTACATGAAACAGATATATGGGGGAAAGGGTGGTAGCCTCAGAATTGGTACTTAAGTTGTTACTAAAGGAAGGTAGGTTAGTTGTTTGCACTGGGAGGACTTCAGTGAAGAAAATTAGCATAACGTTTGGGAAAAAAACAGAAGTGTTGCTGCTTTACCAATCCCCTCAAGCTTTCTATAGTTAGACCTTCAATTAGTGTGGCAAAGTTAATATACAATTAGTGAAGGGTTCCTAAGAGCTATCAGAAACCCACAGTGGGGCCTGAATTTATTTTAGCTCTTGAAAGAAACTTATGAAGCTGATGATTTTGTTTTTTAGTGCAGCATCAGTGCTGCTTGTCACTTAAAAGATGAAAACTGGCAATTCTATGGACACAAGCCTAGAATAGAGGAGAGAGTTTCTTTGCCTCAATGTTATTTTTAAACCAGGAAAAAGCCTCAGGGAGTGGACTGCTCAGGCAGACATAATGTGGAAGAATGTGATAGGTGTGATTACCATGCACACAGACAATGTGAAGTGGGGGTGGTGCTGGGGCTCCTAGAAATAGCACTGAGATCAGAAGATCTGCCTCCCTTATTAGCTGAAGTACCATCAGCAAACCTTTTAACATTTTTTGTGCCTCAGTTTTGGCACCTGGAAAATTGGGATGTTGAGATTGTTTAGTTATAATTTGTTCAAAGCATGATTGCTAATAAATGAAATGTCAGAGAACTGAAACGTTATTTATTACTCATTGAATCAACAAATATTTATTGACTACCATACTCTATCCCAAACACAGTGATAGGCATTGAATTGTCATGGAGATCATTGCAAATTATAGCAACATTAGTGTACACCCTCCTAGTCATTGAATATCCAGTTCTCTTCAAAAATTATTAAAGGTACATTGTTGCTTATTTCTTCTGATTTATGTTAGAGTGTCACTGATGCATTATGTTGTGTTTGTGATTGTGTGTGTGATTTAACTTTCCTCATCCATTGAAACATGGCTTTTTCTGTACCTTCTAGGAAGCAATTGAAAAGAAAGAACAACGAGCCAAGCGTTTCCATTTTCGATCAGAAGTAAATCTTGCCCAAAGAAATGTAGCATTAGACCGAGACATGATGAAGAAAGGTACAGAGTGTTTGGGGCGGATTTTTCCACATTTTCCCAGAGAATAACTTTTAACTATCATGGTCTTGTGCTTCTGGCCTTGCCTTGCATATCCAGCCCTCATCCAGATACTCCCAAAAGAAAGCAATTTGTGAAGTCTCCATTTCTGAGATTAACTGTTTAAAGTTGAGTTGCTGTTAGCTATGTCTCAGAACGTTAGAGCTGGGGGAAAAAAAGAGATTGTCATATCAGAGGAGGCCCAGAGAAAGTCACCCAGTTAGTGGCAGAGCTGAAATTAGAACCTGTGCTTATACAGACTCTTACTCATTTTCTGCTTTTATCATGGAAGGGTTTAACTTTTCTTTGCCTTTAAATGTAGTGGAAGTGTATCACAGTGAGACTTTTAGGGGAGTCAGAACAAATATTGGGGTTGGTGAGGGAATGCCATCAATATGTCTGTTTGATACAAGCTTATGATTTTATTTTATTTTTGTGTTTTGTTAGGGTATTTTGCTTCCTAGAACTCACCCTGAATTGTATAGAGTAATCTGCCCCAGTCTCCTGAAACCATTTGTGAATTAAAGGGAATATTATTATTACTTTTTTAGTGAGTTTATAGCCATGTTTATTATTCTACTCTAATATAAATCCATGAATACAAAAGATCTGCATCTGTTGTATTTCGAAATGTGGATATTTGTGAAGGCTTAATAGGCAGACCTCTGAATGTGTGATAAAGGTCTGTGTTCAGCTGTGTGAGTTTCTCTAGGCTTGCTTGATTGATAAAAACGTTGAATGAATAAAAGAATAGCTACTGTTTGTTGAGAACTTGCTCTCTTAACAGGCACTGTGTTAATTAGCATATTGCATATTCATTTCTTACTCATTTCTCACAACAACCCTATGAGGTATATATTTTTTATTCCTGTTTTACAAAGAAGTAGAAATAGGTTCAAAGAAGGGTAATAAATGACCCATGGTCATGCAGCTAATAAAAGTGTCGTCAGGATTTGAACCTAGGTTTGTCTGATTCTAAAGCCTTGCTCTTAACTACTTTGCTCTCTGTTACTTTATAATATGTGATATGTAACAGATGCAAACCTCCTCAGTCCATCCCATTGGATAGAGTAACTTGGATGTAGAGCTCAACTCTGGATGCTGCTTTACTCTTTTTCCCGCATCATGAGTTCAAGTTGGAAATATGACCTTCCTTCCCTTGCAGGCTGGGTTTCCAGGCGTCTGGGTGGACTTATGTTTCAGGAAAAGTCCTGTGAAGGCCAAGCACAGCTAAGCAGCTTGGTGTTCATGTACCTGCTCAGTCTGGACTCAAAGCAGAGTTCTGAAGCCTCTCGTAATTCTACCTTGAAAGCACCATAGGTTTACCACACCTGTTTGCTTCTAGTCCTGTAATATTCCTTGTGACATCTTGCCTCTGATCTGTTCATGCCTTTCACTCTGCTGATTTTGCCTCTTTTTGTGCCGTGCTTTGTCTGGTTTGGATGTCATTTCTTCCATGAAGCATCCCTAATCATCCACTCAAATTTCTTTCCCACATTTATTGGAGCTCTTCAGGGTGCTGAAGCCCTCCTGGAATCTAACTTCAGTTTCCTTATGAATGTGGGCAACTTATTGAACTTTTTTACGTCTCAGTCTCCTTGTCTATAAAATGGGAATGTGATACCTACCTGATAGGATCACTTTGATCTCATGGTTCTAAAGATATTCCTAAAAAGCAATAGATCTACCTGGATGTCAGCTGGGCAAGTTGCTCATTACAACCCACTTTTTCATCCAGGAGGCAGCATGGCCTAGGATAGTCAGTGTTCCTGAACTCTGGAGAACCCTGCTGTCTATCACAGATCAGTTTAAATTAGAATGGGATGGGGGCGGGTGGAGAGTTCCCAGAGATACTTTTATATCTCCCTAGGTAATTCTAATGTGTAGTCAAGATTGGGAGCCATTGGTATTGTGGCTAAGAGTGTGGGTTCTGAAGCCTGACTGCCTGTGTTCAAACCCTGACTTGCCACTTTCTAGCCCTGTGACCTTGGGTAAGTTATTTATCCTCTCAGAACCTCAGTTTCCTTATCTAGAAAGGGAGATAACAGTAGTTGTCATAGATAGGGTGGTTGGGAGACTCTGACAAAATGTTAACAGTTCTTAGACTGGTGTCTGGCACATAGTAAGTTTTCAATAAATATTCGTTTTTATTATCATTATCTGGCGTGTTTCATCTTGTAAGCAGTCATCAAAGTGTCTCAACTCTTGGGAGAATGGGGGCATTGGAATAAAATCTTGACTCCTGCAGCCACACAAGGTGTCAAGTTATTGCTTCTTAGTACCAATAACAATAATAAAATATACCATTTGATAAATGTGCTACTCTGCTATGTGGTTAACTTGTCCTTTCAACAATCCCGTGAAGCGAAGGTATTTATTATTTCTGTTTTACTGATGGGGAAACTAAGGTGCTGAGAGGTCAAGAAACTTGCCCGAGGTGCCGCAGCTAGGTAAGTAGCAAGGCTGAGATTTGAAGACTGGTCTAACTGAAGCCTGTGTTCCTAACCTCTCTGCCAGCATTCAGGGACAGAGTTTAGAAAACGCTGCACTGGATCACTCTGCTTCAAGAATGACTTGCTACTCTCTTAGTGACTCAGAATCAAGCAGCTTTGGTCTCCTTATCCCAAATATCTAAGCTCTCATGGTTGGAAGAGACCTTAGGTCTCCAAAATCCACCTCCTGCCCAGCACTGCAGGCCTTTTGGCAAAGTTCCCAGCAGTCTTTTGGCTTCTGCTTGCACGTTTCCGTGGTGATGGCAGAACTCTTCATGAAGCAATCAATATATTGTTTTTGAATACATGATAATACATATTCCTCATGTCCAACAGAAATTGCTTTCTTGTAATTTCTGTCAGTTAGTTACCATGTAACCCTTAGAACAACAGCATTTTCTTTTCTCATCACACGATAACCCTTCAGGTGAATGGGCAGTAAGCCCATTTCCTAAACTTTCTTTATGTGACTTGACTCTCTAGTCTCCTTCCTCTACACTCTTTTCACTTTTTTTAAAGGTGAGATGTAGGTTCCAGATATGGTTGGATTCATGGAGGTGTGGCAGAACTACTATTATTACAGTCTCTGTCCTAGCCATATCTTAGTGTTGTGTTCATCTTGTAGTCAACCTCAGCACCCAGGTCTTTTCCCTAGGAATTGCACCTATCGAAATGGTCTTTCTCATCTTGTACCTGAGGCACTGTTTTAAAACTATCTTCTTATCCCTGTCAAATTACATCTTACTAACTTTAATACTCTCTTTCAGCCCGTTGAGTTCATTTTCATCTTAACTGTACCTTTTAACATTTTAGCTGTACTCCTCACTTTGATATGCTTAACTTCTGCATCTTTATTCAGTTGGTAAATGTTGAACAGGGTAATCCCGTATCATGCCATGAAAAGTAGATCCATGAATTATAAGCCTTATTATCTAGTTCACATTTCATTATATTGTCATGAGGAACTAGATTACATACTCTGGACTGTACCCTTTTCTTAATTAGATGTTATACAGACAACTCATATTCACCAAAAGAAATTTGGAAAGTAGAGGAAAAAGAAAATTTGCCCACAGTCTACCACCTAAACCCAGTCATCATCAACGTTTTGTATATATATTTTTTCTAATTTTTTTAATGTATGTGGACTTTTTTTTGTTTTGTCTTTTCCTTTTCACTTGATAGTCTGTCATCAGCATTTTCCATGTCATTTTATAGCCTTACATTAATCTTTTAGATTCTTAACATTCATTCTCTTTTATTTGTCATTGGTAATATACCCTTTATCTCTCGTATGTGTTCTTTGGCAAACTGTGCTCACCCAAGCTTTGCTGCTCTCTTTCCTTGGGGTCATCTCTCATAGTCTTGAGTTACAGTATTTAGTGTCTTCCAGGTTTTTTGATCATTCTAATCTAAGGCCATGGAATTGGCTACTTTTTTTACTGGATTTTCAGAAATCTGCTCCCTTAAAGGCTTGAGCTTTGTGTCCCATTACTTGCAATGGGACACATTTTTCCTTTAGAAAAATCCAAGATGATGCCTTCATCACCTTGCTTGTAGTCAGCGCTCAGTAAATGTTCAGTTCTCATTCCCTGATGCATCTGTTCCCTGCCATCTCCACCATTATCCCTTTCTCACTGACTGGGCACAAATCTAGGCTCTTGCTTTGTTTTATTTTAAGTAGTGACATTGTCAGTAAGATGTATTGAGCATTTTCCTTTGGCAGTCTTCCATTAGATCTTGAGCTTAACAAAATTTCCATCTTTAGTGAGTCTTGCTACTGTCAATTTGTTTTCTCTTGAAAATCAATCTTTCTTATCCTCCAGCTGATTGAGACTAGTTTATCTCTGCGGAGATACAGCTTTTGCATCTTTTTTATATCTCTGCTTCTTTTGAACGAGATTGTTCATTTCCCATTTCTAGATGTGTATACCATGCTTCGTGCATTAAAATAAAGACGACTGAGGCCAGAAGTTTTATTCCTTTTTTGTTTTTAAGCTGTTTCCTCAACTGTAGGTCCGTTTCCCCCTCCCCCGCCCCCCAAATGATGTCGTGTTCGAAAAATGCTTTGATGCTCTTTTGGTTTTAATTTTTCTATGCTTGTCTGATTTTTGATTAAATCCTTGTTATTAGATCAACAAGATTCCTGCAAGATATTTTCTCCTTGATCCTCAGTTTGTTCCCTCTGCTGTCAGGAGCTCTCCTTGTTGTTTGTTTCCTTCTGCAGAACCATCTCTTTACTTCTCATGGTTCTTAGCTCGAAGAATGAAGAAGGCCCCTGCTCTTCTTCACTTTCCCATTCTGCATGCTAGAGTTACTCTGGATGTCCAATACTGATACCCATCTCATTTGGGCCTTTGTTCACTGTTGCAACTGCTGGTCACTAATAAGGACTTGCTGGGATTCTTAAGTCTTGATGGTGTCTCTTGTCTCCATGAATCTGACTGGCAGGAAAGTACTCAGCTGATTTAGTGTGGCCGCACCTACATTGGGCACCCATTAAACTTTTCTTTAACTCTCCAAAATGACAAAACAACAATTAAAAAAATTTTTTTTATCTGATGGTATTCACATGTATTTTAAGTTCATTTGTTTTAAATAAGACTATATGACATACACTGGGAAGTAATAGACATTGAACTTTTGACAATTATTTCAGAGAAGCAGGGGAGAGAAGGGATGTGGAGAGGTTACACAGGTCCCAATTTTATATGTAATATTTTATTTGCCTCTAATCTTTTAAAGAAATTAATCATAAAGCTAGGTGGTATATCTACAGGTATTTTAAAGTTACTTTTTCTTAATATTGATATGTTTGCATATTTCACAATAAAAAGATTAAATGAGATAATGTACTTAAAGTTTTTAGTAGAAAATTAGCGCAATCCTGGTAGGTAGGACTTAGGTTCCTTAACCAGATCCTTCAACCCTTCTTCCTTTCTGGAGGTAACAGTTATTATCATCAGTGTGGAGTGAATTATACCAGGCCTTTCGTAGGTATTTGTTTACACAGATATGTATCCTCAGAAAATATATGTTGGTGTTTATGTTTTAATTTCTTTAATGTCATCACATTATGTATATTGTTCTGCAGCTAGCTTTTTCACTCAGTATCGTATCTTAGAATCTTTCCATGGTGTATAATAAATTATTTCATTGTTTTTTAACTACATAATATTCTCTTACATGGATAAACCATGATTACTTAATATGGAGAAACCATAATATATTACTCTGATAGCTACTGAGTTATTAGAAGTAGTGCTGCAACAAACATCTTTGTGCGAGCTACTGTGTGAACCCAAGTGTGTTTAAGGTAGGTACTGAGTAGAATTCCTGTACCTATAGGGCATGTGCTAAATTACATTTGTAATGGACACTCCCAATTCGCCCTTCAGAGTGGTTGTGCCAGCTTACACTCCCGCCAGCAGAGGGAGTGGCTCTTTCCCCTACACTACTAATAATTGATAATAAAAGACATAAATTTTTTAAAAATCTAGTCAATTAAAACTAGTATCCTGTTTTAAAATGCATTTTCCTACTTAGTAGTGAGGTCAATCATCTTTTCATATGTTTATTGTATTTCCTGTTATATGAATTGCCTGCTCATGTCCTTTGCCCATTTTTATTGGGGCTGTCATTTTCTTATTGATCTATAGGATTTCTTTAATTTTTTTCTTTGCTTCCCACCCCCCCCCCAATTCTCACCAATACATTTTTTTCCTCATTTTTTTGTTTACAATTATCCTAATTGGTATGAAGTGGTATCTCATTGTGGTTTTGATTTGCATTTCCCAATGACTAATGATGGTTGACAACTTTTCATGTGTCTATGGACCATTTGTGTTCTGCTTTGGGGAAATGTCTATGAAAGTATTTTACCCATTTTTTAATTGGATTCTTTGTCTTTTTGTTGAGTTGTAAGAGTTCTTTATATATTTTGGATACTAGACACCCATCAGATATTTGCTTTGCAAGTACTTTTTCCTAATCTGTAGGTTGTCTCTTCGCCTTTTTAAAAAAAATTTTTAATTGATTAATTTGTGTGTGTGTGTGTGTGTGTGACATTGGTTAACGAAATCCACTAAGTTTCAGGTGTACAATTTAATAGTAAGGTATATGTATGTATGTATGTGTATATATTTATGTGTATATACACATACACACACACACACATGTTGCATTGTGTGTTCCTCTTCCATAGTTAGATTTCTTTCTATCACCACATATTTGACTTCTTTTACCCTCTGGTAACCACTAGTTTATTGTCCATGTCCATGAGTCTGTTTGTTTGTCCTGTCCGTTTGTTGCTTCTAGGTTTATATCCCATATATAAGTGATACCATGTGGTTTTAACTTTTTCTGTCTGGCTTATGTTATTTAGCATGAGTATCTCAAGGTCCATTCTCTTTCTTTGCTTTATACCCAGGAGCAATGTCTCTTCTTTTCAGAAATTGTCTTAAATATTGAACATTTCTCTTGAACGTACATTTAAAAATTTTAGAATCAATCAGCTTTTCAAGTTTGTTGAATAATCCTGCTGATTTGGGTATTACTTTAATTAGTACAGGTTAATTTGGGGAGAAGTATCATGTATATTTTTTATTTATCTCTTATGAAGCAAATATTTATTGAGCATCAGCTCTGTCAGTACTGTAGTAGGTAATGGGGCTACTAGGCAGAGCATAGCAGACATAATCATTACTCATAGGGGATATCAACACAGTGGGAAAGAGAGATATTAATCAAATGATCAATTATGCATCTGGATCATTATTACAAATTGAGTTTAGTGCTATGGAAAAAAAGTGGTAAGGGACCATGAATTAGTAAGCATATTAAAGGAGAACCATGAAAGCATATTAAAGGGGAACCAGATATAGTCTAGAGATTCAAAGAATGCTTCCTAGACAGTGATTTTTAAGAGGTATCATATATTTTTTGAACACCATTTGTTTAACCTTTCTCACACAAATATGCCTGTTCTGAATTAAATCATTTATATAATGCTCTTGGTCTGATAAAAATTAAAATAGTACACCTTGCTGCATGTGTCATTTTCTTTTTGAAATAATTGTCATCTCTTGCAGCATATTTCTTTTCTAAACACATGTTATCTGAACTGTTACTAAGGGGTACTGTTGGGATGTGCAATAGCAGGTGGTCATATTCTGTCATCTTTTCTGTATCTTGTTTCTAGCGATCCCCAAAGTGAGACTGGAGACAATCTACATTTGCGGAGTAGATGAGATGAGTACCCAGGATATCTTTTCCTATTTTAAAGAATATCCTCCAGCTCACATTGAATGGTTGGATGATACCTCCTGTACGTATACCCCAGTTTTCTGTTGAATATGCTTTTGTTTATGATTTTAAAAGTGTTCTTGCTATGTCAGATGGTAAATGATTATAGCCCAGACCACTTGTCTATGCCTGACCTCTGCCCTTAGCCTAGGAGAGAAAAAATTGCCCATTGATGAGAATCAGAATGAATTAACCAGTCTGCCAGATTATACCCCATGATATTCCAAGTCAGTTCAGAGGGGCAAACAGGGCTTTGGTGGCTGGTTTCTGGCATCTGAGTCCAGTGTACATGCCCTTTAACTCCCAAAATTTCTCAACAAAGGGGTAAATCCTACTGTATAGACTTGGTGTTGAGAGCTGCATTTTCAGGGCTTTAGACCTTATCTTTGCAACTTGTCATATAGAGGGCTGTCTCTGCCTAAGTGTCTCTAACCTGGTACTAGACCATGCCCTCTGACACTGTAGCAGACTGCTCATCACTCCTTGCCTTTGGTTGTGTTTTCTGAAACTTCACCTGCTTGCCTTAACGTGTGAGCTGCTTAATTTGTGAACTGTAATTTTTAATTTGCCTCCTCACTCCAAGTGTAGCCTGACTTCTGGTGACCACTCTGCTGGCTTCTTTTGTTGACTCACTTCTAATCTGGCTTTACTTACTGCCTGCTTGCTGACCTACCAGGTTGTACCCTGTATAGCAGCCTGGTTTTCTGGGCTACTTTCTTTAGAAGATGTTGATTCAGTGTTTGCATTGAAAGAAGAAACTTGACTGAGTAAAAGATGTGTCTCCTTTTTTCTTTTTCCTTAACTTATAGCATCTAAATCAGAGGTTGGCAAACCTTTTTCTCTAAAGGGCTGGACAGTAAATATCTTAGGCTTTACAAGCCTTATAGTTTCTGTCTCATTTACTCAGCTCTGCCATTGTAGCATGAAAGCAGCCGTAAACAATACGTAATTGAATAAGCCTGGCTGTTTTCTGTAGAACTTTATTTACAAAAACAGGTGGTGGATGTTTAGTTTATTATATATTAATTACCTAAATAAAGCTGGTACAAATATAAACAAATCAATAAATGACAGATGATGGGCTGGTTATATTTTGCTAACCCCTTATTTAAGCCATTGAAACTAGCTAAGAGACATTAGAGTTGGAGGGACGCTTAGAGTTATCCAGTTCAAATACCTTATATTGTACATCAGAAACCAGGAAACATAGAAGGAAAATTGTTTGCCCAAGGCATGGTAGTAACAAAGGTGACTCTTTAGACCTTCATTTCCCAAACTGAGATAGAGAAGCTGTTTTAAACAGTTAAACAGGTTTCTTTTCTATAAGACTTCTCAAAATCTTTTTCTTGCTAAATTTTCTTCCTTAAAGAAGCAAACTCAATTAGTTGCTACAAAGCTAAGTGCCATGCCTCTGTTGTCTATATCCAATGATGATAGCATCATCTCCCACACTTTACAAGGGGGGAATGTCATTTAAAAGCATATTGGGATGACAAGGAACAGCAGGGGGCTTCCCTATAGGGGGCAGTAGTGTAAAGGGTAATCCAAATATATTTGATAATTATCATCATTATTCTCATCAAGAACTGTTAACACATGGCACTCACTGTGTGCCAGGCAGTTTTAATATACAGAATCCTTTTTCATGTAATCTTTGACCATTATTTTGTAGAACCTAGTTTAGGAATGCAGCTCTAGACTAATTTCATCAAAGAGGTTTTGCTACCACTGTCTGTTCTTTTCATTAGTTGGTTTGTACACTTAGAGATGCCAGTCTGTAGCTAGATGCCCAGGGCTGATGCAGTCTCTGCTCTTAGGAAACTTATTGTTTAGATTCGATGTAACATTTTATTTTACATTTTATTTTAGGTAATGTGGTTTGGCTGGATGAAATGACAGCCACACGAGCCCTTATCAATATGAGCTCTTTGCCAGCCCTGGATAAGATAAGAAACAGGGATGCCAATGAGGACAAGTCATCTGAGAAAAGTAAAAAAGGTAACTGAACACAAAGGAGGAACTTTAGGGAGGAACTTTAGGGCTGAACGTCCTGTTATTTGCACAGTAGGTTTGGGTTTCTGTGCCAAGTGTTATGTAGCATCTCATCACCAGTTTTTTTTATGATGCTCTGGATCATTAAATAGGAGGAGAAAATACTGGACTTTAAAATGATCTGAGATGGAGTTATATTAAAATTCATCTTGTGCCTCCTATTCATTTTAGACAAACAAGAAGACAGTTCAGATGATGATGAGGCTGAAGAAGGAGAAGTTGAAGATGAAAACTCAAGTGATGTAGAGGTTAGTAATAGGGCAAAGATATGTAAATATACAGTTTTACTGTAAAAAGATATATATACAGTTTTACTGTAAAAAACTGCTTACTGTCTTTTTATTTAAGGCTTAAAGACTTAGTAAGTTGTGTTCTTCCTCTGGCTTTCAACATTAGACCTTCTGAGGTTGCACCAGGCTCTTGGCCTTTAAGTTTGTGTGGCTATAATGAATGATTCATCTTGAAATCTTTGACTAGTACTCACTTTTACTTCTGTGTAAAAGAAAATGATTTTATTGAGAAGTACTTTGAAGTGTTATCTAATCAGTAAAGTTAAAAAAAGCAAGTAATGGCTTATTGCCTTATCGATCATGCATTATTGTTGGAAAAATTAAAGTATTCATTTAAAGAATATTCATTGAGTGCTACCAATTATAGGGATAAATAACATCAAGCAAAATAACCTTTGCTCTTTTGGAGCCTACCTTCTGGTGGGGAAGACACAGTACACAGATACACAGAAAGGTAATATAATATCAGGAATCAATGAATGCTATGCAGAAAATTAAGAAGGATAAACAGAGAATAATGAAGACTTCTGACTTAGAATTCTGCAGAGGAAATAGTGCTGTAATGCTGATAAGTGTTTTTAAGGCAGAATGCTTTCTTAATGGTAACTTTGCTACTGAATAAATATGAAAAAGGCTTTAATTTTTATATTGGAATGCTCTTTTTTCTTAAGTTGGAAACGTTATCTCAGGTAGAAGAAGAGTCTCTGCTAAGAAACGATCTTCGTCCAGCTAACAAACTTGCTAAAGGAAATAGGTTATTCATGAGATTTGCTACAAAAGGTAAATGTGTTATATGGTATTGATTTTTATTTTTAATCAAAGCGATTTATTCTTTAATGACATCCTTCTATTTTGAATTGAAAGTTAGGTCAAATAATCTCAGTCCCTACAAACAGTAATGTCCTGAGCTTATGAAATGATGGCTTACTGCCTGAGTTGGAATTTCTAACCTGAATGTGAATATTAGCTATTTGTATCCTTTTAAGATTTCTAGCAAATGTAAGTTATTTTCTGTTGAAGCTGGTTTGACCCATGTGCTTTTCAGCCAATTTATCATCTGGACTATGGAAACCTTTCAAAATTGTTTATTTTTATTTATCGCAGCAATATCCTTCTGGACATTGCTAATAGTGCCATTTAGCTGTAATTCCCTAAAGAATTAAATCAAGCCCCTAATAACTCATAAGGCTTTTTTTTGCACAATGATTTTGGGTGGACATAAGCACACGGGTTTTGTTTTTGTTTTTTTTTTTTTATGATTTGAGAGTTACGGATGAGAACCCTTCACCTTGAATACTTCAGTATGTATTTCTGAAGAATAAGGATTGGGTCTTACAGCACAGTTATCAAAATCAAGAAATTTAACTTTGATATGACTACTGTTACCTAATCTATAGTCCATATTCAGATTTCATCAGTAGTTCCAGTAAATCCCCTACTCTATATTTAAACCGCCTGACACAGTGAGTGCTGTGTGAGTGTTAGCAATTTTTAATGATGATGATGGTGATAATTATTAATAAATTTGGATTGTCCTTTATACTACTACTCCCTAAACTGGGATCCACTCCAGGACTGAGTGTTAATGTATGCCATGTCTCCTTAGTCTCCCTGAATCCAGAATTACTCCTCTGCTTTGTTTTCCTTGATTGAGCCTTTTTAAAAGAGTATAGGCTCATTATTTTATAGCCTACCCTTTAGTTTTGGGTTTGTCTGATACTTCCTCCTGCTGCAACTTGGGTTGTGCATTTTAGGCAAGTGATGTTGTGGAAGTGACGTTGTGTTGTTTTCAGTGCATCATATCAGGAGGCACATGATATTTATTTGTTTCATTCCCGGGGATGTTATTTTTTATCACTTGGTTAAGGTAATGATTGCTAGGTTTCTCCACACTGCGAAGTTACTATTTTTCCATTTGTAATTTTTAAATTGGTGAGGAGATACTTTGAGATTATGTAAGTAACCTGTTGTTCATTAAACTTTCACACAGTAGCATTAGCATTCATCAACTTTTTAATTCTATTATTTTTGTATTAGTCGGCAATCTGCTGTAAGGAAGAGCTTTCTTTTTTACCCGTTTATTTATTTGCTTATTCATATCAGTTTAGACTCATGGAGTCTTATTTTATTCAGTGGGCTTCATCCCTTGCTAACATTATTTTGATTCACGAATTGTCAACGAATTGGCCAGGGGAGCCTTTTCCAGCTATGCGCTTTTGACGTGTCTCCAGTATTCTTTGATCACTTTTTTTTATGGTACAATCAAACATCTTGTTTTTTCAGACTCAACTTGTATTTTCCCTGACCCAGATCTAGAACCATCCATTTCCCCAAGGAGTTGGTGGGCATGTTTTTTGTAGGGGGACCATACTGGTTTGTGCTGCTAAGTTTTACCCATAGCACTGGATACCTTCACAGTGGGGTTCCTCCTGTGCAATCAGCAAGTGCCCAAGGAGCTGTCAGAGACATTTATCTGTGAAAATATGTGTGATCACTGACCACTTTTCCCTCCTATTAACTGACATTTCAACTCGATAAATGGGATCTCTTCTACATTTACTCATTTGAGTGCATTCTGTATATATGGTATCATGCTGTTTTCTTTAAGCCATTTTGAGGATATCACGGATAAACTGGAAAAAAATGGTTTAGCAAATGCATAGAATTATGTATTGTCTGTTTCATTAATCTTATTTCTGTATTATTGGAATGTGGTCATTCAGAAATGAATGTTATCTTTCAGGAGGTAGTGATAATGCCATTTCTTCTAGAAGGCCCTTTTGATTCCTGAACACCTATAATGACTGAAGTGCTCTCTTCCCCCCCCCCCCGCCCCACTTTGGAAATTCATTTATTCACAGATGATCTATACAGTCACAACCATAAACAAATCTGAATGTTATACTCAGTCCTCGCTATGTAGTGACCTTAACACACAGGGTTCAGAATTAAACCTCTCAAACAAAGTAAGTCAAGATAAGGAACGAAGGAAAGAAAAAAGAGAGGACCATTGAGGGAGAAAGGATGTGAGGAGGATGACTGGCGCTCTCTTATGCTTCTTAGAACTTTGTATGTTGTATGGTTGGTTGTTTTTAGCAGTATTTCCTCCATGAAGCCAGCTCCTTAACAGCAGCTTAACCTCATTCATCTTTGTATTTTGCTCCACCCCCTCCACACCATACAGCCTTAGTAAGCACTCAAGAAAGTGTTGAATGTTTATAGTGCATCTTTTCCTTTTGTTGGCAGATTGTGCTGATCTGATCCTAGCTTGGAAAACAGTTTCCTTTTAAACCATTCTACATTGTCTTCACACCCACAGGAGATCCTAGGTAACAGTTGTAATTAATTTTTAGATGACAAAAAGGAACTTGGAGCAGCCAGAAGAAGTCAGTATTACATGAAATATGGGAATCCAAATTACGGAGGCATGAAAGGAATTCTTAGTAATTCTTGGTGAGTCCAAAACTGTAAAATATAGTAGTTTAAATAGTACTTAAACTTTTTTGATCCTTTAGTTGGTGTTCTGCAGTGGAATGCCAACACCACGTGTGGACTTGAAGGAAAACAAGAGGGAAGAATGTAAGATGCTTAACTGTGGTAACGGTGTGAAAATGCTGAGTTTCATTTTCATTTCAGATGTCTATTTCAGTACCTGACATTGCATCAGTGTGTAGTTGAAATTAGTGGATTTCATGGTGCTTCCTTTTGATTTTTGATTATGTGCTTATTTTGGCAATATTGCAGGAAGCGAAGATATCATTCCCGTCGCATTCAGCGGGATGTGATCAAGAAGAGAGCCTTGATTGGGGATGACGTTGGCTTGACGTCCTATAAACACCGACATTCTGGTAGTTGCCTGCTCAGCTCTTGGGTAGACACATGTTTGGCTCCCGAAATCATATTTTTGTTATTAATACAATCTTTTAAGGTTCCAAACTTTATCATCCTCTCTTCCTTGCCCTCACCCTCTGCCAACATATAGGAAAGTAAGTCAAGTCACGATTAATTTTAAATTGCCCATACAAAGAGGTCAAATGATTTTATAAAAGCTGTTCTAACAAAAAAGGACAAAAGTGACAAAGGGAAAATTAAAACAAAACTATTCTTAGGAATCTAATTTTTCTACTATTTATATCACAAGCTGCATGAAAAAAAATTATTTTATTAGATGAGCTGATTTTATTTTCCTTTGTCTGATAATAGGCTACTATGTCTAGTGTTTTACACTTACTGGCTTGTGCCCATGAATGCCTCAGAAAAGTGGGTACTGTGACGTGAGCGGGTGGTGGCAGGCTGTCCATCTGTCTGCCTGCCTTCTTTCCTTCCTTCCTTCCTTCCTCCCACCCTCCATCCCTCCCTTCCTTCCTCTCTCCCTCCTTCCCTTCTTTCCTTTCTTTTTCTGTTTTTCAGTACTTACGGGGAAAAAACAATTTTCGTTATGCTTTATAAAGATTTGTTTTTGTTTTGAACCTAATCTATGCAATCTTCTACATCGTAGAACTAAGTCAGCATACAAACATAGAATAATATGCATACACATTTATCATTGTAATAGGGGCAAGGAGAAGTGAAGTCTACATTTTTATTTAATGTGTATATTGAAAATTAAATATTTGAAATCTGCATCTTAATGCAGTTACACTTTTCTAATTTCAGTTACTTTAAAGATATTTAGATATTTCATATCATCTTTATATTCATATTAAAGAAATTCCAAAGCAAATTGCACATAATTCTAGCACTCGAATATAACAACTGACTTTATCTTACATTTTTCCTATTTGTTTCTTTTTATAATAAATATTATAATTTTTGTGAACGTATATTTTATATTTTGTTTCTTCCACTTAAAAGCATTTCTTTCATGAACTTAAAAGCTACAGTTGATTTTCATTATTTCTATGGGTTATGTTATATAAAGTCACCATGATCATTGAAGTAGTTTGTCAACTGATCACTATATAACCTTGTTTGGTGTGTGTTTCTGTTTGAAGATACCTTATTTAATACATATTGTTGATTCATTAACATTGGACTCACAGTCAATAGCACTGTAACTCATGCCTGAACAAAGTTATCTAACACACATTTTCCCTGAAAGGCACATTATATAACCTCCTTGTGCTTAGGAGCACTAGATAGCTTTGGCACTACCAAACAGTGAAATCACCAACAAAAGCCACAAAAATGTGAAAAGACTGCAAAAAGGACAGTTATTTACAGTGAGAGAGATGAAACAAGAAGGCAGAGCATTATTTTGTTTGACCTCAGCTGGGAACATGCATGTCAGGTGACTCAAAATATTTTGCCACTCTGCACATGTCTACAAATGACCTTGAAAATACTGCAAGTATTGATTTTGGAGTCAAAAATAAATTTAGAAAATTTGCATATGCATATCTTGAATAATGACAATTGACTGTATTTTAGATAACTTTATAATATTCCATAGGCTGCTAGGTCATACTTTACCTAGCATTCTTCTGTTGTAGCTATTAGAATGGTAACCAGATTGGCACTATTATAGATATTGCTTCAATAAAATCTTGGGCATGGGAAGCCCTTCTTTTAAAAAGGTCACCAAAGTGAATAGAATATCAGGCTTGTTAATTTTAGTGCTTTTCCTAATGTTTTTTGGTTAACTTTCTTAGGACTAGTGAATGTTCCTGAGGAACCCATTGAAGAGGAGGAAGAGGAGGAGGAGGAGGAGGACCAGGACATGGATGCAGACGACAGGGTAGTGGTGGAGTACCATGAGGATCTCCCAGCTCTGAAGCAGACCCGGGAGCGGAGCACATCTAGGCGGTCCAGTGCTAGCAGCTCAGACTCCGATGAAATGGACTATGATCTGGAACTGAAAATGATATCCACTCCCTCACCAAAGAAAAGCATGAAAATGACAATGTATGCTGATGAAGTGGAATCACAGTTGAAAAATATTAGGTAAAGTTTTTTTCTATTTGTCAATGCTAGCTTTTAATTTGATTTTAAATACTAATTACTAACTTCCTCTTAATTCATCTTAATGTTATAATCAATCACTTTATCTGTTCTAATTTCAGTCCTTTGTAGAGTTTGAATAGGTGTCTGATTTTTTCCTCAAAATAAAAGAAGAAGTCCTTGTTATAAAAACTATAGACAATATAAAAGGTAAAAATCACCTGTATAATTTTTCTCTCGATAAGGACTGTTAGCAATTGAGTGAACAACCTTCCTGCTAGTTTTATGTGTATACATAATGTGGAGAAATTATAGATATATTTGTACAGAAATGAAGTTATGCTACTTATATTTTTTTGCAGTATGCTTTTTCCATTTAGTATATTGTAGACATCTGCTATTTTTTCAGTTGAAGTCCATCGTTTGAAAGTATCATAGTTTATTTAACACAATCCCTATTGGTAGATATTTAGGTTTCTCTTTTCTTATTATGGCACTAGTAGATAAATTTCTTGAATTCCAGTTGTTGCGTAAAATGTATACATGTTTAAAATTGTGGCATTGCTAAGTTTCCATTCAGAAAGATGTTGTTCACTCACATTGCCACCTTTTATCTACATACTCACCAATGTTAGGTATTATCACTCTTTCTAATGTTTGCTAATTCCATGGACAAAAAAAAAGTAATTTTAATATGCATTTTCTTAGGCTAGTGGGGATGAGTAGGTTCCTGAGGGCAGATAGCATATGCACAACTCAAAGGTTTGGTATCTAGGGATGCTCTCTTTAAGTGTTCTTTGGTGGTGAATTTAGGGAAAGCTAGTTTGTTTGTATGGCTTTGTTCACATCCTTACTTTTAGTTTTTAGAGAACTTTCTGATGGAAAATGCTGCCAGAATAATGCTGGCCCCTAGCATGGTAGCAGATGTATTTGACAGAGATGTCCGCCCTTTAAAGAAAGGGATTGAAAACTTTCGTGTTTTGAGTACAACCAAATCATGGCCTGGATGAGCAGAGGCCCCACACTCATTGCTGGCCTCTACTTAGTGTTTATCTCAGGAGAAGGGGGCCCACAGTTACGTTCTCTATGATAGCTTACAGATATTATATATGTAAACCACCCTGGAAAACTCAGGAACCTGCTCACCCTGGCTGGTCTCTTTTCAGCAGACTGATCATGATTCTTATGAACAAATAATTATTGGTGTGTGGTATTTGTAAGTGAATATTGGCTATATTAGACTGAGTTTCTTAAATTGTTTTCTCAAAAGCATATGAGATTGTTGTGAGGACATTGTCCCACAGTTGAAATTGATTAACTGTACTCTTTTTTTTTTTTTTTTTTTAAGGAATTCCATGAAAGCAGATACTATAGCCACAAGCAATATCAAAAACCGAATTGGTAACAAATTGCCACCTGAGAAATTTGCAGATGTCCGACATTTATTAGATGAAAAACGTCAGCACACACGTCCACGGCCATCGGGCAGCAGTGCTAAATCAGGTATTGTTTGTTCAGTTGTGTTTCTGGGCTTCATTCTGAGTTCCAGAAAGCAAACTGCAGGGATGGGTATTGGATAAAACATTGCCATTTGTGAACTGATTTCGTTGTTTTGGTTCATCACTTATAAATTTCAACTTAGGCATTGGAACTTCAGGACATGGAAATAAATCAAACTTTTGTTATACTCGCTTTCAGTGTTTTTGAATCAAACAATTATTTCACTCTGTATGTCATTGGTATACTTTATATATAAAGATAATAGAAATTAAGTTGAATTGTTGTAGAAATGGTCAAGAATTTGAACTAGATAGTTCACATATGCAGATACACACACATATACCAAGTACGTGACCATGTCTTTTATGTGCCAGGCTAGGGGCTGGGAGTGCTGGAAGTCTTTGGAGGGGATGCAAAATCATAGAACTCCAATGGAGAAACATGAATGCACACATTCAGATAGTTCCACCCAAAGCAGAATGGAGGAAATATTCTGTAAGCAGTGAGCTGTGAGAGCAGTAAGGGGAGCTAAATATATTTGTGGAATTATGGAAGGCTTCTTAGAGAAAGTGGCTTTGGAGCAAGGCCTTGGGAAGGGAATGGGATCTCAATTGGCTAACATACTTTTTTGAGGAAGTAACCTGATCCTGTATCTATTTTAGAAAGATAATATGGGGGCAGAATAAGGTGGAGTATTGAGTTAAGTAAATAACAGGGGCCTGACCTAGGTCAGGGACCGTGGAGACAGAATGGTTGAGAACATCAGACCTCATGAAGGAAGAAAACTCAGCACTGGGACATGAGGGAAGAAAGGGAGAAAAGCTGAAATGTTTGTGAATTATTTAGTCTGCTTGGTTTTACTTAAAAAGCAAAAACAAGACAGTTGACTCTGCCTCAGAAATTGAGTTCTGGAGCAGTCAGCTGAGATTTTTTCCCCCGAGAGCCCCTACGTTGGAGTTTTCCTAGGGGAATCCAGACTGATTGAGTAGAGAGGCTTCTAGAAGCTTGATTGTGTCAAGCCCTCTGTCCTCACTTGGACAGATTTGGACCAGGTCCTGTAAAGATCTCAGGTTGCCAGAACAGATAACAGAGCATACATGCTTAGTAACAGGAATACTTTTTTCTATTTCTAGATATACGCCAGCGGTTAGGAAAAAGACCATATTCTCCAGAAAAGACTTGTAACCCTGTCGTTCGGAGAGAGCCTTTTTCTGATGTACATAGTAGGCTAGGTGTTCCCAGGCAAGACATAAAAGGCCTCTACTCTGATACTCGGGAGAAGAAATCAGGTTAGTAATACTCGAAACTGATGGGGATGGAAATCGGGTAAGAGCAGGGACAGTGAGTATAGCATAGAAATACTTTGTTAGCAGAAGGCAGGACATAGCAAATGACAAAAGTAAATTATTTTCCCTCTTCTATTATAGTCATTGTAGTAATAAGTAATAATAATAGTGGTAATAGTATGGAAAATTTAGAAAATAAACAAAAAGACCCACCCGTTTGTTTCTGTTTAGCACAAATACTTTTTCGTTTCATATATGCTATTTCAATCTTTGTCCATATTCATATTCTATTTTTTATATATCATTTTATCATAATCATTTGTCCACATTGTTTATATTCTTTATAAATAAAACTTTTAATTGCCTTATAGTGGGCTAGACTATGAAATTCTAAACACATATTTCTATATTATATATTGATAAAGTGTATTTTGAAAATTAATGGATAGTGGGCAGAATCTCTAAAAGTTTACACTGTAGCAGGCCCATCAGTTTGCAGAATGTTATACCTGGGAATAATCTGAGGATGGCCCACTCCTGGCAGATTGAAACTCTACACAGAATGATGAGTCTCACCAGGTAGGGGCAGGTGTAGCATGAACAGCCTCCCCGACCCCCCAGTGATTCTGATATCCCCCCAGTGTGGGGGAACACATGTCCCCTAGTTTTGAGAATCTCCCCTAAGGTTCAGATCCCTCAGTTTGTAGGCAAGGGCTGCAGCCATGGAAGTGAGATTACCTGTCCAAGACTGCACAGTGGTTGCAAGTACCACAGACCCCCCCCCGTGTTTCCAGCTCATGAGGTGTTGGCAATGCCTCTGCTGCCGCAGTATTACCCTGCTTTACAGTGCTGACTATCAGAACTAAAATACCTTCTCACCCAAACAGGTAATTTATGGACTCGCTTAGGATCTGCATCCAAGACCAAAGAAAAGAACACGAAGAAAGTGGATCATAGGGCTCCTGGCACTGAGGAAGATGACTCCGAGCTGCAAAGGGCATGGGGGGCTCTGATTAAGGAGAAAGAACAGTCTCGCCAAAAGAAGAGCCGGTTAGATAACTTACCATCTCTCCAGATTGAAGTTAGTCGGGAAAGCAGCTCTGGCTCAGAGGCAGAGTCCTGATGCCCTTGGGGCCGGTGGCAGCTGCCCTAAAGCCTGACATTCTTGTGCAGGGTGGAGTACACAGTAGGAACCTCCCCTGCAAGAGTTGGCACCTCTCCTGCTCTTTCTCATAGTCACCCTCAGCTCTTGCTACTTCAGCAAGACATCTTAAGAATGTGACATGTTTTGAAGGGCATCTATCTTTTGCTGCAGAGTTATAGTTCTGGGCCCTCAATTCTTTTCCTATCACCCCACAAGCTTTACCCTTTGAGAAAAAGGCAGCCCTCCAGATTTTGTAGACGTTTTTCTTAATATTTTTAACATTGTGTCTTTTAAAAGAAATGTTTTACACAGTTCATCCAAAGAGCAGAGAACTGAACCTCTCACTATTGCCTTGGCCCTGACAGCTGTTACCAGCACCCTTTTCCCAAGAAAAGTCAATTCCCAGGTGCTTATTGGACAGCCTTCGAGGGGAAGATGAGGGAAGCTGCCAGCTCACCCTTCCAGGACCCTAGTGTGGGGGCCGAATCTCATGGACCTGACCTCAGAGGTGCACCAATACCGCCCAGGTAGATAAGAAACACAGCATCAATTGATCGTGCTTCTGTTCTTCCCTGGGGATTTCTGTTTTAGGGTCTCTCGTTAGTGATCAGCTTGAAGTGAAGATCAAGTTCAGTGCTATGGGATTTTTAGGAACAAAAAAACTGTGACTTCTGGATTTGGGGTGGATTTTTTTGTGCTGGGGGCGGGGTCATGGGTTAATGTTGAACAATTTTTAAGTCTGTATTATGTTTTAAAAATATTAATGATTTAAAAGTTTAAATTTTTAATTTTTATATGTGAAAGTACTTCCTGTTGGCTACAGGGGAAGCCCAAGTGGTGTCTTATGTGCTGTTAAATATATATTATATACTTTGGAAGAAGGCAAAGAGAGGAGTCTCATTATTTTTAAATGATCCTAATTGTATAGTCTGTCTGTTGTACATAGAGTAACTTGCTTTCGGCCACTGTAGGAAAAAAATCCTTCCATTCGAGATGTGGTTCTGTTGTTTATTATCACTTTAGAAGTAATACATTGATATTTATTCTGTCTCCCAAGTTCTGGCACTGAAGACATCTTTGAAACTGGCAAATAAGATAACAGTTATAGAAATTCGAGTTCATTTATTTCTAAACTCCTTTCAGATTATATTACCACAAAGAGGTGGTGGGTTATTCTGGGTTTGTTTGGTTTTTTTTGGTCTCGTTTTTATTTTGAAGTATTTAATGTTTACATTCCTCTGCAGGCTTAAAAAAGTTTCACTTCAATTCACTACAACTTGGGAGTTAGACACAGTAAGCTTTTGTCCCTTTTGTGATGTCACAACTCACCTGTCTAGAGCATTTCAGTACCCAATGCAGCCCTGGATTTTAGAAATCTTTACCTGTGGCTGAGCTAATTGTCACACGTATAGTTGATTGCAAGGTGGTGCAATTGAATGCAGAACACTGTTGTTAATAAAGTAAAGGGCTGTGAGACCTGAGAGCTGCAGCAAAAACTGTGTTGTCCCTATTTTGTCAGTTGACCCGCTTTTTTCCCTTGCGTTAGAAAAACTAGAGCATATAACCATGATAGGATTCCAGGAAAGAGATGGTTCAGGCTTCCCTGCCAGTTGAGACCTGAGGCTTCTCAGCTCCTCTTGCTCTGTGAAGCACACAGCTGAGAGCCAGGTTCTTGAGGAGGGTCAGGGTTTGGAGAGCTGGTCGAGTGAGAAGAAGGAAGCCCTGAGAGTCAGAGACCTGAATGCTAATCCCTGGTTCTTTGATGGTCCTGGGCCTTGGTTTCCGCATCTAGTAAATGAATGGACTGGTACCAGAGCTTCTGGCTTTGTTGGTGCATCTCAGTGGTGTTTGACTCTTTCCCACAGCCATAGCCGCAGTGAGCTGGCCAGCACTGGCTTCTGTTGCAGGTGGGGGCAGGGTCAAGGAGACAACTGAGGGCTTCTCGGCCTTTTGGCTAAGTTCATATGGAGACAACTGAGGGTGTGCATGAGCTTGTGGACAGGGCTTATCCCCATCCCTTTGTAGTCTCTGGGTGGGACAAAGCAGTTTTTATGGTCAGGGTCGCAAATGACATGATCTCTGCAGTGTTCAGAAAATGCCCTCTCTTGGACTTTGTGTTTTCCGGTCATGACTCTTTCCTAGCAGTAGTTCAGGCCCGTCTGTCCCTTGGCCTTTTAGCCCTCACCAGTCTCCTGCTAGAGATCAGGGAAGACTTTCTGGAAGGGTAGTGGTATGTAATGAAAACTGGGCCTTTGATCTATCCAAGAAAAATGCCCACTTCAGCAATCTGGCAATTCTCATAAACATGCAGAACTCAGACAAGTATCTTGAAAGATTTTTAAGTTAATTTCTGAAAGTTATTTGCCTTAGCCTCTCTTGCTCTCCAGCTTATGCTTAGATACTCAGATCTCGCAACATCTTATGCGTGCCCTGAATGCCCAGGCCCTTTCTTTGGCGTTTGCGAGTGAGAATGGACAGTCAGGACAATCCCCTGGCCGGCAGCTCCATGAACTTTTACCCTGGGCGCTCTTCATGTATGTGGGCAGCAGGGCTACGCACTTTTCTGTATTCATCTTAGTCTTACCTGTATAAAATTTTATATGTGTTTTTGCTGCTTGATAATAATTAGATACCTCATTTCTGTTTCCCACTGTGCCTCTTGGGTGAGGTACCAGCTTCCCAGGAGAACTTGTGTAGCCTGCCACAAGATGTAAACTGTCCTCACCTGGCCTCTAGTCTGACCCCCATGAATCCCTCCCCTTAGTTCAACCACTGTCTTCTGTTCCATCGCTGTAGCAGCCTCTTCATTGGTCCATCTGCCCCATCTCTGTTCTGCACACTGCAGCCAGGATGAACTCTTATTGTTAGCAGCTTTACTGAGATATAATTTGTATAGGATACAATTCACTCATTTAAAGTGTACACGTCAGTGGCTTTTAGTATATTCACAGAGAAGTGCAACCATCACCATAATCAATTTTAGAATATTTTCATCACTAAAAAGAAACCTCCTCCAGCCCCGCCGCCTACCTCTTCAGTGAGTGGAAGGGCATTTGGAATGGCCCGAATGACTTACAATTGTTTTTTCTTTTCTCTTGTCTTTTTTTCCAAGACACATACCATTGTGTCAGCCTAAGTGAAGTGCATGTACGATTTCAAATCTCTAATCTCCCAAGCCAGCACATCTTTACACTGGATTGTAATTCCCTATTTCTACTTTGTCTTTTTGCTAGACTGTAAGCTCTGCGAGAGCAGGGACCATATCTGGCTTGTTCCTGGGGTTTCTCCAGTCCTAGAGCCATGTGCCTGGCACCTGGCAGGTCCCCCACAGACTTGCGATGATGTGTAAATCCCCCAGCTGCAGGAGCAGCTCTATCCTCTGAGGCCCTGGGGTTTTCTTCCCTGTTAGTCCCTTTTTTTCCTACCTTGTACGTATAACACTTTGTTTTCCTGTTTTATTTTCCCTGCCAGCCTGTGAGCTTCTAATGAGCAAGTGTCTTCATGTTATTTCTCTCTCCTTGCACCATACCAGTCCAGATAAATGGTGTTTAAAAGGTGTTTGGTAAATGAATGAATTGTGGTAACCCAACCAGGCTCTGGCACTTTGTCTGCAGGCTAGTCTACTCTAGCTAAGACCACCAGATTCAAAAAGAGAAGATTAATCAGAAGTGCATACACTGTACTTATATAAGAAAAAAAAAATCTCATTAATTAGACCTAAGTAAAATTCAAATTTTGGTGATCTGGCCATACATATCTGAGCTAAAGCTTACTTAGCTCTATAAAGAGTTTACTAGAGAATCATGTAGATAGTTCGGAATAGTTTTAGAATGCTTCATCTACTCCAGGAGAGCAGGAAAGGTAGCTGGCAGGTGGACGAGAGGCCGAATGAGGGACTGTTGGGCCAGTTCTTAGCCTCTGGCCCTGTTGGTAAGGAAAGTGAGGGCAGTCCAAAAAAGGAGGAAAAGAAACAACTTTTTCCGGCAGCAGCTCTTTTGCCTAAAGCAGCATTCCAACTCACATGGAGCCTTCTTAAAGTTAAGACGAAGTGCTAACAGGCAATTTAGATTAAAGTTATCAGCAAATCATGGCTTCGCAGCTTAATTAATGACTGCAGAAATAAGTTTGATGTATACTTATTTGCTTTTAAACCTTATATAATAAGAAATAAATTAGAAATTAAGCCACTTTTTAAGAACTAAAAGGGCAAATTTTTTTTTATAATCCTGAAAGTAGCACACCTGCTTCAGGGCAGATTGTTGCTGTGTAATCTGACCACCAATAATGTAGAATTTTCTTTACATGTTTCTAAAATAAATCTTAGGAGGAAATACTATAGCTTTTTTTAAAAAATGAAATTTATGGACATTTCACAGAACTCCAGTGTTCCTTGGAGCAATTAGGGAAATGCTGGTTAAAGCCTATTTCAAATAGTTATGAGGCACTGAAGTGGGATTTTGCTGGGCTATAAGTAAAACTTATAGTATAGGTAGTATTTAACCTACCAAAGTCAGTGACCTGCCCTCGAGTTCTTATTTGTTTTCGTTTGAGTGATTCTAGAGGCCCTGGAATTCTTTGGTCATAAAGACTTGTGTTACTTCAGATTGTCACCCTCGCCCCTGGACAGTGTAGGTTTGAGGGCAAGACCCACACAATTGGCAGGAGAGGAAGCATGGCTTTTCTGTCCCTTCCTGACTGGGGTTGTTGTGTTTTTAATCCTGTGATGTGTCCCTTCTTGTCATTGGTAAGAGGTTCCTCAGCGGGCCTATAAGCAGGAAACACACACTTTTAGCTCAGGTAGAGTGTCTTTTGAGAAGGCTCAGACAGGGTGGTCGTTGGGGTGGGAGCCCTGGGAATTCACTCTTTCTCACATACAAACAGGAAAAGACTGAGCAAGTCCCTTCACCTCTCTGGAACTCAAGTTCCCTATCAAATGAAGGGCTCGACTGGAATGATCTCCAATTTCCTTTTAGTGCTAATGTGAGTTCTAGGATCTTTGCTGTACTTTCCCACAGAGCATCAGCACTAAGCTGAACCTAGGAAGGAAGTGGGGGCAAGCAAGAGGTCTGTGCCCTCAGACCCTTGGTTCCATGACAAGCGTGACACCTCTCCCAGCCTCTCAGTTATGAAAGGATAAGAAGATCCTCTCCTTAGCTCCCTCCCCACTAAGCTCCCCTTCTACAACACACACACACACACACACACACACACACACACACACCCATTCATTGTTTTATTTGGAAGCTTTTTTAAGAGGTAGCAGTGTGTTAGCTTGGGCTACCATTTGACTGGGTGACTTGAACAACAGAAATTTATTTTCTCACAGCCTGGAGGCTGAAAGTCCAAGATCAGAATGTCAGCATAATAGGGTTCTGCTGAGGCCTCTCTTCCTGGCTTGCAAACAGCCATCTTCTCACCGTGTCTTCATGTGGCCTTTCCTTGGTGCATGTACATAGAAAGAGGGGTCTCTTCCTTTGCTAAGATTACCAGGCCTCTTGGTTGAGGGCCCTACTTTTATGACCTTTAATTATCCCCTAAAGGCCCTATCTCCAGATACAGTCAAATTGGGGATTATGGCTTTAACATATTAATTGGTCCACAGCACCCAGTAATGCAAGCTTCCTGGTATATGTTTGTGGAATGAGGTCCCTGCTTTTTAATAGCTCATGAACTGAGATAGATTTAGACCCATGGGTCTGAAGGCAGTAGGGTTTATAGTGGTTCATCGTCCTGGTTCTGGAGGAGATAGACCTATTTGAGTTCCAGCTCTGCCACTAACTAGCCATATGGCCTTGGGTAAATTCCTTAACCACTCTCTCTGAGCCAGCTTCCCCATCCAAGAAATAGGGATAACCCAGTAGAGTGGCTGTGTGGATGAGACAAGGGCTTGCATGGAAGGCCCTTTGCACTAAGTCTGGTACTCACTGCCTCCTGAGTGCACGCTCAGTGGTAGTGATTACTACAGCTCTTCAGTCAACTCTGTCCTCTCTATTCTCCATATAGTCTCAGTAACATCCACATTCTTTGAAAGCCCCTCTTCCCAGTTTCCTAGGACTGGGAAGGCAAGTGAGTAAGTAGAAACATTTCCTGGTCTGAAGGCTGTGGGAACAACCGCTCCCCCTGCCCCCCCTCCCCCCATCCACTAATGAATGCTTTTGACTCACTCAAGACAAAGCATGTAGTCCTTTTACTTCATACTGAACTGTGAGTCTTCCATCCTGTAACTTAAAACTTTTTATTTTTAAATCACAGAACAATTTCAATGGTAAAATAAAGAACATTTTGCTACATTTTATTCTTTCCTTTCTCCCCTCCCTCCTTCCTCCTTTCCCTCCCTCTCTGAACCATGAACTATTTGAGAATTACTTGCATATGTCATGTCCCTTACCCACTAAATATTTTAGTATACATTTCTTAAGATCAAGGACATTCTCTCATAGTTATCAAATTCAGGAAATGCATAATATTAATTTTATATAACATTTTATATATTATATTATATATTATATAATTAGTACAGTAGTATCTAATCTGTAGTTCATGTATCAGTTTTGCCAGCTGTCCTAATAATGTTGTTTTTTCCCCAAATTAAAGTTTATAATATCTTAACCTTATGAATTTAATTTTCCCCTCTTTTTAATGAAAATAAATACCAGCTGGAGTTGATGCCCTCTGTGTAACTCTGCACAATCATACCATTCACCTATTACCTTTCTGGCCATAACCAGACACTTAAATATCTGGTTACCATTCCAGGAATGGTATTATATTTTGCTGAACCAATAATGTTTTTTAAAGCATTTCATTTTCCTGGTCTAGATCCAGTCCAGGATCATGCACATTTAGTCTCCTTTAATCTGGAGCAGTTCTTTAGCCTTTCTTTATCTTTTATGAAATTAATGTTTTTAAGAATTCAGTCTGGTTATGTTGTAGAATATTCCTTGAGTCCTTTAACATTTGTTTAAAGTAAAAAGTTTGGAAGTCATTGTCATACTCCTTTTGGATGTGTATGTACTTGCTGAACACCCCAACTTGTGCATAGTACAGCCTTGGCCTTGGGACCTTAAGTTTGGGTTTGTGGGGACAGCAGTTACTGTCAGATGGGCTTGAAGGACCCCCATATGTGCTCATGACTAGGGGTCTGCCATGCTGGCATCAACAAACTTGGATAAATACATCTTAGATGGATGCAGGATATGTCCTTATTGTAGACATCTCCAAAAATGCAAAAAATGGCCATGCGCCCAGTCCAGCATCCAGTCATCAACTTCGTCTGGCCTCCTGAGGTGTCCTGAAGTTCACACTTCAAACGCGAAGTCCTGCTTCTCTCAAAATCTCGAGGGAGCAATAGTACTGGGTTCTAGCCTGTCCTGCTGATCTGCTATGTGGCTTGCGGCTACTCTCTTATTTCTCTGGGACAGTGGTTGGGGAGAAGAGACCCTGTGGCTCTCCCAAGTGCCCCTGACACACTGAATGGGTGTGGAGAAAAGGAGGGTCACTGAGCCCTGGAGTAAGGAGAAGATATAGTCCAGGACTCTAGCCTATGACAACGGTAAGCCGACATGTCATCGTGATCTGAGAGGCAAATCATCAGACCTGGAGCTTCACTTTTTCAAGTTGTTTAACTTCTCCGTTGGATGGTGTACAGTGTGAAAAATGGTGAATTGTAATCTATTCAAACACCCGTGTAACATCAGGGCACTCTCTTACTAGTTGTAAGTATTTTGTTAGATCAAAGTAGACAATGCAAAAATGTTTTAAGTAGTCTTTACAAAACTCTGGTCAAGCAAACTTTTCATGTGAGAAACAAAATAAAGTTGATTTTCATCTAGTCATTAAGTCAATACCATTGTCCACTGTGTTTTAACACTCACATTAACACTTCAAAGTGCTCTCCTTGGAGATGAAGACATTCCTGTGAGAGACAGAGTCCCCTGCCTTTTTAAATGTAAATTAATTAAATAAAATTTAAAATTCAGTTTCTCAGTTTCTCGGGTGACATTTGAAGGGCTCAGTGCCACCTGTGGTTCGTGGCTACCATACCATGTTGGACAGTGTAGATCTAGAACATGATTACTGAGTCCTGTGAGCTCCGCTCTGCACTTTGACAATCTGGGGTGCCAGGGGTATGAGAGAAACTCCCTTCTGCAGCAGACTTGGTCACACAGGGAAAGTTTGACATCGTGAGTAAGCATTTAAATATGGCTGTAGACTTGGCAGTCTACAGAGGTATCAGGAGCAGAGGTATGCTGAAAGATTTATGGAATTTTTCCTCTTCCATTGTTCTGGTAGCTCAGAGCTCTGTTAAATTAGTTCTGGCATCATGGCGCTGTAGCAAGGTTTTAAAGAGAATGCAGCCAAAGCCAAACTGAGGCAGTGATTTCAGGCAATGCTCTGGATCTTCCCATCCACCTGGCCCTCCGCTGCCTCAAAGCCTTGAGTGTAGGGCTGAGTACGGGGCCTGGTGCAGCAGCCCAGTTTCTGGCTGTGGAGCATTTTCTGTGAGAAGGGAGACCCATTCTCACTGCTGAGGCAACTGGCTGCTGGGCTGAGGTGTCTGGTGGTGGGTTCTGGGGCAGGGGACTGGGACTCAAATGGATGATAAACATGCCCCCCCACCTCACCCCAAGGACACCCAGAGTTGTGTTCCTAGTCCACAACTTAACTTGCAGTTCCACAAAAGTGTGGGTGATGGACAGGGCTGACAGGGGTCTCCAAGCTCCCAGGACCCAGCCTGCAACTAACTGCAGAGGAAGCCGTGCAGCCAGCTCTGTACAAGTGGGAGCGTCTGTGTCTTCTTGAAAGTGCCTGTCTGTCTGTGGGTCCTTGCCTATGTATGTGCTTCTGTCCCCGCCTCCTGGCGCCCCAGCCGAGAAGGGAAGCTGAACAGGCTGGGGGCCCAAGTCGCTGTCTCTGCTCCAGCTAGGATGTGGCTCTTCCACGCTCTGCTCTGCGTGACCAGTAAGTCAGCCTCACCCTCTACCCTGAGGGGCTGCCATGCCTTGTCTGTCTGTCTGTCTGCCTGCCTGCCTGCCTGTCTGATAGGGCATAGAAAATGTGGGAATGTCCCCAGGGAGATGCTCTTGCTGGGTGGGTCAGATCCCCAGGCTTCCTCAGAAGGGCCTCTGAGGCTCTGGACAGTGCTGACATCCTGTGGCTTTGGACTCCAAAGCTCTCCCACCCTGTTTCTTCTCCAGCCAGCCCGCTCTCCTCACCCTGAGCCCTCTCCCCACGGCACCCACTCTGGGCAGGTCAGGTCTGTGCCGAGTTTAGCCTCAGAGTGGAGGCTGACAATGCCCATCCCTTTTCCCGAGCAGAGCACCCTTCTACAGACCAGGTGTTCAGCTGCTGAAAGTGAGGACCCTGTGAGAATGTGAGCATTGACAAAGGACTATGGGAGTGTGTGTCTGTGCGCTAGAGGGTGAAGGCATTCGGGGAGCCCGCTTCCTGTTCCTGATGTTGGTTCCAGTATACGAATCTGCGTGTGTGAGGGGAGAGGGACACTTCCTTTTCTCACTTCCCGAAGGGTTCCATTCTGGCTTCACGTGGAAGCCACTTGGACAAGCCAAGCCCTGAGCCTGCACCTGCCCACAGGTCCCCAGGGTTGGGTTTGAGCATGGTCAAGCAGCCCCTGGAGACTGCTCAGATCACCCTGAGGCCAGGGTGGTCCTGCTTAGTGATCTGGGCAGGCTTTCTGGGATCTCCTGCTCTGGTCAGAAGCTTAACAAGAATGAGATGGACATCAGGTAGAAGTAGTTTCATGGCTCCTGGAGGACTGAGTTCATGAAGGATGGGCCAGAGTCGGCAGGTAAGCACCAGACTGAGTGCTAAGTCCATGCCGGAAAGAGACTCAGGGTTAGCATCCACCATGGGGCAGAGTACCAGCGAAGCATATAATTGGGGACACAGTATATAATATTTCAAAAACATCAAAATAGTCATTGTAGAAATGTCAGAACTTGGTTGAACTTTCCTTATTTTACAGCTTAGACATTACTTTCAGTGACTCATGGGGTATAGAGAGTCTCGAGTCTTTTATGACTTATGGCTGTGATCCCCCGTCACCAAGAATGCTTGGAGAAAATGCTTAGACTCTGGTCCACCCCGTCCCAGAATGGAGGAAGTGACTTAGGCCCAGAGAGGGGCAGTGACTGTCCAGGGTTACAAGCAGGTATTAATAAAAATAGGGCTCCTGCTAGGCCTCTGTCCTGCCTCCCAGCTCTAGAATATACTGCCTGGCCTAGGTTACTCACCCTGGCATCCCTGGGCTCCTGCTTGTTTGTCTCCTGTGGACTCGAACGACCGGCCATCACTTCAGCACGTTTCTCGGAAATGTCAATCCAGATGGCGTTTATCAACTCCCCTTCTGAGGCTAGGCACTCCTCAAGCAGATGGACAGCAGAGAGCAACATGGAGAGGGCTTGCAATGAAATCACTTAGCTTACAACTTGGCTAAGTTATGGGAAGGGTGTGAGAGCAGACCCCGGCAGTTCCAGTCTGGGTGAGAGAAATGACATGACATTACTGTTCCCAGCTGTGAGGTCTTAAGACAGGGATGGACCAATCCTGGAGTGCTTCCTGGAGGAGATAATACACTGAGTCATGAAGACTGGGGAGTCAGAAAGCGACAAGGAGGTGCCAAGAGTAGGAGGAACTCAGACTGTGACCCTAGGCCCAGGGCCCTGAATCCTGTGCCTGGTCCGGCCTCCCTAGGCTAAGGAGAATCTAGAACTGTTCCTGGCTTGACCTAGATCTTTCACCTTTCCCAGTCCACCCTCTGTGGTCACGTCCACTTCTCATCTGTGGGAATAGATAACATCAATTGTCTGAGGGAGGTTTTCAGTCTGGCACAGATACACAGGTAACACCGAAATCCTGAAGCTGCCCACCCCCTCCCCACCTCCAGGCCCATCTCACCCTGCTGTCCAATGGCCTGCTGTCCCCAGGTCAGTCTTCACCCCTGGCTCATTCGGTGATCACAGCCACTCACTTCTGGAGTCAGAGATTGAGTCTACATCCCTTATGCCAAGAAGGGAACTCCGCTATTGGCCTGCAAAACCTTACAGAGGTGAAGGAGCCAGAGTTCAGGGTCTGCTCTGTTGTCATTCAGCCTTCCAGCTGAAGCCTGGGGTCCTGCTAGGCCCTGCTGGAAGCTGGGGGTTGTCGGGGGGAAGGCCTACCTCCGCCTGGAGCACAACTCCAGACTTATGTGCAAGTGTGCGATAGAAAACCTTGGTCACTGGGGGTGGGGACTGTAGTGTCTGAAGTGGCCCTGAGGAGGGGGAAGGTCTTCGGTAAGTATAGACGGGTGGAGGTGGGGCTTTCTCTGCAGGAGAAAGAGTGTGGACCAAGACATGGGGTGTGAGGAATCTGTCTAGGAAAGTGCAGGGCGAGGTTTGAGTAGGGGCAGAAGGCTGCTCTGATGTGGCTGTCCCCCCACAACCAGGACGTGCTGGGCCCCGGGGGTGAGGGTGCCCCTGTGTGAAAAGAAAGGCCATTCAGCCACCCACAAACAATGACCCCTCTGGAACGCCCTGTCGATGCTTCAGGTCTCACACCTGGGGCATTTTAGTCAGAAGTAAATGTCAGAGAAGTGCAGAGTTTGTGGGCAAGCCGGGTGGGGAGTGCAGGCCTCGTGGGAACCGTATCTCCAACCTTCTCTGGGAGATGGGTTGTAGGGTGTGTATGGGGGGAGCATGAGGGTGGCCAGGCTGGAGAGGCCCAGAGTGCCAGTCTGAGGGAGCTTGGACCTCCCCCTGAGGGCAGTCGGAAGCCACAGCAGGTGTTGAGTGGGGCAGTGGCAGAGAGACTTGTGTGTTGCGTGGGAAGGTGGAGTCCTGGGAAAGGGGAGGCAGAGAGGCCAGTGAGGAAGCTGCTGCTGTGCCCAGTCCAGAGGTGCTGCAGCAGGTGAGCATGAGGAGGGGGATGTACTCATGAGACATATTTAGGAGGAAAATCAGAAAACCCACAAGTGCTAAGCGCAGGGCCAGGCACACAGCGCTCAAGACCTGTTGTCCATTCCTGCTAGGTAGACTGTGAAAGGTGAGAGAGGGTGAGGGGTTCGGGTGACTGAGTTTGGGGGCTGAGATGCCGAGGCTCCCCTGGGAAAGACTGAGGTGGGTGGGCCAAGGGTGAGCCACTCCTTGGGACAGGTGCTCCGCAGACACCTCTGAGGCACGATCTCCCCCAAGGCCTTGCTGGGTGCTCTGAGCTGGGCATCAGGACACCCGAATCTAGTCCCAGGTCTACAGATGTCTCCTTGTATGAATCTATGCCTCCTGGGCCTTAGTTTGCTAAAGCGGAAAAAATGCTGTGAGAATGTGTATTTAAAATGCCCGGTGTGGTGGAGGAGATATGGGGTTTAGGGGGCAGACAGTTGTGGCCGACAGGATGGAGGGAGGGTCTTAGTCTGACTCAGCAGGCCCACGTGGCTGGGAACATCTTGGGGGAGGCAGCCCTGTGGGTAGTGTGGTGACAGATACTGCCTTAGCTGGGCTCTCATGTCTGACAGCCTGTGTGGGGGGCTTGAGACGGAGGGCAAGGCTGTCAGAGAGAACGTGACAGGCCCTCCCTTGTGGTTATAACACTTCAACATTAACACCCACACACTGAGCCTCTAGCGTGTCAGATGCTCGGCAGGGCATTGCCCCATTTGATCTGCACAGCCCCACGTCGCAGGTGGGGAAACTGAGGTGAGGTAACAAGCCTGCGATCCTTCAGTGATTCTGTGGCAAAGCGAAGATTTAAACTCAGCACGTCTGCCTCTGGGGCTCATGCTATGTTCTGAGTCTCGGGGGAAGTCAGAAGGGAAGAGGTTACCCGATCTAGGGACAGTCCGAGCAAAGGTTAATGTCAGGGGCCTGGAGGGAATCTGCTCCAGCAAAGTGGACCCCCCCCCCCCCCCCCGCGACCCGGACACCAAGGGTTTGGGGGCTGAGGACTGGGAAAACTCAGCAAATACAGCGACGACGCCCTCCGCACAGGTTCTCGCACAGGTTCTCGCACAGGTTCTCCCACTCTGCCTCCAGGGGAGGTTCTCGCTGACCTCATTACCAGCGCTCTAAAGCCGAGTTCTGCCCGGGCTCAGTGAGCTGCTAGCACAGCGGGGAGCCGTGCCCCGCAGGCGCGGTGCCCAGCTTCTGGGGGCCATTTGTGCCCCTGCTTTCTGTTAACCAACCCCTCAAGCTTTTACTAAGGCTTTGGAATCAGGCAGACCTGGGCCCCAGACACGAATACTCCATTTAGGATGGTCCGCAAGCCAATGACCCCACCTCTCTGAGCCTCCGCACCCCGCGCGGTGCCTGAGGACAGCAGGTGCTGTGGCTGTATCTCTGCTCATCTCCTCCCCTTTCCACTCCTCAGGGATCTTGCACCAAGATCCTTCAGTTGAACAAAGTAAAAAATGGGGTGGGGTGGGTGGGGAACAAGAATCTGGCCCACTCTGACATTTCCAGGACACTCTGAGCCTGGCTCTGTGCTGAGCTGGGCTTTGTGGTAGTGGTGGGGCGGAGTCGTCCTGGATGACTCAGAGCACGGCACATTTTGGGGGAGACAGACTTAATCACAGATTACCCTGACCCAGACAGGATTTAGTCATAGCCAGACAGAGACACCACAGGATGCTGAGGGGGCACAGGGACCAGAGAGTTACTCTGGCTGAGAATTTAGGTTGGCTCCTGGGGTAGAGATGCCTGAGCAGGATAGGGCAGAAAGTAGGAGAGCGGTGAGGAAGGGGTGCTGAGCAGAGGGAATGGCTTGTGCAAAGGCCCTGAGGTGGGAAGTATGCAAATAGCATTTAGGGAGTAGAGGAGCTAGATGTAGCTGGAGAGCAGACTTGGCAGAAGGGGACATTGGGCTGGGCAAGCAGGTGCCACAGATGCCCAGGTGAGGAGGCCAGACTTATCTCGGGGGCTTTTAATCCTGTCTAAGTTATAGGAACAGTAAGAAGAGTAAAAAGCAGGCCTTCTAATCACCCCTTGTTAGAAACTAGTAGTTCTCACTTTTAGTTCTCTCCTAGTCAATTTGCTAACATCCACTCTTACCCGGGCTGGCTGACCAAGAAGCACAGGGCTCGGTATGACATGGGCCAAGGAACCTGAGTCCAAACTCTGTGAACTTCCTTTATCTAAACTGTGTTCATGGAGGATAAGACAGTGCGCCCCCTTCGCCACTTGGGGTCTCAGTCTGGAGCCCTTGAGTGTCCATGAATAAGCCACAGGGGTTCTGTGAGTCCCCTTCACCCATTTGGTATAGGCCGCAGTCCCTAGCCCTGTGCTGACACGGTCTTTGCCCTTGGGGACTCCTTGGTGGTGGGGGCATAGTCACAGGCAGTAAGTAAAACAGGAGACGAGCAAGGTAATTCCAGATTGTGAGAAAAGGCTTGTGGGGGTACAGAGTGGCCAAGTGGGGTCTGGAGGTCAGGAGGACCTCTGGGTGGACATGCACAGTGAAGGAGGCAGAGTAGGTAGGTGAGGCTAAGATTTGTGCAAATGTGCACTAGAAGGTCTTAGGGAGGGTTCTGATGCTTTCATCAGATTCACAAAGGGATGCATGGCCTCCAAACAGAAGAGCTCCTGGGCTGGTTACACTTTTTGCATTCTACTTTGGAGCAATGGTGGGAGGACACAAATAACAAATAGTTCTGGGAAAATGGGGTTATAGGTTTGCTCGTTCACTCTTTTTGTTCGTGTGTTTTGTTTATTTGTTTTTTACCCCATCCTGTCCCCATTCATTCAGCGTTCCTGCTAAGAGTACCCTCGGGGAAATTTTTTCTTGTTTTCTGTCTTTTTCTGCTTCATGAGAATAGTTTTTAGGTCTTCCTCCCGTATTTTGTGGATGCCATAAATGATATAAGTGAATGTTTTCAACCTTATTCAGGCTCCAAGAAAGTTCACTTATTTATGCACTTATTTGACAAATAATTTCAGTCAGCACCTGTGTGCCAGTGCTGTGTTCAGAGACAAAGTGGGACCCATCATAGAAAGTGCTAGCACTTGTGGTATACAGGTTAGCTTTTAGCCTCCTTCCTGGTTTAATCGTACCCCTCCTTTTTCTCCCCTCTTTTTTGAACTATTATTTTCCTTCTGTTCTTTTTATTTTAAAACAAGTTTTAGCTTAGTGTATTGTGTCGTTTTATGAGTCACCACAAATCATTCTAGGCAAGGCGGACCTATAAAGGGAAAGGCGTAGAGCACAGATCCCCACTTTGTGCCAGCTCAGGGAGAAGGACTGGGGATTGGGAGACAAGAGATGCGAAGCTGCCCTCAGAGGCTTCTCACACCCGCCTCCTTCTGGAGCCCTTGGAAGGTCGTTTTTAAATAAAATTTCACGCATGTACAAAAGTGAACAAAAAAACAACATCAAACCCAATACCCATTACCCAGATAACACTATTATCAAGATTTTACCAAGCCACTGTCTTTCTTTCACTGTCTCCATCTGTTTCCTTTGCCAAAGCATTTTAAAGCCTTGCTGCTCAAAACTCTGTCGGGGGACCTGCAGTGTGGCATTACTCAAGCTTGTTAGACTAGGATCTCCGCCCCACTTCCTGACCTGTCGAATTGGAAGCTGTATTTTCAGAAGTATTATTTTTAAACAAATCGCAAACTCATGTCATTTCACCCCTAAATACTTCAGTTTACTCATTTCTGAAGTATGTGGATGTTTTCTCACAAAGCTGTAATGTTTTTATCACCTAACAAAATTGACAATAATTCTTTGCTCTCATTTAATACCTGAACCATATTCAGATCTTCCTGACTGTCTTGAAATGTCTCTTTTTAACAGAGTTAGTTTGTTCAAATCGAGATGCCAACGAGGTCCACATATTACATTTAGTTGCTATGCCTCTCTGTCTAGAGTGGCCTCCTCGTCCATCTTTTGGCTTGTGGGCCTTTTTCAAGTCTTTGCTTTACTGCAAAGCTCGGACACTTGTCTTATAGACCATTTTATTCAGAATTTGTGTGTTTGCTTCCTCTTGGTGTAATTATTCTTCTAGCCTCCCAATTTCCTGAAACCTGGAGGTTAGTGTTAATGGCTCCATTAAATTCAGGTTAAACATTTTTGGCAAGCATACTCTAAACGATTCTGAGGATTTTGCCATACTTCCTGTGTTTCTCTCACTCCCCCTTTTTGTTTCCTTTACCAAAATATTTTACACACTTGCTGCTTAAAATGTGGTCTGATGACCAATGGCATAGGTGTCACTAGGGAGCTTAGAAATGCCATCTTGGGCCTCTGTGTCCTTCCTAGGTACACTAAGAGGCAGGAATGCCTGGGACCCACTCTTGGTGATACTAAGTTTATCTTGTGGGCTCAGAGGATGCTGTTGCAGAGACGGTTTGGAAGAAGAGTGGAGTCTGCAAATGTGTAACTTACATGGATAAAGGAGAGGAGGATTGGCAATGCTAGCACCCCAACTCCTTATCTCCAAGGCCTTTTATTAAGTTTTACAACAACGCTGACTTTGTAATTAAATAACAGTTACTCTAAGGTTAGCAGATACAAGCTGGATACAAGCTACAGCTAACTCCCAGATTCAGCCTCAAAGCCACGTCCATGTTCTCAGCGATCTCCTCTTAAGTATCTTTTTCTAGTCCCTAGAGCAAGAAGTCTCAGAATCGGTCAGGCGTGTGTGCCCTCCCTGCAATGTGTACTTGTGTGCAAGTCCACATCTACTTCCGATGTTCTTGTTGCTCCAAGACATCCTGCCAGAACCACAGGCATCTCTTACAACAGATGTCAACCTAATTGTAAAGTGTTCTACCAAACTTTCACCTAGTAATCTCATCCAGTGATGATCGTGGCCTGAATTAACTATTGTATAATGGCTCGCAAAATTGTGGTTTTGTGATGGTTCTTCCTTCCATTTATTAGTAATAATTCTTCTATAAAGAACTTGTTCTCATCAACTAGGACCCTTTGGTGACCTTGAAATGCAGTTCATATAGGAAAGGCATGAAAATTACTTGATACTTTCCTTTTAATAGTCGGTTTTCAGAACAAGGAGATGCTGCCCTCATTACTTACAATGGTGACCAATGTAGTACCAATTTACGTTTCCACCAGCAGTATTTGAGAGTTCTAGTTGCTCCGCACCATTGTTAACTCTTGTTTTTTGGTGTTTTTGTGTTTGTGTTTTGTTTTGTTTTGTTTTCATTTTAGTCATTCTGGTGGTTGTATAGCGGTAGCACATGGTGGTTTTTATTTGCCTTTCTCTGAAGTCTAATGAGCGCCTTCTCATATGATTTCTGGCAGTTTTGATAGTCTCTTTTAGGGGTTATTCTCTTCCTGTTAGCTTATATGCCTTTTTGTTATTGATCTGTAGGAATACTTTACATATTCAAATATAAGTCTTTTGTCAGATATTTGTGTTGCGAATATCTTCTCTCACTCTGTGGCTTACCTTTTCACTCTTAATAATGTCTTTTGATAAGCAGAAGTTCCTAAGCTTAATGAGTTCTGTTTATCAATTGTTTCCTTTATGTTTAATGTCTTTTTGTGTCCTATTTAACCAATATTGGTCTACCAAGGTCTTTTATTTTCTTTTAAAATCTTCATTGTTTTATTTTTCACATTTAGATATGCAGTCCATCCAAATCCACATTTAAATCTCTGATCCATTAGTTCATTATTTGTGAGAGAAGGATCGAGATTAATTTTTTTTCAATATTGATATCCAAGTAATCCAGCGCCACTTATTAGAAAGATCATTCTTTTCTCACTGTTTGTAAACTGCCACCTTTGTCATAAACCAGGTGACCATACATTTCTGGGCCCTCTGTTTCATTGATATATTTCTTTATCTTTGGGCAAATATAATTCTGTCTTAAATAATACTACTTTATATATAAGTTCTTGAAAATGATAGTATAAATCCTGTGCAGGTGTGATTCTCCTTTAAGACTACCTTGGCTATTCTTAATCTGTATTTTCATAGAAATTTTTAATTGTCTTGTTAACATCCCCCCACCAATGATTTGCTAGGATTTCGAATGGGTTTATATTGAAGCTGTAGATCAGTACTGTGATAATTGAGAACAATGCTGAGTCTTCCAATTCATGAACATGATCTATTCTTTAGTATTCCCAATCTTTTATAGTTTCAGATTTTGCATATCTTTGGTTACATTTCTTCTTAGGCAAATTGTTTTTTTTTTTAATGTCTTTTGTTAATACCATCTTTTAAGATTTTTCATTCTTTATTTGATCATCGATGGTATATAAAAGTACAACCGTTCTTTGTATATTGTCTCTGTATCCAGTGACCTTGCTCAAGGCACTTATTAATTCTCAATATTTGTCTGTAGATCTGTTGGCTTTTTCAATCTACCTAACCATGTTATCTGCAAGTAATAGTTTTATTTTTCCCTTTTAAATCTTTAGGCTCTGTAATTTTTTCTTTTCTTACTGCTCTAAGACTTCTAGTAAAATATTGAATAGAAGTGGTGAGAATGGGAATTCTTGTCCCATTCCTGATTTTGGAAAGCTTTCAATAACTCACCAGTAAGAACAATGTTTGTCAAATTTTTTTTGTGGCTAGTCTCAATCACATTAAAGAAATTCTTAGTTTGTTACAATTTTTTTAAATCACAAATCAGTATTAGAGTTTATCAAATGCCTTTTTATGTATCTATCATAATGACCATATAATTTTTTTTCCTGTTAATGTTATTTTCCAATGTCAAACCACCCTTGCATTTCTGAAATAAAGTTCACTTGGTTATAATGTATTATGCTTTTTATATATCCCTGGATTTGATTTATTAACATATTGCTTAGGATTTTTACATCTATGTTCAAGAGAGAGATCATCAATTCTCCTCTTGTGTGTTGCTCTTGTTGGGTTTTAATATCAATGTTATTCTGACCTCATAAAATTATTGGAAAGTGGGCTCTTATTTTCTGTTCTCTGGAATAGTTTTTGGAAGATTAGTATTTCTTCTTCAAATGTTTGAAAGAGTTCACCAGTGAAGCCATCTGGGCCTAGAGTTCTTCCTAAGGTTTTAATAATGGATTCAATTTTTTTTTAGATGGGATTATTCAGATTACACTTTTTTGGTCAATTTTGATAATTTTTATTTCAAGGAATTTGTCCATTTCACTTAAATTGTCAAGCTTACTGGAAAAAATTTCTTTATTCTGTTCTCTTATTATTTCTTAAATGCTTCAGGATCTATTCTGATGTCCTCTTTTCATTCACATTGGTAATTTGTGTATTCTCTCTTTTCTTAGTTTGCTAGGGATTTATCAGTTTATTAATCTTTTTTAAAAACAAACTTTAGCTTTGTTGGTTTTCTCTACTATAGGTTCATTTTCTATTTTATTGATACATGCTGATATCTTTATTCTTTCCTGTCATTTCTTTGTGTTTGATTTGCTATTCTTTTAGCTTCCTGAGATGGAAGCTTAAATGATTAATTGTTAGCCTTTTGTCTTTTTTTTTTTTTTTAAGGCAAGGCAACCCTTGGTTGACCTCACAGATTGCAAGGACCTTTTCATCTTACAATCCCTTATTATTATTTTTTTTAATTTAATTTTTTTTTTTTTTTGCATACAGCACCTGGTCTTCCTAGGTGGTCTCCCATCAAGTACTAACCAGCCCCAACCCCGCTTAACTTCCAAGATGAGATGGGATCAGGCTTGTTCAGGGTGGCATGGCCATAGACAGCCTTTGGTCTTTTTTAATGTACACATTGAAGACTGTACATTTCCTATAAGCACTGCTTTAACTGTTTCCTACAAGTTTTGATTTGTCATATCTTAATTCTCATTCAGTTCAAAATGTTTCAAATTTTCCATTTTGATTTCACTTTTGGCTCTAGGTTATTTAATAGTGCATTGCTCAGTTTCCAAAAAGTTCAGATTTTACAGTTTTCTTTTTGTTATTGAAATCAGTTTAGTTCCACTAGGGTCAGAGAACATTTTCTGAATTATTCCAATCTATTTAATTTTATTGAGGCTTGCAATGGTCAATTTTGGTAAACGTTTCATGTGCACTTCAAAGAATGTTCATTTTACCATTGTTGGGTACAGTGTCCTATTAGTCAATTAAATCAAGCTTGTCAATTATGTTGTTCAGATCTTCTATAACCTTACTGATATTTTTTGTCTGCCTTCGTAGCTAATATGAAAGATCGGTGAAAGCATTAAAGTCTTCTACTTTGGTTGTGGATTTTGTATTTTTCATTTTAATTCAGTCCATTTTTGCCTTATATATTTTGAAGTGGTGTTATTGGGTATATACAGATTTTAAATTGTTATATCTTCCTGGTGAATGAAGAACAGCATTTGTATGGGCATATTTCCTTCTCTTTCTTGTATAAAATAAGCAGTCTGTAAGTTTATCCTTTGTTTAATGGCTTTACTTTGTTCCTAAAAATCTCTTCTGCTAAAAACCATTAAGTGGAAAACATATTTCCATCAATTTCAATAGAAAAATTGTGATGCAGTCCATCCAACCCAATACCCAAACAATTTTTACTGATGGAAACATTTACTAATTGACTAATAAAACAAGTTTATATTTTAAAAACCTGATAATTTGAATATAAAAATGCAGTTTACAACTTATTGTAACAACAGAATGAAGACATCGTAGTTGGTAGAGGATGGGTGTGGGGGAATCATTACGATTGAGAAGGTAAGGTACATATTTCTTTCTGCACCATTTCTTTACTGTTCTTCAACCTTCAGGAGACTTATGGCTGTCTCGCACTCAAACTATCTTTACAAATAAAGTTATAGCACAGAAAAATACCTTCAGGGCAAAATAAATACTAAGTATGAAAGCACTTCAAAACACATGGAAATAGCTTGTGTACTCAACGGACTCCAGAACCATTGACGACGACCCTCCCAAACGGCACGTGCATGTGAAACAGAGTGGTTGGGTTTTAACCAAGACATGGCGAGCAATGCAAATTTGTTCCCAGGATGTTGTTGGGCTACAAACGGTTTTACTAAAGTAAATTGGTGAGTGTGTTTAAATTCTGGAAGTATGATGTCAGAATATCGTTTGTTATGGCATGTTTGTTTGGTGTATTCAGGGATGAAAAATTTATCATACTATCAGAAAAAAAGAATGTTGTTCCAAAAAGTGGTACAGCTTTTAGGGAGCCGTTATGGCAAAAAGTTAATTGAACAGATAAGTCTGCAGACTAAACTTCACCTTGCCTTCTTCCATGTAAATAAGTACTGAAGTGGCATGATCAGGCCATATTTTAAAAAATTCTTCCTGGCAGCTAGTATGGAGAGAATTTATGCAAAAGGACAAGTCTTGGAAGAAGAAATCAGGAGATTAAGGAGCATGTCCAAGTAAGAGACAATAAATAGGTCAGTGAGACAGAACTGAGGCCTGACAGAGGCCCAAATGCATATGAGAATTCTGAGAATGCTAAAGGTCATATTTCAAATTTGTGGAAATAATGTTGAGACAATTTCATCTGAGAGGAGAAAAAGTGAAGCTGGATCCCTGTTTTACTCCACACACAAAAATAAAGTCTAGGTGAATCCAAGATTCAAGCATAAGAAATGAAACAAAATATCAAAGAAAACATTGAGTGAATTAAAAAAAAATCTTTAAGTGGGGAAGCAAAACTCAAGTCATAGAGAAAAAATAATTCGACTACATAAAAAATATAGATGTGGGGAAAAATATTATTATGTGCAGTCAAATAAACAGCTAAGTCAGAAACACTATCTGTAACACATTGACAGTTTCTTTAGAATTCAAAAAGCTCTTACAAATGAATAAGAAAATAATAAATACCTCATAACAAGGGATAGGCAGTAAACAAATATAATAAGAGGCTTGACCTCACTCATAATTTAAAAGTAATTTTGAAACAAAATGATGAGATACTCTTTTAAAACAGGAATGAAAATGTCTGCACATTATCGGTTCAGACAGTGCTGTGAAGAAACAGGCCTTCTCCTAGTCTGTTGTTGGAATACGAATTAGCACAGCCTCTTTGGAGGGGCAATCGGGCAATGCCTACTTTTACCCCAAAATTTTTAATGAAAAATTTCAAAAATACAGAAAAGTCAAAAAAATGGTACAGTGAACAACCACGTACCACACTTAGATTTCATAATTTTGTTATATTTGTGTTATCACACATATGTAATACATATGTATTTTTATATATTTGTTATATATGTAAATATAATATATAATATATATACACACATACATGTATATATATACATCTATCCATCCATCAAGCCATCTTATATTTTGATGCATTTCAAAGTAAATTGCTGACATTGGTACGCTTCATCCCTAAACATCAGTATACATATCAACTAGAGTTCAGTCTTTGCATACAATTCTTCTTCTTCTTTTTTTTAAGGTAAAATTTACATACAGTGAAATGCACAAATTTTAAGTGGACAATTTGATATGTTTTTGACAAATGCACATACTTTTGGAATGCAAACTCCTATAAGATATAGGATCTTTTCATCACCCCAGAAAGTTTTTTCTTGTCTCATCCCAGTTAATTCCCCTCCCTCCTCCCTCCAGGCAATATATATATATTTTTTTACTACAAATTAGTTTTGTTGGTCTGGAACATCATAGAAATGGAATTATGCCTTAGATACTCTTTTAGGTAAGGCTTCTTCCACTCCACCTAGTGATGTTTGTGATGTCAGTTGTCCATTTCTTTTCACTCCTGAGTAGTATTTCATAGTTACTTTATCCGTTCCCCCACTTGATGGACATTTGAGTTGTTTCCAGTTGGAGACTATTACAAAGAAAGCTCCTATACACATTCTTGTGCAGGTAGTTTTGAGGACATGTGCTTTCTCTTGGGTCACTTACGGAGGTCATAGTCTAGCTGAACTTCAGTACAGGTCTCAGTGATGAGTATGTGTTGTGGGATGGGTACAGAAAAGCACATCGGGAGAGGTGAGAAGGTGGGAAGTGCCTCTTGGGGGAGAGCCAGGGCAGGCCTCCTGAAGAAGGGGCCTTGGTGTTGACACAGCTAGGTTGGATAGGAGGATCAGGGGCTCTGGCCAGCCATGCCTGCATCCCAGTCCTGTTCCCATGGGGACAAGATCCTTTGGAGTCTCCCTTTTACTTTTCTCATCTGTACAATGGGGATGTGACACTAGAGGACTTGATAGAATAATGGTTAGAAGGCCGAGCCACGACCTCAACAGGTACCTGATTTGTTAAGTGTTCCTCTTTTCTCCACAGATCTGGCTCCCCTGGTGGCCTTCAATGTGGATGTGGCCTGGACCTGGGTGACTCCCGAGGGAAGTGGGCCTTATGTGCTCAGCTCCCTTCTGCACCAAGACCCCAGCACCAACCAGAACTGGTAAGTGGGGCCCCAAAGACAGGAGGCCTGAAGACGGAAGGGGCCTCCAGGGAGCCCTGACAAAGCCCGGAGAGGCCTTGGCACCTTCCCACAGTCTGGGGAGAACTCCTTCTTCTTTCTGAAAGGCGTGTGGGAACGGGGAGAGAAGTCGGGAGAGAGGCTATGAGGCCCAGTCCACCCTGGCCCCTGTCCTCTCCTGGCCTCTCTCTGCACTGCCAGGGTAGAGGTGGGGGGACTTCAAAACTATGAAGGCTCTTTTGTCTCATACAAAAGTAACACGTTCTTAAAGTAGGAAATTTTGGACAGTGACAAAAATATTCTTAAAAATGGAAACTATGAAGCAGGAGGGAGTGGTGACTAAGAGGCAGGCTGCGGGTTCAATGACAGCTTCACTCTGTGTTTGTGGCGAGGCGCGCGCCCCAGCCTCGCCCCTCCTCTCTGTAGTGACGCAGTGATTTACCTGCTCGCAGCGTTGCAGAGAGGACTGAGTGCATGCACACGAAGGGTTCGGCATGGTTTCTGGCCAATGAAAGCTCGACCCCATTATCTTATATTTTTAAAATAGCATCTGTACCTACCCATTAGATAAGCAAAAATGTTTAATCTGACAACATTCTGCTGGTAAGGATGTGGTGAAACAGGAACTCGGGGGAACGCAGATTGGTGTAACCACCTTGGAGAGCACTTTTGCCATGTCTGGTAAAGTTGACGATGCATGTGGACTTGGACTCAAAATTCCACTCCAGGATACCAAGCCCAGAGAAATTCTCAGGTCACTGCTTGGAACAGAGAAAGAGCGGAAATGCTCATCATTCTGGAAATGCACCACCGACTGCAACACTGAAAGCAAGTAGAGTAAATGAAATGAGTGCAGTGGTTATTAACCTAGATCAATCTTGAAATATATTGTAAGGAAAAAAGGCAGTTTGAAGAATTATGTCTACTACTCCACAAATATTTATGTGGAATATCTATGCTGTACCAGGCCCTGAGGATACAGTAATGAGCAAAGCAGACGAGAATCCCCATGCTCAGGGGAGACAGACAATAAGCAAGCAAGTAAAACGTGTTCTATCCGATGGTGACAGAGGCGGTGTGCTGATGCAGAAGCACCTCTTTAGTTTTCTTCCCTGTTGTTGCCAAAATGACTTTTAGAGCTGCTTTGTTTTGAAGCCAGGATCCAGTCAAGGAGAATGTATCATGTATCGTTACTTTGTCTTTTTAATCTCTTTTAAGCTAAAGCAACCCTTCCTCTTCCCTTCCTGTTTAGTTCATGATGGTCACAGTACTGGTCAAGGGTTTCCTTCATACCCAGCACACCTGAGCCATGAGCTCAGGGTCCAGACAGGTTTTGGAGGTGCTCAGGGTCCCTGGCTGCGTGGAGTTCCAAATCTCCCAAGCTGAGTAGAGTAGCAGCTCTGTTTGGTGGGAGATGGATGTGACAGCTCCTGAGGCACCCTCACGGCTCTGGGGCTTGGGCCAGGACCCCACCAGCCAAGCAGGCTTGGATCCTTTGCTGAACTGTGGTTTCCTCGTCTGTACAGTGAAGAGGCTTGTGACCATGAGATTTCAGTGGTGAGGGCAGGGTCAATTCATCCATTCATTCACTCATTCCTCAATTTCAGTAAGTACTTATAGAGCATCTACTCAGTGCCAGACAAAATATGAGGATATATGTGAAACAGACACCTTCCTTGCCCTCATAAGGGAAACAAAGTCAGGCAATGACAAGAGGAGTCATGACTGCTCTGGCGGAGACATCCAGAGCACTTTGGGGACATAGAGGCAGGCGTGTCCTTCAGGTAGAGGATGTGCATTGACCCTGGGACTTGGGGAATGAGTAGTAGTTAGTGTGAAGAGTCATAGGAGGGGAAATCCTGGGAACAGCTTGGTCAGAGTCTAGAAGCTGGCCTGAGCGAGGTCAAGGAACTGAAATAATGTCAGTGGCTGTATCTGGGTGGGATGAGAAATATGATGCAGGAGGTGGGCAGTGCCTATCACCCAGGCACCCACGGTTGGGGAGCCAGAAAACTTTCACACAGGGGTAGGGTAGGGTGGTGATAAGGTAAGTTGTGAGGAAGTTTTTGGCCACAAGAATTTGAATTAAAAGTTGATGTTTGTTGTATCTTCTTTTGTTGGTGAAAGTTTGTTGACATGCCACACAGAAAAAAGCACGTCATAAGCATGCAGCTCAGTGAATGTTTACAGTGTGAGCCACCTATGTAAGTGGCATCCAGATCCAGAGTGGGACGTCACTAGCCATGCGTGAGCCCCTCTAGGCTACGTGCTTCCTGCCAAGCACATCCCCTGCTAAGAGCCAAACCACTGCTCCAACTGCCATCCCCATGGATAAGTTTTGCCTTTTCTGGAACTTATAGATGAGGCATATAGTAGGTACACTATTATGTGAAGCTTCTCTCCCTCAACATACAGTCTGTGAATTTTATCCATGGTCTTGCCTAAGCAATAATGCTCATTTTTGTTGCTAGCGTTTTCCATTGTGTGAATAGTGCTGTTGATGGCATGTGGGCAATTTCCTTCGTCTATTATGAATAGTACTTTCTTTTGGTGGACCAGTGCACGTCTCTCCATTGGGCAACTGCCCAGCAGTGGAATTGCTGGATCACAGCTTATGTGTTGGCTTAGCGTTCAGTTTTCCAGACTTTGAAGTGCATGAGCATTCTGATTGTTCCACATGCTCGTGAGGGCTGAGTTTCCGTCTAAGTTATCTGTGACCATCTCCTGCTCAGTCTCCTCAGCGCCAGGCCTGACAGACTTTAACGCCCCCTCCCTCAGAAGCCGAGCTGAAAGGCCACAACAGATGAGGGGAGTTTGAAGCCCCCAGAGCAAAAGGTTCTGAGCCAACTGAAGGGTTGGGGGAACCCAGCTGGGCTCATGATAACCTCTCTGAACACCTGCTGAAGCAGAAGGAGGCTCATGGGAGGATGTGGTGAAAGGTATTCTGGGTTTCTGCCACAAATGATAGAACCTGAGACCATGGGCTTGCTGCATGGGGCAGGAAATGCTCTGCTGGCCACCGGGCCACAAAAAAGGGGCAGGCTCCCCATGTGAGGATGATGTGTCCCTCTCACTCCCTCGAGCTGTTTCTCCCTAAAGTATAGAGCCAGGACTGGCAGTATCACAGGGGGAATGGAGTGGGACATAAGGAAGACTTTTCCCCAGGGGGGTATGGGACTAGACTGAGAACAGAGACAGGTTAGAGTTGGGTGAATTAATCAGATGGGCTGCACCCAGTCCAGGATGTAATAAGGTCCCCAGGGCTGTCAGCTGATTGGTAGGTTCGTTCAGTCACTCAGTCAACAAACTTGGAGATCAAGAGACCACCCACCATGGTGAGGGTGGTAAAGAGGTGGGCAGCCCAGGCAGCTCAGACTGGGCCCCAGGCCACGGGATTTCATGATTGTGATATGAACGGCAACCTACGGTTTTGCTGTACACGCCCTGCCCAGTTGCACATGGAGTCTCTTGGGAACTCAAAGTCTAGGTGGGAACAAAGGCCAGGGATAGGGGTGGATTCCAGCAGTTAGGGCCATCTGGAGGGCTCAGAGATGTCAAGTGGCTCCTTCTTTCGGGAAGGCTTCCTGAGGAGCTGGGGTTTGGGATGACCGTACTGCAGGGAAAGGAAGGGAAAGGCATTGAAGGTGGGGAAACAGCTGGGGTGAAGGCCTGAAGGAGGAAGGAGGGTGGAGGCTATTCCAGGCCTGCAGCTACCCCACCCAAACGTGGTCTGGGGTAGAGCCCAGTTCTGAGCCTACTCATGGGGGAGTAGGAAATGAGATGCTGGAGCCAGGGCTGAGGCTCGGGCTAGGCCGGGGTCTGGGAAGAGCAAGGTTGGTGAACAAGTTGACCTAATTTGGAAGCTCAGCTGCAGAGCCCTCAGAGTTCAGCTGCGCCGGATCCCTCAGCGCTGCCCCAGATCAGTCCCCTCACCTGCTACCTGGTTGTCATTTAGTCATCACTCAACAAACATTTCCTGAATCCCTGCTCTGTGCCAGACACTGTTTCAGGTCCTGGGGATAACATGGTGAACGAGATAGATAAGATCCTCAGGGAACTTACAGTCTGTGGGGAAGACAGATAACAAGCACGTAAACATGTAAACAGGTACTATCTGATATGACAAGTTCTGAGAAGGAAATACAATAGGGTGATTCAAAGCAGAGAAACTGGGTTGTGAGGGGGCTGGTGAAGAAAGCACTTATAAGGATGTGACAGTTAATTAAGTGAGCCTGAGTGATGAGAATGAGCCAACCTTGGGTAGCGGGAGGTGAAGGTTTCAGTGGGCACAGCAAGGCAGAGGGCTGAGGTGGGAGAGAGCTGGGGGCAGCCTAAGAGCAGAAGCCCGCCAGCTACAGCTGGGACTTGAGATCAAAGGAGCGGGAGGAGCGGTCTCAGAGGCAGGAAGGGGCTGGATCACCCAAGGCCCTGTGGGCTGCAGCAAGGGGTATGGACTCCTTTTCTAAGTGCAGGGGAGGCTCCTGAAGAAGGGGAGTGACATGGTATAAATTAAAGAGTAAACTTTAAAAACAAAACAATAATGATTAGGATGCTATTACCCGAGACCAGGCGAGATGATGGTGGCCAGGATGGTGGTGGGGAAAGGAGAGAAGAAATGTGCTCTAGATATAACTTGCAGGAAGAGCCAACAGGGTTTACGGATGGATCTGATGTAGAGTATGAGTGAAAAAGTGAATCAAGGTGCCCCCAGACTTCAGACTTTAGAATGTAGTGGTTGGTGGTGCCATATATCGCTGGGGGAAGATGGAAGGGGGCAGATTTGGGGGGCCAAAACCACAAGGTCTGCTTTGGACATTCTAAGTTTGAGACATTCATTAGACAGTAGGCAGTTGGTTCCTGTATTAAGTTGTTGTTCTGTAGGTCAGAAGTCTCCAAAATGGGTCTTATTCAGCTAAAATCAGTGTCAGCAGGGCTGTGTTCCATCTTCAGGCTCTAGGGGAGAATCCATTTCCTCACCCTTTTTAGCTTCTAGAGGCCACTAGCATTCCTTGGCTTGTGGCCCCTTCATCCATCTTTAAAAATCAGCAGTGTAGCATCTTCAAATCTCTCTCTGACTCTTACCCTCCTGCTTTCCTTTTATTAGGCCCACCCAATAAGCCAGGATAATTTCCCTATATCATGATACTTGCTGACCATAAAAAGTAGCACAGTCACAGGTTCTGGAGATCAGGACACAGACATCTCTGGGAGTCGGGGTGGCGGCATTATTCTGCTTTCCACGGCTGGGCGTGGCTGACTTCTGGTGGAAGAATGCTAGGGTTACAGATGCAAAGGTGGGAATCTCAGCATTTACAGGTGGATTGAAGCCATAGGATTGGAGAGGATCACTAGGGAGAGTGTGCTGGCAAGGAAAACAAGGACTGAGGACTCCAGTGACATTTAGGAGTCAGACAACGAAGGAGCCAACAAAGGAGTCTGAGAAGGAGCAATGAGAGAGGTGGGAGGAAATCGAAGAAGAAAGTGTTTTAAGGAGGAGATGGTCAGTTACGTCCAGAGCTGCTGAAAGGAGGAGGAGATGAGGACAGAAAGGTGTCCATTGGATTTGGCAACACAGGTAGCACCAGCGAACTTGGGTAGAAGTCAGCTCGGGGCAGGTTATGCTGGGGGTGGGGTGGTTACACACAGGTGTAGTCATTATTATTCTGTAAACCATGGATATAAGTGAAGGATGTATTTCATAATTTTAAAATATAGAGAGGAATGAGAGATGAGGAAGTGGAGAGAGTACCTCATTCTTGCCCGCTGTTCCCCACCCCGACATAGCCACATCGTGACCTTTTGGAAGTAGAGACTAATCATGTGCTTCCCCTTTATAAAGTCCTTTGTGCTTCCTACTGCCCTCAGCATAAAGACCTTGGACTTGGTGCACTATTCACTGTTACTATGTCCAGCCTCAGGGCCCCTTCCCCAGCATACCCTCCTCACAAACCTAGGACAGGAAGCTCACTCCCTGTCTCCAGCAGCCCAGTCCTCCCTGGGCAGTGTGGGCTGACACTGGACGCTGCTATCTCCCTGGGCTTGGGGTGAGGGGACAAAGTTTGCCATTTGGCATCCCATCTGAGGCTGCCTTAATCAGGCTGATGCGCCCCACCTCCCCCAGACCTTCAGTTCTGACTGACTCATAAGGATAGGGACACCAGCGTGCTTTTCTCAGAAAATACTAGGGTAGGCACCCCACCTTCTCTGGCATCACTGTCCCCAACATAACCAGCTGTGGCTTCCTGGTTCTCCCTATCACAACCAAAGAGCAGAGTATTTATCACCAGTATCACCCCATCTCCGTCAAGATGGGCCAGCAGGCAGAGAGGGGATGTATTTAACCATTTCCTGCCCGGAGCTGTGCAAAGGTAGAGGCTGAGAAAATGCCTTTCGCCTAACGCAGCGTCCATCGTCCTGGGCTGGGGGTCTGCCTACCTTTCCCAGGTCTGGGTCTTCTCCACAGTTTTCCAGACAGGAAGCCTGTGAGCCTATGGGTCTGCAATGGGAAGACCGCACTGAGGCTGGCAGGGAGAAGAAGGGAATCCTCAAATGGCTCCATTTTGCTGTCTACTTTCCCACTCAGGCTTCTGGTCACCAGCCCTAGGACCAACAGGACAGCAGAGCCCCTGCATAAATGCTCCCTCATGCAGAATGAGATACTTTGCCAACCAGTAGGTAAGTCAGGCTCAGTTCCAGGAAATGTTCCTGGGACTCCTTTCTAAGAATCCCACTCACTAAACCCAAACCATTCCAACCACCGCCCCACCTAATCCAGCCCCACCCCGATAGACTCCACCATGACCCACAGCTCGCTTTCTATCTGATGCCCAATCCCATCCCAACCCAACTCTAATTCCCAGCCTACTTTTCCTGACCCAATCCTAACAACAAAAACAATACCTAAAATGTATTGAGTGCTCATTATGCTAAGTACTTCTTCATTCACTTTTAATCCCCTAAACCACACCATTTGACAGAATAGGAACCTACAGTTCAGAGAAGTCCTTTGGTTGCCAGTATGACTAGGTCACGCACCTGTTATTAGCAGCACCATAGGCGAACTCAACTTCACTTGATTCCAAAACCAAACCTATTCCAACTCGTCACATCTCAGTAGAATCCAATGCGACCTCCCAGTCTAACTGAGGCCACCCTAGTATCCACCATGGGACCTGGTACATATTAGGTGTCACTAAATGCTGTTTGAATGAATGAATGAACAAATAAATGGACCAAATTCACTTATTAATCAAATGCTACTCATTCCACCCACTCCAACTCAAGGCACGCATTTGCTGATGACCCCTTGGCTGTGTTAAGGCAAAAGCCTTGTCCCTGTGAGAGACGCTATGTTGAACAAGCTGTGTAGGGGACACAGGCGAGCAGGATGACTGGGTGACCCAGTGGCTCAAAAATGAGATCATCTCCTGAGGCCCACATTGGGAATGGAGAGGGAGGGGCTACCACGCTGCCCCTGGGGTTGTGGGCGGTCAGACCCCCCAGAGACGGGTCTTTGAGAGTGGAGAGTTCATGAGCCCGTTGAGCCAGTCCCTCAGCATCTTGCACATCTCTCCAGCACTGCACACACACCCCAGCGAGCTTCTCTGCCTGCCTGCCCCCCAAAGACTGGGAGCCCTGGAGGAAAAGCGCCACATCTCAGTTATTTCAGATCCCCATCGCCATGTGGCACAAGGCCAGCATGGAGCAGACATCATTTATTGAATGAGCCGTTAAATGAGCCTGGGGAATAGGTGCTTTGCCCTGGCTGAGTCCAGGCCTGTCTTTGAAGGGCCCCCATCAAGCTTCTAGAAGCTGTTCTGCATCAACATTTCCTCAGGAAGCCCTGACCAAGCTGGCCCTATGTCCTCTGACCTTGGCTTCAGGGTTGCCTTCCCACATCCCTCCCTCCTTACCTGGGCTTAACTGTTTCAGAGCATATCCCCATCCCAAGGGGGAGGCACCGTGGAGTGACAGTTGTCCGGAATCGCCATGGTGTTTTGGTGAGTGTGTATGGGTGGGCGTCTGGAGGGCCTTGGGGAAGCTGGAGCTGCCCCCTGTGGTAAACTGGTGTTAATACCGGTTCTGACTTGCATGTTATTCTCGGGGCTGAACCCAGCTGTCTCCCTGGTGCCAACTCTAGGGCTGACCGTGGCTTTGCCCATGAGACCAGCACACAGACCCAGGTGCTAACCTCATGCCTGACTTTGGCACTGACTCCTACCCCTGCTGAGGGGTGAACAAGCTGTTCCTGTGTCCCCTGCCAGGTTGAGACACTTGATTCTAGGTGGCTGTGACTAGGGGGCCTGGGCTGGGAATGACCCAGGTTCACTCCCTCCTTTTCTGCCCCCTCCCCCAGATCTGCATTCAAGTGGCGGCCCGGCAGCCGCACAGCCTCAGCTCAGAGCTCACAGGCACCTGCAGTCTGCTGGCCCCCGACCTTCGTCCCCAGGCCCAAGTCTCCTTCTCCAACATCGGTAAGGATTGGATACTCACTGGCTTTGGACAACTCTAAAGAGTTCTCCCTGGATCTGCAAGAAAAGGCACAAGCCTACTGCAGATGCAAAAGGATAGAAAGGCTCAGAGAAGGCAAAGCAGGCCAAGGCCCCCCCACCCCACCCACGACGGGAACCAGTGCAGAGCTAAGTGTGGGCTTGCCTAGAGAATAAGGGGAGAACAAGGAGGCTGTCTGACTCTGAGCTCTTCCATGTGTAATTTTTAAAGAAAATCTCCTGGATCCCGAGGGACCCGTGGATGCTGGAGACTGCTACAGGAACAAAAAAAGCAGCAAAGAGAATACAGCCAGGCGGCGCCGGGCTCCGAAGGTGGAGGAGGGAGAAGAGGAAGAAGCAGGAGCTGGTGAGATCTGGGTTGTTCCCAGAGGCTGTTAGAGCTGACACCTGGGCCAGTGACCTCCAGGAGTCAGGTGTGCCTAGTTCTGGGAGAGAGGGAGCAGTATCTGGATTCTACAGGCCTGGCCAGTTCAAGCTCTGTCCTCCTGAATCTTACAATGGGGAAACTGAGGCCCAGAGAGTGGGAATGATGGGAGTGACACACAGAGTCAAAGTTGAGCAGGTTCTGGCTGTCTCTCTGTCTCTGAAACAAAGGCTTCACTCTCGGGAGCTTCACCGACTTCCTCCCTAAACGGAGCCCTTGGGGCTTGAATGGGGTGGGTGCCCCACAGGGTAGGATGTGCTGCCCTCACTCCTGCCCCAGATTCCATGCTCACTCCTGACCTGCTCCATGTCTGGCCCAGGCACCGAGATCGCCATCATCCTGGATGGCTCAGGAAGCATCGACCCCCCGGACTTCCAGAGAGCCAAAGACTTTATCTCCAACATGATGAAGAACTTCTATGAGAAGTGCTTCGAGGTGGGTTTCCCTAGGAGCTGGATTCACACAGTCTATTTCTATCTATTGCTGCGAACAAACCAGCTCGAAACAGCCACTGTGGGTCAGCTATTTGGGCTGGACTCAGCTGGATGGTTCTTCTGCTGGTTTGTCTAAAAAGTTTTTTTTTTCCTGTAGCGGTGGGTATCTGGTTGCTTGACTGGGACTAGAGGGCCTAAGATGGCCTCACTTGTCTGGCCATGTGTCTCCAGCAGGTCAGCTCAACATTTTCATGGCTGTAACATTCCAAGAGGGCAACACCCAGTGCATGGCAGCCCTTTTCATGTCTCTGGTTGTATCCCATTTGCTGATGCTCCGTTGCCAAAGCAAGTTACGTGGTCAATATGAAGGGGATGGGACCCCACAGGACACGGATTCAGGGAGAAGTCTGTGATTCACTGGGAGCTATACACCATCCTCCACCCCTGCTTGCTTAGAGATTTAGCATCTCCTCCTGCCTGAGATGAGGAGTGAGTGGATTCTTCCACTGCTTCTAGAGGTAGCCATTCAAGGGCCTTGGGCATGACAACTCTGCCAACCTCCTCTCCCCCTTGGCCCTTCTCTCCAGTGCAGCTTTGCCCTGGTGCAGTACGGGGGAGTGATCCAGACTGAGTTTGACCTTCGATACAGCCAGGATGTGGCGGCCTCCCTTGCCAGAGTCCAGAACATCACTCAAGTGAGGAATGTCACGAAGACCGCCTCTGCCATGCAGCACGTCCTGTGAGTGTGAGGGCAGTGGGAATTACCTGAGCACCTACTGGGTGCCAGCTCATGGCCCTGTCTAGAGGCCCTGCAGCACCATGCCTGGAGAGGTGCTGGACAAAACTGTGAAGGGGAGAGGATCAGGGCTCTAGCTCTTCCTTGGCTAAGAGAGGAATGTGAGATCTTTCAATCCAGCTTTAGTTGATGGATGACACCCCAGTTCAGTCCTCCAAAAAATCTTCCAAGAATCCTCTTGTGAGTGGAAGTAAAGCACAGTGCTGACAGGGCTGGGCTCAGTGGCCAGGCTGCCTGGGTCCACATTTCAGCTCCAGTTTGTACTTTTGAGACCTTGAGCAAGCTGCCTAACCTTCTGTGTTTCAATTTTCTCATTTTAAAAAAATGAAACTAATCATAGCACTTGCCTTACATGATTTTGTGAGATTAAATGGTTTAAACTCTGTGCTATGCTTACAGCGGTGCCTGGCATGTAAGTGCTAGGTAAATATTAGCCACTGTTATTCATGTCATTATTATCTTACACATATGCACAAGGACTAGACTTGCGCTGTCCAGCACTTTTCTGTTGGGAGCAGGTACGGGGCAAGAACACCTGTGTTGCGGCCCTTCCTCCACCCAGCCCTACTTTTTTCTGGGCTTGAGTTTTGCCGTGAGGACTCCTTAATCCTCCCCAAGTCCGAAACAGGTCTGTGAACAAAATCTCCCCCAGCTCAGCCGTCCCTCCGGCAAAGCTTCCCCTTCTTCTTTTACTCTCACCTACTTAGGGACAACATCTTCACACCAAGCCGTGGCTCCAGCAACAAGGCATCCAAGGTCATGGTGGTGCTCACTGATGGGGACATATTCGGAGACCCCCTCAGCCTCACAGCTGTCGTCAACTCTCCAAAGATGCAAGGTGTCGAGCGCTTTGCCATTGGGGTAAGAGCCCGGGGCAGGGGCGTCTTCTGCCCCTGTATAACCTGGGTAAGGAGGAGACAGGGTTTTGGTAGGGGCTCCTGTCAACAGCTTACCCAAACTCTGTGCTGTTCACAAAAACTCACCGACTTCTTCCAGTCCCCATGTCCTGTTCACCACTTGCACCCCAAACGGGTCTTCCCACGAAGGTTGATCACAGCTCACTTGCCCAGAAGTGATGAGGAGAGCAGTGGACACTCTAGGGGCCCACAGGAAGGACATCAGGGTGGGGGTCTTGAAGGAGATGGTGCTGAGCTGAGTCTTAGAGGACAAACAGGAGTAGCTGGCCTAGGGCACGGGGAGGTGGGAAGGATTCTGCGGGTAGAGGGAGCAGTGTGTGCAAAGGTGAGAAGGGGCCTGGTGTGTTCAGGAAAACACATGTAGATTGTAAAACTGGAGCCCAGAGTGTGTGGTGGGGAGAACAAGGAACAAGGAAAGAAGGAGGTGGGTGATAAAAGGCCCTGAAGGCCAGGTGGCAGGGCTCAGTGCTGTCTCTGGGCCTGTAAAGCCCTCTGGGCTTGGGAACCAGCCAGCCCCCATGATTCTACTCTATTGACCCGGGGCCTCTGTGCAGGTGGGAATGCATTTATGAAGGCTAACACTGAGAGGGAACTGAAGCTGATTGCCTCAGACCCCAGTGAAACCCATGCCTTCAAGGTGACCAACTACGCAGCACTGGATGGGCTGCTGAACCAACTGCAGCAAAGCATCATTCGCATGGAAGGTGAGGGCTTTAGAGGCCCCAGCCACCCTGTGGCTGTCCCCTCAGCATTCAACAGGAAGCCCAAGCCCTGTGCTCCAGCCCCACCCTTGTCCTACCGCCATGTGGCATTCTGGGCAACTCCTGTCACCAATCTGACCCTCAGCTGTTCCATCTCTAATAAGGCAACAATATCCCAGTCCTCCTCACTTCCTCGAATTTCCATGAAGCTCTGATGAACTGACCTGGTGCTGGATAAACAAGGATGACTAGAGCATGGTTCCTGCCCCCAGATGAGGAAACCGAGGCCCCCAAAGAGGAGGGAACTGCCTAAGCCCTCTGCCAGTCGCTGCTAAAACAGGACCCAGGTCTCTACTCTTAGCTTGGTGCTCATCCCATCACACGGAATCTGGCTCTCTCTGGGAGCAGGGCCAGGCTGGACCCTTCCCTGGCGTGGTTCTTCCTTTACTTTGTTCACAGCAGTGTCTCACTGGGCTTCTTGGCTTCCAGGCACGGTGGGAGAGGCCCTTCACTACCAGCTGGCACAGATTGGGTTCAGCGCCCAGATCCTGGACGAGGTACGTGGCCAACTCAGCACCAGGCAAGCTTGCTACAGAGGCGGGGTCCCAGCAATACCCTGGGACTCAAGGACCCCTGATGCCTATGAAAGAGCATCTTTAGAATAGAGGAAAACACTTCTGCTTGCTCACCCTACTCTGAACCTCTGAGGTCGACAAAAGAGTGGCTATATTTATTATGAGAGGCCGTCTTGTTCTGTGTGCTCAAGGATTGAGCAGTTCTTAATACAAACTAGTAACACAGGTTTTGGCCTGGGTTACCTTGGCAACCAAGTTGCGTGCTTCTCCCCACTAGAGGCACTGTTCCCACAGATGGGCTGAAGATACAGGCATGGGAGGACACAGCCCTTGCGCACGGTAGAAGCGTGATAAGCCCTGCCACTCAAACCAGGTGGGACTTGCATGCCAGGCTCAGGCTGGGCAACCTGCAGAGGAGGAGATGAGCACTGTCTTCTCAATCACATCTCTTTTAATGCTCCACATTTGGGCCCCCAGTCAGCTTTCTGCTCTGGGGGTTGTTGGTACCAGAGGGTCAGCTCCTCTGACAGGGTCATGGGTACAAGGCAGGAACCCAGTATTTGCCATCTCACCTTCCTCTTGCTTTGCGGGCCAGATGGGAAAGGGGCCACTGGACACCCCTTTTCCTCATCAAAGTTCACTGTGCTGGCTGGTAGACCTAAGGCCTATGTGGCTGTCCGGGGGTTCCTCCCTCTCAGATGACCACTAATCCTTGTCTCTGCAGCGGAAGGTGCTGCTCGGTGCTGTCGGGGCCTTTGACTGGTCAGGGGGCGCGTTGCTCTATGACACCCACAGCCGTCGGGGCCACTTCCTGAACCAGACAGCGGTGGACGCCAAGGCTGGAAAGCACAGCTACCTGGGTGAGGGCAGGGCCTGGAATCTAGCTAGGTGAGGGCATGGCCTAAGCAGGGACGCTGAAACTGGACTTTAGGCTTCACTAGGCTTCCTGGTTGGGAATGGCTCTGATGGGTTGCACAGACTGAGGGATGGGCCCTGGTTAGGGTCCCTGATGCTGAAAATTAGGGCCTCCTGGAGGACAGGGCCTGCTCTGTACCCGATTCTCAGGGTGGCCCTGGGTGGCTACTTAGGGAAGACAGGACCTCACCACTGATAATAGTGGTGGGTGACCCTTCACCCCTCACGTAGGTCCTCATGTACTGGGTGTGCGAATGAGTATATTCTGAGTGAAGCTGTAAATATCATACTGTGTGTATACCACATCTGTGTGATGGGGCACATGTGTGTGATCAGCAACAGTGGGAAAACGGGAGTGCTCCTGATGCTAAATTTAAAGAAGACAGTCTCCTATATTGCCCTCCTGCCCAGGCCACTTTTAAGGCCTGGCTAGGAAGTTGGGGGGCCAAAAGAGTGGCCCAGCGGGAGCTCCCCATCACAACCACACCCCTCCCCCAGGTTACTCAGTGGCTGTGCTGCATAAGGCCTGTGGCGTCTCCTACATGGCAGGGGCTCCACAGCACAAGCAGCGTGGGGCTGTGTTTGAGCTCCAGAAGGAGGGCAGAGAGACCAACTTCATGCCAGTGCTGGAGGGAGAGCAGGTACCTGCTGGGGAAGGACCATGGGACCGCCCCATTATTACAAGTGGGGGATCCAGAGGCCCCAGAGGAAAAAGGATGGATGGGATTCGGGGCACACAGTGGATTGAGGGCTCAACCTAGGCAGACCTCAGGCACAACTCAGTGCCTCTGCCCTGGTTCTGCATGTCTGACTGCCAGGGGTTTCCCTATTATGGGGGATCAGGCTGCCCACCCAGTCTCCTTTGTTACCTGGTGAACAGACTGATCTGGAATGACCCAAATTTGCTGGCCCAAGAAAAGCAGGAGCAGAGGTCTAGCCTTGCTGAGGGGTGGAGGAGGGGGCCTCCCAGTACCCCCGTGAGCTGAGTCCCTCCTGGGCTGTAGATGGGGTCCTATTTTGGCTCTGAGCTGTGCCCTGTGGACATCAACATGGATGGAATCACGGACTTCTTGCTGGTGGCTGCTCCATTTTACCATATTCACGGACAGGAAGGCAGAGTCTACGTATACCGTCTGAATAAGCAGGTGGGAGAGTCTCCTTCTTTGCAAGCTTGCTGGGTTGTGGCTACTCAGCCTGGTGTGGAGATATGGAGGCTGGAAGAGCCCTGGCTCTGCCTTGTGCCAGAGGGCAGTGATGGGGAGGTACTCAGGGGGGATGGCAGCCAGATGGGGCAGTTCCCATATCCCACTTCCTCACTTTCCCCACCCCATCATCTCATAGTGATGGTGACGACATCCAAATAACAGCATGGTTGACAACACATGTTCTGTCTATGATCTCGCTTGTTTCTTTAGTAACTATGGGACGTGGCTGTCACTCCCACTTTACAGGTGAGGAAGCTGAGGCTCAGTGATGTTGAACCTTGTTCACGTTTACATAGCAAGTATGGATGAGCCGAGACTAGAACCCAGGCCTCCCAATGGCCAGTCCCTAATGGTGGGAGCAGAGGAGGCAGGCTCTAGTTGTGAATGACATGGCAGGAGGACTCCAGCTTTACTGCTTGCTCACTGTGTGACCTTGGGAAGGTCCCTTGCCTTTTCTGAGCCTCAGAGTCCCTGCAGTCCAGTGAGCATGGCTCCTTGGGGTGGCAATGAAGTGAGCAAGCATCTTACATACCTGTCTTGAGGGCTGAGCTGCCTGTTTGCTTTGCAGGATGGCTCCTTCTCCTTGGAACGCATGCTGAGTGGGCACCCCAGGTTCACTGATGCCCGATTTGGTTTTGCCATGGCAACAGTGGGGGATATCAGTCAGGATAAGCTCACAGATGTGGCCATCGGGGCCCCCCTGGAGGGCTCTGGGGCAGATGATGGCTCCGGCTTTGGCAGCGTGTACATTTACAATGGACACTGGGACGGCCTCTCTACCAGTCCCTCTCAGGTGACCGCAGGGCTCTCTCCTGCCTCTATTCTGGGGCTCTGATCTCCTCAGATGTTATGCCGGAGCCTCAGGTCAGCTCCATTCCTAAGTGCCAGACAATCCCAGAGGGCTGGGAGTGCCCAATGTAGGGCAGAAGTCTCTCAGGCTGGTGGGAGGATCTGCCTCACACAGACCCTTCAAGTGGGGGTGGGAGGTTGTGGCAAGATCCATCCATTTCCCTGACCTGTATTTTCCCTTTGGCATTCCTGATCTGCCTCAGATCCTCTTTCCTCTCTTTCTGTCCCTTTTCTGGCTCTTGTTCCCCACCCAACCCTCCATGCCAACCTCACAATCTACACCTTTTCTGGGCACTTTTACCCACCTCCAGCTCATTTCTCTCCTAAGGTTTAGTCCGGGGTGACCAGCTGCCTCCTCAGCACCTCACCTGGATAGCCCCAAGACATCTCATTCTGACCCTGCCGAACCGAAAGCATCTTCTTTTCCCAGACCTGCTACTTCTCTGCCCCGACTCCTCCTCTTAGAAACCTGGAATAATCCCAGACAGCTGACACCCAGCACAGCCTGTCAGCCCCCATGTCCTAATGGTTCTACCTCTCCCAACCCAGCCCTTCTTCTCCATCCCTACCACCCTTGCCGCTTCCCCTTCCTTCCCATCTTCCACCCAGTGTCTCATTAGACATGCCTACCCTATACTCCAGCCCCACATCAAGCCTCCCTGCACCAAACTGTCCTCCCATTCCCACCCCAACTGGCCCCTGGCTGTTTCCTCAGCCACCCTGCTGTGTCCCACTCCCTGCTTTCCTCATCTCTGCTGTTAAGTCCTACAGGCTCGTCAAGGTCCATTCTAATACCATCTTCCTTGGGAGACCTTGCCCTGCTCTTTCCAGTTTCTAAATTGAGGGCCCCCTGGGGTGGGGACCGAGGCTGATCTGCTGATTTGAATAAAACCAAAAGGATTCCCTTTTCCCTCCCCCACAGCGGATCAGTGCCTCATCGGTGGCCCCAGGACTCCACTACTTCGGCATATCTGTGGACGGTGGCTTAGATTTCAGTGGCGACGGCCTTGCTGACATCACCGTGGGCACTCTGGGCCGGGCAGTAGTGCTACGGTAGGGGTCTGCTCTGCCTTCTGGGGTCCCAGGCCCCAGCCTCACCCACTTGCCCTTCCCTGAATGGCCCCAGGAAGACCCTAGGCACTGATGGGAGGAAGTAAGTGAGGTGGTTTGGGGCACTGGCTCTGCGCATCTGGGTCTGAACCTCAGCTCTCACTTAATGGTGTGAGCTTGGGCACGTTATTGAAGTCTAAGACCCAATTTTCTGATTTATAAATGGTAATAATAATAATAGTGCTTACCTCACAGAGTTATAAAGATTAATTGAGGGAATCTATACAAAGTATTTATTTAGTACAGCGATGGCTGCCATTATTAATTTCAGAGATTCTGGGCTTATCCCTAAGTGAATTATGAAGTTCCATGTCCATAAATAAGCTGAAGGAGCACCTCTCTGCCCTGTGTTCTCCATTAAGGCCCAGACTTGGCTGTTAACTCAATAAGCCTCTTAGCATCTCAAAGTCAACAGGTCTAAAAATGAACCTCTCATTCTCACCCACTCCTCCTTGTCCCCTAACCGGTTCCATCCCAGGCTTCCCTTCTCAACAAATGATACCATTTGTTCAGGACAAAAACCCAGCAGTCATCCTTGATTCCTCTTGTCTTTCCCCCGTTACCCCATCAACACATTTTTGTTGGCTCTACCTCCAAAATACCTCCCCATTCAAGATACTGCCATCACTTGCTTGGATAACCGCCATGGCATTCTTCCCTGCTTCCACTCCCTGTACTTCATTTTCCACACAACAGCCAAAGTGATCCCTTCGTTCTGCTGCTTAAAACCCCTCAATGGCTCTCACTTAGGGTAGAATCCAAATTCTTTACCATGGCTTATAAAGCTCTCCATGGCCTGGCCCTGCCCAGCTTTGCCTCCCCAGCTCCTGTTACTACCCTCTATCTCACTAACCGTGCTCTAGTCATTTTGACCTTTGTGTGCCTCAAACAAACAAAGCTCATTCCTACCCCAGGCCCTTTGCACTTGCTGTGCCTTCTGCCTGGAATGCAGCTCCCCTAGATCTTCACATAGCTGACTCTTTCTTATTAACAGATCTCAACTTACATTGTCTCCTCATTAGTGAGGCCATCTCTGACCACCCAACTTAAGTAGCCCCCATTCTCTATGGTCTTATCCTATTTATATCACAGCATCACCTCACATAATATTTTCCTGTTTCTTCTAGTTTACTTGCTTGTTTGCTATTTCCCCACTAGAGCAGGGATTTGTCTCTTTTTCTACTGTATCCTGAAGACTCAGAACAGCAGCTGGCACATTAGAGATGTCCAATAAATATTCATCAAATGAATGAATGAATGAGCCAAGTACTGATCCGGAAGTCCTATGGTAACCTCTCATGGTCCTCTTTGCTGTCTCATTTAGCTCAAGACCTGTGATTCGCCTGAAAGTGTCCATGACCTTCACCCCCAAAGCACTGCCCATTGGCTTCAACAGCAGTGTGGACGTGTATTTATGTTTTGAAATCAGCTCTGAGACCACAGCTGCTGAGTCAGGTAACAGGCAGCCCAGCTGACCTGCCCAGCGTTGGGGGTCATTCCTTGTTGGCTTCAGTAGGGACCAGGGGTAGGGCTTGTGTATTAAGAGGTCCTGGTATTTGAAATCTCTCTACTTAGAGCTTAGCTCCTTTGACATTAGGTTCTGTTTAATGTCAACTGCCCTAGAAAAGGGTGATCGGCTGTTAAGTGAACACTCTGAAAGGGTTAATCTGACCCTGTTAGGAAGAGGGGCATTGGACCCTTTATTCAAGGTTCAAGGGTGGAGTTTCTGAAAGAAGACTCAGAAAAAGGCAGCCATTTCCCATCCCGTCTACTGTGCCTAGGTGTGTGCGTGTGTAGGGGCTTCTGAGAAATGCCCTTCCTCTTTCTCTCTAATTTACAGCTTCTTCCCTTCCCTCCTCACTGTGTCTCCCTGGCTTGGGTGGGACTGGTTAACCTGTCAGAGGCCTGGCCTTTCTTCCCTTCCCTTACCTGGCATTGGTTGGGAGGCTGTTTCTAGATAGCAGAGGGTTGACAGCCCAGGTACTTATTGCCAACCCAAGAGCTCCCCTCCAGAATAACCCATCAGCAACAGACCCAGGGTATACTCTCTCATTAACAATACCTGAGATGTCTCTCTGATTCCCACATGTCAGAAAGCACTCTCAGGTAGGGTGGCTTTATCGCAGAAGGAGGCCATCATCAAATGTGAGGGTAGAAAATGACGGGCCTATCAGTTCCAGCGTATAAGCTGAAAGATTCAGACCATAGAGTCTGAATGGCTGCTGCTGTGGGACACTGGGCACTGGTTCACTCTCTGGGCTCTGGTTTCTATTCTGTACAGTACGGAGTTGGTTCAGGTAAGAATGCATCCAGCTCTGCTGTCCTCAGGTTTTACTCTATGGTTTCTCTCTTCATTCCCTGTATTATTCCCCCTCCTCCTTTTCTCCTTTAATCCTAGCTTCCGCCCTGAGCTCTCCTTCTCCTAGGGAAGACTGACTCAGCCTTGGAATGTGCTGCTTTGGGTTTAGGGCTAGGGCACTGAGGTACCCTAGTGCCAGAAGACCACGAGAAAAGAACCTTTGAAGTGAAGAAACTCAAAAGTCCAGCCCTAGGGAAGTGCCTGTGTAGGGATACCACTCAGGAGGGGCTCATAAGGACCCTCAGGCACAGTGGAGGCCCTATGTCTGCAGCTTGCCCATTCTAGCCTTATCAGGAAGGTCTGGTCTTCACTCCCAGGCATCAGAGAGACATCTCTGAACTTCACGTTGGACGTGGATGTGGCGAAGCAGAGGAAAAGACTACAGTGTTCAGACAGAAGAACTTGTCAGAGCTACCTTTGGAAGTGGTCCGATCTCTGTAAGCCCTTCCTGCTCATTCCCACAGAGGGAGAGGTAAGTGAGGAGTTTAGAAGCATCCATAGGGATCTGTGTTTTTGAAAGAAAACTGAGGTACATGCGATGAAAGATACCTATCTGTCCACACAAACGAGGCAATTAAAATAATCATAATAGATCAAGAACCACATAATGGTATGGGAAATGGAATTAATTATACCGTTAATCTAAATTAAAGAAACCTACTGAAATTGAACACTAACTATATCTCCAAGCTTCCCAGCAGCTGAACAAGGGAAATACTCTAATTGCTGACATGTTTCTTGGTACCAAATTGGGTATAACAGGGTCCCTTCCCCTTTCCATGTCATCTAACCTCACTTGATAACAACAGTGGGGCTAAGGGGCCTTCCACAAATCAACGTCAGAAAATTAAACTATAGAAAGCAGAATAGAAAGACAAAAGTTATCATTTACAGAGGTTTACTCCTGACAAAGATGCCTCAAAACATGAAAAAATGTATTCAGAGTCTGACAGGATCTATAAGGATAATTTATTCTAATAACCTTATAAATTATGCTTCTAGCTACACAACTGTTTCCACATCTGTTCAGATTAAGAAAGTTTCTAGAGAGTCTATGGCTTCCTTAAATAAAAGCATAACTACCCTTTTCCACTGGGAATCATGCTCACCTGCTCTTGTGTTCAAAACTCCTACCATGGCAAAAAGGTTCACTCAGAAAGAATGGCAAATGACATCCCAGGCAATCAATCTCCTTTTCTTTGGTTTTTGCCTCTCTAATATATCTATCCTTCATGCCGCTTTGAGAAAGATCTTTGTAAACACAGATGTGACCATGACTCTTCCCTTCTGTGGTTCCCATTTGCTCTCTGAATAAAGTCAAGTTGTTTTTTAACTCCTGATGGACAGAATCCCTTTGTGATTGGGCAGGAACGTAAGGAGTTATGAGATCTGAGGCAATAACTGATGAAAGGAGATTTTTCCAATGCTCTTGGGAGTTTGGTTAAATGGAAGCTTTCCTTCAGCCTGTCTTATTTGGAAGAGGCTTAGGACTTCTGGCTTCTCACTCATTATTTATTTCTTATTGTGACTACATCAAAGTTAAAAGTATTTTCCTTGTTGTACTCTCCCCCATGTCTAACTCCAACTCTGCATTTCTTGGTGACCTTGCAGCTCTGTGAAGAGGACTGCTTCTCCAACATCAGTGTCAAGGTCAGCTACCAACTTCAGACCCCCAAGGGCCAGAGGGACCATCTCCACCCTGTCCTGGACCTCTACAGTGAGCCCTCTGCCATCTTCCAGGTGATTCTACCAACAGTTAGGACCAGACCCTCCCGGGAGCTACTCCCCAAAAAGCACCTGCTTCTCTAACTTCAAAGACTGTTAGAGTTGGGAGGGTCTTTAGACAGTATTTGGGCCCTTTACTGCACAAATGGGGGAAGTGAGTTCCTGAGATGGTTGTTAGTTACCATAATGGTAGGTAACCTGTTCACCAAACCACCCACCAAGACTAATTCTTTTATGTTCACAAAAAATGCTTGCTACATATTTAATGAAGCATATGAATACATTATTGCCTGATTTGGCAATGGTCTCTGATGACTGTGGTGGGGGTCATGTGGGACTGGAGTGGAGCTGACTTGCCCTGCATTGTAGAGAGGATGTCCTCTGCACACCTGTCTACCCAGTCCTCCAGGACCTTCAGGCTGAATGTTTGGCCCACAAAACTTGCACCCTAACAGGTTGGTAGTGTTGCAAGAAACTTTTCCAATAACTAAGGGAAATCAGAGGGAAAACACAATCAAACCTCCTGATTCTATGATATTTAAGGTAATTATGTTCTACCCAAGCTCTAGCTCCCAGGATATTCTTTAGTCTTTATTCAGAGAGCCTTATCAGGTATAGATAAATCAGCAATATAGAGAAGTGGCATGAGCATTAAAAAAAACAAAAATAGTTCATGCTGGCACAGAAAATCTTCAGATAACATATTTCCAAGTAATCATAGGACACTTCTCACTGTCCACTATTTTTACCAAAATGCTCTAAATTAATGAAATTATATAAGCCTTTAGCTCCAGTTTTGGTCAATACCCAATGCATAGTCACAGATAGTAGTAAATAGAAATAAGAGAGCAACATAATCAGGTGACTATTTCACTACTCGTCTGCCTAGGGAGAGAATCAGGTTCCTTATGAACAAAGATTGTTATCTTAATTTTTTTAGGCAAGAAACTTTATTTTTAATTTTATAGTAGTATATTTATTTTGTAAACAATTTTTAAAATTTTGGTACTGACAGCCAGTTAGATGATTCAGAAAAGATTTGGAGAACTACTGTAATAAAGTTTTGTCAATAAGTATATTATTGCTAATTATATATATTCTGTTTTTAAAAACTTTATTTTGAAATATTTGGCTTACTAAAAAAGTTATAAGACTAGTCCAAAGAATCCCCAGGCATTCTTTATCCATATTCTCCAAATGTTAACATTTTCACATTTTATCACATACTTTATCATTCACATTGCTTTATCATTCTCCATTTTTATAGACAGTATATATACATACATTACACACACATATACACAGTCATATTTCTGAACCATTTGAGAGTAAGTTACAGATACACCTCTTTACCACCCTATACTTCAGTATGTATTTCCTAAAAAACAAGGACATACGTACAAAACCACAGTACAATGATCAAAACCAGGAAATTAAGAATGATAAAATACTATTATCTATAAACGTTATTTAAATTTTATCAGTTGCCCTATTAACATCCCTTATAGCAAAAGAAAAAAACTGTTTTCTGGTCCAGCCAGGATCATTCTTTGCATTGTCATCATTTATCTTTAGTCCCCTTTAACCTGGAACAGTTTCCGTCTTTGTTTAATGACTCTAACGTTTCTGAAGGGTACAGGCCGGTTATTTTGTAGAATGGTCCTCAACTTGAATCTGTCTGATCTTTCCTCATGACTAGATTCAGGTTATGTATTTTTGGCAGTAACATCATAGATGTGAAGTTGTATCCTTCCAAGTTTGCACCCTATCAGGAGGCATCTCATGTGGCTTTGTCCTATTACTGGTGCTATTTCCCTTTGTAATTAATAAGCATCTTATGAGGAGATGCCTTGAGGTTATGTATGTATCCTGTTTAACATTCATTCATGATTCCTGCCTCAATCAATTATTACTTTGATAGTTTGGTAAAGAGGTTTTTTTATTCCACTGATAAAATGGGAGAGAAGTGATATGGTATTATTAATTTAGGCACATAGATATTTCCAGAGAGTGAGTTCTACCTAGGAAGTTAGAACTCACTTATTGGGATAGGGTGAAAGAGAGCAGATTACTTGGTTATATAAAAAGCAGAACTGAAAAAACCCTGCTCCAAACTGTTGACCCACTGAGAGCTCCAAACTGACTTCTGGAAACTGCATCTTCATTCTCCAGGAAGTAGAAGGTTTCCTTTCTAGCTCTGGGCTCCCATTCCAGCTCCAGGCCATGGTAACAGTCCTTGTATAAAGCCAGCAGTCCTTGTATAAAGCCGCTGAGGTGGTCACTGGCTGTTGAAGAGATAAATGCAGAGATTGCCCAGTTAAGGAGCTGGCTGTGTTTCCTTCATAATAAAAGATAAACCTAGATTCTTTAGGAATTTTGATTTTTTCAACCTGAACTTAGGGCTTTTCAACCTTGACCAAGTCTTTGGACCCAATGAGACTTTCCGAATTAGCTTTAATGTAGGCAAGATTGCAAGGGGAATGTTTAACCTACAGAAAAGACTAGCCATGGGGACAGCATAACTTGCAGGACTGGACCTTGACAATATCTAGTTAGGTTTCCTCCATTTGTGCCCCCGTTGTTCCTGCTTGAAAGGACTAAGGAAGACTTTCTTCACATAGGTTTTCCTACCCAAATATTCAAAGTAGTAAGTTGTGAGTGTTGCAGCTTAATCTGCATGATATACATGTGACAGGCACTCCCACAATTCCACAAAGTTCACCCCGTTTTTGATTTGGCCAGAGGACTGACTTGTGGTATACCTGTGTTGTAGGACCTAGCACACTCTCTACTTTACAGTCACCCATCACCTGACTGGTACCTGACTGTTACCTCCTACCCATAAGATCAAGGAATGTCACAGTCACAGCTCTCTCGGCCATGTGGACACAACCCCAGCCTGTCAGCCTTTACCTCCCTGTAACTGCACCTCTTAGAGTCAGCATGAGGGACGGGTATGTCCTAGGGAGATCATGCATGAGGCAAGGCTGTTGGGGATGGCGTGGTCCCTGGACTGATCTCTGCCTTTCTGTTTGGTTACAGCTGCCCTATGAGAAGGCCTGCAAGAATAAGCTGTTTTGTGTTGCGGAGTTGCAGTTGGCCACCACCACCTCTCAGTGAGTTGGATTCAGTAGTCAGTTTCTGCAATTAACTTCCTCCTGAAGGCTGACCTGGGCAAACCCTTTATCAGGATCGATTGTTCACTTCCTCCCCCTCCCCAAAGGGCTTTTGCATTTATTATCTTACTGCTTCCTTAGCTACCCTATGAGGGAGGTAAGACAGAGATTTGTTTTCCCATTTTATAGATGAGGGAACAAACTCAATAGTTGAGAGCCTGTGTAGTAGGGTCATCTGGTGGACTTGCCCTCCTGATACTTTTAGGGGAAGATAATAAATAAGTAAATTTTATGTTGATGAGATGTACTATGAAGAAAAATAAGGCAGGGAAGGTGGGAAGGAGTACTGGGTGAAGGTGGAGTTGCAGTTTTGAGTAGTCAGAAAAGAGCTCACTGAGGTGACATTTTGGTACATGCAGGAGGAGGTCAAGGAATAACTATGTGGGTATCTGGAGGAAGAGCAATAGCAAATGCTCTGAGATGGGAACAGGCCTGCAGGTGGGAGGAATGGCCAGGACACCAATATGGTTGCAGTAGAATGAGGGAGGGAGAGATGATGTGGGGGTGGGGGAAAGGTCATTTGGGGCTGCATAGGCCCTCCATAAGGGCTTTTACTGTGAGCTGGGAGGCAAGAGAAATGATATGACATTCCATTTTAACAGGATCATTCTATTTGCTGTGTTGAGAATAGGCTGTAAGCGCAAAAGTGGAAGCAGGGAGATAGTTAGGGAGATATTATAATAACTCAGGTGAGAGATAATGGTGATTTGGGTCAGAGAAGTAGCAATGAAGGTGGTTGGTTATATTTTGAAGGTACAGCCCCATGGGATTTGATGACAGACTGAATGTGGGAGTGAGAGTAAGAGAGGGGTCTAAGAAGTTTTTCAAGGTTTCAGCTTGAGCATCTAGAACTGTGCTGTCCAATTCAGTAGCCACTCATCACATTTGGCTATTTGAATTTAAATTAATTAAAAGTAAATAAAATCAAAATTTTAGTTCTTCAGTTGTATTACACACATTTCAAGTGCTCAATACCCACACATGGCTAATGATATTGAAAAGCACAGATACAGACCATTTCTAACACTGCAAAGTTTCTTTTGGACCACACTGAATTTTTCAATGATGGTGATGCCAAGAACTGAATTGAGGAAGCCTTTGGAAGAATGGTTTTGGAAGGCAGGGTGTGGAAGAATAGATCATGAGTTTGGTTTTGGACACATGATGGTCTTAAAATGCCCTCCCTGGCTACTAGTGCTGTGTGTGTGACATGGTACTGATAGCCAGCTGGCTGGTGTTGGTGTCCATGGGGAAGAACAGTTCCCGGAGTCCTGGTAAGCTCTCACAGACATTTGCAGGACTGTGTTTCAGATGTGGATAGCTTAGCGCTGCCTATCTCAATCACTAAGGGTCCAATTCAAGACAAATTCTGAGTGCTTTGGAATCCAGCCTAACAAGGAGACACAGCTGTTTCCAACGGAATTAATTACTGCCAAGAACTGCCCTCTCAATTCCTTGTGAACTAGAGATGCAGCACACAGCTGGCTCTACATCACCCCCTAGTGTACATAGCAAGCAATCTCTTCAATTTTCAAAAGTATTGACCTAATTGTTAGCATCCAAATGTCTAAGTGATTTTTGACCTTTTTGTGGACGTAGATCTTCTAAAGAATCTAAGGAAAACCACAGACCTTTCTCCGTAGAAGATCACATGTGCATACACCAGTGTTTGCATTTGGGGCCCCTGAAACTGTCCCTGGCCCTAAGGTTAAGAACCCCTGTTAAACACTGTGATGACTATCAGGTCTCTCCTCTGGGCTGTAGAAAAGTATATCCAACTGACATTTCAACACCTCTACTTTGTTATACTATAGGCACCTCTCATCATGTCCCAGACAGAACTCTTCTGGTCAGCTTCCGCCCTCTGATTTTCCTCCTGTGTTCTCTCCCTCATGAATAGCACCAGGCTCTCTTTTTTGCTCTGCTCATGAGTATGGCCTTACCATTTCTGGTTTCCATCCCTTCTCTCCATCCCCACACTACTGTCTTATTTCAGGCATGTGTCATCTCTCAAATGGCTCTCCCAAGCCGGTTCTCTGACCCCTCTCTCACTTCAATCAATCTATCCTCTTCTCAGCTGTGATAAAAAAAACAACACAACAAAACATGTCACATTACTTCCCAGAGCTACATATTCCATCTTTGAACATTTCAGATGGTTAGAAAGTTTTCTTTGTACTGTTAATGTTTTCCTGTAGACTCAATTATTGATAGTGGTTCTGCACTCTGGAGCCCCACAGTACACAGTGGACTGAAGGAAGCACTCACAAATCCCCAGGTTTTCTCTTTTCCAGGCTGAAAACCACAGCCTTTAAATTGGAAGGGCCTGAATGATTTTGTAGGTGGGAAAGCTGAGGCTGAGGCAGGGCCAGGGGCAGGGTTTGTCTTATGCACTGCTATTTCTCCAGTGCTGAACAAGGTATCTGTCACAGAGAAAGTACTCCATAAATACGTGTGAAATGGAAGAATTTTGTAATGAAGTGCCTTGCCTAGGGTCACAGTGAATTGGTGATAGAAACGGATTTAGATCCAGTTCTCCCAATCCCTTTTGAGGTGGTTAGACCTCAGGCAAATTAGTTAGCCTCTCCTGGCTTCTATTTCCTTTCTATAAAATGGAGAATAACCATCCTGTTTCATAGGTTATTATGAGGATAAATTGAACCTATGAAACATTTAGTACACCCTGGCATGTGGTAAGTACTAAAGAAATGGCAGTCATTACTATTATCTCACACAGCAACTCAGGTAGGTATCGCAGTCCAGGTGATTGCTTATGTTGAGGGGAAGAAAATCTAGGCTAAATGTATCCTTTAGGCAATTTATCTAAGTTAAGAATGTGCTATTGCATTTCATTTAGGTTTTTACAGAATAAATAAACTGGTAACACTATCTATTTGCCTACCTTGTGCAGGCAGGATTTGGTGGTGGGTGTCACAAAGGAGCTGACCATGAACATTAACCTACCAACTCTGGGGAAGATTCTTACATGACAAGCATGGTTATGAATTACCCCAGAAACTTACAGTTTAAGAAGATACAAAAGGTAACTTATGACAGCAGTTTTAGAAATGTGCGACTCATGGTTTTTCCTCCCGCATACTTTTTTTTTTTAATAGGAACCTCCTAATTCTGTCTCCAGCCTCATCCTGGTCCAATAAATGATATTAACTAGATGAATCCTCTCCAAACCAATTATGCCATAGATCCAGCCATGTCATTCTCTACCTCACAAACCTTCAATGGTGCTATTTTGTTGCACAATCACTCCTCCCTGCCTGCAGCCTTTCTTAACCCAGGTTCCAAGAGAGAAATAATCTCTAATAAATTAGTTTGGATGGGAAAAGTAAAAGTCAGCCCTACTATTTATCAGCCTGTGATCACAGACCAAAGCCAGCTGCAAGACACTAAGAAACAATATTTTCCTCAAGGATATCCTGCAGCCGTAATGCATAACACTGAAAAAAATTTGTTCTCTAAAATCAAAGGCAATCAGAAACTTTGCTGTTTGCAATTATATCTGTATGAAACCATCTCACTCTTGCCTGGAGAATCTAAATTACTCTGACAAAGAGAAGCAGTCTATTTCCATCTGAGGTCCAGAGCTTCACATAAGCATTTCTGGACAAAATTTCACATCCATTTTAAGTTTTCAAAGAAATGAGTCTCTGGGTCCACTTTGCAGTCCAGACCTGATGTTGAGTGACCGTACTACACACAACCCTGCTTTGTTTTGAACCTATCAAAACACTGCTTCAACAATTAACAATAGCCAAGATATGGAAGCGACCTAAATGCCCATCAACAGACAAGTTGATAAAGAAATTATGGTTCATATATACAATGAAATATTACTCAGCCATTAAAAAAAAACGAAAATGAAATTGTACCATTTACAATGACTGGGATGGACCTAGAGGTTATTATGCTGAGTGAAATAAGTCAGACAGAGAAAGAGAGATACCATATGATTTCACTTATATGAGGTATCTAAGGAACAAAAAGAATAAACTAATCAAAAACAGACTCACAAATATAGTGGACAATTTGGTGATGGACAGAGGGGAGGGAGATTGGGAAGCTGGGGGAATGGAGTAAAGGGTTAAAGAAGTACAAATTAGTTGATAGTTGGGCATGGGGAGCATGGCAGAGGGGATGCAGTTAGCATTAATATGATGGCTAAGTGGAGGACCAGGGGAGGGAGGGAGAAATTGGGGGGATCGTTTTATGAACATTATTGATATCTAACCAATGTACTGTATATTTGAAAATAATTTAAATAAATTAAAAACAAAACAAAAATACTGCTTCATTTACATTTCACCTGAATGCCCCCCTGCCCCCAGTATCCTGTTTTACTTTGTTTGGGAAGACACACCACAGTGCAGTTTTTCTCATTATAATGAGTCAATAAACTTGGCTTTATCAAACTACTTGTTTGTCCCTGGTGGGGACTATTTGGGCTAGGATAGCATCCATTATATGAAAAGAATAAAATAATCTCCTAAGCATCTAGAATGAAATTAGTGATGCACCCTCCTTGGGAGAATTAAGAAAATAGTAGTCCTCAAATAAATTTCCATATTCAGTGGTCTAGATGAGGAATCGTGATTGAAAAAGGCTGCATGGTGGTGCTTGGGCTCATGCTGACCTTCTGGCCCATCACGGTATGTTAAATTTGCATTGGTCCAAGGCCAGTTCAAATGTCTCCTTCCCCATGAAGACTTTCAGATTCCTCCAGGTTGGAATTCATCTCTTTCTCTACTGTTTCTCTGTATTTCTTACAGAGCCACTCCTTCGGCCCTGTACTTGAATTCCTCAACTATCTTCTACTGAGACCACCTGCCCAGCTTGTGAGGGAGACAGGGACTAAGTGATATATTGTGCGCCCAGCTTCTAGCAGGGTGTCTGGCATGTGTTAAAATCATCAATGTTGCTGAATTGGTGTGAGAAACTGCTTTTTTTGCCTTTTAAAAATAGTCTTTTCTGTGTTAACAGCCTCCTTCTCCAAATATTCAGTGTGATAACCCTGAGCCAACTGCTTCTGTCCTGGTCATGAACTGCAAGATTGGTCACCCCATACTCAGGAGGTCATCTGTGAGTGTTTTGATTAGCTGACTCTTCTCACTCACTGTCCTGGAGATTGTGTCTTCTACTTCCCAGTCTCATTGGAATCTCTCAGTTGTGGTCTCCACGTTTCCCTTTACTGTACAGTCGATCCTAGCAGCACTTAGAACGCCAAGTTTGCTCTGAAAGTAGGGAGTGGTGGGGTCAGGGATACAGCCACAGGCAAACTGTTGGCTCACTGCAAACAGCAGAGTGAAGTAGTGGGTAGAATGGAAGGAGCATCAGACCCAGAGTCCTGATGTGCCACTGATTATCTCTGTAATGTGGAAATCTCCGAAATTGTTTCCTCAGCTGTAAAAGGGGATTAAGAGGCTCACATGGAATAATAAATGTGGAAGCATGCTAGGATAAAAAACTGAGGAATATGAATTATGTTTTCCAGGTCTGTTTAATTAGTAGGAAGCAGTTTGAATTTTGAGTGGTATAGAGAAGAATCAAGTGACCTTTTTTTTTTTTTAAATAGGCAAACTTTTCAGTAGTTTGGCAGCTAGAGGAGAGTGCCTTTCCAAACAGGACGGCTGACATCTCTGTTATGATCACAAAGTAAGTATGCCTGTGACACAGGGGCCCAGGCTATGGTCCTGGAAGAAATCTCCCTCCCATGTGCTATGGCTCCCACACTGCCCAGGAAGAGAACCTCAGTGAGCCCGGAGAAGACAACTGCGTCCCCACAGTGACCGGCTTTCCCTTCTTGTTATCAAATATATTTAAATTTTCTTTTATTGATACACAAAGTAAAATTATGGTCTAGTCTGGTAGAATGAGCCTTGGACTAGAGTTCTAATTCTGGTTCATTTAACTTTGGAGAAGCTGTTATCTGTAAAACCTCTATGTTTGGGGGGTAAAGTAGAATATAGTTTTGGGAAAGGTTGTCAAGTGGGGGTGATTCTGACCCCCTGAAGTAATACCTTTTGACATTTTTGATTGTCATGACTTGGGCGGTGCTACTTACATCTAGTGGGTAGAGGCCAGGGATGCTGATAAACATCTTACAATACACAGGACAGCTTCTCAAAAAGAATTATGGCCCAAAATGTCAATATTGTTGAGGTTGAGAAACCCTCTTTGAATCACTTTCTCCAAGTATGGTCTTTTAGGAGTCTTCTGCACTTCACTTATCTCCAAGAGTCTTTTCTTATCTAACCACTGATGACCCTGGGAAGCCAAAGTACAGAAGTGGTCATACGTACAAAGCAGGTGTGCTGTGAACTGATACTTTTATTTCCTAGTTTCAATGAAAGAAGATCTTTGGTCAGAGAGACCCACAGCCTTCAATTCAGACATGCCTTCATTGCAGTTCTTCCCAAGTAAGTACTTCTAAGAGGCCATCACCTGTGCGACAGCTTTAGGTTCTCTCTTGTGATTGGTACTGGTGGTCAGGCTGGATGTGAGCACTGTCTTTCTTTGAAAGGCTGCTGCTTAGAATCCAGGCTCCCATTGATCTCTCTGGCACTAACAGTTGGGTCCTAATAATCCCACGGTAGCTATCAAAGGAGGAGCAGTACCAACTGGTCTTGCTACAAAAGGTACTATCATGATGCTAAGGAGGGAAGAAGGGAGGGGTCATGGGCTTGAGAAATAAGGAAGGAGAAAAGGAAGACCACTCTGAAGAATGATAGACACAGAACGAGCCCAAATATATGGAATTCAAATATTCTACCTAATCCCAATTGTCCTACCACCACTTTACATTTTGACATTTACCTTTTAAGGATATGGTGCCCTGTCCTAGGGTATCCAACTGGTGGCATTCAGGTTCACTTAAAACAAGAAGGGGGCCTTGAAGCCTAACACATGTCCTCTCAATTGCAGACCATCAGTGATGTACATGAACACAAGCCAGGGGCTTTCTGACCACAAAGAATTCCTCTTCAATGTAAGTGCTTAGTACTTATCATTGCAAAGCTATAGGTGTCAAAGCAACATCAAGTTTGACTTTCTACTCTCTGGTTTTACTCTGCAGATACATGGGGAAAATGTCTTTGGAGCTGAATTCCAGCTGCAGATCTGTGTTCCAATCAAATTACAAGGTCTCCAGCTTATAAGAGTGAAGAAGCTGACAAAGACTCAGGTATTTAGAGGTGGTTCTTTATCACGATTATCTCTCTTTCCAGAGCAATTGTGAATAATCAAAGGTATCAAAACTATACAGTTCTAGAAAAGGAGTAAAAACACGATTAGTAAACCTGGGAACACATTAGGAGTAAATTACCAAAGTCATGTTTAGAAGGAATATCAACCTCCGAGCTCTTAAAGCAACATTACAGTTTTCCCTCCCTTGATAAAAAATAAGCAAAAATTCAAACCTTTTTAGTAGCCATGGAGACATTTATTTTCCTGTTGAAAATCGATAAATTCTGCTTCTCTTTGACTGGCAAATGAGCTTGATAAACCTGTGGCCTTTCTCGAATGTCTCCCTGTAAACTGTCTACCACCTTCCTTTCCTTTCTCCCTTCAGTCGGTCTTGGTCTCTGCCTTGCTTCATCCTCTTTGTTTAGTTGACTCATTTGTTGTATGGCTCCCAATGCCAGCCTTATGATACCTACAGTAACAGGCTCTGATCAGTAAGACAGCTGAGGCTGTGGGCTTTCTTGAATTTTGGTTTTTTTTGCTCAGGCTACATAAAGTGTTAAAGCTCAAAAATGAAAATATGGAAACTTACAGAATGGACTCTGCTAATAGAAAGAGAGCTTATAACTTGTGAACACTTGTTTTCATGTGTAGTTTGTATTTTAAGAACATTTGTTGTTTAAATATTTCCACAAACATTTCGGTTTCCATTTGGAAACAAAACTGTTTGAAAAGCTGACTGAAAACCTGGAAGAATGGGAATTCCACCCTGCTCTTGGGATAAAGATTGCACCTGGGGTGTCAAGGCTAGTGGCCTCTCATTTTGGGGCAGGAAGGTACCTTTGATTTACTGAAATAGTCTGTGCTGGCAGAGCAGGTCCGTGGCAGAGCTGAAGTTCAGCATTGTCTTATGGAAATACAGAATCTTTCTCCTCATTTGCTTCATGGCAGGGGTGTTACATTTAGTCTTGAAGGTCATTTCTTTCAGAATTTTATCAGTAAGGTAATGTAGCCAGAGCACATTAGTATAAGGGTGATATTCACCCCAGCAGTTGTTGTTCTCCTTCCTCATTAGCCTGTAAATCTCAAACTGGTAATCACCTTCACCTGTAAATAGGTCCTCATCCATGGAAATGTCACAGAAAACCATGATCCCATCCCGCTCCAAGCGTGACAGGGTGTAGTCAATGATGTTGACTTGCAGTCCACGGGTGGGGATAGTCCTGTCTTCCCATTGAGGGTGTAGTGGAGCTCTTTGAGGCTGGTTTTCTTTAAGAGCACGTTCCCCCAGTGTAGGTCTCGGTGCTCAAAGTGCAGTGATGCCTCTGCCACAGCGAGGGATGCAGTGATCTGGTGTAGAATGCTCTTTGCAGCAGCTATGGAGGACAACGCCTTTCTCATTTGCTCTAAGTCAGTCCCTCCAAACTCAAATTCCAGCACAATGAAGAGCTGGTCTTCTTCAAAAAAGTCAGGACGGTCATTTGCAGACCCTTTGGTTGAGTTATAGTGATCCCAGGCTCTGAGGAGCAAGGGAGGGTAAGATCCTTGAACACAGTGCACTGAGTTCAGCCCAATAAAGCCTTCTGTGCGGTTGCATACCTGATCAGACAAGAGGCTCAACTCTTTGGAGATGATGATCTCTGGCAGGATTTCCTCAAAAGTTTTCTGATGGGCTCCATTGACTAAATCTGGTCCTTCAACAGCAATGATTTTTAGAGCTACAGGTGTATGATTAGCAACTGTCTGAAATACTTCGCCAAACACCCTTCCCCAATCTTCTCACAGCATTCCAGTTTTTCAGTGGAAAGGTAGTAACTAAAGGGGATAGGACCCTCCTGGTTGCATTCCCTGTAAACCTTTTCAGCATCTGCCACCTTCTTGTCTGTGACATGCAGTGTCTTTAATGGGGTTAGCAAATACATGGAAGAGGAGTGCCAAGGGGACAGAGCACTGTTTGTTCTGTTCATGACAGGAGGGTTTGAATATTGTGATATGAGGGACCCAGAGAGGGAACTGGCAATGGTGTAGCTGCTGCATGCTTCTGACACAGTAGTCACAATCTTCTTCTTGTGGAAACTGAAGGAAGCCCTGGCTTTGGTCCAAGAGCAGTCACTCTGTAAATGAGTCAGGTCCTGGGTGAGGAATGAGTCTTTTTCTCCCTTTAGGCTCTTTTTAAACTGGTGGTAATGGAGGAGGGAGGTTTCTGTTGCCTCCTGATGTTTCCTTTTCTGGCCTGACCCAGTTCTCTCAGGTCTGTTGACTTCGCCAGGTACAATACAACCCTGGCAACCACCAGCCTCCTCATATTCTCTCTGTACAGCTCCTTGAGCCTCAGTCTCTTGACCAGAGTCCTGGTCTGTGGCCCTCTTCTTATGGATACTTGATAAACCTAGGCTCTCCATCCTTTTCCCCACCAATTCCCTCTCACCGCAGGCCTCCCTCATATTCTTCCCATCTGCCCCAAGCTCAGAATCCTCAGGGTTTCCTGCGTCCATAATACTAAAGAAAACTGACCTGAGGCTGGCACAGGTTTGGGGGGCCAACCCGGTGAACCCTCCTCCTCCTGCTGCTGCCTCCTGGGAGCAGGGGTGAGGTGGTTGGTCCAGAGAAGCGGCTGGAAGGTGGGAGTCCCTGGGAACTTCAAAGGCAGCATCCGGAGAAGCAGGGGCCGGTACAGATGACACTGTCTCCTGGCTCTGGGGACGCCGAGCCGGGGCCAGGAGAGGCCAGAGGGCTGAACAGAGAGGCACTGTTGCTCAGCTCGCCGCCGTTCCTGGGCTGGCTGCACACACTGAGTCCCGGGCTGAGGCGGCCCGGGTTGCTGCTGGGGAAGGGCGGCGGTAGGACTGGGCCGCAGGGGGTGCTGCACTTCTGCGGGGGCCGAGATCGCAGCCTCAGGCGTCTTGGGGTCACAATCGGGCTGGGTCGGTCCTTGGAGATTCGACCGCCAGCGCGCCTCCGCCGTTGACCCAGCTGGCTGCCGGAGAAGTCGGGGTCATCGGAATCATCGGAAGTGACAGACTGCGAGGGTTCCTCGCTGCTGGCGTTGCTGCTGCTGCTGCTGCTGCTGAAGAAACGCTTCGGATCTTGCGGCGGGAACCACTGAGCAACTGCCCGGCCCGGTCGCTGCCGCAACCCCCAGCCGCCCGCAGTCCCGTACGTTCGTAAGAGCCGATTCCTGAGTCGCGGGACCGACGCCGCCATTTCCGTCACCCGCCAAACGATTCAAATGCGTACACCGCGAGACTTCCTTCAGACGCTGCCGCATCCGCCCGCCGGCCTGCTCGCCGGGTCCTAGTGCCGTGTCATACGCACGCGCAGCGCGACGGTTCTCGCGGGAGCTGGGAGGTCCTCGTTGCGTAGCGGGAATGGCTCTCGTTTCAGGCGTCCACTGTGTGCACCCAGAGTCAGGAGCGCGCTTGTGGGAGCGATCCGGTTCAGGTGAGCGCGGTGGTCGCGAGAGACCGAGGGAGGGAGGAGGGCCTGAAGTGGGTGACAGGAGAGGCCTAGGTGCTTCTTCAACGAGGTTTTCCGGGAAAGTAGCACATGCAGGGCGGCCCCAAGGCCCTCTTTAACCTCTTCGCTAGGTCACGTTTGCCAAGGTTGCGGCTTTGCTAGAGCCAAGGTGAACGCCGAAACTGCTCACGCCCTCTTACTTTGGGATCTTAAGGTGCTGTGGGTGCTAAGTGTTAAAATCCCAGCTTTTCCATTCGAAAAGGCATTGTGCTAACTAGGCTTTCCTTTTACAGCATGTGGAGGAATGGCATTCAGTGAGCTGTGCCATCACTTCGGATAAAGAAAATGTAACCGTAGCTGTGGAGCTCTCCTTGAATCAGTCTAAGCAGGTACTTGAGACTGAGAAATGCTCCAGATTTAATTATCCTGCAGCTCACGGGACACCTGTCTCTCCTAGAAAAGATAATAGCATCTCAAATAGAACATGTCCCTGATCCGCCTTCTGCCCCAAGCTGTTATCCAATTAGGGTTACTTACTACTCCAGTTTCTTAGTAGGAATCCTAGGAATTACTCTCTTTCTTACATCCCCCTGTCTATTCCAGCAGCAAGCTCTGGATTCCACCTCCAAAATATGTTCTGTATATCCATTCACTTCTCTCCGTCTTCACTGCTACTGTTGTAGTGCCAGCCCCCATCTTTTGCCCAGACAATTGCAGCAACCTCTGTCTGCTCTTCTTGTCTCTGCTTTTGCCATACCCTGTCTAAACATTCTTCACCATAACAGCTATCTTTTAAAAGCCAACATTGTGCTTTTGCATACACTTAGACTAAAAGCCTTACTTTTTCAGTGGCCTGCAAGGAACTACATGATCTAGCCTCTGATTTCTTCTTTAACTTAATTCCTACTACTCTCCTCTTTCCTGCTTCTTATTCTGTCCTGTTTGTTCCTCCAGCTTGCGAGTATTGTTCTCGCCACAGGATCTTCTCCCAGATCTTCATGTATGTGGTTTCTTCTTATATTCAGCTCAAATGTTACCCTCTTAGCAATTCCCTGATCACTCATTCAGAAGTAGGAACTATGATCTAGTTTAATGTCTTGCAGTGATCCAGGTGAGAATGATGAGATCTGAACTGAAGAAGTAGCTATGGGGATGGAGAAAAAGGGACAGGTGCAAGGAGACTCAAAAATATGGAAGAATTGTCAAGAACTGACTTGAGGCGGGAGGGTGGGTGGGTGAGGGTGTTCTGTGAGGTAAAGGGTGAGGGGAAAGAAGGTGAGAAATAACTGCAGTTTCTTGCTTGGGTAACTTTATGGTTGCTGAGGCCATTAACCAGGTTAAGGAATACTAGAGGGGAACACGTTTAAAGGAAAGATGGTGAATGCTGTACAAAAAAATAAGTCCATGTCTAAAACATATTTCCTCTCCCTGCCTTCCCTGTTACAGTTACTAAGAGATATAACTGAACTGCAGATCCTTGGTGAAATATCTTTCAACAAATCTCTGTATGAGGGGCTGAATGCAGAGAATCATAGAACTAAGGTAATCCCTGGCTATTTTATGGCTTTTCTGGGTAAGTGTCCTAGGAAAACTGTGCCTAGCCTTGAAGTCCTGTACAGGTGCTTTGCTATTGCCCTATTCCTTTTTTCAGTCTTATCACCTCTGATCTTGACTCTGTCACCAACTGCCTCTGTGACCTTGAACTAGTCACCTTTGTCAGTTTTTCCACCTGTGAAGTGAAGCTATTGAAAAGAGGCCTAAGTGAGTAAGTCTGAGCTGAAATAATTAGGCCGGAATCGACAGCTGCATATACTCTGATCTGAAAAAGGTATTTTTAAAAAAGGTTCTGAATGAGAAGTTATTTTTGTATGTATTAACTCTCTTCCTAGTACATAGTATCGATGTTTGTTTACAGTATTAAAAAGTTAAAATACTCAGGAATGCATATTCCTTTGAGAAGTCTTAGACTAAGTACTAGAACGTTTGGGATTTGTTTTGCAGAAGTATGACTACAAGACAAACTGCCATCTGTGACCTATGTGTGCTCCCCTCCCAAGTTGTCATTCTTGTTGACACTCACCTAAATGTGCTGCTGGCTTCAAAGGTCATCCTCTTTAGTTAGACATGATTCATTACTAGAGAGAATGTCAAGAGAGTGAGACAGGATTGCTAACTATTAGGTCCTCTGATTTTCTCCTTGGAGGAGGAAAAGCAGTTCTCTAGACATGTCAGAAATAACATTTCCTTTTATTTTTAAGCTTATCCCACTGCCCAGATTTTTTAAAAATAGAAGTAATGGCAAAAAAATCTAAGCCTTACAGAAAGATATCAAATGAAAAATAATGGTTCCTTCATTCCCACTTCCTACACCCCTGACTCCCTCTTTTCAAAGGAAGTTACTGTTAACAGTTCCCTATATGCATGTTCTTAAATAATTTATTTATATCCTTCCCCCCTTACTTAATTGATGCTTTTATTTCTACAGTATAGATTCCTCATAATTATTTTCCTTTCTTTAAATTCAGTACCCTAAGCAAAGTATTACGTACTTCCTGACAATAAGTACCTGACTTATAATGAATCTGTGAATATAAATAATTGTGTATCCAAGTACATTTCAGCATCAAGTAAGGGAAGACTCCTGTACTGTAAAGGCATTATGTTGTTCATCTAGTGAGAGAGGCAGACCAGGGTCAATGGCTAGCTCTTTTGAATTTTGTGCACGCATCTGTGTCTTGGTGATGCCTTCCCTCATGGCCAGCACCAAGTTGCCACCTTTCCCAATGCTGTATTTTCACATGGCAGAATACAAAATAGGAAGCAAGAGGTCAGTAGCAAAAGGATTTTTTCTTTATGTGCCTTCCCTTTTCAGGGAGGAAAATTTTCCTACAAACTCCCAGCACATATCTCCTTATATCTTAATAGTGGGAACGGGATCTCACGTCAGTTACTGTCAAAGGGGAATAGCTTTGTCATGATTAGCTTAGACCAATTATGATTTCTGAATGAAATCTAAAAAGAGAGAATGGCTATTGAGTAAGCCACCATCAATGTTTGTTTTATGCAGTGGTATCCTTTGTCCTACTTCTCCCTTCACCTCTACCAGGGCAGCTTTAGGGTACTTTAGAAACCTGTGGATTTGCAAGAGGGAAAAGGGAAGAGGCTTTGAGAAATAGGATTTTTTTTACTCAGGTCTTGACTGTCCACCATTATCACCAAGGGACTTCCTTTCATTACTTTACTACACCAGGTTCTCAAGACCTCCTGCGCCCCCCCCTCACTTTACTGTTCTATAGAAGCAAAAGCGAGCTCTCTTCCTATTCTTCCTCCTCTTTGTTGTTTTGCTTCCTCCTACTCTCAAGGCCCTTAACTCTTGTTAAGTTCAGCTATGTAATAGTGTCTGGAGGATCAACCCTAGGAAGTAACCAGCATTTATACCTTAATTAGAAAAGATCTTAAAGATAAATTTATCCAGCCATCCACTCCATGCAGAATTCTCTCCAAAGCGTTACAGACCTTGGTGCTTAAACACTTGCGTGAAAGAAACTCAGTGTTTTGGACAGGCAGAGACATTTAGTGGCCCTTTGGTGTGTGTGCTGGGCACAACTTGGGAAGGCCATATCTGGATCTCACTTGGGAAATGCATCCCCTGAGCTTTCTAGCGGAGTCCTATCAGTGAGAAGAGAGCTTAGATTCTGAAATTGAGAGAACTTTTAAACAATGGCACTGGGGATGGTCTCTAATGGAAGAGCTCTACAAGTTTACACATGCATGCTGTTTTACATTTATTATCATGTCGCTGAGGTAATATACACCTTAGTCTGGCGAAGAGCAGACCAGTATTTTTGTAGTATCATTTGTGTGGGAAAAATGTATTCTCAGACTTTAGGGATTTGTACAAGCTCAAAAAGAGTTGTCAGAACAGAGTTGGGAAGAACTTAGAGATCATTTAAAATAGGTTATCATTTTGAAGATGATGAACTTAGGGCCCAAGGATGTGTAATGGCATAGCTGGATGTAGAATCTTAATTTTGTCAGTATTCTTTAAAACCCAGAGACCTTAATCCTTTTGGGACCCTCCGTTACACTGTCAGAGAATCCTTAACAAGGTCACAATCCCCTGACAGACTTGGCTCTTTGTCTATATTGGAAACCAAAATGGTTTCTATAAAGTATTTTAGTCATTAGATAATTTTACTGTTCTCTGTTTTGTTTTTTTTTCCAACTTTTTTCTCTTTGCTTTTCGAGAATTCTGTTGATTTATCCAGCTCAGAGAGTCTTTCCTCAGCCACCCATGTTCAGTCTACCAATGACCCCATCAAAGGCATTCTTCATTTCTGTTACAGTGTTTTTTTATCTCTAGCATTTCTTTTTGGTTCTTTCTGAGGATTTCCATCTCTCCACTTATATTGCTTATCTGTTTTTTTGTCCTTGTTCTTGCAATTTTGTCTATCCATTAGAGCCTTTAGCATTTTAATCATAGTTGTTTTAAATTCCTAGTCTGATAATCCCAACATCCTTGACGTGTTAGGTTCTGATGCTTGCTCTGTCTCTTTAAATTGTGTTTTCTGATTTTTGGTATACCTGGTAATTTTTTCTCGATAGCTTGACATGATATATCAGGTAAAAAGAACTGCCATAAATAGGCTTTTAGTAATGTGGTGAGGTATGGGGGGGGAAGTATAAATCTTTCTATAAGTAGACCTCAGTCTTTTAGTGAGCCTGTACCTCTGGACTGTGAACTTCACAACTGTTTCTCAGTTTTTTTCAACCCCCTTAGGTAAGGCAGGATAGCTAGATTGGGCTCAAGTGGGTATTTCTCTTCCCCCAGGTCAGTTAGGCTCTGATAATAATACCCCAGTAGGTTAGGCTATGGCTAACTAGTTCCCCTGAGAGCAGGCCCCTTTAAGAAGAACAGAGTGCTCTGGCTTATTTCAAAATGGTTCTTTTTTGGATGGAATGGCAGTCCAGCTGCAACATCTTTCACCCCATTGATCACCAGGGTTGATTCAGCTGATCTAGGCTGGCTCGGTGAGTGTCCCTTTCCTCCCTGATTTCTCTATGTGTGTCCCTCTGGAATCTCTGTGCTCAAAGATGACCTCTCCCAATAGAGGACAGGACCGTTCTTCAGTCAAGAGCAAATGAGTAGCTGTGCTCCCCTGCTAGGACCCCCAAACAAGCTCTCAAAAAGGTTCCTTTTTCCCTCCGCCTGCCAGAAGCTTGAAGAGATTTTTCTCCAGTATTTACTGTGGGAACCTGGTTAAGCTCCTGGAGGTAAATTTTTGGGTTCCCTGGAATTTTTATCTCTCAGAGTTGTCCGTAGTGAGCCTCCAGCAATTCGTTATAGTTCAGGCTTTCATACCCCGGCGCTGGTAAGCCTCTACACATATTTGGCTCAAAATAATGCAGGGATTTTTTTCTCATTTGCTTTATTTGACTTATCAGATGATCTCTTTGTCTTTTTCTAGATCACTGTCATCTTCCTGAAAGATGAGACATACCTTTCTTTGCCTCTGATCATTGGAAGCAGTGTTGGTGGCCTTCTGGTTTTGATTCTCATTATAGTCATCCTATTCAAGGTCAGTTCTATACTGTTTATAAAGGCTCTGATGTTGGGCACAGTACTTTCTGGGGCAGTCAGCCCCCAACTTAGAGCAGCTGCCAGAGAATGAGCACCAGGAAATCATGTGGAAAAGGCAGCACTTAAGATGGGTGTTGAAGGACTGTATCATTTGGGAGAGATTTCAGAGAAAGCTTAAGAAGCAGAGGAGGTATAGGGGCTCTTTTGGCAACAGTCAGATAAGTGCTTTTCTAAGATGGATATTTTAGGTCTGTAATTGGGCTTCCTCCCTTTGTTTTAGTGTGGCTTTTTTAAAAGAAAATATCAACAACTGAACTTGGACAGCATAAGGAAGGCCCAGCTGAAATCAGAGAATCTACTCACAGAAGACTAGAACCAGCTTCTTCATTCATTGAGAGAGAATATCAACTAATCCTTGAACTTCTAGAAACTTTATGTCATATTAATTACTTTTTCCTTCAGGATGATCATTAGTAGAATCTAAGAAATTGTTTGTAGGCTTGTTTTTTTAATACATTGTCTCAAAAGTGTCTGGATTTTGTGATAAATAAATTTGGGAAACATTCGGTGTCAAATAGTGTTAAACTGTTTTCTTTACAGAAGGGCTTTTAATATGCAAATATAATATACTTTGTGATTTTTTTCCCCTCCAACTGGAGGTTATACAGCATTTCCCAACCTTATTTGCCTGAGAATTCTTATTTCTTGGCATCTCCTCCAAAGTAGTGTTCTACGAAATACATCTTGGGAGGGCAGTAGTTAAAAGCAATTCCTAGTCTGGCATTTTCAAGATCCTAAGATCTTATTGCCTACTATTTCAAATCAGGCCATGAAAAATTACTCTAGAACAAATATAAAGTAGAAAAACAAAGGTCATCAAATAGGAACTAAGGAGGGAGAAGAAAACAAGGCCAGGATTTTGTTCTGTAATTTCATTTTTATTGTACATATGAATATGCCTCCTAAATAATACCGTGCCAGTCCTTTACCTGGCTCAGGGAGACTTTCATTTCTTAGTAAATACTGTCACCAGGAGAGAGCACTCGTCCACAGCAGGAGACAGAACCTGGCCTGGGAGTTGGAAGCACAGAGATTAAGGCTTATTTACAGGCCGGCTTGGCGCTTAGTATCTTATTTTTATGTCCCACGCTGTTAAAGCTTGACCACATCTCCCCACTCCTGAGAACAGTCTTTGTTTTCATGGATTATAAAAGTCATTGCAAAAACTTAAATGGTGCAGAAGTATATAATGTAGAAAATAATCTGTGTAATCAGTATCTAATTAAGATGATTTCATTATTATTTCTTTTGAATTTTAATTCTTTGAAATTTATGTGTATATGGGTGTGAATTAAGGATTTAATCTAAGCGGGTTTTTTTTTTTTTTTTAACCTCAGAAGCATAACTACTTTCACAACACCACTTACTGAAATACTTAACTACCTTTTCTGCTTATCCACGCTCTCTGTATCACAGGGGCTGGAAAGCTTTAAACATTTCCTGGACTGCCTTGCAGTGGGCTTGTAGTTTAGGTTTTGCCAGTGAGAAGCACTTGCATGAGACTAGCAGGTGGACAGATGGGAGAAGGCTTTCTTCTGGTTCTGCAAGTGGTGGTGGCAGCGGATGAGTCCACGCCCCGAGCAGCGGCATGACAGAGGGCTCCTGCGGTGGTGGTGGCTTCCTGCAACTCCTGACCTGACCTCTGGGTGATGCCAGCTCTCCTGTTTTTATTTTCCAGCATTTTCAACAAATATGAAACTTTAATTTTCTGTATTAAATTCTTTTCTGCTTGAAATACCTAGAGTGGTTTCTGTTTTCTTGATCTTGAGTCTAGTATTCCAAATGAATAACAGTTGTCTCTATAATTTAGTGAAGTGCTCATTGATGATTTGAGATTCTGCTTTTGCCAGTTATGAAGTTCACATATATGTACATATATGAATTCTGGAAATTTAGTTTTGTTTCATGGATCTGTTTGTTCCTGTATCAGTACCACAATTGAAGGATCAAAGTTTTTATCATTATGCAAATGGTAAATTCAAAACAGCACAAGGGTATCTAAAAAACAAAAAGTCTCTCTTCTCCCACATCTAATTTCCCTGTCCAAAAGCAACCACTGTTAATAGTTTTTCAGGTATTTCAAAATATGTCTATGCATATGCCAGCATAAAATTGTTTAAATATACAAATGTCATTAAATTGTTTCATGTTTTTGCCCCTTGTTTTTTCATCTAATAGAATATAGATACCTTTTAACAGCAAAATCTGCAGATCTACCTCATTCTTTTTAACAGCTCCATAATATACTCTTGTATGTGGATATGTCAGGATTTACTTAAGTCCCTACAGGTGGGTCTTTAGGTTATTCCCATTTCTTTTTTTTTTTTTTATTACAAAGAAAATGTGTGATGAATATCCTTAAACATGTCCTGATGTACTTTTCAAGTATATTGATGGATAAGTTCCTAGTACAATTACTGGCACAATTTCGAGCATTTAAAATTTTGATAGTTGGTGGCAGCTTGACCTCCAAGAAGTTTTTACCAGTTTATACTCATCCTTAGAATGACAGTGCCACTCTATGCTCTTGCCGCCACTGGGCATTATCAAATTTTAAGTGTTTTGCTAATCTTAGTAGTGTGAGCCTTCCAGGCTATATTCTGTGCGTTTGTAAATAGTACTCACATATGTACATATACAAGATATAGATTTTTTAGTTTTTTTTTTTTTTTACATAAAGAGGATCATATATTCTACTATTTGTGACCATTTTGAAGGAATTTTGTCAGAGAAAATGCTACTGCTAAATGTGGGTGGGACTGGGGATAGGGAGAGGTGGTACCTTGGAAAAAAATTTTTCATGTCTATGGGGAATGAAATTTGCCTAGCTCTTTACGGTTTGTAAAGAAGCCCTTTTTGCTTTTTCCAAAAGTAGAATTAAAGACATTTTTATAATCTCTATGTAATGCCGAATAGCTTCTCAGCAGGACTGGACCATGTTACATGGGTATCAGCAGCTAGAACCTTTCCTGGGATCTCTGTTTTCACTTAGCTTTTTTTCTTAATGGGTGTATGATATCTTTAATGTACTTTCCTTTAATTGTTGGCAAAACCATATGTTTTCCTGTGAAATAAGACAACAGGCTTTTTGGGGGGGGGTTGTGGTTTTTTTATACTCTAGGTTTTACTTTTTCTTTCTTGACAAAATCTGGCCATGATATTTTCTCATTAACTCTTTCTGAACTGCACCATCTTCTGCATTTCTCCTTCTGAACTTCAGAGCCTCTAGGCAAGTAAGGGTGGTCTGACTTGGAATTAGGGAGCAATGTGCCCTCCACAATGGGGGATTCTTGCAGATTAACTGGTGAGCATTAGGAAGCGGTAGCCATTACTGATGGTTTGTCTAAAAGAGGAACTCTTCCTTAGTACCACAAAGAAGCCAAAGACCACAGTGCAGGCCTCTGGGAGAGCCAACTGGAGGCTCTGCTCCTCCCTCCTCCCGGAGGAGAGGATTCTGGGTCTACCTGGCCAACTCCTAGAACCCTATAGCCAGATGCAGTCCTGAGGGCAGAGTGGTTGGGGGTGGAAGGTGTGGTCTCTGGAGATGTCTCCTCTTCTGTCCAGGGACTGGGAAGGGGGCCTGGACTAGCAAACCTTTTAGATTTCCTGGCCTAGGAAAAAGCTAGCAGCCTAATTCCTAGAATTCTACACAGGGTTTTTAGGGTCCTTTGTCTCCTGGATTGAAGAAGCTTACTGGTAGGATTGACTAACTGCTTAAAGGACCCCTAGCACCTTTGAGTCAGGGGTTTTCTAACTTTGGTGTGTGCCATAGGCCCCTTTGGCAGTCTGGTGAACCTAGGGCCCCCTTCTCAGATGATTTCCCTTACGAAAATAACCAAATATACAGAAAAGTTGAATTTTACAGTGAACACCTGGTTTCTTCCATTAATGTTTTACTTTGCTTGCTTTATCATGTGTTTCTTCATCTGTCCATTCATCAGCTTGTTTTTAAATACATGAAAGCTAAAAAACCAATTATGTTGAACACAATGATCAGAATATGAAAAAATTTTCATGATATGGAGCTATATGTGTTTATTAATGCATTAAGCAGCAGGTCTAATAACTTTGCTACCCTTTTTTAAATTATTATTTTGGTCATTGAATGATCTTTAATTGAAATCTTTTCCTTTGTAGTTCTTAACTAGCTGGGCTTCCACTACACCACTGTTGATGTCATGAGAGTAGTGAACATCAACACTGTAGCCCACAGACTGGGCAGTCCCCAAGATCTCTTTAATGGTTCCAGAGAATTCTCTAGCTAAGATTGGTGCTGCATCTGTCAGGCAATGTTGACAATCTCATCAAAAGTGGTATTTCTCCTATGCTTATTTTTATTTGTTTGTTTGTTTGTTTATTGTCTCTTGGCAGTTCTTTGACGACTTTGCTGATCAGGGCAGAGGCAGGCAGAAGGTACTGCTTCAGTTTAGGCCTGTCTGTTCTGAATGGTCAGTTTCATTTTAATCCTCAGCCCCTTCCAATCACCTGTTGCTTTATTGATGTTATCACCAAACTTTCTTGGACGCAGACCCAGGGGGCCAATCTTGGGGCCAGGGCAGATGGGCACCGACCTCTCCACCACTGGTGCACCTCTGGTATATGACTTTGATCTCATTGGGGTTGAACTTCAGCAGCATGGTGGAGGCAGCTGGTGTAGGATGAACCTAGATTTGGATTCGGGACAACTGAAGAAAGTTGGACCTTGGTCCTCTCTGACCTGAAAGCCAAGAGACCTATGCTAATTTTAAAGTAGTAATGACCTTAGAATATATTTTGAGGTATTTACAATACCTGTGAGGTAATGGGAAAATATTTGTAATTGCTCTTGATATTAAGATGCAGGTAATGCTAATCCTACTATGGTTTGGTGCCCATGTTCCTAATGAAAAGAAATATTAAATTCCAGTTAAAGGGTGGTAAAAATAAGTAACATTTTTTTCTATCCAATTGTACAGACTTCCTTCTCTATATACTCTGGTCTGTTTAATAAAAAGCATGGGTCTTTCCCTGGGCTTTGTACTTTTTCAACTGATCTTGATCACTACTAGCAGTATTGGCTCCATTTTACGGAGGAAGAAACACTTGCCCAAGCCTATAGGGCTGGTTTAAGGCAGAGACATTTTTGCAGCAGCAGGTTTTTGGATCTGAAGTTCTAATGTGCTTTTTGTTTTGTTTTGTTTTGTTTTGTTTTCACAAAAGCTTCATTACACTAGGCAAGGCAGAGGCGACAGCACTGGTAGCATGGTGTTTTTTAGACTTTGCTGAGCGGAAGAGCTGCAGTGGAGCTCAGCTCTTCAGGTTCCTTGGCCCCGCCCACTACAGGCACTGCTGATCTAGCCTGGCCTGGGCCTAGGAATCTGCTTTTTTGGCAAGCATTCCAGGTGATTTTGGTGTAAGAGCCACACCATGTGAGATACTAGTTATGAGGTTGGGGTTTGTTCCTCTGATCACATTGTATCAACGGGTAGCCCTTAGCACAGACTTAGAGTCCTGATGACTAAGAAGTTGCTTCAGGAGACAAATTTAACTTAATGCTCTGGTGGAATTATTTTTGTTGAAATCTATGAATATACACACAAAAATAAAGGCTTAGTCACTCAGACGCTTAAATATGCAGGCTAATGGCGGAAGCAGGGTAATCGGGAATCAGCCCATCCTCCCTCCCTTTCTTTCCCCCTCCCCCTCTTTATCTCCTTTGTCTCCTTCTCCTCCCTCCCCTTCTCTTGTCATTTCACAAGCTTCCATGACTACGTACTTTATGAAGATTCTATGGTACAAAGAGTGGCAAAGCCCTTTCCTGCCCTCATAGCCGAAAATGACAGATAAGCTAGTACCCAACTGTAACTCCCTAAATCGTACAAATCCTGTCCTTTGGAAATTTAGAGAAAGAAGGATCCAGGAGGCTTTCATGAAGGAGACAGACCCCTGTAAACTGAGACTTGAAGCCATGAGGGACTAAGGGGAGACCAGCCTGTGCAAAGGCATGGAAGTTGGGAAATATGAGAAGTGATAAAGCATGTAAAACAATTCCCTGAAGCTGAGTATGCGTAATGGGGCATGTGAGGCTGGAGGGGCAGGTGGGGAATTGCAATGAGGAATGAGCAGTGTTTCTATGAGGATTTCCTATTCATTCTTGTTTGATTACCATTACAGGCCTGTGAACTTGAGAGTGTGAGGAAGGGATGGATATGAGGAATTTCATGAAGGTTGTGGGGGAAACCACTTCAGGGAGCAGGAGGAAGAAAAAGATGAGCTTTCACTGAGGTGTGTGTGTTGAGTTGTCACTGCTCTATGGGTGTGGTTGACCTGAGTTTTAGTCTTTATCCTTTTGAGTGCCCAGTAAGCAGCATTTGGCTTTTTACTCTTTTTAAGTGTTCAATACCTCAGTAGAGTTTTTCCCCAGGTCAGATTTTGAGAACTAAGTAATGAGTAGCTACCCATCAATTAAGATGGCACAGGCTTGTGATGGACTTGGAAATGCTTCCCACAGAGAGGAGCTTCCTTTTTCCTGTTGACTGTATCGAAATGATATTAATAATGCATCTGTTACTTCTTAAATGGACCAGTAATGTCTATTAATGGAATGTGTTTATCATAGCAGGATTGCCAGAGCAGAAGAAAATTAAAGGATAAATTGCTTTGTGGGGCCTTTTGTGAAACCTTTTTCATGCCATGTCTTTCCCATTCTTGTTTCTTCTGGGCCATCCAAAATACTTAGAGCTCTGAAGGAATGCTGGGTCTACAGATGGTTCTTAAAGGCCTTGTGACAACCTCCTTTTGTAGTCTGGGACAGTCTCAAATCTCCTGCCTCTAGGCCTTGCAAAAACCTTCTTCCTTTGCAGGGCGGGAAATAGAACCATATTCACTATGTGTAAGTAAGTATGAACCTCTATTTCAAGAACTGTATTATTTTAGGGGATTTGTGTTTTTATTTTGCTTCCTTTAAAAAAGGAGAACTTTTTCTGAGTTTGTTGGCCTCTCAGGCTAAGGGAAAGGCTTAGGGGAAGTCCTTACTAGGGCTGGAGGGAAAAGAAGGAATCCATGTGTCGTCTTGGAACTGAAGTGGGAGAATCCATAGCTTGTTGTGTCTTGGAGCTGCTGACGGAAACACAGTGATGCTATTGGCCACTCTCCGGCAGCCAATGGTTTCCCTCTTAGAAGTTTCCTCTCATTCCCTAGAGAATGGGAATTTTTCTTGATTGAGGGGGTGATCTTGTAACTCTCCTGCCTCTAAAGGCTCACCCCATTGCACCATACTTACTCCTTTATAATCTATAAAATTCATAGAGGGAAAAGAAAATGGTATGGGAGAAAGGTCGGAACCAGAGGCAGGAGGATCTGTTTTCCCCTAAGTAGAGCCCCCAGCACATTTCTTAATAGGGAAAGGAGAGGACTCTGTCTATTTCTCAGTTCAAGACACTTGTGGATCCACAATGGTTTTTACTAGTGACTGTCCCAGGATCCAGAGCAGACATAGATGGTCCCAGGAGTGTCTCCAAACCACACAGAACAATAGGCTTAGAATGTTGGCAAATCTTAGGACTAAGTAAGATGTGTAAAAAGAAAAAGACCCTTTATAAATTCATTTTATAATTCCCCATCAGTGCTGGTACTTTAAACCAGTGATCCCCAACCTTTATGGCACCAGGGACTGGTGCTCCTATGAGAATCTAATGCCTGATGATCTGAGGTGGAGCTGAGGCGATGATAGCGCTGGGGAGCAGCTGCAAATACAGATGAAGCTTCGCTTGCTGGCCTGCTGCTCACCTCCTGCTCTGTGGCCCGGTTCCTAACAGGCCACAAATGGGTACCTCAGACCCCTGCCTTAAACCATCCAACTAGGCAAAGTTTTATGAACCAGAGGAGAATCGTTCACTTCCTGCCAATTTCTTTCTTTCAGGTGGACAACACTCTATAACAAGGCATGATGTGGACTCCTATGGGGGGTGGGGGAAGGGGCATGGTGGTGAGGCCGGAGGAGGGTTTTAACTACTTTGAAGACTAGCTATTCATCCCTGACCCTTGATCCAGAGTGTGAAATTTAAAGGCATGCAGTCAGTTCCTGGCATGCCAGGGTAGAGTTCTCAGAAGGTGCCCATTCTCTTGACTGACCCCTCATTCATGAGGTATCATGAGAGAGCCCGTTTCCTTTCAAGGAGCACTGTACGATGGTTTTGTGCAGGCCCAGCAGGGCACATGTGTAAGCTATACATGAAATATCATCCAGAAGAAGCCATGGGCTCTAGAGGACAAGCACTTGCATGGATGGCCGGAGACTTCTACTAGTCTCAGCTTCTCAGGTGACTTTGGACTTCATTCCGTCAAAGGTGAAATGGGCCTGACAGTTACTTTTCTGCCCAGGCTCACACAGTGAGTCAAGCAAGTTGATGTGGAAACTAAGGCACTGTGCTCATGGTGACAGTAGAAGTGATTTTTTGGGCTGGGGAGCTAGGTTGCCTGGATTCAAATCCTGGCCCAGATGCTTATTAGAGGTGTGATATCAGACATATATAGCCTCTTAGGGAAAAATAAGGATATTAATTTTACCAGCTCTATAGGGTTGTGATGATAAAATGAGCCATACATGTTAGGTGTAGAGAACAGTGCTTAGCAAGTAGTTAAGTGCTGATAAGTATTTGCTCTGGTGATGATGGTGAAGATTACTTTGAGATGAGATTAGGTAGAAACTGGAGAAACCATCTCAAAAGCAGCAGGCAATTTTCTCTCAAGGGGAAAATTCATCTTGATGTTGGGAACATCTCTGACTTGGACTTTTAATAATGCAAATGTGATAAGCAAAGACCCCTTCTCCTGCTTTGGGTACAATGGGTATTGGGTCTGACCTTGTGGGCTGGTGAGCTGGCCCTAGCCACATGAGGTAGATTGCAGATACTAGGGTTTGCAGCTTGTGAGAAGTGTTTTTCACATTGTCTTGACTATGACCCACAGGAAGAAATATATTCCACATTATAATATTATATATACACGCTCATATGTCAAACAAAAGTTTCACAAAACCATGACTACCTTTACTTTCTTAAACACACTCTGATTTCTTTCCTCTCCTTCTCTCTCTCTCTCTCTCTCTCTCTCTCTCTCTCTCTCTCTCTCTCTCTCTCTCTCTCTCTCTCTCTCTCTCTGGATATGCTGGTTATAACCCAGCAAATTGACATCATGACCCAAGTAGTCTAAGCAGTTGTGCTGTGAGGGAGCCTGCAGGAGGGGTCTGGCCTGACCCTGAGAATAGCCCTTTCCCCTCTGGTCATCCCTAGTGTGGTCTCTAAAACTTCAGGATAGTTCTGTCAGAAATTGCAGCCTGGGCCATGGGGTATTCAGGAGGGGCTGACCATACTGCAGGGCAATGAGAGCAGAGCCCTTTCTCTGAAGCCAGAAGGACGGTTACGACAAGCCATAGAGAACATAGGGCCTGGCATCTCAGCCTCTCCAGCAGCATACTAGTACGTAGGTGCTCAGTAAAGGTTTAAGGAAGCAAGAGCAGAGGAGAATGCCCTGGACTGAGGGCTCTTCCCTGTGACTTGGGGCCTTAGTTACTCCATCTGCAAAATGAAGGCCTCTGGGGAATCCCTCAGCAGAACAAAGAGGCCACAAAACCTGGAACCCCTTGGGGAGTAGAAAGACCCAACATGGCAGTATCCTATGTGCTATTTGTATAAGGATGGGGGCCCTGTGGGGGTGATGCTTTCCAGCCTAGAGCCCTTCTCCAGGCCAGACTGTGAGACCCTGAAATGCCACCTTCCCCAGGGGCTCAGGTTGAGGGCATCTTCATAGATGTGATATCACTTATTGGAGCTGCATTTCTCTTGAGTGTTGGAGAGCTGTCTGAGGGGAGGGCTGAGGAGGAGGCTGGCAGGAAAGTGAGGAAGCTCATTCTGGTGACAGTTCTCAAGCCTTTCCCCCAGGATGACTTCAGCTTCTACAATCCCTAGTCATGACTGGGATGGAGTGGTAGCTCCAAATCTCTTTCTGTTTAAAAAATCAGGCCTGAGTTTGTTCACTCAAGAAATATGTGCTGAACTTTTATATGGCAAGCCTATCGACGAGTGTGGGATGCCGAGATGTCTAAAGGCAAGGCCCCTGCCCTCCTGGAGCTTATGGTCTTAGTGAGACACACTGTCAAAAAGTAAAGGAGATCACACCCAAGAGTGACAGGTGCTCTAAGAGCATAAGAAGTCATGGGTTAGAAAGTGATTGGGATGGGGATTACTTTTCATGGCTGGTAATAATAACAGGCCTTTTTGAGGAAATGACATTTGAGTTGAAATTGATGAAAAGAGGTGAAGATGTGAAGATGTGTGCTTCCAAATGGTGGTTAGAGAGCAAACTGCAGACTCCCAGGTCCCACCCTAGATTTAGCAAATGAAAATATTAGTGGCAGGGCCCAGAATTTGCATTTTCTTCCAAATGATTCTCATGTGCACTAAAACTGGAGACCTACTGCCCTGGGCTTTCACTTTCGGAGAGGATCACATCTGGTGAATTTCAGGGTCCCTTCCAACTCCCAGAGCCTGTGGTTCAAGAAAAGGAAGTTCTCATTTGTTTGTGAAGGCCAGACCAGGGAGAGAAGCAGAACTGCTTCTGGTCGATGGCAGGATGGCAAGATGCAGAAAATGAGCAAGCACAGCTCCTCACACACACAGAGAGAGCCCACAGGGAAGGCCCTGCCTCTGTGGCTGATCTCTGAGATGCTCTTCCTCATCCCTGCTCCCGCTACCTCTCATTTAATGTCACTGGATGTGAGGGTTACAGTCTTAGCGACCATGATTAGGTCCATCTCTTGCTTTGGGAACCTTTCGACCAGTTGGTGCACGCCCTCTCTGCAGCCCTATTTTTTGATTCTGGGCCTTGGTTGCCTGTGTCTCCCCACCCTGCCCCATCTGCCCCAGACATGGTGGAGTTCTTCATGCTGTGGGCACTCAGACCTGCTTAGCAACTGATTCCTTCTCAGAGGGTGTGGGGTTTTACACCTGCATGTAGCTCCTGCTGTACGAATTACAGAATTACAGCGGACACAGGAGCCATGAGTCTGTCAAGTGTTTAGTCCCTCCCAGCTTCCCTCAGGGAGCAAGAAACACCAAGAAACCTGTTGTGTTTACCTATAAATGCTCTTTATCCCCTCCTCATCTCCACTTCCTGTACAATAGGTCCTCCCTCCCCTGTCCTCAGTTTCCCATCTATTTAATAGGAAGAACTACTGGGATTTCTTTGGAATGGGGGGGGAGGGGCGATTTGATTTAAAAGGAGCTCTCTTCTCATCTCTGCTCCTCCCGCGCCGCCCGCGATCTTCTCCAGCTGGAGCCCGTGCGGTCCCCGGCCTCCAGGAGTGCCTGCCCAGGCCAGTGTCGGGCAAAGAGTCCGCTGGTGTCACTTAAGGAAAGAGGAAGAGGTAACGGCAAGGTCGCAGTCCACGGCTCGGCGCTGCCCCCGCCAGCTTCCCGCGATGGTTTCTCAGCTCTGCCAGTAACCCGCGGCCCGCGCACCCCGCAGCACTAGGCACCCGCCCGCGCTCCAGTCCAGGCGGGCTGGAGTCGGGGGCCCGGGCCACCGCAGCGCGGAGCCGGCGCGGCGCCGAGGGCCGAGTTGCCCCGCAGGCGCGGAGGCGGCGGGCGAGGGGCGGTTCCCATGCGGCACACGTGGCAGCGCGGTCCCCAGGCCCAGGTGAGACCGCACCATGGGGCAGGCTGGCTGCAAGGGGCTCTACCAGTCGCTGTTCGACTATAAGACCGAGAAGTATGTCATCGCCAAGAACAAGAAGGTGGGCCTGCTCTACCGGCTGCTGCAGGTCTCCATCCTGACCTACCTGGTGGTGTGAGTGCTCGGGGAGGGGGGGGGGGACGGGGAGGTTGGGGGGAGGTTGAGGGAAGGGCGGGGGCATGCAGTTGTGGCCTCTCCACGGTCCGGAAATTGGCTATATGTACTTGGTGTTCCCTATGTTTTGGAGTCTGTGACCCTGTTTGGGAGGAGGCCCTCCCTGGGCCCGTGGGTGTAAGGGTCGGGGTGGGTTACTGACGGGGCCCTCTACTCCCAGGACACCTGCTCTGAAGGAAACAAAATGCGGCAGGGGCTTCTTGGTAATCTATGAAGATTTCCCTGCGCAGCTTCCTCCGGGCCTCGAGGCCCCAGAGCTAGGGCTGTGGGAAGGGGACTAGGATGCAGGGGGCTGGGCTGCAGCTGTCGCCCAGGGAGCCTCCCACACTGGGTAGGTTATTTATAATCACTGAGCTCAGTGCCAAGCGTCTGGCTAGGACAACTCATGAGGCAGGCATGTCCCTCTGGTTGACTTACCCCACCCGTGGTGGCTGGCCTTTCTGGTATCCAGCTGGGGTCCTGCCCAGTGGCCCTTTGCCCACCCCCCCCATACCCTCACCCATCTGGCGGGAGCTGGCAGCAACTTGGGGTTGGTCAGCGAGGCACTGTTCAGAGCCCTCACCCATTGTAGGGAGGGGACAGGTGAGGGAGGAAATGACAGCACAGAACTGGGATACAGATGCGCCTCTTTTACTCCTTCGGTAAGTGCCGTTGAGTCTGTCCTACTTCCTGATTGGTGATGGAGCAGAGGCTCCTCCTGGGGAGCAACCCTGACCCCACCTGGAAGCCAAGCGCAGGCTCTCCCACCTGAGGACCTTTGAGCATGTTGTTCCTGAGCCAGGAGGTACCTTTCCTCCTCTACTTGGGCAGCTCCCACCAACACTTCAGACCTGGGATCTCCCATAACTGCCTCTCCTTTCCCTCCCACATGTCTTGCAATTTCCCACAATGTAATTATATGTTTGTTTTGTGGATCATTTGCTTGATGTCTCTGTCTGACTTCTCGCCAGGCTGGGGATGCCATGAGGATGGGCCTTGTGTCACCTAACTGCTTTGGCAATAGGTGTGACATGAATGAGTGAATGAATGAATGAATGTTGTTCCTTGAATATTTGCTGAATATTTCTGTCCAGGCCAGGCCCAGTGTGTTCCCACCAAACTAGCTGTTTGGCTCAAGGTTCGCAGCCCTCTCAGAGTTCCTTAGAGACAGACAGTTTTGAGCCCAGCTCTGCCCCAGAGATGAAGAGGGTAGATATATTCTGTCCGGCACCTGCTATATGGAGAACTCTTACTGGCACCCTGAAAGCTGCAAAGTATCCCACACACCTGATTGCATGACCTCAGGCAGGTGCCTGCCCTGTCCTGGCCTCAGTTTCCACAACTTTCCAAAGGGAAGGTTAACCTGAACAATCTCCAACATTAACAGTAACACCAGCAATAAGTTGATGAGTCATATTCATTGAGCTCTTCATCTGTGCCAGGTATTCACCGTGCTAAACCATCTCATTAAAAAATATATGTATATTTTTGTATTCTGACATAATTTTAGACATACAGAAAAGTTACAGGAATAGTACAAAAAATGTTTTAATACCCTTACCTAGGTTCCCCAAATGATAACATATTATACATTTGTGTTGTCTTTCTCTTTCCTTGTGTGTGTATAAATGTGTGTGTGTGTATACACCCATTTTTTTTTTCTGTTAGGAGTAGACTGATGCCCCTTTGCTCCTTCAATGAAGTATACAATATACTTCATTGTATATTTCTTAAAAATTAGGAATTCTCTTATTTAACCAAGTACAAGTATAAAGATTAGGAAATAAACATTTAAATATTATCATCTAAGCTATAGACCTTTTGTAAATTGTCCTAATAATTATCTTACACAAAAGAAAATCTGAGCTCATGCCTTGCATGTCTTCTTAAACTCCTCTAATCTGGAATTGTTCCCAAGTCTTTCTTTAGATTCTGCAACATTGACATTTTTTGAAGAATACAGGATGTTTTTAAAATTGTTTTTAAGTTGAGGTAAAATTCAAGTAGCATATAATTCACCATTTTAACCATTTAAATCATACAGTTCAGTGATTTTTAGTATACGCACAATGTTGTACACTGTCACCACTACCTAATTCTAGCATATTTCTATCACCTCCAAAAGAACCCTGTATCTGTAAACAGTCAGTCAATTCTCCCCCACCCCCATCCCTTGGCTACCCTAATCTACTTTCTGTATCTATAGATTTCTCCATTCTGGACATTTCATATAAATCGAATCATACACTATGTGACCATTTTTGTCCGGCTTCTTTCCTTTAGCATAATATTTTCCAGGTTTGTCCATGTTGTAGCATGTGTCAGTACTTCAGTCCTTTTATGGCTGAATAATATCTCATTGTATGGACTTACCACATTTTGTTACCACTCCTGGATTGATGGACATTTGGATTGTTTCTGCTTTGGGGCTATTATAAATGATGCTGTTAGAACATTCATGTACAAGTTTTTGTGTAAACATGCTTTCAGTTCTCTAGAGTATACAAATAGGAGTAGAATTGCTGGGTCATATGATAACCTTTTGAAGAATAGCCAGATTTATTTACAGCAGCTACACTATTTTACATTCCCATCTCCAGTGCCAATTCCTCTACATCCTCACCAACACTTGTAATTTCTCATTAAAAAGAAATTATAGCCACCTTATTGGGTATGAAGTGTATCTCGTTGTGGTTTTGATTTAATTTATTTCCCTAATGACTAATGATGTTGAGCATCTTTTCATGTGCTTAATGGCTACTTGTGTATCTCTTTTGGAGAAATGTCTGTTCAGATCCTTGGCTTATTTTAAACTGGACTATTTGTCTTCTTTATTGTTGAGTTGTAAGGCTTCTTTATGTATTCTGGGCACTAGACCCTTACCAGTGATATAATTCTCAAATATTTTTTCTCATTCTGTGGTTTATCTTTTCACTTTTTTAATAGTATCCTTTGATGCTTAAAAGTTCTTAATTTTGGTGAAGTCCAACGTATCTGTTTTTTCTTTTGTCGTTTGTGTTTGGGTGTTAAAGAGTACGAAAGTTTGCACTCTAATTGTGTAGCCCGCCTCTTAGTTTGGGTTTGTCTGAAGTCTCCTCATGGTTGGTTTCAGGTTTTTCACCATGTCCTTTAACCCTCCTCACTCCCCTGGACGGAGCCTCTGTTACCTTGTGTTAACCTCCAGAGTTCATTGGCTTGCCCAATGTTATATGGTCTATGGTCAGTGCAGGGGTGAGCAGGTTTTGGCCAGCCTAGCCCAGCATGCTGTCACCTCTGGGTATGCTTGTCACCTCTGCTACTTGCAAGACAGAGCTTCAGGCAGCACTGGGAATTGTGACTGCCCAAAAGCTGGTGGGAAAGGTGGAGCCCACCCTGCCCCACCCCACCCTGAGCCTGGGGAAACTTCCGTGAGGGCAGCACTAAGGCTGATGCTCACCTTGCTGGCTGCTCCCCACAGATGGGTGTTCCTGGTGAAGAAGGGTTACCAAGACGTCGACACCTCCCTACAGAGCAGCATCATCACCAAAGTCAAGGGCGTGACCTTCACCAACACCTCGGAGCTTGGGGAGCGGCTCTGGGATGTTGCTGACTACGTCATCCCACCCCAGGTCTGAGCCCTACCGGAGCTGACAGGGCCTAGCTGGGATGGGTCACATGGGAAGCTGCTTGGGGGCCCAGGGACCTTCATCCACTGTTTCCCTTGGCCCAGAACAGCTGCCAGGGCTTGTAAATAGAGACCCTGTCCAGATCCTAACCCGCACTCCAAACTCCTGCCCTCTTTGACTGTGCCTCATGACACCGTTCTGTGCTCTCAAACCCTGAGCCTGTTGAGACCAAGTGGGGCTCAGAGAATTTCCAGGTCAGTGTGAATCCCTTGTATAAGCTCCTTGGCTGGTTCACAATCTACCTGGCTCAGGGCCTGAGCTTCCCCATCACTGTTTCTTCTCCCAGATCTGGATTTGGACCCCAGGAGCTAAGGTCAGAATAGGGATTTGTGGGGCAGGGGCAGATTGGGGGTGTGGGCCTGGAAGGGACCTATCAAAGGACATCTACTCAGGGGCTCTGAGGTCAGTGGGCAGATGGGTGGGACCCACTGATTTTGAGGCCCCATTGAGAGATCCCACCCCTGCCAGACAGCCCCGGGAAGGGTTCCCAAAAGGTCAGGAGGAGGTTCCTCAACCCATGTCTGGTTCTCCAGGGAGAGAACGTCTTCTTCATCATCACCAACCTGATCGTGACCCCCAACCAGCGGCAGGAAAACCTGTGCTGAGGTTTGACTTGGCACAGAGCTGGGAAGGGGCGTGGGAGAGCCACCTGCAGTGGTTGGGGTTTACTCTTCTCTAAAAGTAGGTGTCTCTGTCTCCTCCAAGGGCTCTGGGGCATGTGTGCACTGGTGCTTGTATCTGCATTTTTTGGTCGGGGTGGAAGATGCAGGTTCTCAAAGGGTGTGTGGCCCCAGGAAGAAGAGGAACCCCTGTTCTAACTCCTGGGGCGGGATCTAGCTCTGACCTGGGAACGCTGCAGGGGAACCCTCCACCCAGGTGCCCTTTCTCTTGTGGTAGAGTGAAAGCATTCCTAACGCCATGTGCTATGAGGACAGCGACTGCCCTCCTGGGGAGCCTGTGATGACTGGAAATGGTGAGGCCTGGGGCGGCAGGGCTGGGGGCAGAAGAGGGCTTGGAGCTGGGAGGCTCCTGGCATTGTCCCTGTCCCACCCCGCAGGAGTGAGGACTGGCCGCTGCCTGCGAGCAGGAAACACGCAAAGGGGCACCTGCGAGATCTTTGCCTGGTGCCCAGTGGAGACAAAGTCCAGGCCAGAGTGAGTAGCTGTGGAGCCTGACCCTGAGGAGTCACCCAGTCCTGTCCGTGGGGCCCAGCCTGATGGTAGAGACGCATCCACTCTGGGATCCTCATTCTGAGGACGTACCACAAGGCCTGAGCACTAGCCAACATGAACAAATTAACTGTTCTTGGCTAAGGCTCCAGGGGACCCAGGGAACGGGCAGTCCTCGGCTCTACCACAGGCCTGGGGGCGGACATAGAGGGTCTGGGGCAGGGACGGGCCTTCCTGAACAGGCTGTCCTGGCTTGGTTTTAGGAAGCCACTCTTGGGCAAGGCCGAAGATTTTACCATTTACATAAAGAACTTCATTCGTTTCCCCAAATTCAACTTCTTCAAGTATGTGTGGTTTGGCAACTGTGGATCCAGGGTTGGGGCCCTCTTGGGGGCTGTGTGTGGGCTTGTGTGACACCAAAGACAGAAATGAACCTCTTGGGGTGCTGGGGGGCCCCTGCTGTGGGGGTGGGGCTCTGTTCTTGAATGTAGTAGGATGTCCGTGTGGGAAGTGGTCAGGACTTGAGTAGACGGGCTTTAGTCAGGGACGCGGCCTGGGCCGGGAGAGGGGCCCCGTGACTCCGGAGTCAGGTCCACTTTCTAGCCTGAAAACAGCAAGTCTACCTTCGTTTCACTGGCTGCTCACGGCCTCCACCCAGGACCAATGTGCAGGACACCAAAGACAGAAATTTCCTGAAGTCCTGTCAATTTGGCCCCAAGAACCCCTACTGCCCCATCTTCCGACTGGGGTCTGTGGTCAACTGGACTGGGAGCAACTTCCAAGAGATAGCCCTGCAGGTGGGTGATGTGTGCTCAGAGAGCCCTCCCTAGGGCCTAAGGGCTCTGGGCCTGGGCTCAGTGATGAGGGGGGGTGTATAGGTGGGGCCCATGGGTGGGGTGGCCCTTCAAAGTCACCGCCCTGGAGACTCTTTGTTTTTAGAATTAGCTGTGACACACAACTAGCTGTGTCTGCCCTCGGCCTTTGGGCAGTCGGTGAGGGGCACACTCAGCACCTACTCTTTGGTTCTTAGTCCCTGGGGCATCAGCTAAAACTGAGCTGGAAGGAGCCTCACTGGCACATCCTGGCTCTGTGTAAGACAACTGCCTGTAGTACGCACTCACCCCTGTTTCTCTTCTTCTCTGAAGCATGAGGCAGGAGGAGACTGGGGCTGGGGACTGTCAGCGACACACTTTTCTCAGCTACTCCAGAGGTGGGGTCAGAACCCTGGGCTTTCCACCTCCTCCTGGAAGGATGCTCCAGCCTGGCCGGCCCCTGGCCTGAACACCTCCCCTGTTTTGTGCAGCTCTCCATGAAGAGCTCGTCTGTGACTTCTGTCCATCTCCAAAAAGTTCTTTGAACTGATTCTTGTCTCTTTTTCATCAAGGGCGGTGTAATAGGAATTCAGATTGAGTGGGACTGTGATCTTGATAAAGCTCCTTCTGAATGCAACCCTCGCTATTATTTTAGCCGTCTGGACAGCAAATTTCCGGGAAACTCTGTCTCTTCCGGGTACAACTTCAGGTAAATGGGGCTAGGCCTGCTGCTTTATGATTCTACTCGTGTTTTGTGTCCTTTCCTGGGTGCCAGCACTATGACACCTCTTCCTGGGGATGGGCGTCAGAATGGGAGGTGCAGGGAGAGACAGATGAGAAATGAGGGACAGTCACTGGGAGGGCTTCTGGGAGAGTACAGGGGGCTCTGTCATTGCTCTGGGTTTGCTGTGACTCCAAGGCTTGACTTCTCTGCCAGATCAGCTCCATTAGTGCTTTGGTGGCCCCGGGTTGGTCCAGCATATAGTGGGAAACCTCTTGTCTCTTGGGGAATGTCTGGCAATGACTTTGAGAATCTAGACGAATCTTTAGGGTAATGTCAGCAAGAGGGTCTGCAGCCTCTCCCGAGGCTGCTGTAAGCGAGGTAATGGGGGTGCTTATAAATTTCCAAGCAGCCTTGTCTGTGTTACCAAACAGGGAAGGTCCAGCCAGGCTGAGATCTCCCCTGGGCTGTGTCTCCCCAGGTTTGCCAAATATTACCGAAATGAAGCTGGGGTGGAATTCCGCACCCTGATGAAAGCCTACGGGATCCGCTTTGATGTCATGGTAAATGGCAGGGTATGTGAGCTGCATTTCCCATGTGGTGGCTGGGCAGGTCCACAGTGGGGTGGGCGTGTTGGGAGGTCTCTGGTTGGAGTCCCTGGGGATCCTGCTGTCCACCCTGCCTCTCTCACCCTGCCTTGTCTCTGTGCTCCAGGCAGGGAAGTTCAGTATCATCCCCACAATCATCAACGTGGCCTCGGGGGTGGCGCTCATGGGTGTTGTGAGTACCTCTCCCCTCCTTCCCCTTTACCTTCTGAGCACCAGTGGGGGTGGGATTGGGGGGGAGGGGACACCACCCCAAGGGAGCTGTCCCGATGCCCCAGAAAGAATGAGAGCTGGCAGGTCAGCACAGATAGTAAAGAGGGGTTTCTGGGACTTCATGCCCTGCCCGCTGCCTCCAGAGGGCAGTGATTACCCAAAGTTCTTTTTCCAGAGGCAGAGGGCAGTGATTACCCAAAGTTCTTTTTCCAGAGGCAGAGGGCATCTGCCTGCTGCTCTGGAGCTGGGATTCTCTGGGATCCTGTATCATCCCTTGAACTTCTTAAACCTCATCCTCACTTTTCCTAAGAGGAAGGAGGATCCAGGTGTATACAGGATTTCTTAACCATGGCCTAGTTGACGTTGTGGGCCATATAACTAGTGTTGTGGGACTGTCCTGCACATTGGAGGGTGCTCAGCAGCATCCCTGTCTCCACCCACTACTAGATGCAGCAGTACCTTCTCCCATGGTTGTGACAACCGAAATGTCTCCAGACATTGCCAAATGTCTCCTGGGGGCAAAATCACCCCCATTGAGAGGCCGGGTCATCAGCCTTGTAGTCCTCCCTCAGATCCGTCGTGTGGCTGGGCCCAGAGAAGCTCACAGGAGAGGAGGTAGGCTAGAGATCGGGGAAAGGTTTCCTCTGAATGTCATACCCCTTTGTTTTTCTGGAAGTTTTTCAAAGACGTGGGAGTCAGTGAGTGACTCCCTGATGGCTTGCACCTATCCCAGCATAGCCTCTTGCCAAAGTTTCCAGCAGCCTCTTCCCTCCTTCCTCTCTGCCTGGGTAGCCACAGCGGCCCCACTGGAGGCTTCTCGCAGGACTCGGGGTGGACTTTTTATTGAGACCAGGAACACTGTGTCCTGTAGCAGGACTCAAAGAGGCCATGCTGAGAGGTGGTCAGTGCAGGAAAGTGAGCCCAAATGACGACTCTTCACTGCAAACAGCCATTGTTAGAGAGGCTCATATGTTTGCATATGGTGCTCTCTTAGAGGGGGGCCACCTTCCCTCATCACTTTCTCATGATGTGGGTATACTTGGAACACAGGCCATGGGGGAGACATGCCTGTAAAATGAAGGTGATGGGAAATGTGGCAGGGCTGGGTGGAGTAAGCCACAGTTGAGAAACCCTGTATACAGCTGGATTCTGCCTCTTCTCTGTGGAACAAGGAATTGATAAATAACATTTTTGGAATCTACGAGAAAAAAGAGGTGCGCAGGGCCCAGGGTAAGAGGACCGGTTTCACCTGAGCAGTCCCCTTTCCTCCCCAACCTCTACTCAGTCTGTTAGGAAACCCCGCTCCTCCCCTCTGTGCTTGGGTGGAGTCGCCCTCTGGTGGAATAGATGGGCATTTGCACAGCGCGCTCTGGTCTGAAGCACGCAGGCTCTGGTGTCAGTGGGGCCCAGCTGGGTTAGCTCAGGCCTCCTCATCTTTCCATGACCACCGCTATTGTTCCGATTCCCTCCAACCCATTTCTCACAATGACTACCAGAGGGATCGCTCTAAGATACCTCAATTCTGACTGTGTACTGCCCCTATTCAAAGCCCTCAGTGCCCCCCCCCCCGCCCGCCCCTGCCCAAAGAGTTAGGACCAATGCCTTGAAGACATTGTAAGAAGCTTTACAGGCTGGGCCCCATCCACTTCTCCAGAAGTGTCTCTATCTCTTCCCCGACAAGCCCTGTTGAATTTGCCAAGAGTGGCAAGCTGGTACCTACCTCTGCAATGCCCTTCCTGAGATTTTTTAAATGTTGTTTTGTATGAACTCCTACTCAGCTCAGAGGTCCCTTCTCTGGCTGAGTAAAGTTCGGTCTTCTCTCTGCTCCCCCTGTTCCTCTCCCCATTAAAGGACATGTCACCCTGTGTCATAATTTATATGCTTGTCTCCTGCACCCCTTTGTAGTATCTGGCATATAGTGAATGCTCAGCCAACATTTGTTAAAGAGATATTTGATGGGGTCAGGGTCAAGTGTGGGAGGTGCTTGGCCTGAGGGATCAGATGGGCTCCGGGCTACCCTGGGCTCTACCATGGACCAGCTTTGTGGCCTTAAACAAAGGTGCCTCTTTCTGAGTTCAGTTTCCACATCTATGAAATGGGGACAATGATGCCCCCCTGTTCAGAGATTGTTGAAGGATCATACTGGGTGTAGTATGTGCAGGTGGCTGGGGGCTTTCCGGAAGTCAAGGATTCTGAGTCAGGGACCCCAACTCTTTTGCAGGGGTCTTTCTTCTGCGACCTGGTACTCATCTACTTCATCAAAAAGAGCCATTTTTATCGCAACAAGAAGTATGAGGAGGCGAGGTCAGTCATGCTTGCTCCCCAGCAGCCTGAGGGGAGCCCTGTGGAGATACCTCAGTCAGCTGCCCCCTCCCTGGCTTAGGACCTTTGCCTTGGGTGGATGGAGGTGCTCGGGGTGTGGTGGCAGGGCTGAACATGGGAGCTCCCCTGGAAGGTCCGGGAAGGTGGATTGTTCAGAGTGTATGCCCTACAGAACCGGACTCTGTCTCAGAGCAGCCAGCAGAAGAAAAGGCCACCACAGGCTGCGGGCAGGAGACCTGGTTTCCAGGCTTGGACAACTCCCAGGCCTCCTTGGGCCTTAGTTTCTCTTTGTGAAATGAGAATTGGTTTACATAAAGTGCCTTCCGGCACTTAAATTTTAGGATTCTTGGACTTGGTGGTCCTGATGGATGAAGGAAGCTGGAGTGGTAAGGGAAGAAAAAAATTGACTTTTTTAATTAATTTTTTTTTTTTTACTATAGGAGCCTATTTCCAGGTTCTCTTGGGCTATGGGCTTGGCGGGTGTGTGTGTGTGTATTCAGAGCACAACATGAGTGGGCAGACAGAAAGGGGAAGGAGCTCTGGCCCAGCCCTTGGGAAGGCTTTCTGAACGACCTGGGATGAGAATGGGGAATTGCAGGTGGTGGGCTCCAGATAGGTATGAGGTTGTTCCCTCAGCCCCACTACACCTTGGGACAGCAGTTGGAGAGTCAGCCCATATCATTCGCCTGGCTTGAACCCCAGCTCTGGTTCACAGGCTGAACTCTGAGCCCTGAATCTGGTTGAAGACTGGGTGAGCCCTGACTGCACTGGTGCCCCCTGAGCTGTTGGAGGAAGAGGGGTGTCCTCTGCAGGGCAAGTAGTTCTGCAGGGCCCGCCCTCACTAGTCCTGGGGGAGGCCAGGCTGCACACAGGTCAGGGTTAACGGCAAGTCCTGCCCAGGGACCTGGAGGTCCTCAACCTGCAAGCAGAGTCCTTGCAGCACGATGGGTCCTCAGAGGCTGAGGATGCAGTGGAAGGGCCTGGGCTGCTGAGCACAGGATGAAGGCGGCAACCAGGAGAGTGGCTGTGTGTTCTGGTATCCCCTGGAGGAGAATACTCTGGTCCCTGCTCTGTGGTGACCTGGCCACAAGGCAGGATGTCCACGACCCAGGAGAGCTCATCCAAGCTGGATTCTGGGAGGAAGGGTGCCGGTGGTGCTTTAGCCCCTCCATGATCCTCATTAGCTCCCTAGTACCCCTAAGTAATCACAACACAGTCTGTTTGCTGTGCTATCCCAGTGTTAGGACAATAGTACTGTCACTTACTCAGGCTTACTCTCTGCCTGGCACTGCTCTGAGCAATTTGTACGTATGAACTTATTTCGGCAACTTTAACAAGGGAGACATTAACATTCCCTGTTCTACTAATGAGGAGACGGAGGCACAGAAAGGTTAAGTAGCTTACTTGTCACACAGCTAATAAATAGCAGAGTTGAAGCTTGAACACAGGCAGTGTGTCCCTAGAATCCAGTTCTTCTCCATCTGGTTATTTGACTTATAAGCCCTGCCCCCACCATGCTTTCCCTAAGCACCTCTTGATGTGGAAATTCTGGAGCGGCTCTAGCTTCAGGAGGCTGGTGGCTGTACTAACAGCTGGTTGGTGGGCTGCCCTATACTGAGCTGTCCTGGGCATCCTGGCTGGTTTTGCTGATGAGACCTCAGCCTGGTGTGGAAGGGTGCCCTGGGCTGTCAGGAGGTAGCCTTCAGGCTCACCCTGCCTCTGCCTCCCTATGTGCCCTTGAGCATAGGTCTGGCTCTTCGGGGGTTCTGTTTTCCCTTTTTTGTGTGTGTTCCAGTGAGGCTGCACACAGGGGCCAGGTTGCTGTCAGGCTAGGGTTCTGTGACTCTCCAGGAGTTTATTGGCCTGGGGCGGACTTTTCTCTGGCCCCTACCTTTCATTCATTGCTGACTCAGGGACTAGCAGACTCCAACCAAGAGCTAGGCCTGGGCAGGAAAGGGGTGAGACATGGACTGGGAGAGAGGGAAGGGCAGAAGATGGAGAGGAGTGAGGGAAGAGTGTTGGAGAAGTTGGTGGGGCTGTAGCAGCTGGGGCTGGGGATCTGAGGTAGGCCCAGCACCCAGCAGCCCCCACGTGCTTCCTGAACTAACGCTTGCTGGGTGCTTGCCTGAGCTCATCAGTTTGTGAGAGGGAAGAATGGCCGTCCTGCTGGTCTCGGCACAGCCTTACTTGTTGTTGTGAGAGGCTTGAGCTGCCACCTTGGTGGCTGCTGCTCATTGCTGGGGCAGCTCCAGAAGCCTTGGCCTGAGAATCACATGTGTCTTTGCTGCGCTCCCTGTGAATGCTCTGCCTGCCTGCAGTGCTGCCAGTGAGAGGATGCTGCAGGTAGAGTTTGCCTTTAGGGAGGCTGTCTCTGTCCATAGAGTTCCCAACTGTCCTCTGAGCCCTCTGTGTGTCCTCCATCCACCCACACACAGGTCTGGCCACCAGGGAAATGGCAAGGTGAATGTGGAACAGCTTCAGAACCTGCAGACAGTGGAGGCATAGCCAGAGGTATTGGCTGAGCAGATTTGGTGAAGACCTTGGGGGCGGAACTGCTGCAGCTCCCAAGTGGGAAGAATCGTCTTTATGTCTGCTTAGGACAGGGACTTCCGGGCACAGCCCTCTCTCCTGCGTTTTGGGATCTTGCTACAAGCTTTTTGTTGTGTGGAGGAGCCTCGCAATGGCCAGAGTGGCTTAGATCCAGAAGAGGAGACCCTGGAGAGGGAAGGGGAAGGCCAGGAACCTGAGTGATACTAGAGTGTTTTTATTTTTTTCTGAGAACCTAGTTGGACATTAATCCATTCATACATGCAGTAAACATTTTTGCTGTGGGCTGGGCCCTATCCAAGAGATGCTTAAATGAGATGCTGACCAGGCCCTTAGAGAGGGGAACACACAGAATTCCCTCCAGAGCCAACAAACATCACAGCCAGGCTCAGCCACTCTGGCCTTTCTCCAGCCTGAGACTTTCACAAATCCCTGCAAAGCATGATGGCTCCTCAAAGAGATCTTGGAGATCCAAAGAGACATTTGGCCTTATCCTCAAGGGGTTCAATTTAAAGGTGGCCAAAGAGGCAACCAGTAGAGGACTGGATCTGTCAGGAGGTGCTGGCCCTTGAAGGGAGAGGCAGCCTCCAAGGGCTTCTAGGTAAGGTGGGGAGGAGACTTGCTCAGTCTATGGAGGCTCTGGACATAGTGTGTCATCCAGATGATGGGGGATCATAGCCTGTGGTTTGGCTCTTGCCGTTCTGTAAGGTTAGGTGTCCCTGCTGGGCTTTCCTGTCTCTCTTCCAAGGCTGAGTTTGAAGGGCTGATGAGATGGTGCTCACTGAGCAAGTGCAAACAGTTGTTGTTAGTGAGGCCCAAACTTTTAGGGAGTCCTTCGCCCCCTCACTCCTGCCCCTCCTTCCCTACCCCACTCCACCCTGCAGAACTCCGTTGCTTCTCTCCCTTAGTGGCCTTAGAGCCTCCCTACTCAAAGTGTGGTCCATGGATCAGCAGCATCTGCATCACCTGGGAGCTTGGTAGATGTGTAGTCTCTGCCCCTCCCTTGTCCTTCTATGTCAGAGCCTGAGTTTCAACAAGATTCCCAGGTGATTGTTAAAGTCTGAGAAGCACTGGTTGAGATCTGCAGAGGTGGTTCTAAAGGAGGAAAAGGCCAGCTTTGGTGGGTAGTGCCATTTTCTAGGTCAGACTTACACAGTTTACCTTGAGACTGAGAGGATGCCCCTCCCCCATGCCCACCCTCGCCCCAGGGAAGGGAGCATTACAATTTATTTAAATTAAAAGATTTGACTAGATAATACCTATAATTCAAAATGTAAAAGGTACAAAAGAATAGACAGTGAAAAGCTTCCCTCCCACCCCTGTTCCCCAAGGCAGCCTGTTACCAATTACAAGAGGCTCCCTTGTTTTGCTGAGAATCCAATTGGTTACTGGCCTCTCTCAGGAAATGAATTTTTCCTGATACCAGCAATGTCAGACCAAGCCTGTGTCAGAAGGGGCATGATGCAACAGGCTTAAATATTGGGTTGGGAGCTAGCTACCCCACTTCTCGCTCTCTCAGTGTCTGGAGTCCCTGTGTAAACCCTAGGGCTTTCTCCGGCCTCCTTTGAGTCAGAGGAGTCTGGTTTTTCTCTGCACACAGAGAAGGTAAGCATCCTTCCCTTGGCGCCTTTGCAGAGGGTGAGAAGGGGCCTGAAAGGTCTCTGATGAGGCTCTGCCACTGGAGCAGAGGGTCATGGTGCCCAGAACAGGAACCCTTCTGGGGCAAGCAGCTCCCTCACTTTGGGCTGCCTGGTAACCAGTCAACAAACCCACCTGCTTTTTAAATAAAGTGAAAAATCTGGATGATCCACTATGGTGTTTCACTTCCTCACTAAAGCAAACCCTTGGATTGGATAATCTAACATGTTACTTTTCTATTTGGGAGGAAGTGAAAGGGCAGGGGTCGTGGCTGCTCAGGAGTTGGTCTGTTTTTGGAATTGCTTGGCAGTAGTCATAAAACATAGGAACAGTTGTACTGTTTCTTTTACATTGGAATGAAAATGTCTGTCAACACTATTAATTCAGTCAGTAAACATTTATTGAATACCTTGTGTCAGGTGTTGGACTAAATGCTGGTGACACAGTGGCAAACAATACAAAAACAGTCCCTGGCCTAGTGCTTCTAGTTTCAGGGGAGCTGAATCTTAACCAGTGGTCACTCATACATCACAGATTGAACTGAGTTTTCAATGGAGTAGCCAGAGGTTACCTAAGAAAGTGACATACGAATTAAAACAAAGGTTGGTAGCAGTCTAACTAGGTGACAGAGGAAGCATTTCAGGTACAGGAATTACAAATGTAAAAGAAATCCTTTGACATGAGAATGAGCAACCCAGGAACTGGATGAAGACTGGTGCTGGTTTTGTGAGGCTTTGACCAACTTTAAGAATTGTTCCATTAAACTTCATTGCCATGGCGGACTTATTCAACCTAGTGACTCCTATTACAGCTTCTGGATAGTGTTGCACACTGCCAAAGTTTCCTTGCCTTTGCACGGCCTCCTGCTCCTTCCTTGTGGGTTTTTTTTTTTCTTTTTCATAATCTTGGTGCATGAGTGGGAGGCTCATTAATCTTGTAGAAACTAGCTTTGAAATGGCAAGAAGTGGAACTTGAGCTCCTTTCAAACTTAGGAAAGCCCCTTTCTCTCAGCGCCGGCTGCCTTATCAGAAGCAATGGGAGCCTCTCAAGAGCTGACAGTCCAGAATCACATGAATTGTCTATGTTCATGTTCAGGCCCTGGCCTAAAGCCATCTACCTAGTTATTTTCTTAACGACTGAGTATTCTATGCCTTGGGAGTACCATGATGCTGGTCAAAGGTACATTTGTAAATTGGGTGATACCAACATAACATTATGGGGACCAGCCATGAAAGTGCCAAGGGCCCTCCACTCTTGATGCAGGGCTGCCAGTCAAAGCTGCCCTTTTGCCCCTGCCACTCCGTCAGTTCTTTTGAGTGGCTGACTGCCCCAATAGGGGACCAGTTGTGAGGGGGGAATGTGACTTCCTCCAGGTGTCTCTAAGCACCCCAGCTAAGGACTGGAGTACCCTGCAGTCCCTAAATCACCCCACTTGGAACGGCCTCTTACATATATGGAAAAGGGCTCCACTTGGCTCCAACCTACCCCCTCTACCCAAGTGATGCAACTTTCCTCATAGCATACTCTTCAGTGAACACAAGAATTCTCTCTCTTAAAGACAGATCTTTCCAGCTGTTTGTTTTCCCTTAGGCCAGTACACAGAATTAAAGGGGAAAGATGGCAAACATTTTCTGGGACCTGCCCAATATACGTATTCTGACATTTTTATTTGGTTGTAAAATAAAAGGTCTTGACTTTAAATGTGTTGTATTTTTTTTTCCCTTTGTGTCTTCATGGTTGCCCCATGTTTTAGAGGAAAATGTGAGACCAAAAGAGGCAGACACAGAAATAATTAGTGAGCAATGTATTACATTCCTTACTATCTTGTAAAGAAATTAAAATGAAAATAAGGAAAACTCTTTAAATGAGCAAACATTACAAGACTAGGAAGGCACTGATAAAACTGGCACTTTTCATTCAATGAGTGTAATCTGATAAAACTCTGACAAGCATTTGGAATTAAGTTTTTAATCTTCTGCTAGCATATAAATTCCCTCAAACCAATATAGACATGAAGACAGTCATTGCAATATTTTTCATAAAAGTGAATATTTCAAACAATCTTACTATCAAGAGGGATGGTTAAGCTCACTTATCCCCACACCAAGTAGGACCCACTGTTTCTTCCTCCTCAGTCCACATCAGGAATGGACCCTCCCTTCCCACTCAGAGGTGGCCATGAGAGATGATTGGGGGAGGTTGGGAGAGAAGGTGCAAAACCATGAATGTGAGCATCTTCAGTTGTGGTCAGAGGTATTCAGAAGGAGTCCCTGGGAGAGGAAGGCAAAGGTGTGGCCGCAGCTGCTTCTTGGGTTTGTGTGCCAGCATTTAGTCTAAAATCCCAAAATGGGATTTGGGAGCCTTGGGTCCCAGATCCTTTTCCATTATTAGCCATGGGCCACCTACTGCCTGTAAAAGGGAGCTTGGATTCGAGCTTCCAGATCCCCTTCTGATCTAAAGGATTCTTTAAAAAAAAAAAAAAAAAAAATCCAAATCTGATCACATTACTCCTAAAATTTCCAACGGCTTTCCCCAGTTACTCTTAGAATCAAGGTCAAACTCTCTGATGTGGCCTTCTACAAGATGGTCCAGGTCTACCTCATGGCTTCTTCTCTAATTCTCCAGATACAATCCAAACTCCTTTCTGCCTATTGGCCCTCACATATGTGCCCTCTTGCAAGTGCCCCCTTCTAAACACTTTACTTGGCTGTTATTCAACCTCTTGCTCAAAGAAATCTTTCTTGACCCCTACCTAGCAACCTAGGTTCAGTTTGGGGTTCCTATGTACTCTCTTCATGCACTTAGCATAATTTAAATATTAGGTAATGTTGGTCTTCCCAGTTAGACTATAAACTAACTACATGAGCAACATGTTCATTACTATAACTAATGCAATATTTAGTTCTTATTTAAAATATGCATTTTATTGTAAGATAATCCTCTTGACAAGGGATCACCGAGTAGCATATGGACAAACGCATTTACACTCTAGACAAGCTCAAAGTTTAGCTTTAAATGCGTTTGATTTTCATTACACATATTCTAGAAAAGAGCTTGAATTTATTTTTTAAATGGAAATGACAGCTAGTTGTAACAAGGTGAAATGAAATTGAAACACCACCATTCATACTTAAAGTAGTGGTCAGTGGAAGGCTGGGCTCTGATAAGTACACTCAGCTAATAAAGCAAGAGCAATTAAAAAGACCTGTTTGAATCCTGGCTCTGCCTTTTCTAAGCTGTGCCTCTTCTGCAGCCTTAGGGGGACAATGAACACATCTACTCCATAAGAATATTGCTAGAATTAAATGATAATTGGTGTGAAAGGTCAAGGCACAATGCCTGGCATATACGGCTCACTTAATATTAACTGTTATTAGTTCTTAGGCTGTTAACCATAAATTCTCTCCATATTTAGGCCCTAGTGTAAATATGTAAGGAAATTACAGAAGGCCAAGGCTCAGTCCCAGCTCTTCGGCAGTCAAAACTTGGCGATTCTGTACCCACGACAGACAGGGAATATGCGTTAATGTAGGAAAAAACTCCATAAAGTGTCTCACGCTTCATTTAATCTGAAGAAAATTACAGGCTCTTCGTCTTCGGATATAAGTTATTGATAACGTTACAGAACAAGCAGTGAATTCAACAATTTAAAAACTAAGTAAGTCTACACGTTGTTAACTTCTGGCAAGTCTTCCCAATCTGATTTTTTAAAAAAAGTCATCCCTGTCCCCATTTCAGTAGACGTGCACCATGCCATAGAGGAATGTCCAGAACAGGACGTAGGTGAAGAGGCCTCCGATGAGACCTCCTGTAAAGAGAGGTCTTCGTGATTTAAAATATTTGTTCCACCTCCTTCCTGCCTTGAGAATTAAGAGCAGGGAGAGCAGAATGGAGGCAAGCAGGTAAAAGATGAAGCCGTAGAGGCCGGTGAGGCCGAGGATGCCGGCCGTGGCCCCGACAGCGCTGACACAGAGGTCCTGCAGTAATCCAGGACCGCGGCGTTACCCCGCACAGCTGCCTCGCTGATGAACGGCGGCCCTTCCCGCTTGGCCACCACAGCGGCCATCGCACCCGCCGGGGTTCAGCCTCTGCTTTCTCGCGGAGCTGCGGAGAAAATCAAGTTACATGTGGCGTCCGGAGCTTGGCTAGTCGGGTTCACGCCGCCCCTCCCCCTCGCACTGCTCTTGGATCTCGAACTTTCAAAAGATGCTGAGAAGCCTGAGGGCTTGGGCAAGCCGCGGGTGGGAGAGAGCGACAGCACATCAGCATTCCCCGCCCAGGCACGCCAGGTTACCTGGAAAGCAGCGGCTTGGGACACAGTCACCTGGCGTTCTCTCAGACTGCCTGGTAAAAAGACTCCCGCGGCGCCATCTTGCTCTGGAGGCTGCTGGGAGGTCCCAGGCTGCGCATGGGCTGAGACTGCGCTTCCGCTCTCTGGCGCATGCGCTATGGGAGCCCCACGCACGCCCCACCCCCTCGTCGCTTTACTACGCACACTCTGGGACTTCCGAAAGCCAAACAGCGCTCCGGCTGGTGATTGGCCGGGGATTTTAACTATTCATGAGAGGGCGTGCCAAACCGGGCGGCCTTTGTTAACCAGAGGGCGCGGCCACCGGGTTTTCGCTGCGGGTTTCGCTGAGCGGTTCTTGGTTACCGGATTCGAGTCGAGATGTCCTACATCCCGGGCCAGCCAGTCACTGCCGTAGTGGTGAGTACGCTCGCGCGGGCTCCCTCACTTCTTGGCTTGCTCCCACTTTGCCAACTGGTTGACAAACTGGTTGACAAAGCTTCGAGCTCCTGCAAATCCGCGCCAGGACTCCGGTCTTCGGTCCAACCATGATCGATTCAGACTGCAAAAGGAAATGCTGGAACCCAAGAGCCTCCCGAAACCCTGGACCAAGGCCAGTCTCCGTGCACTGCTGCAGCGGCGTTGGACTTCTTTTAGCTGACTGGGGCGCGGAGCACTGAGGAGAAAGGCCCGGCTGTGGAAGTCTGGGAAATTGTCCAGGGCCTTCCTGGGCCTGTGATCCCAGCTGGGTAGCCGCGGGGGGCGGGCGCCGGCCAGGATGTCCATGAGTCGCAGCCACTGGAATGAGGAAGTGCTTCCTCCACTCCAGTAGGCGCTGCCGCCCAAAGGGAGATTTGACGGGTGGTGGTGGCTGGGGCCTGTGTAGCAGTCCCTCTCCCCACCTCATGTCCAGCCTTGCTACTTCGGACTCATCACTGCCCGCTCATACATTTGGCTCAGAACTTTTCCTGAATCCCATCCCTTGGGGCAAAGTCTAGTTTCCCTGCCTGTCATTTGGTGCCTGAGGGGAACCTTTGGGATCAGCTCAGGACCCTGGTTCTTCCTAATAGCTTGTTTGGGTATCAGGTGCTATTAGAATAATCAAAGAGAGGAAAGGAGGCTGGGACGTTAGACCCAGACGCCAATGCCACAGCTGAATGGGGCCTGGAGGTCAATTCTACCACAGAGGGAGGGGGGTGGGTGGGTTGTGAGTCCTAAAGAGGTCTAGACATGGCAGCCATATAAAGAACCCTCAGGAAGGACCCAGATCTCTGAGAAGACATGCCTGCTGGGCAGGCAGTGAGTTCGGTGAAAGTCTCAGCCATGGGGTCATGGGACTGGCTGCATTATCTCAGATGGTTTTGCTGGGAGCTCCTGCATTATCTCAGATGGGTGTGGCATGAAGCCACTGATAAGGTGGCATGTGAGGGTGAGCTCAGAGCTCTAGCTCGGGTCTGGGCTAGGAGGAAACATTGCTGGATTTGCTGAGAGCTGTCCAGCCTGACTTTTCCAGATCCCTGCTGCTCCAGAGAAAAGGGACCAGGTTGCTTCTTAGCTGGAAAAAAATGGGTGCAGGTGAGGAGCCAGAGAGCGGGTAGTGACCTGCCTGACCTCACCCAACAGATCAGTGTCAGAGCCTTGTCTCCAAGCCCATCCTTGAGTGTGAGTCAAAGGTATGAAAAGTTATGTGTTGGAGGAGGTGGAGCAGGCCTGGAGTTGCTCACACTTTGAGCATGAGGACCTCAGCCATGCTTCCTGCTCCTTTCTTATGCCATGGATAGTCCCCTGGGCCTTCCTCAAAGCTGTAGGACCATGACCTCCCAATTCTTCTAACACAAATCTGAACATGGTAGGTGGGATCTGGCCTCTCTCTCCTTCTTGTATATTGGACTGGGGTGGGAGAGACTTCTTCCCTGGCCCCTGCCCTCTCTTCATGTAGTTAACATCTTAAGAATGTTAAAACATTTTGGCCTCTCCAAACTCTGGCTCCATAGGCCTGTCTACCTTCTGGATACCTGCTTGGGTGGCTCCTGGCACTTAAATTCATGTCCTTCTCCTCCAGAGTCCCCATCTGAGAGATGGTTGTGTTCAGCCAGATCAGGTGCTTCTCTTGACTCCTATCTGCCAAGTCTGTCAATGTCACTTTCCAAGTAGCTCATGTCCCCTGGCCTCTACATCTCACCTCTGAGAGGTCCGTTCCCCTACTGATTGCCTGAGTGGTCATTCTAGCATCAAACTGACCATGACCAGCCCTACTTACCAACTCCTGAGAACTCCAGTGGGCCCAGAGTCAAGGTCTGGTACAAATGACCCCTCCTTTGTGAAGCCCCTTAGGCCTAGATCGAGTCACTTTTCATTTTTCTTCTTCCTGTTAAAACTCAATTTTGGGGGGGGCAGGGGGGATCTGGTCTGCTTCCAGCATCTGGTGACTGGGGGGCATGCCTGCTGAGGGCTTTGAAAGGAGCCTGGCACAGTTGACCACAGCCCCAGGCATGGTGGGAGAACCCTAGGGCTCTCCTCCACCCCCTACACTGTACGAGAGTAGGACCTGGGGATTAGGGAGGAGCCCTCTCCCTTGGGGCCAGTCTCTTGGGCCTGCGTGTCACAGCCTTCCTGATCTGACCGCAGCTTCACACTTGCGGCCTCATCTCATCTCTCAGTTCTGGTCCCACACTGTACACACCATCCTCATGAACATTTATCTACAGCACCTTCAAGCCGCTGCTCCTGTTCCCTTGGCCAGGACAACCCTTCCACTCTTTCCTGTGTGCATTTGATCATCTTTTTTCCTGAACATCTCCTGTCTTGCCCTTGACAGGGCTAGCTCAGCAATCTGAGCTGCCTCAGCAAGGTACCTGCATTTTTTTTCAGGGCCTGATCCCTCCTGCCTTGTAACATAAGCCCATCCACAGCAGCCACAGCACCCTGGCTCTTGAGCACATGTTGACTAAGGCTGGTGCCTGACACAGAGGAAGCAGGGAGAAGTTGGGACAGAGGGTTGTGTGGATGGGTTGATGTGGGTGAGTTCTGGATCTCAACCCCCAGCCTCCCTGCTTGGTGACCTTCTGGATTTCTGCAGAGGGCCATGGGCCCTACCCTCTTGGCATGGCTGAACTGTTCAGCAGCCAGAGACTGCTGTGGGAGACACAGATCAGATTTGTTTTCCACATACCCACTCACCCCTAACTCATTTTTTTTCTTTGCCAGCAAAGAGTTGAAATTCACAAGCTTCGTCAAGGTGAGAACTTAATTCTTGGCTTCAGCATTGGAGGTGGGATTGACCAGGATCCCTCTCAGAATCCTTTCTCAGAAGATAAGACAGACAAGGTGAGGGGACCATGGTCCTGGGGCCTCACTGTAGGGCACAGAGGCCTGAGATGGTGGGTCTTGCTTTCCTGGGCCTTTGCGGAAGGAGAGCTCACCTTCTCAAACATTTCTAAGGAGGTTGAGAAATGATCTGGTGGGAATAAATAGGGGTGGGGGTGAGGAGTGGGCCTCCAAGCCCTAGGAAGCCCTGCTCAGACAGAGCCCAGGAGCAGCAGAGGCTGGAGTATCCATGGGGCAGCCTGCTGTCCCCTTGGCTGTCTTGGCACAAACAGCCTGTGCTGGGAGGAGGCTCAGTAGAGGGACAGACAGATGGATGGCTGGAAGTATGCTGTGCTTAGCTTTGCTCTGTGGATAAGGGGCCAGTCTAGTGAACCCAGAGCTTGATCAGGGCTGTCTCTTTCCAGGGCATTTATGTCACACGGGTATCTGAAGGAGGCCCTGCTGAAATTGCTGGGCTGCAGATTGGAGACAAGATCATGCAGGTAACAGATGTCCCAAAGGAGGAAAACAAGGTTTGGGTCAGAGGGTATGAAGCACTCGGGTAGGGATGGGGCTGCCCCTGCATCCCAGGGCACCTGGGAAACTCACCGAAGCCATTTTGGAGCTCAAGCTGGTGTCGCCCCTAGAGGAAGCTGGCTCGTTCTTCTGTGTCGACTGTGGCACTTGGCATCCCCCATCCTGGGGGCATCAGCTTGGGGGCCTGGTTGGGTGACCCAGGGCACACAAAGGCCTTCCTGCTTCCAGATCCCAGAGGGTGAGGAGCTGAGGTGGCTGTATTCTCTCCTTGGGCCAGGTGAACGGTTGGGACATGACCATGGTCACACACGACCAGGCCCGGAAGCGGCTCACCAAGCGCTCAGAGGAGGTGGTGCGCCTGCTGGTCACACGGCAGTCACTGCAGAAGGCTGTGCAGCAGTCCATGTTGTCCTAGCAGCCCGCCAAGGTCCCGACTCATGCCAGTCCGCCTCTGTACAGTGACACTACTTCCACGCTGTCTGCCCCTCATCCTGACTTCTGCTGAGTGCTGGGCTCCTACTCAGAAGGGCAAGAGCTGGTCCCAGGGGTCTAACCTGGCCTTTCTCCACCTCGTCTACCAGTGGCCTGAGGCTCTGGGATCAGCTGTCTCCCTTGGACACAGGATTGGAAATAATAGCCTGGGGCTGAGTAGTCAGTCTGTAGTGACCACAGGCTTGGCCTCCAGACCCTGCTGCCTGGTGTCAGCAGTGCTTAGGCAAGCAGTGGGCCCCACCACAAGCTGGAAAATGCCAGGGGGTGTCAGCCTTTCCCACACTTTGCCCTGCCCTCGTGTCTCAGCTCCAAAGTGCCTGTGTCCCATGCGTTTCCCTGTGTTGCCCAGCAGGGACTCGACACAATGCCAGAGACACTATGAAGTTTCGCCAGGATGGAAGCCAGGCGGGCTCACGGTTCACCCACTGCACCCGCACTCCGCGAAGGGGTGCTGGCATCCCCAGGGTTTACCTGCTTAGAAGATTTAGATGAGGTTCAAGGCTGACATTTTTGGGCAGTTCTCAGGATTGCCATTTTCCTCCTTGCCTATGGGTTTAACGTCTGTATTTTTTAATCACAACTTTGATACAAAGCATTTTTATCTTACTATTTGGAGATGCCAACTCTACTTTTGAATTTAGCTTCTAATTCACTTCTGGGAACAACTCTTAGGAAGTCAACAAACCTTACTTTGGTTACTGTGGATTTGGGGCAGTATGATGCCGCCTGACACCCGACATCTTGTGCCCAATAAACAGTGCTGGAACACACAGGGAGTCTTTGCTGAGGCATGGGATTGGGGTGTTTAGGGATGGATTAGGGAGAATTTTGGCTGTAAGGCTGCTGACCTGGCCCCAGCTACTCTGTGATGAAGCCCCACTATTCCTAGGCTCACCTGACACTGCTTGGTCAGGCCATATCTATGGGACTACGTGGAGCCTGGCAGTGCAGCAGGGAGCCCCCAACTTCCCTTGTGAACCTGGTCTTAGCCCCCACCATGATGGGGTCTCTTGAACACCAAAGGACTCATGGGAGAAATATCCACCCCCCGCCTCCCCGCTCCCCTAAGGTTCTTAAGAGCACTCATCCATCACAGTCAGGGATGTAACCTCAGATATTTCCAAGGTCTGCCATCTGACAAGATGGGGTGAGCTGAAGAGCTCGGGGCCTCTGCCTGCCACCATTGGCTACACCGCCAGCTCTAGGAATTGCTGCCACTCATGGGACTACTGCCAAATCAGATTTTCATTTTCTTGTCAGATTTTTGAAATATTCCATTTTTTAAAATGTGACATCTGGTAACACAATGGGTGGCGCAAATAAAATAGGTGTGTGCATTTGATCATCTCTTCAGAAACAAGACCCTAAATTCTTTGATATTAAAACTGGATAGAAGAATAATCTGGGAAAATCAGACATCCCTCCACTCCGAGTGGTGGTGTGCCCTTAAAGACCTTATCCTACCCCTACTCACAACCACAGCTTGAGCAGCGTGCCCTTGGTAATGCAGACATAGTACCTGTGGGACCTACCTGGCCCTGAGCAGGCAGGCATCTTGCACTACCCATGAAGGTTCCCGATGAAGTGCAGGATTGGCACGCAGTTACCTTGGGATCAGCAAACTTCACAACCCGACGTTTTCTTATACAAAGTAAGACCATCTCCCTCAGCCCCGTGGACTTGGTTCTGAAGTCAGTACACCTGCATCTGACAAATGCTCAGTGTGCAAAAGGAAATAATCAGGTTTTAATTTAGGATATAGACCCCTTACATTGATCTCAAAAAGGGTGGACTGACAAACTCATGGTATGTACAAGGCACATCCTGGGACCTTCCCCTCCTGCCACAGGAAGGACAACTGCTTAGGTTAGAAGGGAAGGGGGTATGGGATCAGGGTTGGGCCCATGAGGATAGTGTGAGGTGGTCTCAAGTCCTTAAATGAGACCCTGAACAGCCAAAAAATCAGTCTCAGGTTGGGGCTGCCCTCCCCTCCAGGGGAGCTACTCTCACTATTTGGCAGGTCTAACAGGCCTCTAAGGCACAGACTGGGGTGTGTGTGTGGGCAGGGAGCAATTGGAGGGGCTCACATGGGGCCATGACTCTGGGAAAGGAGGTAGGCAGAAGGCAGAGGAAAATAAGCCACTCATTTCCAAAACATCCCTCCAAAAAAATCCCAAAGGGGTTAGTGTGATGAAGATTTAGAGGGTGTTGGGCATGAAGCCAGTTAAGAACCAATCTGTTGGGCACGTCAAGGCCCAGAAATAGTTTCATTACTAGGTCTTGGCCTGGGCCACCTGTAACTGCAGTTGTGGAAACTGAGTGTCAGGGAGGTGAGTGTTCAGAGAATATGGCCTTCAGAGGAGGGACCCCAAGGCCTAACCCCAAAGTCCTAGCCCCTCTGTCACCAGCACCAGCACCTCTTGCCACAGCACCTGGCTGCTTGGTCTCAGGGAACCACGGCAGTGGCAGCAAAGCACCCTTGACTCTCCCAGATGCAAAGTCAGTCCTTCAAGCGGCTCCCAGAAACACTGGTTGCTTGGGGCAAGGCCTTCAGCTTCAAGCTCGGCACCCAATCCTGCTTGAGATGGCTGTCAGAACCTGTGTGTGCTGCCTGCAGCCTTAAAGAAAATAGAAATGGCAGCATCAAGTTGCAGGAGGACCAGCTGTCTGGCCAGTAAGGCCCAGGAGGGGATAAGACCTCGGGGAGGTTGGAAGGTGCTGCCAGCAGCCTGGCTTTTAATCTTAGAGCAGAGTCAGGTGTCTGTCCCAGAAGGAGGTTTCTCCCCGGCCCTGGAGAGTCCTGGATGAAGGCAGGCTGTTTCATGTTTTAAGGCGTCTGGCCCTGAGGAAGAGAGCGCTTCTCCACCGTCAGCACATGGAGCCGGCCCTTCGCTCCAGACCACTTCTCCAGCTTTCCTGGTGGGCACAGGGCCTGGGCTGTTTACACTGGGGCTCTGGGCGCTAGTTCACCTGCTCATACCCTGGTTTCTTCCTGTATAAGCAGAAGTGCTGGATGAAGAAGACAATATCGAAGAAGATAGAGAAGATGCCGAGTCCAAACTTGGTTGGGTCTCCAAAGATCAGCGTCCACTGGTCTGTTAATAGCCAAAGAGGACAGAATCCAATTTTAGGTTGGCGGCTCCTAAAGCATGTGGGGCTGTGGGATGGGGCAGGATTCCTCACCTGCCTAGGAAGCCACAAACCCTTCAGCTGCAAACGCCCCTAGGTAATCTAGACACTGGCATTGCTTGGATTCCCAAACTGGGCTGGGACCTGGGGGGTAGCCTGGCCCCGGCTGGTGACTCCAGCCCACTGTTGGTTGACTCACCATTGTTGTAGGACTGGAAGAACATCTGGAGGAGGCTGAAGCAGCCCCCAGTGAAGTCCAAAAGCACATTACCAATGCTCCAGCCCTCGGTGCTTTTGTAGTAAAAGTTCATGTAGGCCTGGGCAGACAGACAGACAGACAGATGGAGGGCAGTGAGGGGGCTGGGTGGCTGCCTCATGTGCCTTGTGACTGCCACTGCAAACAAGAGCGGCTCTAATTCTTCCCACTCATTTGCTCTAACCTTTGCTCCAAGGAACACAGTGACATTTGGGCTCTGACAAGCCTTGGCAGAGGACCAGTTTGGGTGGGTCATGGGGTCTCATCTGCATGCAGAGCAAACACAGCCCTCCTCCTCTCATCTCTGCATCCCAACTCCAATAGAGGGAGGCTATGTTTCTCCATTTTCATCCCTCCCTGTTCTGTGACAAAGCCCTATCCTCATTTTCTAGCAACTCTGATTTCCTCCTCAACTGCAATGAAGATTCTCCTCATACTTAGCCGGGACTTCAAGTTGTGCTTGTAAACATGGCCTGGAAGTCTGATTGCCTGGTTTGGAATCCCAGCTCCACCGCTATAGCTTTGCTACCTTGGAAGAGTTACTTGAGACATCCTAGCTTTGGACTTTCCATCTGTAGAGTGGACTTACCTCCCACCTTAGCCCCTGGCTGGGCTCTGGGGCCGCAGACTCAGGCTTCTCAGGTCTAGTGAGCAGGTCCACTGAGACACCCCGTTCCTTCCTGCTGTCAGTGCCCCACATCCTACCCGTAATACCAGCACCCTCTGGGTTTCTCTGACTGGTGTGACCTCCCTACCACCCAGGAGGGAGGGCTTGGCTTCTGTAGTGGCCTTCTCCCAGTTGGCCACCAGCCAGTCTTCTCCCATCCTCTCCATTCCTGCTGCCACCTCTGCAGTCCTGGAGAGTTTCAAACGTCTCCAACTGGGGCTCCTGCCTGCCATGTTTCCCAGCCCCAAGCTTTTCCACACTCAAGGATGGAGGCCCCAATTCCCTCAAGACCTCCCCCGACTCGGAAACCTTCCTAAGTCCCCTGGGACCTGGTCCTGGTCTCACCTTCTTAGGTTCAACACTGTTCTCAGCAAACAAGGTCTCACTGCTACCTCCCATGTTTTTCTACCTGTGCCTTTCAGTAGGCTGCCCTGAGCCTGGAACTCCCCTTCTCTGTTTCCATGCCCTCCAGGAGACTGACCTTGACTCTGACCAAGATGTTCTCCTCCTTGAGCCCATGGAACACAAAGTTCCTTGGGCTGGGGAAGCTGAAAAGAGGGCTTCTCCACTGAGAATGGGATAAGTTAAATGAGGCCCTAGATTCATAATTGGAGTCTTCGGTTGGCACTTATTTCATACATGACCCTGTCCTGGGCCATTCCAGCTATGGAAGACATGTTTGACTCTAAGTCCCCAGATCTGAATAGGACTGAGTGCTTGAGGGAGGGTACTGAGGCCCACAAGGAAGACCCTAGATGGGACCTCCAAGGACATGTCTGGATGGAAGGTGAAGGTCACAGTGGTGGGCTCTCTCCTCCCAGTTAATCTTTCCCAAGCATCCTGAAGTCATTAGAAAAGCTGGGATGGAGAGATGGAAGTGACCTACACTACCCCTGCTTCTCAAGAGCTGAGTGTGAGCTCTGAGAATTCTCCACTGACTTCCTCATGTGATTCCCAGCTCGAGGGAAAGGGAAGCGGTGGTAATGGTCAGCTTTCTGCCTGCCCCCCGGCCTCTGCTGGGCTCATGGCTTTCTACCCCAGTCTCCTCACCCGAGCCAGAAGCTACCCAACAGGAATAGGGCCCAGGGTCTGTATCTCACCTCCCTCACCGTAATGGCCATGTGAAAAGTAAGGAAGGCCTTGAAGGTACCTGTGGAAAATACTTGACCAGTGTCACTGCAAGCTTGATGTAGGAGAAGCAGAAGAGAAACTGCAGCCATGTGGTTACCCCAACTGTGGCCATAATCATGACGACGAGTGCAAAGAGCCAGGAGAGCACCAGGAAGCCGATGGCAGGCCAGGACACTCGCTGGTTGCCTCGCTGAGGATGAGATGGAGAGGAGGGGACGGCAAGTGGGGCGGAGCTGGGGGCACAGAGAACCCAACACCAACAACATCCTTGTCACTATCAGGGTCTCTAGTTTGGTCCTTAGACCTTCCAGAGCCCATTTGCTTCTTGTTTCCACAGTATAGACGTGGGTGCCTCTCAGAGCCCACAAGGAGTGAAGGGTGTTGGGGACAGAACCTCTAACACGCTGGAGGCTTGGCACCTCATCCCAGCCCAGGCTTGTTCCAAGACCCAGAGGGAGCCTGATCACTTCTGGAATCTGTCCTCTACCCCTACCTTTCCCCGAAGTAGGCCTCCTTCGTCTAAGCTTCACAGCAAAGAGTAAGGAAACCTAGAAGGTTGAAGGTGGAGCCCAATCAGCCCCTGGAAGGCCTTGCAGGTGTGAAGGGAACTCCCTGAGGGAAGTGCTGCACCCACAGGGAAGTGAAAGAAAATGTGCATTGTCAGCAACCCCTTGAAGCACAGCTTAAGGATGCCGTTCCCAGCATAAGTGCCAAACCACCTCTGGCAACATGACTGAGTCCAGGCTCCTCGGCTTGGTAATCCAGACCCCTCAAGATCTCTTAGGACTCTCATGAGCCTGCTTCCTCTACTGGTGCCCTGTACCCCAGCTACACCCATCTCCTCATGGTTCCTCTCACTGCACCTTGGCCTTCACAGTTCTGTCCCTCTGCTAGAGGGGCTCCACCTGGCCCTCTTCATGTATCCCAGAGACCACAACAAAGTACCATATCCTTGATGCCCTCCCACCCCTTCCTCCCTGGCTGGGTCAGGCCTTCAAACTGCCTGTGCTCTCCCCTTAGCCTCAACTCTCAGCCTGCTGGGTCATCACTGCCTCTCCATGTCCCTTACCACAGACCTAGGGGGGCCTGAAGGTTTGGGCTCATGGAGTGGTCCCTGTGCCCAGCGTGGGGCTTGGCCTATTATCTTGGCCTTAGTAAGCAAATGCTTACTAAGAGTGAACAAACACATGTCCTTCTGAGGATTTCTGTGCCTTCTGTACAACGACAGGTATGGGTGGCAGGTGGTGGTGGTGGGTGTTGGCCTGACAGCCTGAAGGGGGACAGATGACAAGTTCATCTCTCACCTCATACAGGCAACACTGCACCAGGACAACCAGCGTGAGGGCGACTGCGTGCAGGCTGAAGAAGACATCATTAATCTCCACGGGGTTCACTCCATTTGGGTATTTGAGGAAAAACTGCTCCTGTTTAGGGGGTGAGAAACTGAGGAGTGAAGGGCGGCCAGGCCACTGAACAGCTAGGGCTGAGCTGTGGTGGGTGGACAGTGCCATACCTCGATGTGAGGCACCCAGAAGAGGCCAATGTTGAACACGCTATAGGCCACGAAGCCTGTCAGATTCAGGGTAACGAAGTCGAAGCTCAGACCAACAACACTGCGGCAGGGAGACGGAGAGAAAAAGTAAGGCAGGGAGTGAGACTGGGCCACTGAGGACATGGGAGAGGACAGCTCTCAGCACATGGGAAGGAGGGCCCGACTCTCCAAAGCACAGCACTGTCCTCAGGTCCCTCTCCATGCTACAATCGATGCCACCCAATCCTACCTTCTTGGGAACCAGTTTCCTCTTGCCTCAAATTCCAGCCCCAGAGGGAAGTCTGGAGGCCTGCGAAAGGAGGCATCTCTCTCCCTTGCTCCCAGCTCAGCTCCATAAAAGGCCCACATGGCTAAGGTGACTGCAAGAGAGCTTGTGTCCTTGCCGCAGGAAGACCAAACACCAGGCTCTCTGTGTGTATATGTATGTATGTATGTATGTATGTATGTATGTGTACATGTAACTGATATATAATTGACATATAATATCCTATTCATTTCAGGCCTACATCATAATAACTCGATATTTATATACATTACAAAATGATCCTCATGATAAGTCTGGTTACCATGTCACCATACAAATTTATTATAATGTTATTGACTATATTCTCTATGCTGTACATCATATCCCCTTGACTTTACGACTAGAAGCTTGTACTTTTTAACCCCCTTCACCTATTTCACCCACGCAACCCCTCCCCTCTCTGGTAACCATCAGTTTGTTTACTGTATGAGATTGTTTTGTGTTTTCAGATTCCTTATTTTAAGTGAAATCATAGTTTTTTTGTCTGACTTATTTCATATAGCATAATACCTTCTAAGTCTATCTATGATGTTGCAAATGGCAAGATTTCATTCTTTTTTTATGGCTGAATAATATTCTATTGTAATATATATTACATCTTTATACAATCATCTATCAATCAACACTTAAGTTGCTTCCTTTCTTGGTTATTGCAAATAATGCTGCAACGAATATAGAGGTAAATATATCTCTTCCAATTAGTGTTTTCATCTTCTTTGGATAGAAACGCAGAAGTGAAACTGCTGGATCACATAACTCTATTTTTATTTTTTTGAGGGACATCCATACTGTTTCCGTAGTGGCTTCATCATTTTCAATTCCCACCAACAGTGTACAAGGGTTCCCTTTTCTCCATATGCTCACTGATACTATTTCCGTCTTTTTGATAACAGTCATTCTGACAGGTATAGGGAGGTAGTAGTATCTCATGGTTTTGATTTGCATTTCCCTGATTAGTAACGCTGAACACCTTTTCATGTACCTGTTGGCCATCTGAATGTCTTCTTTGGAAAAATGTCTGTTCAAGTTCTTCGCCAATTTTTAAAATTGTGTGTGTGTTTTTTTTACTATTGTTATATAAGTTCTTTGTATATTTTGGATAGTAACCCCTTATGGGATATATGACTTGCAAATATCTTTTCCCATTCAGTATGTTGCCCTTTTGTTTTGTTGGTTTCTTTTGCTGTGCAAAACCCTTTTTAGTTTGATGTAATTACATTTATTTTTGCTTCTGTTGCCCTTGCCTGAAGAGACTGATCCAAAAACATATTGCTAAGACTTCTATCAAAGAATTTACTGTGTATGTTAGGAGTTTTCTGGTTTTGGGTCTTACATTCAAATCTTTAATCCATTATAAATTTATTTTTATAAATGGTATAAGATGGTGGTCCAGTTTCATTATTTTGTATGTAGCTATCCATTTATTGAAGAGTTATCTTTTCTCCATTGTATATTCTTGCTTCCTTTGTCATAGATTGACTGTATGTGTGTTTATTTCTGGGTTCTCTATTCTAGTCCATCGATCTATGTGTCTGTTTTTGTGCCAGTACTATATTGTTTTGATTACTACAGCTTTGTAGTATAGTTTGAAATCAATGAACATGATACCTTTTCTTTTTCAAGATTGCTTTGGATATTTGGGGGCTTTGTGGTTCCATACTGATTTTAGGACTCTTTATTATAGTTCTGTGAAAAAATGCCATTGTTAATTTGATAAGGGTTGCACAGAATCTGTAGATTGCTTTGAGTAAGTATGGACATTTTAACAATATTAATTATTCTAATCCATGAGCTTGGTATATCTTTTCATTTATTTGTATCTGATCAGTTTCTTTTATCAATGTCTTATAGTTTTCAGAATCCAAGTCTTTCACCTCCTTGGTTAAATTTATTCCTAGGTATTTTAATTATTTGGTGCATTTGTAAATGGGATTGTTTTCTTAATTTCTCTTTCTGAAACATTGTTATTAGGGTATGGAAAGACAACGTAAATGGATTTCCTTCATTTATAAGCTAGGTGCCCTTTAAACCACTTTTTTGGTGGTGCCCCAGGGTGGGCGAGTCCACACACAGCCCCCTCAGTAATATCCCTCCCTGCTGCAGGTCTCAGTTGGGGGTAGGATTCCCTTCATTATTGTGTCTCTATCTTCCCTATCCATCTCTGTGTGGTCTATCCTTTGTTGTGCAGAAGCTGTTCAATTGGTCAGCCCTCAGTTCTTCTTCAGGAGAAACTACTCTACATGTAAGTGTATATTTGGTGTGTCTGTGGGAGGAGGTGAATTCAGGGTCTTCACGCACCCCTATCTTGGCCTCACCTCCCATTCTGTTTTTTCAAAATTAAAGTGGGAAGGTTTAATCTCCAACTCCAGCACTGAGGTATGATGTGACACTAATTCCTCCAGGGCTGGATGGACAAAGAAGAGAGCATATTTGGGTGGACTTCCTTACCCCAAACCAGCCCATTCTCCACTTCACTGAGAAGCCCCATTTTATTGCTTTCACGGGGAAGAGCTGAAATGGGAAAGAGACCAAATGCCCAGAAGTGCAAGAACTACCACAGGCTCTTAGAGCTTTTTCATTGACAACTTTCTGGTAAGGGCAGGAAGAGAGAAAAGCAGAGGGGCAAAGTCTGAACCCATGCTGCCTATAATCTCACTGGAACACCCGTCATACTGGCCCCAAATGAACCTGCATTGACAGCTCAGCAGGTTACCTTTTCCGACTCCAGTTCGTGAACACCTGAGGGTAGAACGAGATGGACCAGGCTGCAAAGTAGATCCAGCCAATCACCTGGTTTATGATGCTAATGACGTTGCTGTGGATCACCAAAAAGCGTATCCTTGGGCTAGAAAGAATTTGGGGACCATTAAGAGCTGATGCTGGGCTTCCGAAGGAAACTACCACGTGCCCAGCACTGCCTCCCTTCTCATCATTTAAGGCCCAGCTTACCCTGTTTGGTTGGAATTATTTCCATGCAGATGAACAGTAATTTGTCCCACATTTTGAGATGTCACTTGAAAAGAAGAATTGGTCACTCTGGGAGGCACCACAACCTGTTAGGAAAACTGAATTTGATCCAGGGCCATGTATTTATTGGGACCTCACTGAGTGTCTAGATCCGGGCTATGCATTAGGAAATGGAGGGACAGATCACACAAGGTCCCTGCCTTCCAGGAGCTTACTAACAAAAGGGTGAAAACTCTGGACCATCAGCTAACTGGACCCCCTTCCCCCCACCCCCATACACTGTATGTTAGACTTTCTGAGCAGAAAAAGGTTCTGCCCTCGGGACCTTCCCTGGCCTATATCTGAGGGAACTCGCGATGGCTCTCTTTTGCTCACTTGACCTGTGGATCAAGCCAGACCTCAGAGAGCCAGGACCCACTGTTAGAACTAACAGTGTTTCTTACCCTGCAGCAGGCCTCATACCCTGGGGCAGGGGAAGTTGTAAGAAATGGCTGTTTAATGATATGTGACATTCGCCATGGGATGAAATGAGACTCCCTTCCTATACAAGGTTCTTTTAGGTAGACATCCTTCATCTGACCATGCTTCAATATGCTTGCTGGGGGCGCTCAGAGCCAATTTGCAGCCCATTTCTACAACCATACAGAGCCTGGTGACGTGCCTCATGGTTATCAGTTTCATTCCTGCATTCATCTTGTCTACTTTTTTAAACCTTCGTTTACTCTCAGTACTACTCCTCTATTGATTTTTTTTTTTAAATCTAGTCTATGGGTAATTAGCTCAAATACTTGGTAAGGTAGAAGCAAGGTACATATTCACAGATAAATGCATAAGGGCTATGAACATTTATTGCTGTGATACAAGACAGACTCTGGTATTCACTGGTTTTTGGAAATAACACTCAACCAATGGAATCTCAGAACAGTGCTTTACAAACTTTAATATTGACCCAAATCATCCAGGGATCTTGCTCATACACAGATTTTGAATCAGTAGGTCTGGGATGGAGCCTGAGATTCTGCATTTCTAAAAAGTTTTCAAGCTGGTCTATGAACACCCTTTGAGAAGCAAGGTCTTAGAAAACCATCTTAAGAATTTCTTCCACATTTTCAGGACCATTTTTTGCCTCAAAATTCTTACCATCACTTTCCTAATCCATCTACATGGCATAAAATGCCCATCTTCGAAGAGACCATCAAGGCCAAAATCAGAGATTTCTAGAATGATGGGACAGGAGCAGCCCATGGTGTAAAAACAAGGCGGCCTATCTCCAGAAGCACTTAATTAAAATGTGTTTTATTACCTAGCAGTTCAATACCCATCAGTTAAGATTCATTACTTACTTCATCGGGGAGCTCAAGGATCGTAATATTTTTTGAACGAAATGTGATTTCAAAAGTGATCACCAAGGTTTCATTTAACGGATGCCTGTGGAGGACAAGAGTCTGATTACTGCTGAGAGACACTGTGAGAGCTCAATCAACCCTCTGAATTTCATATTGGGCCTGTCATTTCACGAGTGATTGGGGTGAAGAAGTGCTATGTGCTTGGCCTGAGGGGTAGAGAGGTGGGCTCCCTGCTCCTTAAGAGTTTTCTACTTTAATGAGAAGACGAGTTGTCCCATCAGGGCTGGGTGAGAACATAAGAAGGTGAGAAACTGGCTGTGAATACCAAATAAGGTGTCTAGAGGCCGAGAGGCTTCTGCTCTGGTGGGAAAGGCTTCTGAGAGGACTCAGGTCTGAGCAGGCAGCAGCCTTTGGGAGCCTCAAGTCTTGGCTTAGAGGCCTGGAGTTAATTTGGAAGGTAGTGGAAAGCCACTCAAAGATTCTAGAGTGGAGAGAGTGGTAGTGAGGGGATGATGTGTCAGATTTACAAAGTGTTGATGTGCAGAGGTGGCAGGGGCTGGAAGTGGAATGCAGGACTGTTAGGGAGCCTTGGTACCAAAACTTTGGTTTGATAACAGACTTTTTGGGAGAGGTGAGGAAAAGGAAGAAGGGTAGAGTGAAAAAGGCAGAGGTCTGGACCTTCACCTTTGGGAATCCTAGTGGCTGGGGGCAAGATTAGGGCAAAGCAGTGAAGGATACAGGCTCTCTCTGGTGGTCTGGACTAGGTCAGCACCCTCACATCTGAACCAGAAGTCAGCAAGAAGGACTCTCAGGCAAGGCTAAGTATGAGTGGTGCATGAATGGGCTCCACCCGATGGAATCACTTCTGCTTTGGAAGTGACTTCAGAAGTGCTCAGCTCCTTACCCCCTGGCCTTCAAGGTCCGCCTCAATAATTAAAGCCTTGGAAAGGACCACTACCAAGTCTGGCTTCAACTGCTGGTCACTCAAGGACCCTTCTCAGCTGGGGAAAAGGCTCATGTCTTTCGGTAGAAGCTCCTTTTCTGCTCCTCCCACCAGAAACAAGGATTCAGTGGTGTGGGGAGAGAGATTCTGAGACCTCAGTCTGCAGCCCAGGGCTTGCACCTCTTTCTCTGTCTTGTTTTGAAGTGAAGAGGCAAGGGCATCACACTTGAATATGAATGGACAGTGCCAGGGGTCAGGCTTGACCTGTGAGGTGAACAAGCTGGGCTAAGGACAGAGCTGGGCCTGGGAACTTACTGAAGGGTGATGCTGACGTTGGTTGAGCTTCCATTTTCCAGCTTCACAGTGGGAGGAACAGAGATGTTGACCATTGACTCTGGAAGGACCCAAATCATGACTTGTTAGGTCAGAGAGCTTAGGCCCACAAGGAGACACTGGAACAAAGGCCCCTGACATCTGAACTCATGAGCTCTGACTCATGACAACCCCTATCTTCTAGGTGAAGACAGAGAGGTTCTGAGAGGCTAAGTAATAGGACTGGAAACCTAAGCCCTTATTATGCACTTTTGTCTCCTGCTGCCAGACAGGGGGAAACAGGTCTGAGCAGATGTTATGGCTTTCTCCTCCCCAATGTGAGAGGCTGAGAGTCTGCTGAGTTAATAAGAGATAGTTTTAAAACCATAGAGCCCAAAAACTGTCACAAAGGAATTGAAGCCATGATCTGGGATTGGAAAATGTGGACTTGAACCACCCCTTCAGATAGAAATCACAAGGGTCTCCTCTGATTGTGGAGCTAAAATGGCCCTGCAGAACTAGTCCAGCCTTCTTGTACTCAGGGACACAGGGGCCTAGCTAATCTGTTTCTCAAGGACCCCTTTTGGGCGCTCAAACTAATCTGCCTCAACCTGTTCACTGATCCTCTTCCTCAGGCTGACTCTGCTGGGGACTGAGGGAAGTCTGGTGAACAAGACACATTGTTTCACTTTCAGGGATTTCTTCTTGCCATTCATTGCCTACTAACTCAGGACAAGGTAGATAAACAATCCTCTGAGGTGGGAGAAGCAGGTTTGGGAGGCAATAATCCCAGAGCAACTTGGCAAAAGAATATGAATCAGCCTCTCTGACCTTTGTGTTCTTTGGACAGCCCACACATCCCGCCCCTACTCCCAGGTATGCCCAAAGCTCCAGGCACCTGCCCATCTCACTTCCTTACTTCAAGGCCTTCAAGGATACGTATGGCCTAAGGTGTGATCATGAATCTAGACTGGGACTGGAAAAGGGCCCCCAAGGGGGAAAGCAGGAGCACAACTAATAGAGGTGGTCCTTGATGGGGTAGTGGCTTCCGGCAGGGCCCAGGTCTACCTCTCCTCAGACACATCAAAGGCAAAAGATGAAAAACTGAAATTTTAGGTGCTTGGGTTGGAAGGGAATTTAAAAGTTTCCTAATTCAGCCTTCTGTCTGACCCCCCTTCTCAATACTCCTACTTGGCAGTTTCTCTTCCTCTGGGCACCTTAAGAGTAACCTCTTCTCCTCCAAGGGAGTGAACCAATCTGGAATTTGCACTTCTGAGCCTGGCTTAGCCACCTGGGACCTCTCAGACCCCATCTGAAACACCTTCTCCAGGGTAACCCTGCCTGCGTTAATGCAGACACATGCTCTGTCCCGTGTCCACAATTCTCTAAGCTGACACCTACAGCCTGCGGTCTCCAGCCCCCCAACCAGGGTTCCTCAGAGTGGCATTTAATTACCCTGGCTCTTGCAGAGGCTGAGCTGCTCAGAGCACAGTAGGACGGCCCCTTCCTTACATGTGGCCTCAGGGCTTGGAGGCAACTTTGCCAACTCTGCCTCTTCTTTTTCATACTTCCTGCTCTGACCTGCAGCTTCGTTCTGGGCTTGCACAGCTGGGGTAGTAGAATTTAAGGTCCCTGCTGTTACTTTATAAGTAGAGCTGGGGACCTTAAAGCAAGATAAGCAAGACTCTGACAAGACAGTGCCCAGAGCAGGGGTGTTAAAAGTGATGCCAGGCAGCCACGAACACTTCTGGATTCTCCTGTGACTGTGGTCAGGGTGAGTGGGAGATCCACATAGCCTTTGCTCTCCTACTGTCTTTACATTTTTCCCCCTCTTTAATTCCCCGGCTTCTACCCCTGACCTATGGATGTTGCTGTCTCCCATTTTTAAGAACTGGATCTCTGAAGGCAGGGTGTCTCCTCGCCACACACTCACGGCGCACACCAGGGCCTGGCACCCTCAGAGCACTCGGGGGCCCGGTGTACCCGGCGTATGGTCTATGGCTCCACCTGGGGCATGAACCCAGGACCTTCTGTGTGTAAAGCAGATGTGCTAACCACTACACTATGGAGCCACCCCCATGTCTTTACATTTTAAAAGATACTGTAATCTCTCCCCAGATCAAAATGTTCCCTTCTAGTGTCACTAAAGACAGTGGTGCTCAGCAGCTGAGACTGGGCTCTGAAGTCAAACAGACCCATCCTGGGTCTGTCACTTTCTAGCTGTACTTAACCTCTCTGAGCTTCTGTTTCCTCACCTGTAAAATGGGGACAATCGTACTACCTATCTCGCAAGGCATCGTGAAGATAAAGTGGTGATGTTTGTGACTCTCCACATGGCTTGAGTGCTAAATAATTTCCATATAGCCTGGTGACTATTCTTATCTTCATGTAAAGAACACAGGACATTTTTTTAGCTCAAGATGGGAGGCAGTTAGGAAGCTGGCATCATATCTTAGAAAAGCACATTTTATTATTTATTTTTTAATCATCATCATTTTTTTTATTCTCCCCCCACTTCCACCCCTTATCTATGGATGTTGCCGTCTCCCCTTAAAAACTGGATCTCTGAAGGCGGGGGCGTCTCCTCCTACGCACTTGCAGTGAGTACCCAGGGCCTGGTGCACATGGGGGGCCCAGCGCACCTGGGGAATAGTCTGTGGCTCCATCTGGGGCGCGAACCCAGAACTTTCTGCGTGTAAAGCAGACGTGCTAACCACTACTCCATGGAACCACCCTATTTTTATTATTATTATTATTATTTATGCCTATGGCACCTGGTCTTCCTAGGTGGTCTCCCATCCAAGTACTAACCACCCTGACCCTGCTTAGCTTCTGAGATTAGACATTGGGGTTGTTCAGGATGGCATGGCCATAGACCATGGACTGTAGCTCACTGGGGCGCGAAATCAGGACTTTCTGTGTGTAAAGCAGATGTGCTAACCGCTACACTATGGAACCATGTCCAAGTGAAAGCATTTTAAAGTTTGCCTTGAGGCACAAGTCTCCACACCCAAGTCTCCACTAGGGAGAGTCTGGTTTTTTTTGTTTTTTTTTTTAATTAATACTCATTGGCACCTCTTACTGTGCTCTCCACCCCACACCAGCCACTCTGTTATACTGTTAACTCTCATTCTCTAATTATTAGAACAGTGAGAAGTGGGATTATAATTCCTATTTCAGATATAAGGAAACTGAGAATTCTGAGAGAAAGTCTTGTCCATGTAGCTCAGAAAAGGTGGTGGCAGGATTCAAATCTAGGCCTGTCTGGTCTAAAGCCCAAGTTTCTAGGTCTCAGTGCTTCAAGATTCCACCCAAATGAATCATAGACAAAATACTCTGAAGGCCAATCATCTCATCTATGTTCCCCATTGATGACTCTCCAAAGCGAAGGGAGAGCAGGCCTGGCAGGATGAGGTCAGAAAGCCAATTCCCAGTTACTTGATTTTATGGTGGTTTCCACTGTTCTTTATAACAACATTCAGGAAAGGAGGAAAAGTAGTAAAATGCAGCAGGGGACCTAAACCGGTCCCCTTTCTAGCTCTGTGACTTTGGGGAAGGCTTCTACCCTCTCTGGGACTAAATTTCCCCTCAGTATGATTGAGGTAGATTTGTTCTTCCTTAGAGTAATGCATTAGCATTACCAATGAAGCTTTATTTAAAGCCTGCCAATGCATGTGTGCATATACCTCCTTCATCCCAAAGAATATGAACGAGCAGGTCTGGAGTGGGGCTCTGGCATTTGCACTGAGAAATACCAGTCCTCCTGGTCTGACTTTTCCTTTTTTTGGAAATTGCTTATCCACAAGGTGTAACTGCAAAATAACATGACTGCTTATTTAACAGACCTGGAAGAGGTGATCAGATGACTATTTTCTCAGAGACTGAAGAGGCCAGAAAACTGCAATGGTACAGGCACTGTGCCTGGCTCTTGGGAAGCTTCCATAGGATTTGTATTGTTTCTACACGGTTCATTTGAAACATTTAGTCAGGGATTTTAAGGTGTGTCTGATTTTTGACAACAGCCAAGCCAATAATCAAAATAATGTGCCTGGGTCCTAAGAGTGGTCAACACAAATTGCTTTTGTGGAAGAATTTTAGCCATGTTTTGGGTACTGGGAGAATTGATAGAATGACACAGGTCTTTGAGGGCCGTGCTCTGAAAGTCAGACCCTCCAAGATGTACAACCCCCCTTTTTTTTTTTGACAACCAGCCAGTATTCTGTGAGGCCAAGCCCTATTCCTCAGTTCCTCTCGAAGGAAAAGATTTTCTTATGTTACAAGCGGATGCTGGGCAGACTCTTTAGGTGTCTGTTGCCCAGAAGACCCAGGCTCAACAATGTGGCCAACATCACCTGCTTCTGCAGCATCTCCTAGGACCCATAACTCTCTCTGTGAGGTCCATGGAAACATAAGCCATTTACAGATATTATCTCAGAATTTTGGAATCCCACAGTTTGATTTTGGTAATACAGACAAGGTAGAGAGACCCCAAGGCAGAAGGCCAATTATTTAGGGAACCATCTGGCTCCTTGTAAAACTCCTGGACCCAAGACCTAGGTCTGCTCCACCACCCAGTGGCTGCCAGTACATACAGTCTGGACAGTCCTAAACCCTTGGCTACAAACAGGTCAGGCTACTTATGCTATAGCACCATTGTCCTCTTTACAAAGTTGATGACCCATTTCTAAACTTACCACATTTTTCTATGAGCTTCATGGAAAAAAGCATAAAAATAATCAGCCAACTCCTTATCATGTTTCTTGATTTCAAAGAACTAGGAAGAAAAACAAATAGCAAGAGAAGTTCGGGTTAAAGCTGGATCAACTCAGCAACAAGTGGATAATATGCCACCTGGAACCATGGCATGGGCAGTCATAAAGGACTTTCACTTCACACTTGTGACCTCATGACTTTGCATCACCAGCTTGGAGAAAAGGGCCCACGGGAGGACTTATCTTTCTTTGATATGTGGAGAAATGGGCCCACAGAGACTAAGTGGGTGGTGTAAGATCCCTCTCTGAGGAAGTGGGCAACACAGAATTTGTCCCTCTTTAACTGCTTCTTGTAACCTAGTTAACAAAAAGAAAGAATGCAGTTTTATTACTGAGGGCCCCTGTTCCCTCTAGTTATTAAAACTGGTCAGATATTTGACTCTGTGAACCTATAAACCTTAAGGAAATTAATTTCATTCCCTGTTCTGGTTATTTTCGTTGAAAACGAAAGGGCCCAGTTGTCCTACCTTTCTTCAGCCAGAAAGTCCCGGAGGGCGAGGCGGGGTCTCGTCCTGTCCACACCCTGGACCCCAGCCTCAAGTTCAGCAAGCCAACGGGAGTTCCTGGAATGGTGCTTTAACCGTCTCCCCTCTCCAAAGCAATCTGCAAACTCCGACTCAGATTCAGGCGGCAACTAAGCAGAAGGTGGAGTAAGGGCTCGGACCTGCACTGGGGTCGTGTCACCCATACCATCTCAGCAGCCCAGTGAACCCTGCCTCCGCTCACCACCATCCGGGCCCTCGAACCTGGAGAATGTCCGGTATCGCAAGACCGAGACTGGCGGAACCTGGACAGGTCTGAGGGGTCTGGATTTGCAGTAGACGCCCAACCAACTTGCTGTACCAGTCCCTTGGGCCTCGGGGGTCCACTTGGGGAATGGCGGGAGGCTGTCGGGGCCGCACCGGCTTTTACCTGAGAACTTCAGAAGGCTCTGGAGACCGACCACACGAGATGTAGGAGACCTTTCGAGCTGTACCCGTTTTCCCCGGCCGATTTGACTGTGTGTGAGGGCAGACCCGAAGCCATCTGACCGGAGTCACCTGATTTGCTGATATCTCGGAGCGATGCACTGTGGGAACTGTAGTTTTCGCGAGACTTAGCCAGACAGTTGTGCAGGGTAGAGGAGGGGCGGAGGGGCGCAGGCACCCTGGTAGGGATGGAAGCTCGGGTGTGAGGGAGTATTAAGCAAGCCATTTTTAGGGACATAGACTCTCAGAGCCCCGAGCACCTGCTGGCGAACCCTGCATCATTTTGGAGAGTGAGGCACGCGCTGTCCTGATATACTCGCCGCCACGGTCCAGGAATCCCCATCCCCCACGGGGCGGGACCCTATTGGTCCCGCCTTTCTCCGCCTTTCCGCCTATGGACCGGCATGCCGCAAAGTACGCAGGGCTCCACATTCCTCGACCAATAGGAAGACGAGCAGCTTCACTTTGCGTGTGGCTGAAGGATTGTCAGCGAGGTCCTTCCTCGGCACCTTAGTTCCAGGGGAGGTGTACCGGAGGGGGCGCCTCCGCCGCAGAGGATATCTACACTGGTCCCCACGGACATGGCTGCACCGTCGGTCACTCTCGGCATCGACCTGGGCACTACGTCTGTGAAGGCGGCGGTGGTGGAGGACGCACCAGGCGACCCATCGGGGTTCGTGGTACTGGCCAGCTGTGTCCGGGCTGCGCGAGCCGAGGTGGCGGCCCAGAGCGCTGCGGCCGGGCCTCAGGTGAGGCAGCCCTGGAGCCGCGCAGCCTGCAGGAGCCTCCTGATAACCCCCTTCCTCCTCAAGGAAGCCTCCCGACACCCTCCTTCCTCAGAAGTCTCCCTGACTGCTCCAGCCTGCCAGACCTCCGCCTTCCTGCTGCAGCTCCCTGATCCGTTAGGCCTGGTCCCAGTAGCTTTACTACCTGCTGGCACCGATCTCCCACTCTCTGGCTTCCTTTAGGAGCCTTGCCATGGCGCTGGATCCGTGCCCCGCCCTCCACTTTCTGTACCCTGACCCGCGGGGAATTCCTCTCCTGTGTCATGTGGAAGACCATAGGCCTCAGCCTCATTCTTGCCGCTCTCTGTCCCTCACACCCGCCAGTGTCCTCAAGTTCAGGGTTCAGTTTGTTCCCCAGGGCAAAGTTTGGGTTTTCCTCTGGAAATCAGATGGCAGTATCAGGCCCAACTAGAGTGGAGTGTGGACCGAGGGACTCAAAGATATTGATCAACAAAAGTCTCACCTCCCTTCCCAAGTCCCTAAAAGCTGAGATATCTTGGAGAAAGAAGAAAGACCTTGGAGAAAAGACAGACAGACATTGAGAAATACCTTGATTAGAAAAAGATCAGATTGGTAATTATGCACTACAACTGTTATCTTGTAAAATTTGGTGGTAATACACTACATTGTGAAAGCTACAAGATAGAAATGGAGAATTTCACCACAATGGACTCTCTGGTGTGAGATCTGGCTTCAGAAAGGATATCAATCCTCAGAGCTGGATTCCATTAATTCCCTGAAAAAGGTAGCTCTTCAGTTAATTGACAATAGAAATGAATATCAAGGAACTTTCTGAGTAACCTCAAGTCTTTTTTCTGGATCTCAGCTTGTTTCTCTGAGTTTAAATAGGTGGCTTCTGTGGCCTCTTCTAGCCACAACCCTTGATTTTCTGAGCCAAGCCCCACTCCTAAGAGTTTTGTTTTTCCCAAGCTCTTGCCACATATCTGGACTCAGTTCTTTGGGGTTCAGAGTCCATTCTCTCAGAAGCATTTTAGAGGATAAAGGTTTCAGAGCACTTTGCATTTTCATAGAGGCTTTCAAAATTAGTTTGGTTGGAGCATTGGGACATTTTAGAATGATCATTTCACTTCATGTATTGTGCGATGGAGGCAAAGTTAGCTGCGACTCTGTGAAGGTGAGCAGCAGAGCCAGGATTATAGGAAGTGGGCTTAGGCAGTGCCCTTTCTCTTAAAATAGGGCCACTTCTTGAACACTACTTTTTCCACTCTCCCAGCATTCAGCAGGCTGTTCTTTGCTACAGGCACAACCAGTGCATCACACCTGCCTAAGAGTTTAGGGGAGGCCAGTAATAACCCTCCTTGTGTCCCCCACATGTGTGTTGTGCTCTGGGACAAACAGCATTCCTGTAATTTCATCTATATTGGGATTTCTCAACCATGGCACTGTTGATTTTTTTTGAGTTGGAAGGTTCTTTGTTGTGGTGGCCTGTTTTGTGCCTCGTAGGATATTTAGCAGCATCCCTGACCTCTAACCCACTACATGCCACTACATCCTCATCCCTAGTTGTGACACCCCAAAATGTTTTCATATGGCCAAATGTCCCCTAGGGGACAAAAATCACTTGTGGGTTCAGAACCACTGATCTGTATAAATACCCAATGGCTTTGTTCTTTCCTCATGACCATACTTCTCACTCTTTAGAAGTATTGTGTACACCCTTGTCAAGCTTGGCAGCTATGTGGAGGGTCAGGCTTTTAGGTAATTTGCAACTAGGGTTTCTGAGGGATGCTCTATAACTTCTCTTGAGTTATTAATTTTTCCTATCTGGGCCTTGGTTTCCTCATCTGTAAAAAGGGGTGTGAATGAGGAGGGTTGAGTGAATCCATAAGGTTTTTTATTTCCAAATCTAAAGTCTAGGATTTGGTCTGGATATAGACCAATTAATATTTTGAACCAAGGAATGGGGGCAACACTTTTCCTGTTACATTATGGGTATACCCATCATCTGTCCTCCATCACGTGCACTACTAAAACTTGAACTAACTGCTGAACACTGATGTCTCCTTGACTTCACTCCCATCTGGCCTGTTTCCCTTCTCCAGCATCCCATCCACAAGTCTCACCCTCCGTGGGCCCATTTTAAACAGCAGCTCCTCTGTCCAGATGCACCATCTGATCGTCACATGGGAACTCTTTAAATCAGCACCGTCCAATAGAAATTTGAATCGCAAATGTGAGCCACACCTGTAATTTTCAATTTACTAGTAGCCGTATTAAAAAAATGTAAAATATAACAAGTGAAATGAATTCTAATTGCATATTTTATTTAACCCAATGTTTCAACATGTAATAATTAATGTAAAATTATTAATGACACTGTGCATTCTTTTTTTTCATACTAAATCTGAAATCTTGTCTGTTTTACACTTATTGCACATCTCAAATCTGGTTAGGCACATGTGACAAATGACTGCATTATTGGACAGTGCATGTCTAAACTACTTCCTTCTTCCTTCCCCCACTCTCTTCTTTCTTCCTTCCTTGGGGGACTATGCACAGCCACACACGTCCTCTTTGCCTGTCTTTCACTGCCAAGTCAGTTCTGCTGTAGTTTCTCCTATATGTAAAGAGTCTCATTGGGATCTCGGGTTGCCTCCGCAGGAAAATGCTTTGTGTTCCCTCTTTACTCCTTCTTCTCCGGTTTTATTCCTCTTCACCTTCCTTTCTGCTCCTTTGTTTATGCCTATTAGGAGCCAAGAATTGCCCCTGTCCAAGGTCACCACTTGATGGGCCAACTGGTTTATTTCAAGGAGGGGAGGGCTGCATCCTCCCCAGGAGGGAAGCAAGGGGTTTGAGAGCGCAGTTTTCAGATGCTTTTCCAAGACCATAAGTTTTTTGCAGTTCCCCAGTGAACAGACTAAATTTATTAAGAGCTGAGCTACATTTTTTTCTCATCTGAGTTTTCCAGGATTCCTTCTAGGTGTTAAATATAAGTGTATTTTGTGACTTGAGGTGATGTTTGTGTGGCAGAAACATTTTACTTTGATTAAAATAAAAATGAGTATTCAGTTTTTAAAATTCAAAATGCTAGTTCTTACTTAAGCTTTTAATTTACCTTATAAAACTTATTCCATTTATGTCTAACACTTAACCATCATTTTGAAGGTCTTTGAATAATACTTAATCCTGTTTTAGTTAATTAAATACCTTAGATGTTTTAAACTGCAGTTATACATTTAATATATTTTTTCTAGGCACTACAGTTGTCCAACCTAAATCTTTTCAGAATACTTAAATAATTCTTATAAATATAATAAATATATAACTATGCAAACCTCAAATGTTCTAACAAGTTTCAAATCCTTTTACACATATAGTGAGATTTAAATTTATAGTCACAAATCTAAATCAGTTACTCAATTTCACATTTTATTTTTTACCTTTTTCTTTTGTTTTTGTTTTTTATTTTTTCAACTTCACATTTTAAATTGGAATACAAAGGTAACCTAGGCCAAATTCTCTTTAACATATAAATTTACTTAAAATATCAAATACCCAAAGATTTTTTAAGCACAAATATTAATCAAATAGATATGATTCTTTTAAACACAAATATTTAATTCTTGATCTTTTCACTTTGAAATTTACTTGTTTACCAAGAAAACAATAATGTCACTTGGGTTGCTTTCCCAAGTGCATATTTTGTGGTGGCTGCCTTAGCTTATTGAGACTTATTACTGGTTAGAGGCAACTACTGGGGATGAGGTGGGAGCCTGGAGTCATATCCCTGATCTCTAACAGGGACTTCATAATTTAAAAGAGAAGGTGGTTATGGAGCCCAAATTTCTTAGGTTTGAGTCACCTTGTTCCTAGTTAGGAAGTTAGTCTGTACCTCACACTCATTTGGAGATAGTGCTTGAGTGGATTTAGCATTTCTTTAGCTCTGAGATACCCAGTGCATTTTCCCATCTGACTCTGAAGACCTTTGAAGTTTTCCAAATCCTGCATATTTTTCATATCTTTGTCTCTTAGGACCATTTGACTCTTATTAATATGCTATTTGATTACATTCTGTTTATCTCATAACTTTGTCTTTCAAAGTTATTCTGCCTAGGGAAGTTTTCAAGGAGAGGAAATTGGAAGAAACAGCAAATCAGGAAAAGATGATCCTGACTTTGTTGAATTTCTTTTCCATTTCCCCCAAATCTGTTAATGTGATCAGTTTCTCTCTTTGTAGCTTTTATCATTGCCAATTAATCTTTTAAAAGCATAGCTCTGATGATAACACTCTTCCATTCAGAAAGCCTCAGGGGCTCCCCATTACCTTTAGAAAGAGCCCCTCACTCGGGGGCTTGAGGCCAGCTGATTGGGCCCTAGCCTCTCCTCTTTTACAGCCTCATCTTCCACCACCCCCTCGTACAGCCCATTCCACTGCTTCTGTGCCCAAGTGTTTCCTGACCTTCTTCCGTGCCTGCCTTTCCTAGGTGGGTTTTGTTTCCAGGGCCTGGCCCTCAGGTCACTCAGGAACTGTTTGCCAGATGGATGAACTAAAACCCAGTAAAAGCAAACACTAGGGTTCATCCTAAGGTGCTTTATTCCTTGAAGCCTTTCTTAGTTACATCTTTCCTGCCAGATTTCTCCCTGCTGTGTTCTATCTGTCTCCTATCCCAACACTATGTGCTTTGCAAAAGACTCTTACCACTCCTTAGAGCATACTCTGTCTTGTGTTTCCCTGTCCTTCCTGCTGGACTGCAAGTTCTTATAGGGCAGGAGAGTGCTTTCTCAGCTGTACCCACCCACAGTGGAGGGCAGAGCCTGGGCCGTTTGCTGAACCTAATCTGCAGCAGTGCCTCATCTGTGGAGGGAGGGCGTGGAACCTTGCCTACCATTCCTACTCCAAGCCCTGCTGGAGGTGGTGGAAAACCCTTAGTCTCACATCGCCTTCCTGAGGCCAGTCGGCACGTGATCTCAGTGGAATTAGCTGGGCAGCCACCACCCAGGAAATCCCTTGAGGCCTCTGTCCACTTCTGCCTGCCTGTCTGTATGTTTGCCCTTGCTTGAAATATCTTGTTCTGTTTCCAGGCGCAGGAGCAGGATGTGAATAGAATCATCCAAGCCCTAAATGAATGTCTTGCTGCCCTTCCCCAGAAGCAGCTCCGGAAAGTCTGTGCTATCGGAGTGTCAGGACAGATGCATGGAATCCTGTTTTGGAAAACAGGCCAAGGTATGGAGGGTTCCAGGCATCACATGTTAACAGTACTGTGGGATGAGAAAAGTGCTGCCAAGAGCTGTGTGAAGGGTCAGGTTGTCCTGCAGTGGGAAATGCAATGGCACATGCATTTTGTGTATATCCTGACTGGTACAAATGTGTAACGAGTAAGTGAACTGTCCACTCACACATTATTAACACATTGGCCATGAATAGGGAGAGGGAGAAGAGTGAGTTCTCTCTGATTCTCTGTAGAGTCCATAGAGTAGATTTCCCACAACTTTCTCTTTCTCTTTATCTGTGTCAGTGTCTCAGAGCATCACTGTCGACAACCAAGAGATGAGTGTAGCTGTAGGAAATGCCAAGACACTGAGGAGATGCTTCTGAATTTGGGCGTAGTTTTTGTTGTTTTACATAACCACGGATATCTTTGATTTTTAAGTTCCAGGGCTCAGTTGCTAGCTAAGCATTATTTAGTTGGTTGTCTTATATCAGGAGATCTGCCATAGTGCAGAGGTGGATGACTTTTCTGTTTGGCCTCCAGGAGGAGAATTAAGCCAGTGAAATAGCAATGAGCACTTTGCATGCCAGGTGCTTGGCTAAGGATGTTACCTGTATGATCTCATCGAACTTTCCCAACACCCTTATGACATAGGTTACATTACTGTCCCCATTGTGCAGATGAAAAGGTGAGATTCGGAGAAGTTAAAATCATAGGCTCAGTGTCATATGGCAGCAAGTAGTGACTCCAGCTTCTGAACCCGGGTATATCTGAATACAGATGCTGAGCTTTTAAAGGCCTCTGGGAGGGCCAGAACTACAGGAAGTCACAATAACTCAATGAAGGGAGGAACTTCCTGACAGAATGTCCAAGGAAGGATTAGGCTCCTATAGGAATTTTTATGCTTCTTATTATGGAAAGAATTGAAAAAATTTTTTTAAATAAAAAATTTTATATTGACATAGAGGTAGGCAAAATAGTGTTATGAACTGACAAATGCACATTACCCAGCTTCGACATTTTACTGCAGGTGTTTTAAGCAGAGGATGGATGGCTACTTTGGGGAGTTATAGTTAAGGGGATTTGAATGTTGGATTCACCCCTTCCTGCCTGGAGAGTCAATGATTCTAATTCCACTGGGCTAAGTGAGTGGTGACTTGCTCACCACTGATGATGCCTAGTGAGTGGTGACTTGTTCACCACTGACTGATGCCTAGTGATACATCATTTGATCAGTCCCCAGAATGGGCTGGGTACCCGTAGAAGCCAGCGAAGGCTCTCTTCTTCCTTCCTTCTCATCTGCCTGTTGTCAGGCTAGCTGAGGCCTCTGGAGCTGCTCGGCTCCAATCATTAGCAGAAGAAGGTTGATTAGGGTGTTAGAGCCGACCTCTCAGAGGGAGTCTAGGTTGTAAAAGCTTTTTAAACTCCTTAATTTTGCATTAACAAGAATAAATGTCCTTTTAATACTAAAACCCTTCCCAAAGAGGACAGCAGAGATCTAATGATTGTGGTCTGGTCACACGCCTTCTTTTCTGTCCGTCTCCTGGACTCTGTAACAACCACACAAACCATTGCTCACATTGTTGGAGATAGCTGCTGAATATTTCATTGAGCCAGCCCGCATGCCTTCTTGTTTTGTTTTCTGTTTCTGGGAAGGAGGAAAGCCACTGTTTGACGATGATGATACCTGCTTAGCAGAGTTAGGTGAAATCATATTTTGGATCAAGTTGTTCTGTTTTTAATGGCGGTCATAATTCAGTTTGAGTTCAGTACTTTAAATATATAAGGCTCTGTGCTGGGCCCCGTGGGAGACATAGAAAGGATTGGTTGAGGCTCTCACTTTCCAGGGCACACTCAAGGCAGTCAACATAGATGGGCACCAGTAACCTGAGCAGAGAGCTAAGTGCTTCCATGAGGGTACAATCAAGCCAGTTGGAGGAGAGGAGAGGGAATGACTAGCGTCTTCTGAGAGGCCTGTGGTTATGCCTGTTTCCACACATCCATTTAGGCTCAGTAATAGCAGGAAAGAAGTGAGTATCATAAAACCAAGCTAAAAGGCAAGCAGCACACCGGGAGGAAATATTTGCTAGCGTATAGCAGGCAGCTCAGGAATGTGGGTACATATAAAGAACTAATAATAAAGAAAGGACAGATGGTCCTGTGGGAAATGGGCAAAGGTTAAGGACAGGTGGTTGTTAGAACAGGAAATACAAATGACTAATAAGCATATGAAAAGGGCTCTGTGTCATTCATAATCAGGGACACTCAGATGAAAACAACAATGAGAAATAATTTTTCTCCCACTGGATTGTAAGAAATCAAAGTTTGATGATGTTAAGAGTTGGCAAAAGGGGTAGAAAGTTAGTGTTTTAAAATACTGCTGTTGGTAGTGTCAATTAACATAGCCATTTTCGAGGGCAATTTGGCAGGGCCTGTTAAGAATAAGATAGCTGCTACTAAAAGAAGAGATATAGCTGCTATGATTCAACAGCGATGCTACTTGGAATCTGTTCAGGAAAAGTGGTTTAGCATGTATGTGCAGAAGGAGGCACACTCATTGTTGTTCATTTACCCTTGTTTATTTTTATTTTATTTTTTCCCCCCTCTTTAATTCCCTCTCCCCACTCCCCTTCCATCCCTGATGTACAGATGTTGCCATCTCCCCTTAAGAAAATAGACAAAAACAAAATAAAACAAAACCCAACCCAAATCAACCAAACCAAATAAAATATGCGTAAGTGTAAAAACGTCTATCATACTATCCCTTTATCCTGTTATGTATTTCTTCAAAGTAACTAAAAGTACCTGGTATTATGTATTTGCTTGTTTGTATTCTATATCCCTAGCATACAAGCTTCATGAAGGCGGTGACTTTTCCTTGTTCATGACTGTAATCTCAGAGACTAGAACCAGTGCCTAATACATATTAGATGCTCAATAAATATGCATTCAATAATGGATGTATGAATGAATGGATGGATGTTTCATGGCCTGAGAGGCAGTTAAATCTCTTTCTTTGATTCTTAATGAGCAAATTTATAGGAAAATGTGCAATGGTCCTGGCTCCCAAATCTGCAGCCTGAGATCAGACACAATCATAAAACAGCTTTATGTGGGTCTTTGCCCTGCTTTGCTTCATGGCAGCACTGTTCAGCAGTGGAGGCCGGAGCCTTGCCTCCATCCATTAGATTTGGAGTGCTCTTAACTGCTGATAACTTTTCTTGATTGTCAACATTCTTTTCTCATTCTGCTGTAGTAGTTGTGTTTATGTTGCTTGGAGGTATGGGAAATGTCCCTTATATGAGAAGAGAGAACAAAAGATGATATAATGGGGTATATTCTCTAAAGGCTGCTGGAAAAACTTTGGACCACAGGCAGAGTTTAGAAGGTAAAGGTTTATTATAATCATTATTATCATCATAAAACATGAATTAGGTACTTACTATGTGTCAGGTATTGTTCTAAGTGCTTTACATGTGTTAATTCATTCAATATACAACCCTACGCTCTGTGTATTGTGTATACACACAGCACCCTAACTCAAATTCTAACCCTTCCCTTTGCTACTAGCCTAAGTAAAGTCAACACGTGGGCAGGAGGAGCCACCAGAATCCAGGAAACAGTTACAAGTGCCCTCTACCACTGGACTTATAGATGCAGTTTCCAACAAGATGCTGAACTAGCTTCACTGCTGCTTTTCTTTCCCCCAAGATGAATTTCAGAGAAATCATAAGGGAAAAACACCAGGGCAAGGGGAGAACACTGGGAGAAAGCCTGGGGTGATGGGGCTAGTATGTGTGGGTTGAGGGTTTGGGTCTGGGGCAAGGCAGCCACCCTTGCCTGTGGGAGGATAAATCGAGAGGGAGACCACTGATTCCCCTGGCTTGCCATGGCTTCGAAATAAGCAGCACCTGTTGCCACACCTATAGAAACTCAGGTGTCTTCAGGAATAAAATCAAGGCAGTGGTGAAAAATAGGTGTCCATGCCCAAACCCCAGGGCTGGTGACCTATGTTCTAAGGATCTTCATAATATTGTTTATTCCTGGAGGGCAGAGGGAAACCCTGACCTGAGGAGATATTTTGCATGGTGGGCATAGCTTATCTGTGGATCCACCTTAGCTTTCTTCTGTCCTCCCCAGCCCTTTGGGGCTGATAGGGATTGAGGTCTGGCTTATTTATATATTGCCTGAAAAGTAACCAATACTCCCAGAGCAAAATGATTTCACAAGCCAAGACAAGAAGACATTTGAAGAGTACAGCTGTTTCACAAGAAAAACATCATACTGAGTTATTTGATAGAGATTCTATCAGAAGCAGAACTCTTAGAATGGACAGACTAAGAATTTAAAATTAGATTGACATAATACTAAAAGATATTAGCAAGAAAACAATAAGAAGACATAAAAAGAACCAAGCAGAAGTATTAGATAAGAAAAATATAATAGTTGAAATAAAGTATGTAATAGATGGGGTTAATAGCAGAAGTGATAATTTCAGAACAAATAGAGAATGAAAGGTCAAATTGAGGAAATCTCTCAGAAGAAAGAAAGAAAGACAAAGAAGTAGAAAATATAAAAGAAAAGTTAAAAGACATTGAGGATTCAATAGGAGCACTGGCATCTGAATAATAGGAGACCCAGAAAGGAAGAATAAAAGTGGTAGAGGAGGAAAATTTGAAGAATGGAGAAAATTTTTCCATAATGACAAAATAAGATATAATACCCCAGACCAAAGGGCCTGTAGAATGTCAAAGAGGAGATGGAAGGAAAATGCCAGTTTTATCTATTATAGTAAACTTTTAAGAATTTCAGAGACAAAGAGAAAATTCCAAAAGTGAAAGAAGATCTCATGTAAAAGAATTAGAAGCAGATTGATATGTGAATTTTTTTTCCAATGGCAATATTCTATGTAAAAAGGCAATGGAATAGTATTTTGGTTGTATATTGCTATATTACAAACTACCTCCAAACTCAGTGATTAAAACAGTAACTATTTAATCATATTTTGTGAATCTTAGGGCAGAAATTGGGCAGGGCTCAGCTGACTGATCTACTCTATATGGAGTTGATGGAGGATGCTTGGGAGTATTTATCTGGTGGAATGACTGGTCTGGAGGGTTCTGGTGGCTCTACAGAATGCCTGATGCCTTGGTGGGGAAGGCTGGAAGGCTCGGCTCAGCTGGGGATGTTTTGCTAGATGCCTACATGTGATTTCTATACAGTCTCTCCAGCCTGGTGGCCTTAGAATAGTGAGACTTCTTACATGGCATCTGGCTTCCCCTGAATGAGCTCTCCGAGAGGCTCTGATAGAAGCTGCAAATCTTCTTATACCTAGCCTTGGGAGTCCTAGGATGTCACTCCTGCCATCTTTGTTTTGGTCAAGCAAGGCACCAAGTCCAACTCAGATTCTAGGAAAGAAGATTTAGACTACCGCTTAATGGGAGGAGTAGCAAGTGATTTGCAGTAATCTACCACAAATCTACAAATGGTGTTTTGAAGTATTGAAGAAAAGGAACTTAGAACTTAGGATATTATAACTGATTAAACTATAATTCAAATATGAGGATATGAAAAAATATCCTGAGGCAATAGGCTGTCAGATACTTTGCCGCGGAAAGATCTACACTGTTTTGGGTGAAATATTTCAATAAGAGCACAGAAGAATCCAGAGAGATAAATGAAATAAAGATGGCCAGATTTGTTAGTAAAGTTTGGTGTCTGAAAATTAATTAGCTAAGATCAAAGAAAAAGAGAAAATATATCTGTAATCATCCGGAATCAAGTCTAGATAATATCATCACATGAGGGTTGGAAGGACAGAGATTAAGAGATTTGGGAGTGTACCACAGTTCTTTTCTTACCTGGGTTTGGGGAAATATGGTATCAACTTTAAAAAATGGATATAAAGGAACATAGAAGATGTGAAACAAAGGGAGGGAGTAAGCAACTTGCCCAGGGTCACATAGCTATTGGTGGTGGGGCCAGGTGCTAAACCTAGGTGCTCTTATAATAGAACCCATGTGTGTGAGTGAAGTGTTGTCATGGTAATAAGGTCTGTGCTGTAACCTCACTAGCAAAGTTATCTCAAGGACATGCTGGTGCTGGCCAGTTGCTCTTTTCTCTGATTTTGGTAATCTCCTTTATTCCAGGTTGTGAATGGACAGAGGGAGGGGCTGCCCCTGTATTCAAGCCCAGAGCTGTGAGCCACCTGGTCACATGGCAAGATGGCGGTGTAGCAGCGGGTTCCTGGCTTCTCTGCCCCAGCCGGAGTCCCATCTCAATGTGGCCACAGGGTTTGGCTGTGCAACTATCTTCTGGCTTTTGAAAAATAGGTACAGACAACTGTTATTTGATTTGAGTGCTGGATTTCCAGAGGAATGAGAGTGGCAAGGGTGCTGTACCTCTAGCCGGTCAGCATCACTCTACATGATGGATTGTCCCTCAGTGAGTGTGGCCGGGCACCAGGCGTGGTCACAAGACCCAGACTTGGTTTAGAACTGCTTCATTTCCCAGAGAACTCTCTATTGTCTTTCCTATTCTAACCCAGAGAGGGAAAGAAGGGACCAGAGAGGACAAGGGACTTACTGAGGGTCCTGTGGTGCTAGGTGGGGCTAGGGCTGCTGAGAACAGCTGATGTCCTGCTTTCCCAGGCAGGGCACATCCTCCCCTGAGTTCCCTCCCCTAATGGCAGCTTTGCTTGGAGCAGCTGGAAGGGCCTCACCTAAGGAGACCCATCTGGGGAAGCCACAGCCTGTGGGGTTCTGGCTGCCACCCCGCTATGCCATATCTAGTCCACGCTGCCCACAGCACATGCTTTCAAGTCACTGCTAGACCACATTGAATTGTTTTTGGTATGAAACACAGCCCAGAGTTCCTGAAGTCCTATGATGCAGCTGGCACGATCCATGACTATGTGGTTGCTATGCTGTGTGGTTTGCCAAGACCCCTCATGTCAGACCAGAATGCCGCTAGCTGGGGATATTTCAACACCCAGAGCCAAACCTGGAACCTGGAGATGTGAGTATAACCTTACAGGATGGCTCCAGCTGAAGGGCAGAACCTCTAGAGTAAGCGCTTCAGTAGGGCTTTTCCCTTTGGGACTAGCAGGGGATTCCAAGGGGCCAGGAATCAGGCCAACGCCTCCCAGCCTGTTCCAGTCACTGGGCATGGCTCGGCCTGGCAGCAAGGGAAGCACTTGGGAGGCTCCTCCATAGTTACCTAGACTGAGGGTGGGCTCCCCGGTTCTTTGTGACCCAGGCCCAGCCTATAGATTTCAATGAACAACTTTTTCTTTTTAATGTACTTTAAAATATGGTGAAATGAAAGTAGTAGGTGTGAGGGATGCCTTTTAAATTCTGTTTAAACAACCATTTGCCTTTTCAGGTCAAGAAGTCCAGTGCCCTATAAGTTCACTTCCTTCAGGGCCCCAATTCTGAGCTCTGTAATAAAACAAAAAGCACCTGGTAGTTCAGGTAAAGGAATTTCTAGCATGTTTTATAAAAATGACAGCCCCATGTTCACTAACCCTGAGTGACGAATACATTTGTTTTTCAGGAGTGGATGTGTTTGACTTTGGTTTGGCCTGTGCTAACCAACTGTGACTTTGCACTGAAACTCTGACTAGCTCTCTCTACAGAGTGTTTGTGTTCCTTTCAAACACAAGGGGCTGGCTGCCCCATATTATCTGCCTTTTACCTAATCCTCCTTGATCATCCCTGGTTAAACTGAAGGCCAATCCCAAGCTTTTGAAAGCCAGCGTTTACTCTAAAAAACTCAAGCTTGTTTCTCATGGATTTAAAAAAACCAAAGAGACCCCTGTGAAAGCACTGGCTCTTACCTTCCCTTCTCCTGTATGTATCCTATAGTGCTTTCCTTTGCCGAGTTTTCTGGAAACAACAAAAACCAGAAAACCAAGCACTGGGTAAATATGCTGTCCACTTTCGGTTTGCAGACTGAAGGCCTCAGGCTTTCCCATCCACCTGCTCCCTGACATCGCAGAGCCTGCCAGCGTGGCAGGCAGAACTTCCCATGCGTGGTTTGAAATCCCAAAGGGGACACAGGTGGGCGTGGCCTTGGGTGATTTGCAGGCCTCCGTCTATTCCTGTATGGCCAAAAGGACAGATGCAGGTAAGTCTTTTGTTTTCTCCTCAGACTTCTACTCTGTGTGAGTGTCCGAGGGGCACAGAGTACCTGGCAGTCTCAGCATCCTGTCGAGCATTATTCTATAAATATGAAACATACCCCCATCCCTCCAGGTGAAGCCCCTGGCTTATAGTCCGCAGGACCAGTTCTGTCCCTGACCACAGTCTGTGCCTTTCCTCCCTAGTGCCAGGTGAGGCAAATGACTCTCTCTAGTTGGCTGATTTCTGTGTAACTCTAAGACCAAGGAGATAGATTAGTAGGTTAAGGTTTTTCATATTTTGTGTTTGTCAATGAAAGTTCCATCCCATCTGGTTAGAAGTGCAGTCTTTTCTGTTTTAGTGTAAGAGAGTTACAGTTAGATGGAGACTTAGTCTAGGGCAGGGGTTTAAAAACTACTTAACTCTGCTGGCGGAGTGTGAAAGCAGCCATAGCCAATACATTCATGAATGGGTATAGCTACATTCCAATAAAACTTTATAGATACTGAAATGTGAATTTCATATAATTTTCATGTGTCATGAAATATTTTTTCCTTTTGATTTTTTTTTCAACTATTCAAAAATGTAAGAACATGCCAATGGGACTGTAAAATAGTGCAGCCTTTTTGGAAAATAGTCTAGTAGTTCCTCAAAAGTTAAGCGTAAATTTACCATATGACCCAACAGACCTGCTCCTAGGTACACACCCAAGAGAACTGAAAGCACACATCCGGATAGACAAAAACCTATGCACACATGTAGCAGTATTATTTACACTAGCCCCCAAATAGAAACAACCAAAATGTCCATCAACTAATAAATGGACTACAAGAATGTGATGTATCTGCACAGCTAAAATGCCACAACATGTGAGTGAAAGTGAAAGAAATGAATGAAGCTCATCACAAAAGGCCACATATTGTATGAGCCCATTCCTGTGAAATGCTCAGAATAGACAAATCCATAGAGATAGAAAGTAGATTAATTATTGCTGGGGACTGGAAAGGATGAGGCGGTTGCTGATAGGTATGGGGATTCTTCTTGGAGTGAGGAAAATATTCTCAAATTAGATTGTGGTGATGGTTGTACAACTCTGTTATAATAAAAACCCTGAATTGTGCACTTTAAAGGGTACATTTTATGGTGAATTTACATGAATTACATCTCAAGAAAGCTATTATTACAAAAAAATATAAAGCTGTTCTTAGCTCCTGGGCCATAACAAAAATGATGGTCGGCTAGATATGGCTTGTGGGCTGTATTTGCCCATCCTAGGCTGGGGTAGAAGTTGGGCCTGGCTGCCTGAGCAGTGTGGTTGCAGGGTGTGTGCTCATTTGACCCTCACAGCAGCCTGGCTGAACGGGTCCATTTTGGGAACCCCTCCTTGTTATCAAGGGAACAAACATTCATTCATTTTACTGGGTTCTTTTTGTCATCACATCTTTTCCTCCATCAGTTAGAACTATTACAATTCAACCCTAAGGTTACAAATTCTGACCAGCACTACCCTTTGTGTAGTACTTTAGTCTTATTTCATTATATTCTTAAGAGAAAATTTCAAGTGATTGGTTTTGTTTTGTTTTTGGTAGTGATTCCTGTTAATTCAAATTAGCTGAGAGAGAAAGGCAAAATTCTGCCAATTTCTTTTGCACATCTATGTGATGACATTGTTTAAGGTCAAAAAAGTTCAAAACCCTTTTCTCCCAAATTTTCAATTAAAATTAATGTACCAGGAAAACATGATTAGTTTTTCTGTGGCTTTTGATTTTCCCAGTATACCATCTCTCTCCTTATATCCCTTCATCTTAAAGCGTGAATGTCAGGGAACTCACATGGTCTTTGGACTCTAGATCTCAGGCCTGGGTTGGGATTTCAGCCTCTCTCTTTCTTTTATATGAGGTGACCTTGGGCAGTCAGCTTTTCTTCCTGAGCCCTTGTCATCATTCACAATGTGGGTGATGATGCCGTCTCATGGGGCAGTTGTAGTGATGCACTGGGGCAGTACCTGTAAGGCCTTGTTCTTTCTTCTTACCCAGTGGTTTTCAAATCATAGCCTCTTCCCTCCACAGAAGGTTGTCCTGTGCCCAGATGTAAATGTGCTTTCTTATGGTGAGTGAGAGGCTTGTCAAATGGGGAGAAGGTGAGATTTAGGCTACTTCACTGAGCTGGTTATAGTCTGGTTCCAGATTGAGGCTCCTTACCTGTGCTCAGCTGTGCCATGTCCGTGGGCATATTGGGTTAGTCCCCCATCACTGACACCTCCATCTGAGGGGACAGGTGGAGGTACATTGCTTCTGATTTATAGTTATGGTGAAAGTCTTTATGCAGCAGAAAGTAAATGTCAACAGCTTTCTGAGATTCTTTTGCTCTCCTTGCTTCTGACCTGCCCCCCCCCCCGCCCCCCGCCCCCAGTAAGTAGGTAGGGACGTTGAATGCTGACTGCAGTTAGTTTGGCCCCCACCAGATGAAGAAGAACAGGCTTTTGGTCAGGTCTTGTGAGAAAAGGAGAAGAGACTCCTGGAACAGTCTACAGGCTCTGGCCTCGATCTAGAGGAGAAAATTGTCCCCTCTTGCTGGGTCTGGGAGTTTCCGCCCTGTTTGTGGGAGGGGTTAAGACAAACACCTTGGAAATAAGAAGGAGGCAGAACTCACGGAAAATGAGTGAGACCGCTGCAGAGAGTAAACCATTTGGGCTGAGGTCTCACTCTGTAAGTCCGTGCCTACTGCTGCTGCGTGACAGATCACCCCAACGCTCAGTAGCCTAAAACAGCAAACGTTTGTTAGCTCACAGCTTCTCTTTTTGTCTATGTACCTGGGTTTGAAATTTACTTTGTAAACATCTGTATTTTAAATAGATGAAATAGTTTCTGAGTCAGGAATCTGGCTGTGGCCGGAGGGCCTGGCTCAAGGTCCCTCATGTGATTGCAACTCATGAAGTCCTTCATGGGTTGGGACGGCGCTCATCTGAAGGTTTAACGAGGCCTGGAGAGCCCACTTCTCAGCTTCTTCATGTGTCTCCTGGCAGGAGGCCTCAACTCTTTGCCACATGGGTCTTGCCATAGTACTATTCACAACTCAGTAGCCACCTTCTCCCAGAGCAAGTGAGCCAAGACAGAAGATGCAGTGCCGTTTTATAACCTGGGCTCCAGGACCACACAATGTCTTTTGTCTTTATTCTCTTCATCAGAAGCAAGTCACTGAGTCCAGCCCACACTCAGAGTGAAGGGAATTAGGATTCCCTCCAGAAAGGAGCAGTGTCAGAGAATTTGCAGACATATTTTTAAAACCAGCACACTCTCCCCCTGCCCTGTTGTGACTTGTGACCTCTGGGTTAGCCTGACAGGCCTAACCTCTGCTTTTCTTGGACCGCAGTTCTCAACATCAGCACTTCGGTTCAGCTGGCAGCCTCCACGCCTTCAGGTTTCCAGCCGGCGCAGACTCCAGACCCTGCGGCTCCAGTTCCTACTTCCCGTACTTTGACAGGACCTACCTGGCAGTGGCAGCATCACTCAATGGGGGCAATGTGCTGGCCACATTTGTTCACATGCTGGTCCAGTGGATGGCGGATCTAGGTAAGGCTTGGCCCACATAGCAGCGTGTTGTCCTTTCTATGGCAGTGTCTTGGTGCCCAAAATGCTGTTGAAACGTCTAGATTCATGTCTCAGACCCAGCCTGGTTCTAGAATGTCCTTTCCTTCCTTAGGGATCCGAGCTCATAGCCTCTTTCTTCTGATCTTCTGAGCTGCCATCACCTACTCTCTTTTTTGAGGGGCACCTTCACCCCTAACCTTGAATGTGGAATATCGTAAGAGTCTCCCAGCTCTCCCCTGCCCCACTATCTTACTTTCTCTGTCAATAAGTCCTTTTGGTTCCTTGCATTTGAGGTTTTCCTTCTGATGACTATAGACAGATGAAACAAAAGGATCAAACACGAATAAGTAAAAAGACTCCTGGTGTTTTACAGTATTATAAAATCTTCATAGCATCAATCCTGGTGAGTAGCTCCTGACTCCTCTTCTTGGAAGGGTCCCTGGAGACTCTGATGCTCTCCTGCTCTCTTCTTTAATTTTCAGGGTAGAGTGGATCAGGCCTTCCTCTGTTCTGCATTTACAGGGATACACGGAACCTCCATCTTCCAGGAGAAGTTCCCTTTCCAAGCACTTAAAGTAGAAATGAAGTTTATGGTCAGCCATCCAGGTCAGGGGAAATCATGTTCACCAGGAGCATTGGGTATCTGTAGGAGCTCAAAGTCAGGTCATTGCATGAAATGGCCGACACAGTCCGAAGGCGAGGCACAGGCAGCAGGGAGCCCCTGGGAAGCTCTTAGGGTCAGTCATGCAGACAAGCGTTGGTGACTCCTGTGGGCCAGGAAGGTCAGGATTGCAGGGGTGGGGGTGGGGGATCAGATCTGCTCTGTCTGGGGTTTCCACGATAACGCTTCATTCAAATAACAGGAACTTTAATTTTGTTTTGCTTTGCATCAGAAAAGGTTATCAAGATGCAACCAACTATCAGAACCTTCTGATAGCTGGGTCTATCAGATAAAGCTCTTTATCTAGATAGTGGTTTAACTGGCTTGGGTCTGTCAATTGTCTACCGAGCTGGCCAGCATTTCTTTTTGCAGAAGTACCTATTTTGAGGAAAACAGAGTGTTTGAAGGTTAGTATTTTATGTAACTTAAACTGTTATGAAATTTCTACAATTATTTCATTTGATCACAAACCATAATTGCAAATATAATAAAATTTACTCAGATAAAAGATATATATTTATTAACCAGAAATGGAAATATTAAAGCATAAGATGCAAAAGTAAAACTGTTGCTCTATTCATAATAACGTAGATTTACATTATTGTCCAGAGGTTGGAAAACAGGGAGTTCCACTCTTGTGTGGTAGTTCAGAGCAGGGACTCTGGAGCCTGGTGGCCTGGGTTTGAATCCCAGCTCTGCCACTTCCTATGTGCCTTTGGGGAAATTATTTAACTTCTTTGTGTTTTACTTCCCTTATTGAAAATGGGGATCATCCTAGAAACTACCTCAAAGGGCTATGAGGATTGAGTTAATATTGTAAAGAACTTAGAATTGTGTCTGACCTATAGTAAGTGCGATATAATGCTTGTTAAATAAGCATAGTGTGGTGGGTGTAACCAACGGAGTGGCCTGGGTTCTCAGTTTTGCCCCCAAGTCATTATGTGGCTTGGGCAAGTCCCTTCCCTTCTGTGTTTTCCCATTCAGATGTTCTGTGTATCTAGGCCCATGGTGTGGACATTTGGCAACTCATAGCAGTTAATCCCACCAGTAGATTCAGATGAGGTGGTGAGCCAAGGGATGCAGAGACCGAGTTCAAAGCCAGGTCTCAGGCCTCCAACTGGGGTATACCTTCCCCAGTTCTGGCCTGCGTTGTGGTCCATGTGTTTCCCAGTGAAGAATACTTTAACCTTTCCTTAAAAATATATTTTTGAAATTTTATTAAGGCAATACAAACACATTATTATTTTTTTTAAACTGTGGACTTTATTTGGATTTCAGCAGTTCTTCCTCTAATGTCCTTTTTCTGTTCTAGGATTCAATCCAGGCTACCACATTGCATTTAGTCATCATATCTCCTTAGTCTCCCTGTCTTCTATTCGATTGATCTGTTTTTTTTCTTTTTTATCTCCTTTTCCTTTTTGCCCCCATTAGTTTAATGGTTTTACATTTATATCTATTCTTTTAGAAGTTTCTAACAGACTATGTTTCCTAGGATGTGGAGAGACAGTCACTCTTTTACATTGCTGTGTAGTATAAATTGGTACAACTTCTAAGGAGGGAATGTCATGTGCACATCTTTTGATCTAGGAGTTCCCCTTCAGGGACTCCATCCTATAGATTTATATAGTTGTACACATGTACTAGGTTATCCACCAAGCACATGATTTTTCTGAAATTTTAGTAGAATTTCTAGAGAGAGAAGAAAGACATATGTTCATTCTGCTGTGTTTAACTAGAGTCCTGTTGATGGAATTTTGACTATGATATTTAAATTATTTCTCCCTCTCTAGTTCCTGAGCATGTATAAGTTGACTTTGTGTAAGTTAAATGTGCTGCTGATGATACTTCAAAGTGGCTCTAGGTTAGTGGTTCTCAGCACTGGCCACACACTAGAAATACTTGGGGAGTTTTTAAGATAATGTTCATGTTCTAGTTATACCCCCCAAAATGATGATTATTTGGTCTGAGGATTGGGTGGGGCCTAAGTATGGCATTTTATAAAGGAGCCTTAGCTGATTCTGTTGTCCTCCAGTGTTACTGGTAAACTATGGTCTAGAACCTTCTACTCAAAAAATGTGGTCCTCTGGGCCAGGAGTTCTGGATCCTCTAGGATCTGATAACAAATGCAGAATCTCAGGGCCACCCCAGGCATGGGAGTCAGAGGCTGCATTTTAATAAGGCTCCTAAATGATTTCTATGCATATTCAAATGTGAGAAGCACTGAGCTACACTGGTGGTTCTTAACTCCTGAGGAGGGATAGGCCAGACCAGAATCAGCCCTGTGATCCTGGGATTTCTGTGACACTGCTAATAAGTCTAGTACAGCTATAATGATACTTATTGATTAGTATATGTGTTATCTCCCTGCCCTTGGGACCAAGGGTCCATAGCTGTGGATGGTTAGGGCTCACAGCAACACTTACAGGATCTCTCCCTGAAGTCTGGGCTGGGGTGTGTAGTGAGAGAGCTGGCTGATCTGGGGCAGAGCATAGATAGTCAGCCATGTGAGTCTCTGAGCTGGGAGGCAGCCAGCTACAGTGAGAAGAAGCAGGTGGTAGACCCATCCTTACCGCTGGAAATTCTATAGTGCCTCATCCTACAGTGAAGGGGTGCATGAGCTCACACAGGTCTTTTCTATTCCTGGCAGGCCTGGAGGTTGAAGAGTCCACTGTGTATTCACGCATGATCCAGGCGGCTGCACTGCAGAAAGACACCTGCCTAACCATCACTCCAACAGTGTTGGGCGAAAGGCACATGCCAGACCAGCTGGCATCAGTAACAGAATCTCCTCCTCGGACCTCTCCCTGGGGCATGTGACTCGGGCCTTGTGCCGAGGCATTGTTCAGAACCTACACTCAATGCTTCCATTTCAGCAGCTCAAAGAATGGGGTGTAGAGCGGGTGGTCAGCAGTGGGAGTGCGCTGTCCAGGAACGAGGTGCTGAAGCAGGAGGTGCAGAGGGCTTTCCCTTTCCTAGTGTCCTTTGGGCAGGATGTGGATGCAGCTGTGGGGGCAGCACTGGTCCTGCTCCAAAGAAACCTAAACCAGAAGAAGTCTTAGTCAGCCCACTCTTCGGCCAAAGGATTGTTGAAAATTTTATCTAATTAACATTCCTGACATGATCTTGGGTCATCCTTTTCCTGGGCAGCTCTGTGGGCAGTTTTTAAACAATGCCTGTTTTCAGGGCATCATCTTGATCAAGAACCTTTCTACCACACACTAATAATGCAGCCAGCAGTCATCAACCATATCCCAAATTGGTGCCTTCTGAAAGAGACTCACTTAGGAGCTGGTTGCAAATGTAAATGTGGAAAAAAGAAAGAGAAAAGGAACAGTAGCCCAGTATCCTGGTCAGCAGGCTCATCTGTGATTTACCTGTAGATAAAGAGAAAATAAATGTGGACTTTAGACACCAAAAAGTCTGGTGGCTGTGGGCTCCAACTAAGAAAAGAAGACTTTCCCACCCCAACACAGACTTGGATTGATTGTTTTTAGGGACATGAAGCCCAGACTTGGGTCACATGCACTGTTAGAAGAGTCTTTCCCTACTGGATTGTCCCACATGGCCTCTTTCCCAATCCTGTTTTTTCCTGGCCACAGCTGGTTAGCTGGGGCAGGGGAGGCCCAAGGACAGTGACGCAGGCTGGCTGAGATGAAGATGCAGAGGTCTGTGCTGGCCTCACCAGGTATTCCCACAAGGAGAGCCTGCTGCTCTGGGGCTGCCTCAGACCCTTACGACACAACTGGCTTGAAGGCACGGAACAGGGAAGGAAAGGTGGATGGCATGACCAGCAAGGGGCATGGATGCTCATGGCCACCTCCACTCAGGCACATTGTTCCCAAGAGCCTGAGCAGGCACCAGCAGGACCCTTTTCCAGGTGTGGGTCTGTGCAGCAGTGGGTTCCCCCCCACCACACAATCCTGGAATCCTTCCAAGGGGAGGGCGGCATCCAGGCATGCTCCTGCCAGAGGGGGTGGTCAATTTAATCAGAGAGGACCCCTATCCCAGAGGCCCCAGCTCTTCCTCTTGGTGTGGGCCTTGCTGGCCCACCAGGTGTTCTTGTCTTGTAGAAACGTCCCATTGAGTTGGCATGCCTGCAGAGACTCCAGAGCATCTTAAACATTCCCATGGTGGGTTGAGATGACCATGGAATGGCTTCCAGGAGAGGGCCATCATTGCTACATCTACTTCTAGACTCCCAAGGGTAATCCCAGCCTCAGGCAGACTCTGAGGCACCCAGTCAACTATGAGTTGGGAAGCAGTCATGTCATCTCTTTGTAAATGTCACTTTATCGATTATATGATTGTCTGAAGCTCTCTGATGAATCTACTTGGCTGTGCTGATTGAATTTTGGATAATAAAGCTCATTCTCCCATTTACTTCAATAAAAACACCTCTCTGCTGTGGGAAGAGTTGGTTTCGGGAGTTTGGACACAGCCCTGAGGATCATTTGTAGGTTGTTCTGTAGCAAGGCCCGCCTGCTCCACAGTTCTACAGGACAAGTGGCTGCAGATCATTCAGGAAAGTTGTGTAATTTTCTCTCAGCTGGAATGAGCTAGGATGCCATCATTTTGGAGCCCATCAGGAAGGCCTTTGAGAGAGAAGATACCTCAGGATAGGCTGAAGGAGAACAGGAGCTGGCTCTTGGAGCCACATTCTCAGGATGTGTGGATGGAATTTGTACATAAAAGATTAGCAACTGGATGGGTGTCCTGCAAGCCCAGGCAGCCCAGCCCAGTGCCCAGGGTGGTCCCTTTCCATGAATCCACTCTACCTCTGAGTGCTGAGCCTCGCACGGCTCCAGCTTGTCAGCTAACAATCCTGCTGCTGTTTTTATTGCACATGACCCGGAACCTCTGCAGAGGGGTTGAGTACAGCTTCCGGGGCCTCCTTTCTCCAGCCGGAAGTCAGAAACCACTTACTGCTTCTGCTCCCATTCTCTGGAAGTACCAGTAAGTGTTTGAAACCAGCATCATCCTTAAATGAGAAACTGGGCTTTTGGACTGTTTGCCAATATCCTGTTCTTACAAGTAAATAGTAGGCTTACACCTGATTTCCCACCTGTTTCCATCATTAGGGAATGACACTATGACAGATTTACCCATATATGCAGAAGGAGGAGCAATTTATTCTTTATGCAAGTGATGTCAGACTGAACCCTGGAGTGCTTCAATCCATTGATACAACAACAGTTTATGTATTATACACATATATATTTTGGCGTACTACTATGTACTAGGAGCTAATCTAACCTCTACTTGTTTTAACTCATTTGATCTTCAAAATGATCCTAGAAGGTGAGTTCTATTATCCTCATTTCTTAGGTAAGAAACCCAGACACAAAAAAGTTAAGTAACTTACCTAAGATCCAATGCTAAGATTCAAATGCCAGAGCCCACTTACTTGAGCATTATAGGCAGAGGAGTCAAGCTAGGTGAGTGTATTTACGTTAAAGTGATTGGCATGTCTGGGCTATGATGAATTGTCTGGTGTAACCTGGTCATAGGGCAGACGATAGGGTGTTGTAGGAGATAAGACTGGAAATGTTGGCCCCACTGTGGAGGGCCTTAGATGCCAGACTGAGGGGTTTGGATTTTCCCTTTGGGTAGCGGAGTGGAGGACTGCGCTTCATGGGATTCCAAAGTATGAATACTCGTGGCATGGACTCCGGATTGGAGGATGGGTGTTACAGGATGGGGAGGGGGGGCAAACTGGAGGAGCCTGGCAATTAGCCTGAGAGATATGGTGGGGCACAAGCCAGCATGGGAGCAGAGGAACAAAGGCCAGTCCCCCAGCTTGCTCCCCTGCCCCACTCCCCCCTTGCCACACACACCCTTCCTTTGGCCCTTGACTATATATATCCACATAATGTTTATGTGGCTTTCATATTCCTCATTTCCTTTCCTTCTCAAGTGGACTGAAAGCTCCTTGAGGGAGAGTCCCTATTAGGTGAATTGCAGCTGGCATCCAAGGGTCCACTGAGTGTTCACTGTTGGCATGACCCGTTGGGCCCTGGCTTATGGCTATTTCAGGGAGCCCTATCCTGTAAACATCAGAGAGAGCCTAGTGGGTCTTCCTACTCATTTAACTGGGCCTCCTTGAGGGCAAAGACCACCTCCTTATTCACCCCACTCACTGTTGTGGTTTGCAGAGTGCACAGTGGTCCCTCAGGAAAGAAAGTCAGTCACAACTGACTTCTTCTCAGTCATTGTTAGGTGGACAGGCCACCTCTTTGAAAGTGAGATATTCTTGGTATAGAGATGCTCACTTGCATGACTCACAAAACATTAAGTGAGTCTTGTTTTTTGTTTTTTTCATTAAAAAACAATTAGTCACAACCTTGAGCTAATGGCCGGATACAGCTCAGCAACAAGCAAATGTGATTCTCATGCTGAAATAATGAGGATGAGAACAATAATCCCTCATGCCTGCCTAGAGTTCCACCGACTCACAGAGCCCATTCACACCCCAGGTCCCTATTACTCTTCAGAAGGGCCCTGCACCTCAGGCAGGGCAGGTGCTCTCACCCGTTTTGCGGATGGAAAAGTAAGCCCAGAACTTCAGCTACCACCTGAGTTCATGCAGCTGGTGCCTAGCACAACCAGGCCTCTTCTCCCTCGCTTTCATTTTATGCCCACACGCCGACCCACCCTCAAACTGCTTCACCTTCTTGTTCTAGTCCCTGCCCTGGGTCCCAGCCCTGGGCTCAGCTGTTGGGAGCTGTTTGGAGGCCTGATCCCTCCCCAGCTTAGCTGGCCAGTTCTATTCACTTCTGGAGCATGCTGACCTCTCTCACAGACCCCTGCCCTCCATGGGAGCTGGTCTTTCAGACTAACATGGGTGCCCAGTGACATGCACAGATAAAATTCAGAAAGAAAAGTAGTTTTCTTCCAGGTTACAGTTCGTCATCTGAATCTGGGGCCCCTGAAACCATTTGAAATCTGGAAGCAAGACACAAAAATCAGGGAAGTTAAATGTCAATATGAGATATAGAAGACTCAAGACAAGATTAGCAGAGGTATCACTGTTCTTGGGTAGGTTACAGGTACCTGCAGTGGTGCCTTCACCACTCTCCCCAGGGCTGAGATTAAGACTGCCTAGTTCCAACCCCGTTCCTCCTGGAGGTGCCAGGCTGGCAGTTCCCAGCTTGGGTAGTCAGGCTTTTTCTGCACATGGGGGTTTGCTGGTGTCTAGCTGTGCCAGAAAGTCTGGCATCAAATCTGTGAGGAAACCAGGTGGATGAGGAAAATAAATTAGGCTTCTATTGCCAGGGTCAAGGGCTCGGTTTACATCAATGTGCCCCCTGGTGGTAACACTGAGGGGGAGAACTGTGGCCATTAGTGACCGCGGTTTTAACATAGCTCACACAAGACTTGGTCCACCCACCTGTGCTGCCTCTTCTCCCCATCAGACCTGAGCGTGGAGAAGTGCTTCCTCCTAGAAGTCATCATTAAAACATGAGCTACTTACAAGGAGTTTTAATGGGTACATCAGTACATAAATTCAAGAACACCCTGTTCAAATTGTGACTCAGAAACCACACTGGTGGCGGTGAGGCCCAGCCCTAAGGTCTTGTCCCTGCCACCATTTTGTGAGTCTTAGCAGAGCCACTTGGTCAGTGCAGGTGCTGTTCAGAAAAAGCCGATCAGTGTGCTCCTCTGGGCAAGGCGCTGAGCGAGGCTTAGAGAAGGGAAATGGAAGATACGAGAGCCCTGTCTCACCCTGCAGCCATTAAAATCTGCGAAGCAAGGCACAGACATCAGAGAAGTTAAAGCTCAAAATAAGCTTTAGGAAGCTCCAGAAGAGACCAGTACGGTTGCCACTGTCCTTGGGAAGGCTATGTAACCTGCCCACATTTCATTTCCTGACCTTAAAATGGGGACAACATCATACTCACCTCATGAAAGTTTGTGAGGGTCTGATGAGGTAGTGCATATAAAGTGCTTATCCCAGAACCCGACACACTGCATGCTCTAAGCATTCACTGTGATTACTGTCGATCATATGTATCCATGGCTACAGGAAGGCATAGGTTGAGATTTCCGCAGGATTTGAGAGGTGAGCACTTTAGGCCAGGTCCTTGAGGGGGGAGGCTTTTTGGAGGAAGTGGGATTTGAATGATTGAATCTCAGCATCCATAAGTTTCACCTGTCACCTGGCCTTAGGGATGGGTTAAGTAGGATGGACAGTGCAAGCATGTTGGGCAGAAGGAGGGCAGAGAAAAAGTGTGAAGGCAGGCACAGTTAGTGTGGTTGGGGAATAGATGTGTCTGGGTGACAGAAGAGAGGACTACGGTGCGGGAGGGGACTGGGGACGTAGGCTCAGGGCGCCAGCTCAAAGCATGAGGCCTCGTTTGTTAAGGGGGTGAGATCAATGTTCTAGGACTATGAGCTGGGAGGTGGCAGATGGAGGGTGCTGGACTGGGAAAGGGGTCATGTCCGGTGCTTCAGGTGAGAAGTGGTTGTCAGCTGCAGGAGGGATGGATGTGAGGCCCAGAAACAGATTCCAGACAGTGAGACAGAGAAGGACAGGATATAGATGACAAAGTATGTTGGACTTGGTGACGAGAACAAAGTTGGTGTCTTTAAAGGCAGGAGCATTGAGGAGAGGGAGTAGGAAGAAGAGGAGTCTGTCTCGGATGGTGCTGAGAGAAAGGGGTTTGTGGTCTTCATCTGGAGAGTCCTGGAGGCAGGGATGGAGTTCAGAGGAGTAGGCTGGGCTAGACACTTGGATGAAGGAGTCTCTGGCTTGAGAATGTCAGATGAGTTCTTGGAGGGTGAAAGTCTCAGAGAGGGGTAGGAAGAGACAAGAGTCTTGGGTAAGTCCTGTGTATAGAGAAAGAACATGGTGAGGAGAGGAGGCCAGGGAGACCAGGAAGGAGCTGCTAGGGAAGGAGAAGGGCCAGGATTTCTCTGGCAGCCTGTGGGACATGCATGGTACTCTGCAGACCCTGGGAGATGTTCTCAGCACCCGATGGCTCTGTTGGCAAAGGGGACGTATTTAGTGATGTGTGTTGTCGTCACTGGAGGCAGAGATCACGTTGGAAGCTAAGAGTGTGGTGCTGATGGAGAAGTGTGATCCTCCCTTTCTCGGTTATTGCTCCTGGGCTGGCTGGTCTTTTAGTGCCTCTCTCAGATATCTCCCACCCATGCCCGAGGATTGCCCACAGCTGAGACCTGGGCTTGGCCCAGGAAGTATGTGAGCTAAAGTCTGTACCTGACACAGTGATGGCATGTCACAGTCTCCACACTGAGGTTTTCCCCTGAGGCACCTGTGGCCTACATGTTTAGAGGGAGCAATCACCCCAGAGAACTTGAAGGTTGAAGGGTTACTGCTGGTGAGTCTTTCATAATGGATAGTTATGTAGTAAGAATAAATTTCATGATCCAGCAAACCCATTTCTGGGTACATACCCAAAAGAATTGAAAGCAGAGTCTCAAGCAGATATTCACACACCCGTGTTCACAGCAGCATTATTCACATCAGCCCAAAGGTGGAAGCAACCCAAATATCCATTGACAGATGAATGGATAAACAAAATATGGTACCTATATATATATATACCATGGAATATTATTCAGCCTTAAAAAGGAAGGAAATTCTGATATATGTTACAACATGGATGAAACTTGAGAACATTATGCTAAGTGAAATTAGCCAGTCACAAAAAGATAATTGCTGAATGATTCCACTTGTATGATGTTCGTTCTTAGGGTAGTCAAATTCAGAGACAGAAAATAGAATGTGGTCGCTAGGAGCTGGGGGAAGGAAGGAACGGGAACTTAGTGTTTAATGGGTACTGAGTTTCAGTTTCAGCAAGATAAAAGGAGTTCTGGAGATGGACGGTGGTGATGGTTGCACAATATTAATGCTGCTGAAATGTGCTAAATGGCACACATGTAAAAAGGTGTCTGAGCAGGGGCATGGTATGGCCTGGTGGGTGGGCCCATCTTCCACACTCAGATCAGCAGTGGTCATCTAACTGGTGTCATAAATTTCTCATCCATGAAATGGGTACGACAGTACCCACTGCCCAGGATTGTTGCGTAGCCTGGGAGAGTGGGTTTGTGAAAGCTCTTTGTAAAGTGTGAAATGTCTTGCAGAATCCGTGTGATGTCAGTACTTTAATGCCTGATTCAAGGATCAGAGCTTGTGAGCTGCTCTAGGTAGGGCTACAAATAGGCCTCTGTGGCATGTGGCTGTTCATTTCAGTCTGTGTCTGACCCATGGCTTTCTGGAGTCCTTTAAGGTTCCAGTGAGCAGCTTCTGGGATGCCTTCTATAGGATATTTTGGGCTGTAGCCTTTATGCTCACCCAGAAGGACTTTGCAACTTTTCTCAGCCAGGTTCCAGGAAGGAATAAAGCCCTATTGTATGTAATGAATTAAGTTTGTTCCTGTGCATTTAGGATTATACGAGGAGAAATGAGAAAGTGGACACAATTTTCCCTGTTCTGTGGTTCCGTTAGGAACCCTGGTTGAGAAAAGTTGGGACCTGGCTGACTCAAGAGCTCCCCACCTCAATCCCTATCCACATCTGGGCACCCAGGGAAACAAGAGGTCCAAGAAAGGCAGAGCCTGGTTCAAGGTTATACAAATTTGGTAGAAAGCCAGCACTCAAAACCAGGTCCTTAAAAGCCAGGACAGGACTGCATGATGGGTGACACAACCATTCCCATTTTTTCTGCATTTTGAAAATGGAGCAATTCCAGGCTGCTGGGGTTTACATTCTGGCTGTGAAACTGCATTTGTTGAGCTGTTTCCCTAGACCCAAGACCACCCTGTCTGCAAGAGCGGTGGGTTTGGGAGGCCTGAGCAGCGCCCTCCTGCCTTTAGAGCTGAGGTCACAGCTCTGGATGGTTCTGGGCTGTGTGTGGCTAAGTGCACTGCAGCCCCGGCATTGTTGGAGGAGGGGCGATGGCTAAGTGGTTTCTGAAAAAGGGCAAAAATGATGGGAAAGGCTTTGGGATCCTTTGGGAATCAGAGCTGCGGCAACAGCAGCTGCTGCCATTGCTGGAAACGTTTTCCTTGCGTGCCAGCGTGCGCCCACAGTCCATCCCGGCCAGTGCAGCGCTGCCGCGGCCTGGGGAGGGGCCGAGGACCCTTCTGGAGGCAGGCGAGGCAACTCTCCTCCCCGCACCAGCCCAACTCTCCCTTCGAACAGCAAGTAGCGCCAGGCCTTAGGCCTTTGAGAGCTCACCGGCACCTGCTGGGTCTGGGGTGCATCTATCTGCGTCTAGCTGGTGAGTTTCTTTTGTTGTTTGATGGGCAACATCGATATTAGCTTTTAGAAAGGCATGGTGGGCTGTCAACAGCTGGACCCTGCCACTTTCCAGTTGTACATCTATGGGTGGTTCAACTAACCTCTCAGCATCTCAGTTACCCCCCTGAAAACTGTGGATACTAGTGGTTGTATCAAGGGTTGTGGTGAGGTATAAGTGAAACAGTAGCTGCTCTGCACTTACCCTGGCTCATCGCAGACACTTGGTAAGTGATAGTGGAGGTTGCTATTATCCATGTGTATTATCTGCGCCAGAGTCATCCTGGGGCAAAGAGCCTGTGGCTGCTGCTGAGGCCAGTGGTTTGTGGCTGGAGGTTTCAGTGTATTGCCCTCTCTGGAGTGAAGAAGGGCTGGGCTGGGAGGCAGGAACCCTGGGATTTTGTCCAGGCTCCGCTCTCTCTCTCTCTCTCTCTGTAATTGGAAGAGTTCCTCTGGTTCTTCATCCATGGTTTGGGAAGCCCCCAGCTTTCTGTCTTTCTTTAGGAGATGCTCAGGTAGGCTGAGGGGATGAGAATGATCAGGGTTGGGTCCTGGACCTGCTTCTAAGAGCCTATGAGGAGGCTGGAGGCAGAGGGATGCTTTGGGCAGAGAAGTGAGTGGGAGAGCCACGCCCCAGGATGTCTCACTTGGATTGAGGAGAGAGGAAGGGTGGCTTCTCCCAGGGGGTGAGCACTGTCCTTTCTAGCTCTGGGGTTGAGAAAGACCCAATTGTTGGACACAGTCATTTTCTTGGGCCTGCCCTTTAGTTCAGATTGGTGTTTTTGAAGCTTGCATAAGCAGAACCATCATCTCCATCAGACACTCCAAACCACAGTTGGAATCCCCTCATCACTGTAGAACTAGTATAGATACTATTCAGCTGTGACAGGTGTGTTCCATGGGGCTCGTGTGCTAGACACACCCCAGGCCTGGTAGTGACAGACTATCCTGTCCCTGTCTATCCTCCCAGCCCAGAGCAAATGGTGTCTCAGTCCTTGTCCTTCCCTCTGCTCTGGGAGAAGCTTGGTTTCCATTAGGAATCAGGTGCAGGGTGTGTAGCAGAGATTCAAGGTTTGCTGACTGACTGACTAAATAATGGTACTGTGTGGGTTGCTTCATATTTACTGGGTTGGATTAGATTTGGATTGGTCAGAGAAAGAGGTGAAGCTACTAAAAAAGAACATAGCTGAAAGGTTGTAATAGGTGCTTTCTTGTTGGACTGTTAAGAGCTGCATTAGGCAGCAGGTTTATTCTTCATTGTATAGCTAGCCTTATCCAAGGGGAGACATTTCTAGGAGAACCAGGCCTTGAGATATGGCCTGGGTCCTATCTGTACCTCGTTCTGCATTTTGAGCTTCTTGGGGTGCTTGTTTGAGTATAAAGGTGCTATGGGTTTGGAGCTGCTGAGTGGAAGGGCATTGTCTCCAGCTGTCTGGGGACCCAGGGCTGGCACAGCCCGGTCGGATTGGTCCACAGGCCCTGGTGTCAGGTCTGGGGTTGAGTTTAATGGCTGAGAAAAAGCCCCGAGCCTCCCAGAGACGAATAGAGAGCTGGAGATGCACTGGAACCAGGCTGCCTCGGGGCAAATCCGGGTTTCACTTCCTACTGACTGTATGGCCTCAGGCAAGTAATGTAACCAGTTTGTGCCTCAGTTTCCTCATCGGTGAGATACTTACCTCTTAGAGATATTGTGAGAATGAAGCGAGTGACACACGTAAAGCATTAGAAGAGTGCTTGCCTTTGCACAGCACGTGCTCAGACACGTCAGTTATTTTCGTTCTTACTAGCCTCCTGTGCCCCTTAAATGATGACAGGCTCCCCATACTATGAACAGTCCTTGATAGTAAGTTGTCTTCCAGAAGCACAGACTGGCATTCAGTGTCAGGCTTCGGAAGCTTCTCATAGCTTTCTACCATCCATGCAATAATGTCCACATCTGTTCTTTGGCATTCGAGGCAGACAACCATCTGGTGCTGACCCCACTGCCTATCCTCCAGTCCTGCTGGTTTCTTCTTCATCGGCCACTCTGGGGATCCCCACCCTCTCCCCAGTCCCAGCCGAACCCTGCTCTCCTTCCTGGCCCAGCTCATCTGTCACCACTTCCATAAAGCTTTCTCAGCACCCTGGCTCCTCTTCGATCTCCATGCCCCAACCAGCACCTGGTTTCTGTCTCAAATGGGGTCTGAGTCCTCTTTGTGCCCCTAGTACAGGGCCAGGCACTCAGTAGGACTCAGTAGATGGGTGTTGAGTGATGGATGAACAAATGAGTGAGAAGTTGGAAGTGGGGCTTTCTGTTTCTTGCCACAGGGTTTCTACCTGCTGGATGAATCAGAGAAAGATTCAGGTGCTCCTGAAAGCAGAACAACAGGCAGGAGGGGAAATAGGCCGGCAGTCAGATTTGTCTGTTTTGTTTACAGGATGCAGAGTAATGAGGCTGCCTCATTTTCCCCCTGGATCTGGGCATTAGATCATAGCTGATTTATTGCCATGGCCCAGCCATGTGTTCTGAGTTTTCACTGCCAGAACTTTCGTTTGAAAATACTGGTCTTGCAAAAGCCTCCCTTTCCTTCAGTGGCTGTTTTCTGGAATCTAGCCACTGCCAGAGGAACATGATTCCCCCTAACTTTCTCTGCAAATGGGAACTACAGGGGTCTATGTCTGATCTCTTTCATTTCCTCCATGGTGACCAGCAAAGCTTTTTTTTTTTTCTTTTTTAATAAAGAGATGGATCAAACTCCCTGCCCAAGAGGAGGTTACAGGGCAGGGGAGAGAGAACGCAGTGACAGGAGTTGCTCGGGTGCACAGTGGACTATGCTAGGAGGGCCATGAAGGATGGATAGACAATGAGCTGGGGCACCCTGGAGGGGGGATGAGCATGAACAGTGCAAAGGTGACAGGGTGTGGAGGAGGTGGTATCAGTGCTGGCCCCCAAGGAGAGGTGGAATCTGAGAGGTGGTAAGATTTGGGCAAGAAAGAGAGGAGAAAACACCCCAATGGAGGCATTGCAGGAACACAGGCCACTGAGATGTGGGACAGCCCCGGACACCAGGGTGTGGGGATGCCCAGCTGGATGGAGGAGAAGAGCACAAGGTGAGGTCAGGAAGGCAGCGGAAAACAGCACCTACTAGCTTACACACATACGTGCTGGCCCTTGCTGCCAGCTTAACTCCAACGTCCAGGCCTAGAAGGCCCACCAGCCCAGAACCATTTAAAGTCGAAAAGTTTAGGGCCAGAATGCTTGACTAATACTAATTTCACCAAAATGACAAAGAGCACACAAAAAATCCCCATCAAATTCAATGGTTGCAACGGCCAGGCAGAAAAGAAAGGGCGTGTGAGTACACGGTTGATGACAGGGACACATGGCCCTGCAGGGCCTGTGCAGTGTGGGAGTGTGAGGATGTTGGTCTCTACCAGCCGCTCCATTCCCGGGAATGCAGATTACTCAGCTCTTTGGGGCTGAGCTGTCTTCATCTCTGAGTTTCTCTTTGAATGATAGCCAGAGACAGCCATTCCTATGTTTCCCTTATTCTGATCTTGGAGGGAGGCAGAGCAGTGGTATTGTCCCCAGTCTGCAGATGAGGCAACTGAGGCCCAGAGAAGAGGAGTGGCCCATCCAAATCTCTCAGAGCCTGCAGGCTCCGAGCTGGGGGCCTGCCCACCCGTGGAGGCTGATGCCCATGAGACCGCTGCCAGGTTTTCTGGGGTGGGAGGTACAGCACCCCTGAAAGCTCCCATTTTTGGGGGCTGAAGAACAGTAACTGTTGGACCTCTGGGGTGTCCTGCTTCAAAAGGACCTTTGCAAAGAGGGCAGGTTGGGGCTAGGTTGTATAGTCCTCGAGCTGGGGACAAACCTGATTTTGGTGTCTGCCCACAGGCTGCCTCTTGGGCAAGGATGAAGAAATGGGGGAGTTCAGACTCAGGGGAGTCTGAGGACCTTCCACCAGAGAATTCCTGTCCAGATACTCTGGATGGAGACCCTAATTCCAGGTCAGCTCCAGCCAAGCCTCACGTCTTCCCTACGGCCAAGAGCCGCAGCCGACTCTTTGGAAAGTGTGACTCGGAGGAGGCTTCTATGGACTGCTCTTACGAGGAAGGCCTACCAGTCTCCTGCCCGGCCATCACAGTCAGCCCTGTTGTCATTGTCCAGAAGACTGGGGATGGCCCCACATGTGTCAGGTAACCAGCATCTGGAGTCCTGCCGCCTCCCCACAAGGAGCCCAACTGGTTCAGCTGGCTGAGGCCCCAACCATAGAGACACCATGTGGTGCTCTGGCTTATAGGTTGAAGGCCACAAGCTGGGGAGCTAAGGAGACTTCAGAATGGGTCTGCTCCAGCATCTGCACTCATAGGACCTTCAGGACACATGGCCACCAATGGATGCTGGCTTATATGCTGATCCTAGCTGATCTCTAGGTGTTCAGGCCTAGAATGCTTGCCAGCCCGCTTGCCTCTTCCGAGACAGCACATGGAGGGCCCATGGCCTGGCTGACTTCTGGGGCAGTGTGAGGACAATTTTCAACTTAGCAGGGACCAGCCAAAACCCTGACTCCAGCTCCCTCTAGGGTACTGCTCTGGAGCCCCAGCTCCCCAGCAGGCAGAGGGGTGCATAGCCTGGGTGTTGGAGGAAGTGGTGGTGTCAAAAACTTTCAAACGGTGCCTACAGACAGGGTGGGGACAGAAGGGGCGCATGTTCCCCCCTGTTTCCTGTTACATCAGTTTCCTGGATGGTCATCTAGATGGAGGAGTGGGTTTTTTGTATCACGTTTTTTCTCTTTCAATTTGCCTTGGGGTTTCATCATGCTCCCCAACAAGTTCCAAAGGCCTCAGGCAGGCCCGAGGGGTGACCAGAGTATGAAATGAAGGTGTTTTCTGACCCACAGGCAGCTATTCCAGGACTCTGTCCTTGTCGGCGCCGAGAAGAGCCTCAAACTCTATGACCGCAGGAAGATCTTCGAAGCTGTCGCTCAGAATAACTGCCAGGAGCTGGAGAGCCTGTTGCTCTTCCTGCAGAAGAGCAAAAAGCACCTCATGGACAGCGAGTTCAAAGGTAGCCCTGCAGAGGGCTGGATTCCCAGGACGCCCCTGTGCCGCGCCCTTCCCTGACCCCCACTTTGTCCTGCAGACCCAGAGACGGGGAAGACCTGTTTGTTGAAAGCCATGCTCAACCTGCACAATGGGCAGAATGACACCATCCCCCTGCTCTGGAGATTGCCCGGCAGACGGACAGCCTGAAGGAGCTTGTCAATGCCAGCTACACAGACAGCTACTACAAGGGTGAGTGAGTCAGCGTGATTTTGCCACAAGCTCACCTGGAGCCAGGAGGGCACTGGCATGCTTGGGCAAGCCTCTGAACGACTTCCTCCTGGTCCCAGGCATGGAGTAGGCATCTCCTGGTCCTGGGGTCCCTGCCTCCCACACCCACTGGCTTGGCTTCTCCTGGTGCTGAGGGTCACATCCTTCCCTCTGTGACCTTAGAGTTTTTTGACCTTGGAAGTCATGGCCTCCCTCCCTGCTACTATTCCTTACCCTTGGGCAGTTTTGACTCCTCTAGCTCCCAGGCTGGTGTTCCCTGTTCCCAGGAGGCTCTATTCCTGCCCCAGGGATTCTCTGGGCTCCCTTTGGTGATCCTGGACTGGCCTCCTCCAGTGGTGCGGGTCATCACTTTCTGCCCAGGCCCTCCCCTGACACCCGTGCGAGCACCCTGCAGTGTGCAGACTGTGAGCACACCAACAGCACACATCCTCCACAGGCCAGACAGCCCTGCACATCGCCATTGAGAGGCGGAACATGGCACTGGTGACCCTCCTGGTGGAGAACGGTGCAGACGTCCAGGCTGCGGCCAATGGGGACTTTTTTAAGAAAACCAAAGGACGGCCTGGCTTCTACTTCGGTAGGGAGACTATGTGGTAGACACTTGGCTTTTTGACAATTCCTGAGGGGAGGTTGGGACAGAGATAGAGGATGTTAGAGACCGGGTAGTCCAGGGCCCAAGCCATCTATTCCTGAGGCTGACCATGTGCTTGTTTTGGCCACAGGTGAGCTGCCTCTCTCCCTGGCCGCTTGCACCAACCAGCTGAGCATTGTGAAGTTCCTGCTGCAGAATTCCTGGCAGGCGGCAGACATTAGTGCAGGGGACTCGGTGGGCAACACAGGTGCTGCACGCGCTGGTGGAGGTGGCTGACAACACAGCTGACAACACTAAGTTTGTGACAAGCATGTACAATGAGATTCTGATCTGGGGGCCAAGCTCCACCCTACGCTGAAGCTGGAGGAACTCACCAACAAGAAGGGGCTGACGCCACTGGCCTTGGCTGCCAGTAGTGGGAAATTGGGGTAGGGAGGGGATTTGCGCTGAGCTGGGGGTGCTGTGGGTGGGGACTGCCTACCTCACTGTGCATGCCTTACATCACCACCCTGTGAGCCCTGATGCTGTCACAGCAGCCTGTAAGGGTAAGGGTAAGGGTGAGAGGCTGTTAGAGTGAGCCAGAGGAATTGTGAGAACTGAGCAAAATCCGGCATTGCACATTTGGCCATTTCTGATTTCTAACTCTGAGCATTGCCAATAAGACATGAGGAGAGGTGGGGTGCTGGGGCCTGGGGATGGGGGTGAGTTGAGCTGAGGGTGAAATGGATGTGATCAGCCAGGTGATTAGGTGATGGCTCTCATGAGGCTACAGTTGGGGTCTGAGGCAGTGGGCAGGTTGATCTTGAATGGTGGTTAGGAGGCCACTGGATGGTTATGGGGGCTCTCCTGGTGCTTGGGTGGGGTCTCCAATTGGGCTGGGAAGCAGAATTATTCTTCAATAAGAGGTGGTGTCCTAGTGGGACATAGCCCATGTGGGGCTCTAGGTGGTCTCTAATAGGCTCTTGCATCCCCATGACAGGTCTTGGCCTATATTCTCCAGAGGGAGATCCAGGAGCCTGAGTGCAGGCACCTGTCCAGGAAGTTCACTGAGTGGGCCTATGGGCCTGTGCACTCCTCGCTCTACGACCTGTCCTGCATTGACACTTGGGAGAAGAACTCGGTGTTGGAGGTGATTGCCTATAGCAGCAGTGAGACCCCTGTGAGTGGGCCAGGACTGGGACCGAGGGAGGGCTTCTGGTCTCACCGTACCCTGCCCCCACCCCCACTGCTGGTCCAGCTCTGTCTTTCCATCAGTGAAAACCGACTGTTTGGGGCCCTGTAGCCTCATCACCCACTTTCCACCCACTGAATGTTTTCCTTCATCATATAGACAATATACAATGATATTCCCACAAAACCTTAAATATTTCAGAAGCACATAGACAAAAAGAATCCTCCTTTTATCCATATTAGAACATATAGCTTCATTTTGTTTAATAAATAGGATCATACTATCCATTAGCAGAAGAACCAGTTTTTTCACTTAATGGTGTGTCTTGTAGATAATTTTATATTAGTACACATGGGTTTGCCTCACTAAAAAAAATGCTGCATAGTGTCCATAGTAGGGATGGGAGAAGTTCATAGATAGGTTATTTAGAATTATTTCCAGGTTTTTGCTATTACAATGCTGCAGGCCACTTGGCATGGTTCGAGAATTTTTCTGTGAAGGATACTTGGAATTGCCAAGTCAAAAAGTATGTAATTTTAATATTTTTAAAACTAGTTTTTTCTCTTTAAACTAGTTTTTTAAAAAACAAGTTATAAGTCTATGGAGCCAAAAATGCTGTCTCATTGATGCCTTAATTTTAGTTTCTTGATTACCGTGAGGTGGAGCATTTTTTAATGTTTATCGACCATTTGTACTTCTTTAGTAAATCTCCTGTTCATTATCCTTTGCTGTCTCTTCTATGGACTGTTTGTCTCATCCCTTTTGGTTTGTAGATGTTCTTGTTATAGAATGAATGATCCTCTATTACATATGTTGCAAATATTTTCTTCTCTCCCAGTCTGTCTCTGTTTACTTATTTTTACCAAGATATAATTGATGTATAACATTCTATTAGTTTCAGGTGCTTCCCATCCCCAACGGTACTCAAGGAGATGCTGAACAGGGATCTCAGTGGGGAGCTCAAGCTTGGGCTGGGGCTTGATGGCCTGAAAAGAGTAGGATGACCTGAATTTGGCTCATCCATTCTAGGGATACTGAACTTTAACAGAGATCTCCTGAATATGAGATTTTACCCCACAGCATGCTTATAATGATGGTAGCCCAGGCACTGGCAGACCCACCACAGGAAAGGCTTTCTAATTCCCTTCAGTCTCATGCACTTCTGCCTAGGTTGCCTGCCTGAACCAGGGCTGGAAATGTGAGAAATAAGGAATCCAGAGGCCCCTTCCTGCCTGTCCTCAGCCTTCATGACAGACTGCCTGTGCCAGCCTCTTTCCCTTATTGCGGGAAAAATGAGGATGTAGGCACTCAGGAGTGAGTTATTAGAAATAATGAGCATAGAATGTTGGGCAACACTTGTGAGTTCTTAAGCGTCAGGGGCACTTAGGGTCACTTGTTTAATTTTACCCCTCATTCACTGTAGCACAGGGTACAGTGAGGCCCAGAGGGTGGGCCCACTGGTACAGATCTGTGACCCCGGCTGCTAGTGCATGGTCATGCTGGTCCTCTGCAGAGACTGGGGTGTGAGGATTACCTTAGGCTGGTGCAGTCTCAAGCTAGTCTCTGGCAGCAGAGCGAACCTCACTTCTTCTGTTCCCCTTAGAATCGCCACGACATGCTCTTGGTGGAACCACTGAACCGACTCCTGCAGGACAAGTGGGACAGATTTGTCAAGCGCATCTTCTACTTCAATTTCTTTGTCTACTGCTTGTATATGATCATCTTCACCACGGCTGCCTACTACAGGCCTGTGGAAGGCTTGGTGCGGCCCAAGGCTTGGGCCTTGATTTGAAGGAGGGGGGAGAGGAGATGGGCATTTTATAAGACCCCCAAGACCTCAGGCCCAGGCCAGCCCTGCACTGGAGAAATCCAAGGATCACCTGGAGTTCCTTATATTCCTGTGCTCAGTCCTTCCTCTCAGAGTGTCCTGGGACCCACCCCATCTCCTGTTCTCAGCTCCTCGTTTGCCCTCCTGGTTCTGTGAGGCTGAGGGGGAGTACTAGGTTAGAAAGAGTGCTGAAAGAGCGCTCAGGAAGCAGCTCTCTGCTGGGCTGGCTGTCCGCAGGGTCATGGGACGCATAAGCCCCAAATCTGTTGCTATCCCGCTTGCCTGCCCACGTTTGTTCACTTACTACCTCATTATTCATTCCCTGGACATATACTTTTGAGTATTTCTTCTTTGCCAGGCCCTGGGCCATCCATCAAATCAGCTTAAACCAGACTTTTTTCTCTCTCAGGAGCTGTCGACTCCCTCGAGTTTCTGAATTAAGTCCCTTCTGCTCAATAGTCAAACATTTAATTTGCTGCCTTTATTTCCAGGGTGCCTTGCTTATAAATTTTAAAAACTCAACTTTGTAGTTAGGTGAAACTTGATCTCTATCTACATGTTAAAGCCATTTAATGACTTCATTTTAAGAGAAAATAGAAATGTACTAATAAGATAAGCTAGTGAACTAGTGCTTATGCAACGTCAAAGGTAGGCCAGAAGGAAACCCACTTCAGAAAATGGTGGCTGAAGCACAAGGATGACACACACGTGTGTGTGGGATGTCTCTCCCTCCACTATCCATGGAAAACTGTTATAGTTCTGGGGGACCAGGGTTTGCCATGAGCTGTGAGAGCAGCAGGAGCATGTGGCGTCAGGTCTGTAGAATGCCTCCACCTATGCCATCACTCTCCTCCCAGTGGAACTCCGGGCTGGGACATTGTCTCGGAGACAGCACAACACTGGAAAGCCTCCAGGTGCCTCTGCTGAGCACCTGAAGGCTTCCACTTTGGGAATCATGTCCATAGAAGGGCCTCCATGAAGGTGTCCCCATAATAGTGCATTGTCTTTATTTATGTCTCTCTCTCCTGGTGGAGGCTGAGCCTTTGCGCAGGAGGTGGGTCTTAATCACAGGGCTTGGCTTCCGGTAAATGTCTGTCAAACAAATGAGTGAATGGACTTACTAACTTCTCTGTACCTTACAGCCTCCCTATAAGTTGAAAAACACTGTTGGCGACTATTTCCGAGTCACTGGAGAGATTATTTCTGTATCAGGGGGAATCTACTTTTTTTTCCGAGGGGTAAGCATTCTCTTCCACACTGTGAGTTTCTATTGTCACCAAAACAAACAAGCCAGGAGACTCAGTGCTTTTTAATTCATTGGACAGGTAGGACAGGTAATGACTCTACTTGAAGAGCTGAGAGGTGCACAGGTGAAGATAAGAGCCCGCCAGGCAGTCACGGTTGCGGGGTGCAAGTCTGTCCAGTGGGTCCCTACAGGCAGTCACTCTTGAAGACAGGTAGTCAGGGCTCTCCAAAAAATGTAACATTTAATTACAGAAGTAGAGGAGAAGCCTCTTAAGAGATAGGATCATGATTGGTAGTTATTGAATTGATCAAAACAGTCCATTAAAGCTCAGGATAATGAAAGAAATCTACCTATAAATTGGAACGATTTTATTTTAATTGAAAACTCATGGATGGACATTCCTTGGCATTCTTCTAATATATGGGCAGTCTTTTCTTTGAATATGGGAGCCATGTTACATGTACAAATAATTTTAAAATATTGTGATTTTTTCCCTTAATCTTTCTGAAAGAGTCTTTCCAAATCATTGAACTGTCTTCACAGAAACAACTTCTTTATTTTTGCACTCATAGTTTATTTATTTATAATTTTTCAAGCCACAGCAGTAAGTACAATGGGCAAAATGCAGTCTTGACAAACACAGGATCAACAGGCGTGAGGCTAGCAGAGTGTATGAGTGTCCTGGAGAAAATCTCCTAGCTGTTAGTGTTCATTAGGGCTGTGGGCATCAATCAGTTAGAATATTTTCAGGGAGTAGAGAGCACTGGTTAATCTGGTAAGTAAGTTCAGTGGAAGCAGATCAAAGGATTTTTACTAATGTATACTTAAAGAAAATTAGGGGAAAAAAGCACAAATTAGAAAGAGGGAAAAAAATTGCTCAATGCCATCATTCAAGCCCAGCAAGTGATAACATTTGGTGATTTTTCTCCTGTCTTTACTTCTAGATAGCGTTGTCATGGCACTCTCTGTTTTTAAAAATTGCTCCTGACCGAGTCATATAACATTACCCCATTAGCCTGACCCATGCTGTTCCACTTTCTTCATAATCTCTGTGCTGACACACTTCCATGGTGTGTCATTTAGGAAGCAATTACGGGTACTCACCATGTAGCCACATATAACCTTTCCTGGAATTTTACTCTGTTGACCTGCAGATTCAATATTTCCTGCAGAGACGGCCATCACTGAAGTCTTTGTTCGTGGACAGCTACAGTGAGATACTTTTGTAAGTGACCCTTTGACTCGTGCCTCAGTAGCAGACACCATCTTCTGGTTTAGTCCTGAGGTTACAGCAGTCAGCTCTGACTCGTTCTCTTACATACACTGGGCTTAGAATATAGTAGGACCTCACAAACTCGTTGAATGATAGAAGGCACTCAACATATGTTCGATGGGTGAATGAATACTGAGGGTCTACTCTGTGCCAGGTATGAACCAGGTGCTAGGGAATGCCAGACCTGTTTCATGGGCTTATGTGGTGTATAGTCTGAGTCAAATATACCCTTGTTCATTTTTTCTATCCTTTTTTTCCATCTGCCTGACATTTTCTGAGTTGGCCCTGGAATACCAGGATAAAGTAGACATGGTTCCTGCCTTCCAGGAATTTCCAATCTTTAGGGCAGAGTTTCTAAACCTTGACACTACAGACATTTTGGACTGTATAATTCTTTGTCATGGGGGGCTGTCCTGTGCACTGTAGAATGTTTAGCAGTATCCCTGGTCTCTGCCCACTAGATGACGGTAGCACTCTCCCTGTCCCCAAGTCTTGACAAACAAAAATGTCTTCAGATGTTGTCAAATGTCCCCACTTAGGGAAGGTAGAAAATTGCTCCTGATTGAGAATGACTGCTTTCAGGGTAGACAGATTAGTAAAAACACAGTTACAAAAACAATGTGGATGTCACAGGGAAACTCCACAGGGAAACTTCATAAAATCAGCCAGAACCTTATGAGGTTCCCTTGAGGGGCCCACGTGCCCAGGAGGGGCCTTCAGACAGGGAGAGGGTCCTTCCTCCCGGGATTCAACTCATGACCTCTACTCTGTCTCCTTCATTCCTGGGGTCTCTCTCGTTATTCCTGGCAAGTGCAAGAAGTTGATTTCTTACCCTGTTATAGCTAGCTTGTCCCTAGGACTTGTAAACCCCATCTTTTTATATAATCTTGAGAGACTTACACTTTAGCCCCAGAGGGCAAATTCAAGGGTAGGATCTATAGGTTTAGCACAATGCCAGTTTGCTTTATGAAGAGAGGCAGTGTTCTCCTACAGAGTGTTATACCAATAAGCTTGATTCTATTCTTAAGAAGACCCATTGTGGGCATGTTAATTTTTAAAAAATTTAATTTCTCAAAGCTACCCATATACATAGGTAAAAATTTAAAGAGTACTCAAAAGCTTATAGCTATATAGGAGTTCCCCATCATAACTCTTCCTATTCCCTGCAATCTTCTTTCCCAGGGGCAATCACTTCCTGTTATTTTAGCTCTTTCTTCTGATGAGGTGGATGAGGATTTAGCATCCTTATACTGTCTGGCCCTCTGCTTTCCCTCCTCTAGCCTTCCAGTATGGTTTGCAATAATTTTTTTAAGTCAGTATTTAGTATTTAAATTTTTATATATCTGTAAACATTATTTGCTTTCGAGTTTCACAATATATTTCTTTTCTTTCTGTTTCTCCTAAGGCTAATAGTTACTTTGTTTTCACTTGTTTAGTTTTTTCCATACTCATTGTTATTTCTTCCCATTATCTTGAAGCTCTCAGTACAATTTTCCTCCAAAATCAATGACATAAATTATATGATCGGATCCCTCATTTTTTTTTTTTTCTTGAGGGATTGTTCCTGGAACACTGTTCTCTCTAACTGGGCTGATTGCCCTCTGGTTCTGCTGCTTAGCTGTCATTCTGGGAGTTCTCATTGCTTTCCTCCCAGGTTAGAGTTCCTGTCTTTCTTGGTTTCCTCCCTTGTTTTATTTGAGCACATCCTTCAGTATTTTTATCTGGTGGAAAAGATGACATAATGATAGAGGGCACAGTGATGACAATTGATTCTTAACTCATATTGCCCCAATATGTACTTCCAAAGTGTCATCCCTTTTTCACTAGCACCTTGGAGATCTTTTTTGCTTCTCTCCTGAATTGTATTTGTTTATTTTCTGAACACTACATATTCCTCCTTCTGGATTTATTTCCTTATTTTGGAGGAGGGCATCCTCAACCAAAGAAAGAAGCTACATAGTGGGAAAGGGAAAAGTAAAATTTCTTTTAAATCTGGCACATCTGAAAATATTTTGACTATTCCTTTGCATTAGATGGATAGTTTGGTTGGATATAACATTCTTTCAAAAATTTGAAGATTTTTCTCCATTGTTTTCTTGCTTTCAATATTATAAATGACAAGTCTGAAGCCACTCTGATTCTGGATCCTCTTTTAAGACCTATTTTGGTTTTTCGCTTTGTAAATCTATAGTATCTTCTCCCCCCCCCCTCCCGCCGCCCAGTATCCTGAAACTTGTGTCTTGGTTTGGGTTTGTTTTTATCCAAAGTTCTAGACACTTGGTGGACGCTTTCAATCTGGAAATTTGTGTCCTTTATTTTTGGTATATTTTCTTGAGTTATTTCTTGATCTCTTTTCTGGTACCCCTATTATTTGTGTAGGCCTCCTGACCAAGTCCTGAACTAGTTCTTATATTTTCTCTCTTGTGCTCTATCTTTTCTTTGGCTCTTCTTTTTTTGGGAGATTCAAATCAACTTTAATTTCTAATCCTTCTATTGAGTTTATTATTTTTGATATTATATTTTTAATTTCTAAGTGTTCTTTTAAAAATTCTGTTTCTTCCTTTTTTATAGCACTCTATTCTTGTTTTATGGATCCAATATCTTCTTTAATCTCTCTAAGGCTATTAATAAGAGTTTTTGGTAAATTTTTCTTCTTTTGCATAGTTTTCATTTCCTCCAAGTCATTTGTTTGTTTCCCATTTGCTTGTTTTGTTCTCTCTTTCACATTAGAGACTATCCTCAAGTTATCTGGAAATCTTTGATGTCTGCTCATGAGTAAGAGTAAAGGACAGAAAAGATGCTTGGAAGATCTTAATGTGTGAATGAGGTTTATAGATTTTGGCTTCACTATAGGCTGGTCTAGATAAACCATTTATTGGAGAATATCCAAAGTCAGTCTATTGCATCTTTCAATCTTTTATTAGGGAAGAAGTTTGGCTGCTGGTCTTCTGAGAGCTGAGTGAAGAAGAGGGCTTTCTGTAATCTATATTGTATAAAAATCACATGATCTCCTGTTTTTGGTAAACACCAATGGTTTCATTGATATTTGATAAAACTGAGTCCAAAGACCCTCTGTTTTATCCTCTTCATAGACAAAACCTCCACTCTTCATATTTTAGGTCCCTCTTGCCTCTCCCTCCAGAGGTCCCTAAGCGTTTTGAGGCTCCTTGATTAAAAGAGTTAGTTCTCAGCTTTATGTGCTACAATTCAGATTTGGCCTTCTTAGGTCTACTAAGTTAGTTTTCATTTATCCACTGCTTCCCCGCTTCTAAAATTCATATGTGAGGACTCCGTTTGTCACCCAAGGCAACTCTTTACCTATTTTGATTGGCTTCAGTTTTTATTTTGGCCAAGGTTCTGCAAATGTAGAGGTTTTTCTTTGCAACAGAACTCCAATTGATGAGCCAGTGTACTGACATCAGTTTTCAATAGACTCACAACAACACAGTAGCAGTTCTTTGTTGGGTTCTCTCACATGCACGAGAGGTGAGGTGTTTAGTGTGGCCTACAATGTTAATGCAGCTGAGGGGACTCTCAGGAGGAGGCCGCTGAATAAGGAGGCCTGGAACGAATAAGTAAATAAGGACCACTGAGCAGACCCTGTCATAGGATCATCCAAATGTCCTCCATCCTGTCCGAACTCTGATTTGGGCAGCCTCCACTGGAGAAAGATGCTAAGGACATTTTCCCTGGCTCTGCTCCTAAGTTTGAAGGTGTGACTAGCATAGTCTTCCTGTGGTTTCCCAGGAGAGCATGGCTTGTCCCTTCTCATGGGCCTAGGTCCTCCTAGGCTCTCTGTTGTCAATCAGACTGTTTTCCTGGGGACTGGGCAGGAAGGATTCTGGGGGGTAAAGCAGTGTTTCTCAGCCTTTTTTTCATTACTGCCCTTTAGACAATTTTTTCCAATGCCCATCCGTGAAATTTTAATAGCCTGTATATACTGCATAGCTGTTTATGTACTGTATTTATATCTGTGCTTTATGTATATAGAGAATAAGGTCTTCTTGGAGGCAATTTTGCTCCCACTGAGAATCATGAGATAAAAGAGGCTGGACAGACAGCCCTAGCTCCCACTTTGGCCTGCTGTCTATGCCTCTGAGATGCCCAGACGGGTGGGGTCTTCCTGTCTGTGGGGTGCCAGGCCTCCCGGGTGACCTTAGACAGCTTCCTGTCCCCACCCTCAGCTTTGTGCAGTCACTTTTCATGCTGGGGACCGTGGTGCTGTATTTCTGCCACCTCAAGGAGTACGTGGCCTCCATGGTGTTCTCCCTGGCCATGGGCTGGACCAACATGCTCTACTACACCCGTGGCTTCCAGCAGATGGGCATCTATGCTGTCATGATTGAGAAGGTGGGTACCAGGGCCCAAGTGAATTCTCCACAGAGCCCATTTACCTTATGGGTGTCTGAGCCTCAGTCTCACAAACTCTATCCACCCTCTCTGTATTGTCTGGGGTGGTGCTAGTTAAAGCTTGAGACCCATTTTCCCAGCTAATTCTCCAAGAATCAGGCAATCTGGCTGTGACTCAGGTTTGGGGGCTTCCCTAACACTTGACTCTGCCTCCATACCAGGTCCCCTATCCCACCAAAACAGAGGCCATGGGGGAGCTGTGAATGACTCCCTCATGAAACCAAACCGTTCTGCATGTTCTCCAATTCCACTTGGGATCAAGATTAACCCCTAGGCCTGGACTTGGTTCTGATAAGCCTGCTCTCTCCCGCAGATGATCCTGAGAGACCTGTGTCGCTTCATGTTTGTTTACCTTGTTTTCTTGTTCGGGTTTTCCACAGGTAATGGTCTGGGTCAGGGCTGGTGGGAGGAAGGGCTCCTGCTCACCTTAGCTTCCTGAGGGCTTTGCAAGGACTGGGTGGGGAGGGGCCCAGTTGAGTGTGTGTCTGCAGTTGCCAGAGTGGATAGACAAAGAACACACCAAAATGAGCAGAAGAACCTGGAAATGTTTTCCATAAAGCGTTTCTAGTAATTTTTGAGGTAAGAAGTGCTGCTTGCCTATGAGATAGCTGCATTCTGGCTAAGATTTTTTTTTTTTAACTTTTAATTTTGATATTATTTTAGATTTACAAAAAAGTTGCAAGAATATTACAGATAACTCTCTATACTCTTTCCCTATATTCCCCAAATTTTACCATATCTTTAAATCACTTTCTTTCCCTGCTACACACCAAACACATATACATAGACACACGCACGCACACTACACATACTTAAAAAACCTGAGGATAAGTTTAGATTAGACATGATCAGCCCTTTACCACTAAATTCTTCAGTGTGTGTTTCCTAAAAATATGGGCATTCTCTTACATAAACACAGTATAATGAACAAAATCAGGAAATTAACATTAATACAGTACTATTAGCTAATCTATACCAACTCATTCATACTTCCCAATTGCCCTAATAATGTCTTTTATAGAAATGAAAATCCCAAATCTTGCATTACATTCAATTGTCACACTTTTTTAGTCTCCTTCAATCTGGGCAGTTCCTCAATCTTTCATTGTCTTTTGTGACCTTAGCATTTTTAATGAGTAAATGCCAGTTTTTACAATATCCCTCAATTTTGGTCAATTCTCTCACAATTTGATTCAGGTATGCTGTTTTTGTCAGAATATCAAGGGAGCAATGTATGTCTTCCTCAGTGAATTGTATCAGGAGTCTCACACTGCCTGTTTGTCCCATTTCTGGTGATAACTTTGATTATTTGGTTTTGGTGAGTCTGCCAGATTTTTCCACTGTCAAGTTATTATCTTTCATTTTGTGATAAGTAATTTGTGAGGAGAGGCTTTGAGCTATGTAAACATCCTGTTTCCCATCAGATTTTTATCCAATCATTTTGGCATCCATTGATTGATTTATTTGCATCTGAATTACCTAATCCCAATGGTTGTCAAATGCTGATATTCTAACTCCATCATTCCTTCTGCATTTATTTGCTGGCATTCTATTGTAAGGAAGAGCTTTCCATTCTCTTACATTTATTTATTTACATAAGTATAGCCTCATAGATTCTTTTTTGTTTTTATTTTGGTTTTTGTGGATTTTCACTTTGTTACTTGGGTTATAACTCCTTACTATCATCATCTATTTTGATGCTCAAATTCAGGGGTTCCCAACCTCCAGGCTGTGGACTGGTACCAGCTCCTTGGCCTGTTAGGAACAGGACCACACAGCAGGAGGTGAGCGGCAGGCCAGCAAGTGAAGCTTCATCTGTATTTGCAGCTGCTCCCCAGTGCTAGCATCACCACCTCAGCTCTACTTCAGATCATCAGGCATTAGATTCTCATAGGAACACTGGTCCCTGGTGCCAAAAAGGTTGGGACTGCTATTCAAATTGTCAGAGAATTTGTCACTGATAGCCTCTTCCAGCTAGCTCCTGTGCTCTTTTGACACATCCATATAATTCTTTGAGCATCTGGCTCTTCTTTGATCCTCATCTGAGTCTTGCAGTTACATAGTTCACATGGCCCACCCCTGTCCCCACCCTATAGCCTGTGTCAATTTTTCTGTCTGGGAGTTATGGGCAGCTTTGACTAGGAACTTGGAGTGGCAGGGATCACCATGGGCTCTGGCCTCCTGTCTGAAGGCATGGCTTAGTAGCCATAGGAAGGGATTAGGCCAAGTGGGTTAATGGATACACTGGATATGCAGTAACCAGGAGCACAACTGCTACAGAAGTTCTCAGGCTCCAGACTACATTTCCTACAGAAGAATGCAGAATGCAGCAAGAGGCCAATCTGCTCTGAGATGCTTAGCCCTCATGGTTTTGGAATGGGCTGGCCCTGGGCCACCCTCTAAGAGGCACAGGCAAGCAGAGTGTGTGACTGAGAAAGTGAGTGAGGATCCAGGGCTGACATGTAAGATTAGGCAAGTTGTATATTGCACAAAAGCTGGCTGTATTTACATGGTACATATAGATTTGTATATTTATTTTAACTTTTTTCCTAGCAGATGATGACAAAGTTCTCATTGTAACAAAATAGTATACTATGACAAATTTCTGGTAGTTTTGAAGAAAGGGGTACTTTAAAAAAAAATTCACAGAAATGTGCTACATAGCCAAGCAGTGTTTCTGCTGCAGACCTATCCTGGGGTATGTTAGGGGACCTGGGGTCTTGGCTTCCATCCAACCACACCCTTCCCTCCCTACGCTCTACAGCGGTGGTAACACTGATTGAGGATGGAAAGAATGACTCCATATCAGTTGAGCCCTCATTGCATAGGTGGCGGGGGCCTAGTTGCCGGCCGCCTGACAATTCCTACAACAGCCTGTACTCCACATGTCTGGAGCTGTTCAAGTTCACCATCGGCATGGGTGACCTGGAGTTCACCGAGAACTATGACTTCAAGGCTGTCTTCATCATCTTGTTGCTGGCCTATGTGATCCTCACCTATATTCTCCTGCTCAACATGCTCATTGCCCTCATGGGTGAGACTGTCAACAAGATCGCTCAGGAGAGCAAGAACATCTGGAAGCTGCAGGTGGGTGGTTTGGTGGTTTGGTGGGTGTGGGCAGCAGGAGGATGTCGACTGCTTTGTCTGCTGCTTAACAGCTGGGCGCATGGGCCCCTCCAGGGTTTGAGGAGGTGGCCAAAAGGCCAGCCAGGCCTGGAGGGTCAAGCAACAGCATCTCCCTCAGTCATCTCCCTTCTGGCTCCTCCTGCAAGATTTCCCTGCCCAATGTCATCAGCTTGTCATCGGTAAACACATAGACATGGTATTTACTGTGGGCTGGGCAGCCCGCAAAGGGAGGAGATGGAGGGCGCAGTACCATCCATGTGGCGCCCATCTCAGAAGAACCTGGTCTAGGGTGGGCCCTAGAGACAGAACTCAGGGGTGCAGTCAATATGAGGCAGGTTTTGACAGCTGCCTTTCTAAGCCACTCGGTCCACCTCTGCCTTCCCAATGAATAATAAAAGTATTGTGCTTATTAACTGGCACTGACTCTGTGCCAGGTACTGTCTTACTTACATGCTCTCATTTAATTCTCACAACAATGCTATGAGGCAGATATTATCAGTCTCCCTATTTTGGGATGAAGGCACTGAGGCAGAGAAGATAGGTATCTGTGTCCAAAGCAACTAAGTATCCCAGCTAGGAGTCAGCCCAGGCAGTCTCATGCCCATGGTCCTGCTCTTAACCTCTATACTATGTTGCCTCTTCGCGAGCTCCTCAGGGAAGGGTCTGGGGCTGAATACGTTCCACATTGCTCATGGGAGTTGCCACTCACCCGCAGTGCCTAGGCAGATGTGGGGCTGGGTGGGCTGAGCTTCCATGGAGGATGCGTCCACCAGGCTGCAGAAACAAGCCTGGTGTAGAGGGCACTGTAGATCCTACCAGGAGGTGCTGGGCCTGGGAGAGACCCTGGAGAAGCTGATCCTGGTAGCCAGCACTAGCACCCAGGGGCAGCGCCTGATGAGCCCTTTGCCCCTCCACCTATGTGTCTTCCCACAGAGAGCCATCACCATCCTGGACACGGAGAAGAGCTTCCTTAAGTGTATGAGGAAGGCCTTCCGCTCAGGCAAACTATTACAGGTGGGGTACACGCCTGATGGCAAAGATGACTACAGATGGTGTTTCAGGTAATGCTCAAGCAGGAATCAAAGCCTGAGGAACTTAGGAGCTCAGCTATGAATATTAGGACCCACCCAGAGCCAGTTGCTGTTACAGAGGCCTGCCTTAGGGCTTACCCGTGGGCATGGGGACTCACCTAGAGACAGCTATAGGTACAGGGGCTATTCTAGGGCTTAGTGTGAGCATGGGGGACTCACCCAGAGCCAGTTGTGGGTACAGAAGCCTACCTCAGGGCCTCTTGGGGCCAGTCATGATATAGAGGACTCTGTACGGCAGCTGCCACAGTGGTCACCTGTGGGCATAGGAGACCCACCTTATGTCTCAGGTGGTGGGACCCAGACATTACATACCAGAAAATGAGATGTCCAGAAGGCGTCACCTGGTGATCAGGATCAGAACCAGGAATCCAATACTAAAGTCCCTGGGCTCCATGGTGTGATCAGAGAACACATCTTTGGAGGTGGTATCCAAAAGGCAGGCCCCTCTTGGCCCTCCTCCTATCAGCTATGTCTCCCCATCCTGGTCTATGGGCTCCTTGGGATTGGCCTGTGAGGCTAAGCCCTTGACCTGGGAAGCTAGGCATGACTCTTAGGTCGCCAGCTCTGTGCTTCCCCATCTCCTCACCCCACAGGGTGGATGAGGTGAACTGGACCACTTGGAACACCAATGTGGGTATCATCAATGAAGATCCAGGCAACTGTGAAGGCATCAAGCGCACCCTGAGCTTCTCCCTACGGTCAGGCCGAGGTGAGGTGTGAGGGGAAGGGTGCCATGGCATGCTGGGCAGGTAAAGCCTTGCAGTCCCCCACTCCTTGCAGGCCTTCCTCACCCTACAACCTGGGTGCTGCAACAGTCCCAAGTGTCAACCACCTGCATACACTCAGTCATGGGCACTCTTGTGTACTCTTACGCATGTCCGCACAGCTGACTGCTCTGTGTGCCCATGCATGCCGGCTCTGCTGGCAACCCTGGCCCAGCACCTGTCCTCATTGCCCAGAGGAAGCAGCTAAGCCCACATTCATCCACCTGGATGGCCAGCCTCATTGTGGGCTGTCCTGTTTCCTCTGCCCTGTTCCTTACACCCAGAGTCTGCACTCAGCCCTGAAAGGTTTAGAGACACAAACAGGGACACGTGAACACTCACCCTGTGTGACCAGGTAGGCAGAGGAGGGAGGAATGGGAGAGTAAAGGGTACACCTTGAGTGGAAAAGTCCTGCAGAAAATCACTACCAGAAAAAAAAGTCCTTTACCAGTAAATGACAAACATTTAACAGTAGACATTGAATTAAAGGTTTAATTGAAGATATTTACTTAAAAATTAAACTAATCTAGCTTATACTGAACAGATTTTGAATTACTAATTCTTTTAGTTACTAATTCGTTTTAGTTTTTAAAAATTTGTGGTAAAATATATGTGACATAAAATTTGCCATTTTAACTATTTTTTAAAGTGTACAATTAGGTGTTATATTAATTATATCCACAATGTTGTGCAACCATCACCACTATCTATTTCTAAAACATTTTTATTCTTTCAAACAGAAAAGTTCTATCTCCATTAAACAATTGCTCCCTATTTACATGCCCTGCCTCCCACCCCTGGTAACTTCTCTTCTACTTTCTATCTCTATGAATTTGCCAATTCTAGGTACTTCATATAAATGATATCATACAATATTTGTCCTTTTGTGTCTGGCTGAGTAATACTCCTCATATGTTTATACACAGTATATCATATTTTATTTATCTATTTATCTATTGATTGATATTAGGTTGCTTACACCTGTTGGGGTTTTGAGATTCTTGGATCTGTACATCAGTATGTTTTATCAGAGTCGGGAAACTATATATATTTTTTAGCCTCCCATCTTCTGCTTTTGGAACTACAATTGCATGTATGTTAAATCATTTGATATTGTCCCATAAGTTTTTGAGGATTTGTTTGTTTTTCTTCTTTTTTTTCTGTTTCTCTAATTTGATAATTTCTATTGATCTGTCTTCAAGTTCACTGACCCTTTTGTCAGGCATCTCCAAACTGATATTAAGCCCATCCAGTGAATATTACATTTCAAGTACTGTGCTATTCAGTATTAAAATTTCTATTTGGTTCTTTCTATAGTTGCCATTTCTCTCCTGAGATTTTTTAGCTGTTCCCTCATTAAGACTCTCTCTCTCTCTCTCTCTCTCTCTCTCTCTCCATATATATATATTTTTCCTTTGAAAATATTTATAACAGCAGCTTTAAATTTTTTGTCTGCCAAAGCTGCTAAATCCAACGTTTGGGCCATCTTGGGATCAGTTTTTATTGACCTTTTTTTCCCCCTGACTATGAGTCACATTTTCCTATTTCTTTGCATATCTAGTAACTTTTAATTATATGCTGGGCATTGTGGATAATATGTTGAAGAGACTCTGGATTGAATTTTTGTTCAAATTGGTAGTTCAGTTACTGATGTTGAACTTGTGTAGGTTTAGTTTTAAGCTTTATCATGGTAGATCTGTGGACACTACAAGATATTTGTCAATCTCATCAAACTTGTGGGATTCAGCCTCTAAACTTTCCACTGGAGAGCTTGTCAGGGCTTGTTTTCAGGCTTTGTTGAGTGGGTCTTAAGTTAAACCTTACCCTAGGGCATGCAAAGTAAGGAGGGCATTTTTAGTATTTTAGCTAGATCCTCAGAGTAGAGAAAGGATGTTAAGGAGGTCTCTCTACTCTGGTTAGGCTGGATCACTAAGATGCCTTAGTACTGCTCAGTTTTTAGCATCTCTGTCCCACTTTCAACCCCATAGCGGCCGCTCTCTCTGGTAAGCCTCATACAGTCCCACCATGTGCAATCACGGCCTAGTTCTTAGCCAAAGACTTGGGGGAACCCCACACCAAAGACTTCTGGACTTCCACCCCTTAGCTTCCTTCTTCCTGTTCTCCCATGTCCTGCCCCACAGGCTCTAGCTGATTCAGCTACCCAAACCTCTGATCTCTTCTTCCTTAGCTCAGAAGCACTTCCATGCTCTGCTTAGATTTTATAGGTCACTTCCCTGTAGTCTGAGAACTTGCCTCTAATCAAAACATCAGGATGATCAAGGGGCTCACCTTGTGAATTTTATTTCTCTCAGCTATTGCAGTTTTTCACTGCCTGTTGTCTTATGCCAGAAAACATATGGCATATATTTGCTGCATATATTTTATCAAGAGGCTTTCTTTTGGAAAACTACTCAAGGGCTTCATCAGTTTTCCCAAGGGTCTCCTGCAATCCTGTAATTTCCCCCACGATTCTCAGTGGAAACACTCCCTGTATTATTTCATACTTCTTATTGATGATCTCTTCTTCAATTGTTAACTGGTCTACTTTGTTACAGAGTCTTTTGAAGATGGGTGGCATGTGATTGAGCAGTTTTCTAACATTATTCTTATTGATTTCATGAAATCTCACATATTTTACAAAATTTGCTGTCTCGACTTGCAGTTTATTTACATTATGTTTGCATGACGTAGTTGGATGTTTATAACATTGCATATTCACTGTGATAGTAACAAAGTTATTGACCTGATGGCAGGATATACACATTCATGTTTATTGGGGTGGGGATGGGGAAGGGTTAGAGGCTCCCTGATTTCATACTTATACTTACTCAGCAAATATTTCCTGAGGATTTTGCTTTCTTACACAATTTTATAACAGTGTAAACTTCAGTATGAATAGTCAGATAATTCAGATAACCAACACTTCTCCCTATCCACATGGTACATGTGATTGGGAAGAAGTAGGGGAATGCATGAAAGGCTCAAGAAGAAGTGGTTAGTAGATGATTTAGAGAGAGCACATGGGGAGCTTTGAGGCCGTCTGGCCTCAAGACTATGGAAAGTACACACTGGGAACTCCATACCTACTTGAGGCCAAGCAGTACCTGAGGCCAAGCAGTACCTGAGGCTGGGTGTCCCCACCACCCAGCCAGCCAGAAGATGGTGTCCAGTGAGCACCTGGCCTGTCTCTTCATGGCTTCCTCTTGCTTCTATGCCTGGGCTCTGCAAGGGATCCTCCTTCAGCCACTGGTGCTTGGTGTCAGACTCAAGTTGGGGATTAGGCCATTGTAAACACTAGGATCTAGACAATGCATCTGGAGTGGTCACAGGGGCCCAGCCTCTGGCATTGCTGGCACCTCTGAGATCTCACTAATATTGGAGATCAGCAGTAGGTCCTGAATCGTGGCCTGAGTGTGGACGTGTGGCCAACCGGAGGGCTTGGCTGACCACACACAGCTTTCCTGCCTGCCTGTCATTTCTCTAAGGTAGCCAGGGGCTGTAGGTGGCTATGAGGGTGACAACAGGCCCTCCTCAGTAACATCTAGAATTACGGGCCACATGTGAGATCCCCATTTGAGGCTCAGTGTCACCATGATTCCCTTGGCATTGTTCCCAATCTGCTATGTGCTGGTGGAAACTGGACCCCAAATCCTGATTCTTTGGCTGGTCTTCATCACCCTACACCTGACCTGGTGTGGAGCCATTCACAGGATAAGCCCTAGTGTTGCTCTGTGTAGACCAGGGAGGAAATGGAAAAAAGAGGCAAACAATGGACCCTCATGAACAGGGTGGGGTGGAGGAAGAGAATTTAAGGAGCTGCCAGAGTGGACAAGGCTCTTTGAACAGCTGAAAGAAGAGGCACTGATCTGGGTGCCTCAGGAAGCACCAACATGCCTGGGCCTCCTTTTATCTGGAGATTGGTAAGGCCAACAAATGAATGTTTGTTATCGTTTTGCTGCATCCAAGGCAGTAATGATGTTTTACCCTTCAGTTTCAGCGAGAAACTGGAAGAACTTTGCCCTGGTTCCCCTCTTAAGAGATGCAAGTATGCGAGAAAGGCAGCCAGCCCAGCCTGAGGAAGTTCACCTGAAACACTTTGCAGGGTCCCTCAAGCCAGAAGATGCTGAGGTCTTCAAGGATCCTGCTCCTTTAGGGGAGAAGTGAGGAACCCCCAAAAGGGGCTTTCGACACTGTGGGATTTAGGATAGCACGCCATTACTGGAGTCTGTGTAGGGAGAACCCACGCTCTCTTAGCAGCCTGTCCTGCTTCGCACCTGCCCAGGTGCCTTCCTAGACTGCACTGGACGAGCTGGAAGTACTGACGGATGCATGGGAAGAGATAGTCATCCAACCCTACTGCTAACAGGAAAGGATCTTGCTTTCAAGGTTTTTCTGACTTTATTAAACGTCGTGAATGTGAAATCTCTACTTGGCCATAGGTGGTGCCCCTGTCTTCCATTTTATATCACTTGAAGTAAAAGTACATGAAGCCCAGGAAAACGCTATTTAGAACAAAACGCTTCCTTTGGTATAAAATGCTGAACGCCTTCTCTGCATTGTGCTTGCTACCTCTCCTGACCCGAGCAGTCTGGGGGTGACGTTTACTCTTCAGAGAAGGTAGGGAAGCTGGTTCCATTTCCAGCTCTGCCAGAATCAGGTTTTCTTCAGAGTGGCTTCATCCTTCCATGAGGCATCACGGTTCCAAACATATCAGCTCTATTGTTACTCAAATGAAAGTCCAGACCACTGTCCTAAAGCCATGTGGCAAGAATTTTTTTTTATCGATTTTCCATTTGTAGTGAGCATAGTCTCGCCCCACTGTAGTAGTGCATACTTCCACCTTTCCTGTCATCCATCAAATAAATAAACATATATATATGTATCTCATATCAAGTGTGAACTTAGTGCTGGCATAGCCAATTGGCTCTGTGCAGTCTGTGTGTGCGAATGTGTGTGTGTGTGTGTGCATGCACATGCATATTTGTGTGTTCTTTGCATGTGTGCACGTGTGTGTATGGACTACCCCATGTGACCAGGAGCCTTGGTTACCCTTTCATTGTTACCCATGGGTGAAGACACTCCTTCATGAATACATCTACCATACACAGCAAACTGTGGGCCATGGGCCCAATCTGGTCTGCCACCTGCTTTTGTCAACAAACTTTGATTGGAACACAGCATGGCCATTCATTTCCATACTGTCTGTGATTGCTTTTATGCTACAATGCAGAACCGACTAATTGTAGCAGAGACTGAATAGCCTGCAAAACCTAAAATATTTACTATCTGGTCCTCTGCATAAAAGTTTTCTGACTCCAGCTTTATGGAAGAGAATTCAAAAAACAACAATCCAGAGGAGCTGTCCCAGGCCTTGGTGGTGTTGTGTTAATCTCTGTGGAGTGTGGAATGAGCTGCCAAGTTATGGAATTGTTGGATGTTGGTTCACAGAAACATGGATGACAGTAGCTGAGGCTGGGGCTTCAGCTCTACCACCAGAAGAGGGGTCCCCTCCTCCATGTTCCCCAGTGTCGTATCTGCCCCACACATGAAGCCTGACAGAGGAGCGCAGGAATTGTTGACAAGGTGTGAAGTGAGCTGTGGCCAGACCACAGCAAATGAGCATAGAGGAGGAATACTGACGGCCAGAATGTATTGAATGTTTAGACAAGGTATTTGATGTGCTTTATCTTTCAAGCCTTTTAGCAGCCAATGGAAAGCTATCATTAGCTCCATTTTATAGATGACAAAAATGTAGCTGGGACAGTTACTAAGGTTACATAGCCAGTAAACAGCATTGCTGGCATCTGAATCTAGGCAGTCTGACTCCAAAGCCCAGAACTGAACTGCAGGCCCAGCCTTCCTAGCAGAGAATGCGCTAGGGTGTGCTAGCCTATCCTCGGATCAAAAGGGAGATGTGAGAGCTTCTTGCTTCCTTTTGTGGGCCTAGAACCTCTTGCTTAACCTATATGTAGGCCTTCCTCAGAAAGTGTTATGTAGATGTGGGATATCTGTAAGTTTCTGCAAATTAGATCAACTTGCCATCTGTTCAGAGCTGGAAGGAATCTTGTGGGTATACCTTTGTAAGATGAATGATCACAATGTTTTGTGTGAAACTAGGTGGTTTAAGGAGAACATACCTGCAATTAGTCAGGTTTTTGTTGTTGTTTTTTTTCTGTCACTGTTTCTTTATCTTTCTCTGTCTCCATGTGCTCCACTCCATTGCCTGGAGGCAGGATGAGCCACAACCCAGTATCCCCGATAGGTAGGTTTCCCCATTCCATCCCAGTCCCATCTTGCCCACGGGAACAGGTGTGCACTTCCTGAGCATGCAATTTCTGAGTGACGTGGAGACAGGTAGGTCCATCCCAGCCTTGCTCCACCCCCTTCACTGTTGTAGCCTGAGCCAGAGGAGGGCACAGAGTCTTCCCTGATACAGGTGGCCAGGCAGTTTCTGGGAGAATGAATTGGTGTAACAAACACAATAATAGCTAATAGCTGTCACCATTTATTGAGTTTTTTCTGCCCTCTAGCTCTTTCTGTGAGTTCT